>CM062817.1:352881722-354081722 GCA_031772625.1 Pinus tabuliformis
GTTTTTATTTTTTATTTACTTGGAATGAAAGCTCCACCGGAAATCCTGGAGTACTTTCCCACATTTCATGGATGGGAAACTGGGTAAACCGTCGGCCCTGAATATGGGGTCTCGCCCAAGGGAATCAAGGAAGTCGAACTTGTGCTCAGCAACAATCTAAGAACTTCATGTCTGGCTCTAGACCACTTGAGCTAACCCTTAGGGCTATTTGCTTGAACTTCTTGCTTTTTGAAAAAGGCATCATCAACTGTTCGTATAACACATTCTTCATTGCTGCAGATACTTACCATTCCATAATGTAAAAGACACCATGGGACAAACCGGGACAGAATTTACAGTATCCATGCTATAATGTTATTGACAGCAGATCATGACGACCGTGTTGTGCCACTCCACTCTTTGAAGCTGCTAGCAGTGAGTACTTGATATGGCTCTGGCCCTGCATGAAATGTCAACTAATATTTGATATTTGAATGTTGAAGCTTATAGGCAACTATTGATGCACAAACCATTGGTGGCTCTTTTCCGTCCCTATTTTCACACAAACAAACATTAACATATGTGTGATTCGTGTTTTTTATTGTAATTTATTTTAAATCCATAGCTAATTTGTTTATATCGATTTTGAACTTCTTGTGCATATAGACGATGCAATATGTTCTATATAAAAGCATGGAGAATAGCCCACAGACCAACCCAATTATTGTCCGAATTGATATAAAATCTGGTCATGGTGCAGGAAGGCCAACCCAAAAGCTGGTGAGTTATTTTTTTTTCGTAATATGCTTTTTCTATATGCAATTTTTCAGTGATTCACTGATTTGCTTGTAAGAAATAAAATCTGTAGACAGCTAGCTGTGTCTAATTGTTTGTAAAGTTCTGATTTTCAAAGCGTATTTACTATTCCACACCTGTGAATGACATTGTGTTCCAGGCAAGGATTAGAACTCGATTTACTCTGTTCATGTGTGTTGTAGGTTGCAGAAATGTCCGTTTCATACTAAATATAACACTTTTCCAACTGTCAGATTGACGATGAGCAGACAGATATGCATTCATGGCCAAAGTGGTCGGTGCATCATGATTGACTAGCCTAGGTTGCGGACATTTTGGCAAAGCTTGAAGTTGCAGCTGGTCTGATATTGCAACAGATGCAAGAAATTACTCTTTGGGACTTCGACAGTGTCACACAATTGTCATCCCAATTATTATGGAATTTATATCCAATATATATTCATGGAGATTTTCCATATTTTTAGGTTGTTCAAAAGATTTATTTGGCAATGAATGCCACCAAAGAATTAAAGGGCTTGTTAAGGTGACAACTCGAAACTGGTGCTTATGTATGATATATGTGTTTTTTCAGGGAATCAAGTAGACACAAATCACCATATTGTGGAGTATACTGGAGATGACTGATACACTTGGCAATATGTCAAGAGTGTACAGTTTAAGAAAAAAAAGGCGATTCAAAGTTTTTTTAATATGCCCGTTGTTGTTATGTGACCACTAAAAGCTAGCTTTCTGGAATATTCCTTGCAAGACTCCAATGGAAGTATGTATGTGGTGAAATGTATAAGTAGTTAGCATGACTAGATGAGCAATGGATCAATGAAGATAAGTATATGGAGAAATCATGGCTACATGAGCAATGGATGAATGAAGATAACTATACGGAGAAATCAAATAGTCATTATTGTAAACTGTTTATGTTTAAGTTGATTATATTAGGATGTATTTCAGTTTTGTGAAGTTTTTCTCTCATGAAGTATGTGGTAAAATTTGTAATCAGTTTGCACGACCCTGACTCTTCCCAAGCATTCAACGGTATTTCGCATGAAGCCAGAAAAGCTGCAGTCTCCTGACCAACAGTCAACCTGCAACAACAAATGAGTAAATTAGCACCGTAAGGGAAACCGAGTATGGATCCCTCAAAATTTGGAATTCTTGCTTACAATTTTGCACAATTTTATGAATCAGGAGATAGGGATGCCTTCATTATCTGAGATGAAGATCAAAAACGTGACAATGAAAAAACTATATAAGATTACATGTACAACCTGGGCTTCAAATAGGATAACTGAGGTGTCTATCACACTGAAACCACTTAGCTTGCCAATTACCGCAGATCAAGAACCAGATTATTGCATCTGCCATTACTGGACAGGAATAACTCACAATACTAATACCAAGCTGTCCTCCCCTGCCTACACCTTAGGAAGATTAATACCCATACTATTCAAGGGGAAAGCCTCCAATAGATGAAATATGGACCTAGAGCCTGCAATAGATGAATGGTAATTTTACAACGAAAAAACACTATATAAGATAAATATACAAACTGAGCTTCTAAACAGGATAACTGAGGTGTCTATCACACTGAAATCACTTAGCTTGCCAAAAAACTACATATCAACAACCAGATGATTGCATCTGCCATGACTGGACAGGTTCAAACTCCCATTACGATACCATAGCTTGTCTTCCCCTGCCTACACCTCAGGAAGATTAATACCCGTACTGTTCAAGGGGGAAAGCCTCCTAAAGTTGGCTGGTAAATGATGGCCTAGAGCCTGCAATAGATGGAAGGGTAAATTAAAATGAAAAACACTATATAAGATTACATATACAAACTGGGCTTCTAAACAGGATCACTGAGGTGTCTATGAAACTGAAACCCACTTAGCTTGCTAAAAACTGCACATCAAAGACCAAATCATTGGATCTGCCTTTACTGGACTAAATCAAACTCCCATTACTAAAACCACAAGTGTTCTCCCCTGCCTACACCTCAGGAAGATTAATACCCATACTGTTTCAAGGGGGAAAGCCTCTTAATTATAAAATCAGCCTAATAATTTGTAGACGATGTTTTTGATATAGGGCAAGAGAAACACAGAGCTATAATCTCTGTTTTTTAGGTACCTATGTTTGATTCTAGACTTGGGAAACACAGAGCACTGTCTGTTTATTAGACACTTGTGTTTTCATTGTCACTAGGGAAGCCTGCACTGCCTACCTATGTGTGTCAGAGAGGTTTAGCTTTTTCGAACATAGACTTTGTTCAGAGCATTTTTAATGTGGCATTGTAAATCTATTTTGAGGTGTAATAACGGTATTTCACAGAGATGAGAAACTTTTTCAATTTACTCTCCAAGCCAGCGAAGCTCAGAGCTTTAATGAAAATTGATGCTTATAATATCATCATCACCTTCTTGTTACCTCTTTGTTACGATGTATGATGTTTCATATTGGCCTGGTGAATATAAAACGATGGTTTTATTAGAAAATACAATTCATTGAGAAGAAGGTGATTATAAATGTCAGAACAAAATCTCTAACATAGAAATATTCCAAGATCACTTATAACATCAAATGTATGAATAATAATTCACTTTAGAAATATTCCAAGATCACTTATAACATCAAATGTATGAATAATAATTCACTTTTTGGTGACATGGAGTTAATTTCAACTACCACCACTATAACCTAACAACTATTATTATATTTTTAAAATCCTACTTGCAAGCACAGATGAAAACTTCTTACGTCACATAAATATCAATTACAATATGATTTGAACAGAGATTACACTGTAAGGTTTACATAGCAATACACCAAAACAGTGAAAAACAACATTAATGTGAAAAAATTGATTAATGCTAATAGACAATTTTTCTCCTTTTTCCATCCATGTTGATGTTTGTACCCAATTGAAAAAGAGAAATATTTGTTATTTTTCTCATATTTGTTATCCTCTGGGCAGAGAGTGAGTCTTTTCTTAAAAAACAAACTCCCAAATAAGTGAAATGTATATGTGGGATTCTGAAGCAGGAAAGGAAGATGGGCCAGGATGGATATGGACAAAATATTTGTGAACTGGACAAAGGATGAGACAAAAACTTTAATCATAGATGACACATGCATTTGTTTCTGGTTGGATAGGGACAGCCTTACCTTTCAGCATCTCAAATGTGTAAAGTCGTGCATTTTTCAAAAGCCATAGACGCCGCATATAACGCTACTACTACGCAGCACCCACCACCACCACAATACCTGGGTGGTGCGTTTGCTTTATCCACGAAAATGACCGACTACTAACTAAAGACGACACTACACAGAAGATTCCATTGCCTGTGTTCGAAATGCCTTAACAGTTATATCCACATTATGTTAACAGTTATATCTATCGAATAAATCATGTAAGGCTGATTAAATTTACATATTTGCGGTTATTTAATTGGATGGAATGATTGTTATCTTTCCATGTGGATTTAAATCTTTACCAAAGACATGTTGAGCTTTGAAGCATCTTTGTTTTATTATAAAGTTGACTTAAATGTGGGCAGAGCCAATTTATCTATTCATCAGAGTTTTATTTGATACAGTGATTAACAATATTTTGGATTTTCTGATAGTGGTTATTTAATTTGGTGGAATGATTGTTATCATTGTTATCTTTTCCATCTAGGTTTAAGTCTCCACCAATGACAAGTGAGTTTTGATATTTTGATGATTTTTGTTATAACGTGTTCAAGTATAATTGTAGGCTGACCGGTGGTTGGGTGAAATGATTGTTATCTTTTCTCATCCAGGTTCAAATCTTCAGCTTTGATATCTTGATGAATATTATTGTAATGGCTTACAGCGCCAGAGAAACACTCTTCAGTATAACTATGAGCTGGCTGGTGGTTCAGATCTATGTAAATACCATGTTGAGCTTTGATATATAATAATAATATTGTTATAATAACTTAAGATGTAAAAAAACACTGTGAACTACTTAATATCAGCGATGTCACTCTTTCCTTAAACTATAAAAGAGGTTCATTTTTTTGAAGAGGTTAATATCAACAATCTCACTTTTTCTTTCAACTATAAAAGATGTTCAATTTGTTTCAAGAGGTTCATTGCTTTTTTGTTTGATAAAAAATAAATGTTGCACATTGTTGTGATAACAATGTTTCAATGCCCTAATACTGTTTACTGTTTCTGCGTGTCTAAGGCCCAAGACCCAGAGACATCTGGCAGGTGTGAAATCTGCCCCTTACTGACCACCAGCAGGTCATTCCAGTTGGGGCGTGGTTTTCCTTGAATAAGAGCGATGCATTAACTGTTAACAGCCAAAGATAGTTGTCCTCACTGCTGGTTTGACAGCTGAATTATGATAGGTTTTTCCACTTGTTAAAAGAAAACGCGATATTTCATAATTTTATTTGATGAAAGTTGATCGTAAATCATGAGCAAAGTAATGAATTCCAAGGTTGGTCATAAATCATGAGCAAAGTAATGAAGTTCCAGGGGATTCGAAGATCGTTCACTGCATTAAAATGCGAGAGTTACATGGCCAGGCCCAGCTAGCCAACGAGCGTTACCAAAGGATAATGGAATATTTCATCAAATTGATCAAGAAAAAGCACGGAAAGGATATTAGTAAGGATAACAGAAATGAAATAAGACATTCAATGTGTTCTTTGTAATATAGATATAAACAAAACATCTAAAGAAAAGTAATTGCACAATGATCCACTCCAAGAAAACAAGGTTTCCACAAACCAATTAACTCTTCTAGAAAAATTCAACAATTCACCTCCCAAGTCCCACCATCTCAGACAATGCCCCTTTTAGAGCTGCGAACCAACCTCAAGAAGCATTCCTGTTCTCAAATGTGGTGCCTTCTCCTGTGCTGAGCCTCGAGAGTCTGTAGGAGTTTTCTTCCTGTTGGGCATCCTCTCTGTATCTGTTGTTTCTATAATTTTGGTCGTTTCCTTTTGGTTGTCTTCTAATCTAACCGGGTCTTATTTTTCGTCCTCTCAACTTTTGGATCCCACAGCAGGCCATCTATGGAAGATCTATTATGGCTTTGAATGTCCTTCCACTTGCTATACCTTTTTTGTGCAGCCTGTCATTAGACGGCCTGCATCTTGGCAGAGTTTGCATTGAAGATTGTACTTCCATAGTCATCTCGCTGGTTCATTGAGATCCTTTTTCAAATCTAGGTCAACCCTATGAGCATACCTTTGTTGACAGTTCTACGCATGTTTAGGTGCAATTGAAGATTTTACTCTCCTCGTTGGTCTATAATACCTGAGAATAAACATTGGTAAAAATTACTTGAATCTTGCAAGGGGTACCAACCAATAGTAAAGTGTACATGCGTGAGGCATTGAACCATTAAGCATAATTTTCATTGTAAGTATCCTCATACGTTCATAGTTGAATTTGGTGCTAACCAACACGAATCCAAAAAATTGAAATCCTCTTGAGCCACTTGTAACATCTATTTCCTGCAAGTTTTATCCGTTTTATACTTCCACTGAGTGTACTTTCATTACAAAACCCTTTTGTCATTTCCACTGAGTGTGAATTGTTTAAAAACTCAGAATTGTTTAGATACTTTTTTCATGAAATTGGTTTCAGCAATAATCTGAGCCAGACCAAACAGTTCCTTCTTTTATATGCATTATGTATATTAGATCCCTTGCCTTAACACTCTAATCTGTAGGTGTTGTCTCACTACTTGTTGACAACAGACCATCCTGTGGTCAAATCATGTTAAAACATGGATAGTGAAGAAAGTCAAGATATGTATTTCCAGTTCAACAAAATGGGGAGATTTCAAGCTCACACAAGCATTTTGTCTCTGACCCTCAGGAGCATAGCCCCACTTAATGACGACTGATATGAAATTTTCTAAAAGGGCAGCAACATAATTGTATTATGCATTTATTATTATATAGCTCAGGAATCTTGCTTTCATTTATCCAGGCTATTAAAGTCTTGATTGGCCCTAGATTGTATGCCTGTGGGCCAGAAAGCTGCATGAATTTGTACTATGTTTTCATTCTAAATAGTTGTCCAGGTTTCCAAGAGTGCCCTTTTTGGAAAGTTTTCCCAGCGTCAGATGGATATTTCACATGAATGCTCAGTACAGTCCCCACCTTGTTAGAGATGTCCACTCTGCCATGAATTGTACATTAGCCACAGAGCAGATACAGAGTCTTATAATTTTGATTCAAAATTAATTCCCAATTGAATTGATTCAGTTATATATATGCTTTCTTGATTATTTTAACTTTATTCCTCTTTGATTGGCAATTTATCTTTACTGCTGTTAGAGGCTGCTGTCTATTCTGCTAAAACAAAACCACCAACCAGACATTGCTTTTCTCCCTTGTTGAATCGATCTTTTATCCACTTTCCACTGTCGAGGATTTCAAAGGGATCTTATGCTTTCTTGATTATTTAAACTTTATTCCTGTTTGATTGGAAATTTAACTTTACTGCTGTTAGAGGATGCTATCTATTCTGCTAAAACAAAACCACCAACCAGACATTGCTTTTTGCTCCTTGTTTGAATTGATTTTTGTATCCACTTTTCACTGTCGAGGATTGGCAAAGGATCTTGATGTTCTATGGTCTTCTTCATTTCATTTTTTTCCCAAATTCGGCTGTGGTTGGTTTTCTTCTCCTAGTTCCTGATTCTCAATTGTGGTCTTCTCCTGTGCTGAGACTTGTTTTCAGTGATTTGTTCAGATGGTTTCTCTAAATTTAGACTTTTGTCAGTGATTCGTTCCGTTCCACGATAGTCAGAAATAATGATGAATAATGCAATAATTGGTTTGTATCTTATTGTCAAGTTCAAAGATTAGAAAAGGAAAACTAAAACAAGGGAGCCTATGCTGAAGAGCAAATAAATTGCATATTGTTTATGCTTCTAAGGGTCCTATCTGAAAGCAAATGGCACTGGAAAATATTGTCTACTACTACAGCTGCATGAGTTTCTACAACAACTTAGATTTGTACATTGATTTATCATGATTCAGTGGCTTGCTTCTATCCCAAACGTTACATTGGAATGTCATGATGTCATCCTTGATTAGTTGGAGAATTGGCATTGCCAAAGCACATTCAGTGGACACCACATCGAGCTGGGATATTCCAAGGTAATGTCGGTTGATGTTGATTGAAATGCATAAATTAGAAGTATATTCGCTTAGCCTGATAAGGATTTTTAGAAGAATAAAGTAGAACTGTGTTCTCATTAATCTTTTTCATAGCTACTTAAGATTTTTTAAAAGCATAATCCTTCATTTAGTATCATGATAAGATCCTCTTCTAAGGTTAGCTGTGAATTGGTGAGAGTTTACCACAACTAGCCTAGGGTTGATTTTCGTGCATTCTTGTCTGGTTTCTACTTGAGAATCCTTCATGCAACACAACCCCACTCCCATGCAAGGGAAAAAATTGGGTAGTTTCTGTCCCCAACAAAAATAAAATTGGGTAGCTTCTTCCCCAACAAAAAGAATTGATGCTTTACGTCCTCTAAAAAGGTTGGGAGTTATCAGTACCAGTTGGAAAATTTGGGACGTGGCCTTTCACACTTAATGGGTTAACATTGTATCTTAACACTCTAATATGTAGGTTTTTAAATTGTATTTTAAATCTCTGGTCTATACTTTGTACTGAAGGGGAATCATTCTAACTTAACCAATGTAGTATTTCATCCATGGACCATGATAGAAATCCTCTGCCATCAATTGTACATTAGCCACAGAGTAGATACAGAGTCTTATAATTTTGATTCAAAATTAATTCCCAATTGAATTGATTCAGTATATATATGCTTTCTTGATTATTTAAACTTTATTCCTTTTGATTGGCAATTTAAATTTATTGCTTGCTGTTAGAGGATGCTGTCTATTCTGCTAAAACAAAACCACCAACCATAAATTGCTTTTACTCCTTGTTTGAATCGATTTTTGTATCCACTTTCCACTGTCGAGGATTTGGCAAAGGGATCTTGATGTTCTGTGGTCTTCTTCATTTCATTTTTTCACAAATTCGGTTGTGGTTGGTTTTCTTCTCCTGGTTCTTGATCTCAATTGTGGTCTTCTCCTGTGCTGAGACTCGAGAGTCTGTAGGAGTTTTCTTCCTTCTTCATGGGCCTTCTCTGTAGCTGTTGTTTCTATAATTTTGGTTCCTTTCCTTTTGGTTGTCTTCTAAACTAACCGGGTCTTATTTTCGTCCTCTCAACTTTTCGATCCCACAGCAGGCCATCTATGGAAGATCTATTATGGCTCTGAATGTCCTTCCACTTCCTGTACCTTTCTTGTGCAGGCAGTGATTAAAACGGCCTGCATCTTGGCAGAGTCTGCATTTGAAGATTGTACTTCCATAGTCATCTGGCTGGGTTCATTGAGATCCTTTCAAATTTAGGTCAACCCTATGAGGCATACCTTTGTTGACAGTTCTACGCATGTTCAGGTGCAATTGAAGATTTAGAGATCTATTATGGCTCTGAATGTCCTTCCACTTGCTTTTTGCTCCTTGTTTGAATCGATTTTTGTATCCACTTTCCACTGTCGAGGATTTGGCAAAGGGATCTTATGCTTTCTTGATTATTTGAACTTTATCCTGTTTGATTGGCGATTTAACTTTACTGCTGTTAGAGGATGCTGTCTATTCTGCGAAAACAAATCCACCAACCAGACATTGCTTTTTGCTCCTTGTTTGAATCGATTTTTGTATCCACTTTTCACTGTCGAGGATTTGGCAAAGGGATCTTGATGTTCTGTGGTCTTCTTCATTTCATTTTTTCACAAATTCGGCTGTGGTTGGTTTTCTTCTCCTGGTTCCTGATCTCAATTGTGGTCTTCTCCTGTGCTGAGACTCGAGAGTCTGTAGGAGTTTTCTTCCTTCCTCATGGGCCTTCTCTGTAGCTGTTGTTTCTATAATTTTGGTTCCTTTCCTTTTGGTTGTCTTCTAAACTAACCGGGTCTTATTTTCGTCCTCTCAACTTTTTGGATCCCACAGCAGGCCATCTATGGAAGATCTATTATGGCTCTGAATGTCCTTCCACTTGCTGTACCTTTCTTGTGCAGGCAGTCATTAGACGGCCTGCATCTTGGCAGAGTCTGCATTTGAAGATTGTACTTCCATAGTCATCTGGCTGGGTTCATTGAGATCCTTTCAAATTTAGGTCAACCCTATGAGGCATTCCTTTGTTGACAGTTCTACGCATGTTCAGGTGCAATTGAAGATTTTACTCTCCTCGTTGGTCTTATGAAATTTTATAAATTGACCTAAGAAATATCTGAACTCTTCCATAAGAACTACTCTTTTACATTACCCCATAAAAAAAGGAGAAACAAAACGTCAAGGTCTCACATTCACAACAATTTCAAGAGTACCTTCTCTACAAGATCTCCGGATTAGCCCCGCATTCAGTTTCGATTGTTACAGTAAAATGAAGGACAACAAAAACATTGCTCGCAGAAACACGCAGAAGAAATTCTCTGTTCAATGCCGCCTCCAGATAATCTGCGCCAACCCATATTTTAACATCACCAAAAGGTTTCCTCCATTTATTTACCTCATTCTATTTCATAACATACTTTTCATATATTTCAACAACAACCAAATTTAATCAACATTAATAATTAACAAATATTAGAATGTCTTGATATTATCTATACATCTCATTCTAACATTTTCTTTGTTTTGCAACAGGACATATGGACTCAAAAATAGCATACCTAAGCAACTACAAGTAGAATGGCAAGCAAAAAATATGCGTCTCCAACTACGCATAAATCTCCAATGGTGTTTAGTATGCCATTATTCACCACATCGCTTCCACTAAGCAAATATTAGAATGTCTTTATATTATCTATACATCTCATTCTAACATTTTCTTTGTTTTGCAATAGGACATATAGACTCAGAAATAGCATACCTAAGCAACTACAAGTAGAATGGCAAGCAAAAAATATGTCTCCAACTACGCTTAAATCTCCAATGGTATTCAGTATGCCATTATTCACCATGCATCTTCCACTAACAATATATAAATCCCCATGGCAAAGGTAACTTCATTTCCATTCATTCCAAATTCATTTTAACACAACTCACCTGCAAAGTATTACTAATAAATTTCCACAACTGATTTACATATTACTAATTCTAACAAAATAAATATTTTGCAGGTCCATTACTGCTTCTTCAGGTCTTCGATGCCTCCGACATGTTTTGATACAACTTCAAATATGGAATGACAAGCACAATGCTCTTTAGAATATTATATTGTTTCTTGAACCTCTTTTGTTACAATTCACTATTTGTATTTTCCATTTGAAACTTAAAAAAGGAAGTTTCAAGATCAAATACCATTTTGATAGTTTATGTTTTCACAACCAATTCATTGTCAATGGGTTTTAACATATTTTGTTAACAAAATCAATTGATTTTAATGAATATAATACATGTTTTCAATATATCTTCATATTAATTTAATTTCCCGTTTGAATAATGATTTCTTAAATAACCCTATCCAAATCAATATAGATACTCGGTTGTTGTTCACGTGAATTCATTCGTTTACCTTCACATTCAACTACTCAATTTTTACCAAATACAAACAAAGGTCTCTAAACAAGTTCAATGGATATTTATGCCTACTTGCATTCCATTTCGTAGCCACTTTAACCCCCAAAAACGGTTTTCGGCATGGCTTCCTCAAATTAAAACTCAGAATCATCGACCCTTGCTTCAAAAAACCCACAAAAGCCCATTCACATTTCAATATTCTTCCACACACTATGCCTTACGGCATTTCCTTTGCAACATTAGGTGCAAATGCTAGTACTTAAGATTTTGGGTTTTGCGGATATTCCTCCTAAGTTTATTACAGTGTGTTTTATTGGAAGGAAAATATAAGTGCTATTTTTTTAACTTTTAGAACGGTCCCCATTTATTTAGTTCTATTACTAATGCTAAATAAAAAGGGGGGTTGTTGCTGCCACAACAATTGGCGATTGACTAGGAAGAAGCAGTTATCTTTGATTATCTTTTGAATTTTCTAAAACTTCCAAACAAATTTTTTTTCCGGAAAATCAAACTTTATTATAGAAATATAAAGTGCATTATGCTCTTAACCATTAATGATAGTTTGTTTCTTCCATGCTAATTCTAACTATTTTCTTCCCAAAGCTAGTCATTGTATTTACATCAGCCACTACTGGTTTATAAAGATAAAAACAAAGACATCTTTGTAGATCAGTTTTAAGTATGCTCATTTGTCATAGATAGAACCTTTGCTGCCAGTAGGGCCATCACCTTGAGAGGGTTACCTTTTACCCAACAATGATCATGTATCCTACTTTCGAGAAATATACAATTTCCAGAGATAAATCCATATCCACACTTATTTCTTTTGTTTTCTTTTAATTCTTAAAGAACAATTTCTTGGCTTGGTAGCCAAATTATGAAAGTGCCATTCACTTGATTTATAACTTTGCTGAACAAGCTGGATCGTGATGAGACCCCTTGTCTTTTGATTTTAACAATCTCGAGTCTTTGCCCTGTTTTGTATGTAGTTTTGGCAATGTCAGCAAGTTATCATCTCTATGATCATGATAAGTCGGCTTGTGATGAGACCTCTTATTCTTTAATTTTATAGTGTATCATTGGATTACTTCTTGAAACTTGTAATTTATTAGGTGGTGAGGATGTCATTGGTTCCTTAAGAATAGCTCTGGATGACAATTATAGAGTTTTTTGAAGACAACTTTTCTACAGAGAACCTTCATTTTGTTAACGATGCTTTTGATGACTGATATAAAACAAATTCCCACTAAAGGTTGTTTTTATCAAAATTCGTAAGGTTGAAACTAGTACAATTTTCAGGCTTGTAGCTTTTGACTGTATCTTTCAATAATAATGATTAATTTTCCTAATCAATTCTATTTATACAAGCGATTTTTTTTTTTTTTAAAGAAACACCTATCCTTTTAGTGAAATCCAAAGGCAACCATTTACAACCAATTTTATTATAAAAAATAAAGCTATAAACAATAGTTTACAAAACAAGAAGAGGTCATCTTCTATGGAAAGTATTTTTTAACGATCTACCCATTAAGAGGTAAAGCTTCTCTTTTCCCTGCTAAATCTTGCAACATGAAAGTTGATGGACCTATAATTTCAACAATTTGGAATGATCCAAGCCACATCCATTGTAATTTAGAATTTTTGCCTTTTTCTTTGTCAACCTTATGCCATTTCAATACTAAATCTCCAATTTGAAAATACTTCTTAGATACCATGTTTGAATCGAAGGAAGCCTTTACTAATGCTTGATGATGAGCATGTGTAATTTGAGCTTGTTCTCATTGCTCTTCTAGCTTAAGAATTTGCAGTTGTCTTAGTTGCAAGGATGAAGATGGTGTTTCCCCAGTAAATTGAACTAAGGCTAAAGAAGGAATTGCTAGATGAGTTGGGAGAACCACTTCTTTCCCATAAACTAAATTAAAGGGAGAAGCACTGATGGAAGCCTTTCGAGTTATTCGGCTGGCCCAAAGAGCATACATCAAAGATATGTGCCAATATTTATGATTCTGATCAATGGTTTGCTCACTGATTCTGATTAAGTTTTTATTTGTTGATTCGGCCAACCCATTCCCTTGTGGGTAATAATTGCCAGAATATTTAAGCTTAAAACCTCTTTTAAGTGCAAATTCAGTCATAGCATTGCACGAAAAATATGATGCATTTTCAAACATAAAAGCAGAAGTTAAACCAAATCTGGTAATTATGAATTGATCTATGAAATCGATGTTATTTTCAGCATTGGCTGTCTTGAGAGGAACTACTTCTACCCATTTAGTAAAATAATCTGTACTTGTAAGGATGTACCTATGATGTTTAGAAGAGTGAGGAACGATCTCACCTATTATATCCAATCCTCGTTGATCAAATAGTCGATCGATATTGATCGGTTGCAATGGCAATGATGGTTTTTTCTGTCTTCTAGCAGTAGCTTTACAAGCTTGACATTTCCTTACATAGCTATGTGCATCTTTAAATAGTGTAGGCTAATAGTATACCGCACGTGAAATTTTATGTGTTGTTGCATCTCCTGCATAATGTCCACCTGCTTGTCCATCATCGAGTTCCTGCAATGCTTTTTCAGTTTTATATTTTTCAAGACATCGTAGAAGAACAGAATCATAATTCATCCTAAAATGCACATCGTTTATGAGTTGATACCGCTTAGCTTTCAATCTTAGGGCTCTATTCTTTCTATAATTCAGATTTGAAGGAGCATATCAATTTTTAAATAAAACATGATATCAACATATCTCGATTCAATATCATTTAGGCTTACCTCATACATTTGTACCTCTTGATTTGGAGATGGTATTTCAGAAATAAGCGATGCTCCAACCAACATCTTGCAAAATCCTTGACCTTTTACAATATTTGTTGGCTTGATCTCAGCATCGTATTCTTTCTGCACTAAGAGATTTCTTACCGCTAGAAATGGTACTATGATCTTCGTATGGGTCTTAAGAAGAAAGTGTGTAAAATATTTAATTGCTTTGAAAACAACATAAGCTTATTTCTCAACATCAAAATAATTTAATTCAGCCCGTTGCAAATTTGAACTAAAGAAGGCAATTGGGCTTTCGCCTTGTCTTTATTGGCTTGCGTGAGTACTGCAGCATATGACTTCTCAGAGGAAAATGTATACAAAATGAAAGGAGCAGAAAATTTTGGAGTTGCTAGGGATGGGGCATTAACACCCACTTGTTTAATCAGATTGAATGCTTCATACTTTGCTTGGCCCCGTTTGAGGAGTGAATTTTCTTGATCATTGCTTGTAATGGTGGCATAGTTCTTGAGAAGTCTGGAACACATCTTCTAAAAAAATTAATTTGGCCAAGGAAGGATTGGATTGCTTTCTTATTATGTGGCAAGGATATTTTGGAAATTTCCTTAATTCTATCTAGGTCAATATGGATTCTATATTTTGACACTATAAATCCAAGAAGTTTTCCTTCACTTAATGCAAAAAAGGACTTTTTTGGATCAAGTGAAATTCCATACCTTTGACAACATTGGAAGATCTGCCTTAAGTCACGGAGGTGATTACCATGTTTTTTAGAATATACTATTATGTCATCCAAGTAAATCAGCATTTATTTGTTTACTAATACCTTAAATGTGCTATCCACGACCATTTTAAATGTGGCACTAGTGTTAATCAGCCCAATAGGCATATTTTGATATGCATAAGTACCCCATTTGGTTCTGGATGTGCATTTTGGATGATTGTCAGGATGAACCAAAACTTGGATGTAGCTAGAGAAACCATCAGAAAAGAACATTAATTATGATCCTACAACCGCCTATAATATTTGTTCCATAGGAGGCAGGGAAAAATATCCTTTTGGCAAGCTTTGTTAATATTTTGAAAGTCAATACACATTCAAATGTCTCTGTTTTTCTTTCTAATGGGACCATATTTGAAACCCATCTAGAATGTTGAACAAGAAAAATAATTTTGGCTTTCAATAATTTATTGAGCTCAAATTTAATTTGACTTTCTAGATTAGGATAATTTTCCTCATCTTTTGCTAGACGGGTTTTTCATCAGCTATCATCGTGATAGTATGATAAATGATTGAAGTGTCGTAAGTCTTAAGGTCATCGTAATTCTAGGCAAAGACAGTTTTATACTATTTCAGGAGTCGAATAAAGGCTAATTTTTCTTCTGGGGCTAGGCCAAGACCTAGGTTAATATTCTGTGGCTTGGCATCCATTTCTAGATTTATTAATTCATAGTTCAGAGTTGAACTCTGAAGTTTTCAATTGGTAGACCTTTCAAATCTGTCTTTCAAATAATATAGACCTTCCAACATGCTACAGATTTTGGTATGGCATTATTCGTGCTCTCTTGTTGTAACTGCTTGTCATGTTGGTCCTCATCAATTATCTAATTAGTTTAAGATCCTTCTGATGTCAGGAAAATCACAATATCGGGGTCATCATTAAAAATTCTCAAGTTGGTAACGTTATCAAGGATGGATGGCCTAAAGATCAATTTGATTGAGAATATGTCTAGGCTATAGTTTTCCGAGGGAATGAGCTTCGAAGCTATATTAGCGAAGAGTTCAACACTAGCATTTTGGAGTCTGGGAATGGATGAAATATTGAATGCTATAAAATGTTCAGTCAGATCTTGCACTAAAGATTGATAATGCTTTAAATGACCTGATAGATAATGTATAGTATTTCGTACCTATTTAATAACAATTTCAGAGTCTCCAAAGACTTGTAGATACTTGACGTCTAGTCCAAATGCCTTATATAGTCCTTTTACTAGAGCTTCATATTTTACAGTGTTGTTTGTGCAATCAAACTCAAGTCTACATGTTAGCATAGTTTTATTCCCTTCTGGTCTAACTAATACACATCCTACTCCTGCTCCATCATTAGAATTAGAACCACCAAAAAATAATTTCCAAAACAAAGAGTTATTTACAGGACTATCTACAAAATTAACGCATTTAGAACTATCTTTTTGAGAAAAGTTTTCTACTTGAGACAAAGCAAAATGTTCTAAATAAGGGAAGTATGAGCATTAAAATTTCTTAAGAAAGAGTCAACATAATAGTTGCCAATTATATTGTTTTTGTATGCTATAGGTTCATTTTCTCCTTCCAATTCTGTCACTATGTATTTTTGGTGTCTTTCTTGCTCAACCTTTATCTGATTTGGTTTACCATTGTAAGGGAGCCACATGTGTGACCAGTCAGTCGCAAAACATCCATGAAGCTTTTCATACCAATCCCTACTAAGAATTAACCTATAAAATTCAGGAATGTCTGCAACTAAAACATCAATAACT
The DNA here is from genome assembly GCA_031772625.1 of Pinus tabuliformis. Taxonomy (NCBI): domain Eukaryota; kingdom Viridiplantae; phylum Streptophyta; class Pinopsida; order Pinales; family Pinaceae; genus Pinus; species Pinus tabuliformis. The sequence goes on from CM062817.1 coordinate 352,898,416, forward strand.
TGACATACCTTTGGATTGGATGATAACCTTATGGTAACTTGATTTAGTTCACTAATTACTTCAACCTGCCATCAGTCTAGCTAAACTATGCGTACTATAGATTTTTGAGGTTGGACTTTGTACATATTGTTTTAGGTAAAATATTAAATGAAGCTCCTGAATCTACCAAAAAATTATGGAAGTCTTTATTGAAAATTTCATAAGTAAGAAGGAATGGGGGAGTATGGGATTTTGACCTACCTCCAATTAAAGCAATATCATTTGGGTCAACTTTATTTGCAATATTAGTTTGGGGTCTTCCCACCTCTTGAGAAGTTTGTGAGATTACAGTGGAAGGAAGATGTGCAATGAGTATTGCATGTAACTCTTTCAAAATTAGTTTCGGTTCATGTTTTAATTTGCTTAGTTTGTGTAAAGTAATGTTAGCCCTAGTATTCTTCATGTATTTAATGATATTATACTCCATCTCATCATAAACAATCAGTGCTTTAGATGGAGATGATGAATCAGATTAGACTAGGCTTGTTTGAGTCACTTTGGGTGATGATTTCTTACTTGCGACTTTATCCTTGGATATCGAGCTTGTGCTCTTCTGTTTAGAACTAGGTTGTAGAGGATCGAGTTGATTTCTACTTCTGGTACTGACTGGTAATGCCTCTTGATCCTCTTAGTCTAGAAGAATGATGTCCCACATTCCCTGTAGCTCTATAACTTCATCTTCATTAATGGATTCTTCATTAGAAACCTCCTCTTCTTCTTCTACTTCAGATTCTGCATTTGTTATAGAATTGGGAGCTTTTGAATCAGTTGAAGGATTTTTTTATAACACTTGTAGGGTTTCTTAGAAGAACTCTCTTCGACTTGTCTTTTAATGTCAACCATTTCATTAGACATGGTTTTTAAAACTTTCTGAAATCCTTCTAAATCAAATGGGTCCTTTAATTGCTTTTTCTTAGGATCATCTTTAAAAGTAACCTTCTTAGATTTTCTTTCATCTTACGTTTTTCTACCGCTATCGCTTTCTTCATGTTTTTGGCCAATGTTGTCTTGGCAACCCTATCAAAAAAGATTGTTATCTTTGATAATGAGACACTTGAGGTGACTTCCTTTCTCTTTTCATTTTAGGTAGAGGTAATGCAGTTGGTTGAATACCAAATTTTTCACTCTCTAATCTCGTAAGAGGATGAGAAGGATTGTATTGCGAAGTCACACTACCTTGATAATTCAGACTTTTCCGGTGATATGGAAAAACTTTGAAGTTTATGGACCAAAGACTCGACTCTAGGAGGTTCGATAGTAAATCTATCTGAAATGTTTGGGTTTGTGGCAGTGGTTGTTGTTTTCTCAACTTCTCGCTTAATATTTAAAGACTCGGAATGTGATGGAGAAGTCAAGGAAGATGTTGAGGGCGATTTACTCTCAGAATGGTATTTAGATTTAAATTTACTAGCCATTCATAGTTTGGGCCCTCCTAGCACCAAATATGTTGAAACCCCGTAAATTGGGTCTGCAACATGGGGGATACCCACCCAGTCCGGACCTTGAAAGCAACTCCTTTTCCGTTTGGGATGGTCGGTCTGACTAGGGATAATGGGACCAGTTTCACAATTTTTTTGTAATGATGATAAGAATTGATGTTTAACTTTCTAAATATTTCTAAATATAATACTTTTAATCTAAATCTAATCTAAAACGTGCAATTTTATTCTAATAAATGGAAACATCTAATTCTAAAACTATCCCTGGAATTATCTTTTTACTTATGCGATTTAAAAAAAAATCGAAGAGAAATTGGTAATAACGATCATTCAATTGCTACATGAAAAGAATTCATTAAAAATGAATGGTTTCGTATAAGAAATTAGCCGAAACAATTGTGGGAAACATATCGCATAATAAGTTATTCATACATTTAAGCATAAACAGAATAGTCACCACCGTACAAAAGTGCCAAATGATAACTCAAACATTCAAGCTTTCATATATAAACAATTGAAAATAACATATTACTTGACACATAAGCATAAATAGTTAAGAGATAAAATTACCGTTGATAACAAGTCCTACTCATGGGCTTCGACAATATAGATTTATCTTCTCGTAATTCAATATCTACTAAGAGTACAAAAATGCATTTCAATAGAAAACATTAAACATAGATATCAATAAATCTCATTCCATTCATTCATCAAAACATCCTCAGAGGGTGCAGAAGTGCATGTTCTGAGGAATTTATTTTGACAAATTTCTAGACCTCTCTCTAAATGCATGAGAGGGGTTAAAGTACTACTAAATAAAGGATAAAAACAATTTATTACAAAAATATAGGAGGAGGTTTAAATGACCGTCCTCATCTAAGGCAAAAATAAATCAAAATAAAAATAAAATTTTATTTAACTATGCATCTGTTCTTTGAGATCACAAGCATTCAACATTGGCTTTAGGAGCATCAGTTGGTTGACCTTTGATTTTAGTTGTACTACGAAAACAGAATCGGCAAGTTTTGGCGCTATTTTTTCGACAAAATTTGTAAGGAATTTTAGAGTCATGCACTGACTGTGCGGTTTAACCAAGTACTACTAGTAAGTGTCCCAATTCAACTTGGTTATCTTCTTGATTGACTCTGCATTTTCTTCAGCTTTTGTCTCCATCTTGTCTGCAGTTGCTGTGCCTTTGGGAGAAATCCCTGAGTGGTTTCTAATATCAGGTTTGCTCTATGTAGATTTTCATTGACACAGTCAATGACATTACTCGATGTTGTTGTTGCTTCTTCTGCTACCTGTTCTGCCTTTTTAATATGTGTATCCCACTTATTGAACAACATTTCTGTATGGGCTTCATTGATTTTGAGCAAGTCTTCTTTCTTTCCTTCCTCTGATTCCTGCAAAATCAAATAGTAAGAAATTTTCTTATCAATTAAATGATAATCAAGTCGCAAGTCCACGACTTGACTTGTAATTTTATTGCTCATCTCGCAATGGGAACTCCATTATGATATTTTTTGGTAGAGTGCCTCTTGCTGTTGCAAGAGTTGGTCATTAAAGGCAAGGGATTCTGAGACAAATTATATGATTTTGGGGTCATCTTTATGGATTTACAGCATCGCCTATAATTGATGTTCTTTTTTAGCAAAATTTCTCTGATACCCTAGCTGCATCTATTGAAATTCTTCTTGTAATTTTTCTAATTTCTCTTCCGCTTCTCGGTTGGTGCTAGCCTGCTGTAACTATTGTTGCAAAACTAGGATTTTTCCTCTCTATCCTTAAGCAATAGTTGTACCTCAGACGCTTTATCGATAGTAGCAGAAGAATAAGCTCCTACAATCTGGGATAACTTGTCAAATCTTCTGTAGAATCTGTGGTAGGGCCTCGCCAGAGGACATCTAGCTACTCTACCTCAGGTGAGAGCACGTTGTCTAATTTTTGTTTCTTTCTTTGCTTTCTTACCATTGCTTTGTGTTTTGGACTATAAAATACATATAGAGGAGGAATCTCCTCTATCTTCAACATGATTCCAGAAGATGGGTCCATGGGAATATGCTTCATTTCTGAATCATTGCTGACTATTTCAATGACCATATCTATTATTGTTTGCACTGTATTCTCAGGTGTCTTCATGTTCTGCTCCTCAGTATTCATCAGTTCATTAAATGTTTCCCACTCTTTGTCCAGCTCAGTTCTTACTGGCTTTGGTGGCCGGATTAGGGGAGCAGGAACCTTCACCTGTGGTGTTGTCAAAACTTGGTGCTCTGGGTGCTCTTTAGATTGGGCAGTATCCCTGACTAGCCCTTCAATTTTATTATGGTCAGTCTCAGACCGTTTAGAGCGTTCTAGTGATTCTTTCCTAGAGTTAGACCTAGATTTGTATGTACCCGATCTTCCACTTAAACTGATGCTGGGAGTTGTCTCCCTTATTGGTTCTAAGTGCAACTTATCCAAGGGGATGTTTGCTAATCTCCTCTCTCTGTAGAGTCTGAACTCCTAGAATTCTACTGGGCCAAATTGAATTTGAACCATATGAAAAATGTCTTTCAATGTGCTTTTTTGCTAGAAGATGTCATCAAATAGTTCATCTTCTTTAGTGTGTACCTTTATGTTGACAGCCATAGTAAAATTCTTAATTACATCAAAGGGATCGAATTATCTCACTAGAAATTTAAATAGTCATATACTGAGCATGTTGTCTACTTCTTTGAAGGCATGACCTAAATCAAACAGTGAAATGGCCCCACAAGCCACAGGGAATTGCGACCGAATGGCATTTTTCTTATATTTCAATTATTTGCTCATTCCTCCAACCCCACAGGTCTGGTAGGCAATTTCATGGGCCAATAGCTTATCAGGAACGTACAAGGGTAGCACATGAGGGGAAGCAATGCTTCCATATACTTTGATGTAAGTGAGAAACTCTTCTCCAAACCATCTTCCGACAGGGAGAATATAAACCTCTGCTTCAGGGGAAAATCTTGGGGCATCTTTATTATACATCATTCTGTGAAGAGAAAACATAACTCCATGACAAATTCAGTAAAAATATGGGATAAAATTGGAATCCCACAATTCCTTAGGTAGACATGAATAGGCAAGGGATTCTGTATAGTCCACTTCCAACCCATTAGAGGAAATCTAGAAACAGAATAAATTGCATCCATAACATAAGTAAATAAAAAGAAAGGAGGATAAATCTTCTCAAAAAAAGTTCTTTTAGATTGGTAGTTCCAAATAGCTGAGGCTAAATTATCAAACAATATTTGGGCCCAATCCATAATAGTGGCGTTAGTGGTCGCATCTAATAGGGGTAGCAACTCGGATGAAATCTTGTTGATGTCAGGCCTTCCAAATAGCCTACATAGCATAGCAACATCAAAAAAATATGGGGAGGAGAGGGAACCAATATTGTACATACCATTTTTGTCCTTTTTCAATGCCTCTACCTTTGCTGACTAGTTCTTGGTGCACTCTGCCAAATCTTCATTTTCCTTGGCAAACTTCTCCGCGAACTGTTTGCTATAGCTTGCCTATGACTCTCATAAATGATACATAAGTATTAAATCTTGTGGGGTGAATGACCCAATGAGCTCCTAGCTCAGAGACTTGAATTACCTGTCTATTATATCAGCGTTGTCCAATACCCACTTGACCATGTCTGTATATGGAGGTATCTTAGGCCTTGCTGCTATGCAGTGCAAGAATGAGCATGCAAGTTTAGTAAGTGAGGATTCAAATGACCTCCGTGCATCTGCTGTAACTATAACTTCCATAACTCTGGGGTTTTCCTCTTCCAGCAGACTATACATGCCTTCCCAAGTGGGTATGCCAGCCTCTCTAGTATAAGTGGTGTCTGTGAATAAGGGTGTCATCTATGTTTTCTTAGCAACTAGAGCTTTTCACTTTTGCCCATTATTTTCTGTACACCTCTCTGTATATTATTCTGCTTGCCACTCCTACAAGTTTACAAGTAAGGAACGAAAAATGGTAAGTGATAAAATGGCGAGAAAGCTCTTAATTTTAAAATTATATCAAATATATCACCCTACGTGAAACAACTTTTCGATCAGATCTAAAATATTTTATCATAAATGATCATCAATAAACCACTGAGTTGAAATTAATGCCCATAATGCGATATCGGATTATGAGAAATATTTCATTGAACAATGATCCCTGTTGATCTGCGATAAAATGATTTTTCGATTAGCTTTGAAATATCACAGGTCGCCATATCACTAATCCTTTTCATTAACAATCATTTATTTCCTTATGCAACTGCAAGATGTGATTTGTGAGATGCTTTATCGCATATCGCATGATCGGGATGTTTTACCTTAGGTGGTTCCTGTGACGTATGACATCTGCGATGTTTGATGATTCTATAAGGCATGCGATCTCGCATCATCACGTTTTCACAATTCCAAAAGTTTTGTTTATATGATATTCTCCATTACCCTTTTGCGATGCGATGTTTTATTGTTAAGAGAATAATTTTATTTGACACTTATCATAATACTTAAGATTTTGGGTTTTGCAGATATTCCTCCTAAGTTTATGCTAGTGTGTTTTATTCGAAGGAAACTATAAATGCTAATTTTTTTTATTTTTTAGAAGGGTCCCCATTTATTTAGTTTTATTACTAATACTAAATAAATAGGGGGGTTGTTGTTGGCCACAACACATCTATATGTTGAAAGATTATAGAGATGAAATGGGCCACTTAGGAATGGATTAGGGGGATGAACGAGGGTGAAACTAAAGCTCTTAGGGAGATTGACATTTGACTATGTTATTTCAGTGATCCTCAAAACCTATTATTCTTCTTAGAGGAATACCAACACAGTATCATTGAATTGGAGTTTAAGAGAAGCTACATTCTTTATTCATGGGAAGAGGATATCCACATGAAGAGAAGGGCAACATTGATAAAGGTTCGAGATGAAAATACCATATATTCCCACGTACATTTCAATTCCAGGAAATAGATCAATTCCATAAGGAGGATAAGGGATGACACCATAAAAATATCCAGTTCATAAAGATCTATTGAACAGGTGATGATCACATATTTGAGAGTCCAATTCTTGACACAAGAGACAAATTTCTAGTCGCAAATGAATTTCATCAAAGAATTTTCAAACATGTTCACATGAGAGGATAATGATAGATCGGGACAACTAGTCATAAGGGAGGAATTGACAAAGGTATTGAAGGAATGTGCAATGGAGAAAAGATTGGGCCTGGATGGGTGGGGGATTGAACTTTTTATTCACTTCATTGATTTGATGATCCCAGATTTGTTGGCAATAGCTAAATAATATAGTATTCATGGATTCACTGCAGGAGCAATAAATGACAGTTTCATAGCATTAATCCCCAAACAACCTCTGCATATTATCTTCGTGTATCTATTTGTAACTCGGTGTACAAAATGATATCAAAATTGATTGCGAGTAGGTTGAATGCGGTATTTTCGAAGCATATTACAGAGGAAGAGTTGGTAGACAAATATAAGATGTAATTGGTATTTCCCAGGAGATGATGCATTATTAAATCATGGAAGCAAAGATCTTTCCTTCCGAAGGTGGACTAGAGCAAGGCATATGATTACATTGACTCAAAATTCCTCTTCCTAGTCCTGGTAAAATCTAGTATGTCTCTATTTAGCATTAAATGTATTTTGGCATGTTGCAAAACTACAAATTTTGTTGTCAATATTACTAGCTCGCCTTCATAGTTTTTCAATGCATATAGAGGAATCAGGTAGGGTTGTGCCACGTATCCATTGTTATTTCTCTTCGTTATTTATTGCTTTAGTAGAAAAATGAAGGCATGAAACCATATGGAATTATTAAAGGGATCACAGTAACGAAAAATATTTCCATCTCTCATTTAATGTTCATTGATGATATGTTACTCAGTGGGGAATCCACAGTTTGGGAGTGGAGAACCATTACAGACCTCATTAAATCATTTGGAGTTGTGTCTAGTTTGTGTATGAATGAAGGAAAATCAATCTTGTTACATGATGATAGTTAGGAGAATTTAAAAAAGGAAATATGTGATCTATTTGGGGTAGAATCATCAATATTGGATGATGATTTCACCTACCTTGTTAACTAAAAGGTTTGACAAAAAATTGGACAGTTGGAAGTACAAATGTTTGACAATGCGAGGAAGGATGGTAATGATGAAATCGGTGCTACACAACATTTCAATATATTGGATACACCTTTATTTAATGCCAAGGGAGATCATCCATAAGATAGAAGCTAACATGAGCCGCTTCTTATGGGTTGGAACACAGTTACAAGAAAAGATTCATATGGTATGATTGTCAGCACTTGCAAGGCTAGTCGATGAAGGAGTTTGGCATTTCATAGATACATCCACTTTTAACAAGTCTTTGATTATAAAAAACATGTGGAGGGAAGTGTCAAGAAATGGTGTGTGGTCTCACATCATCAAGAAAATATATATGTTCATCAAACGTTTTCCTCATGGATTAGTAGCGGTGCCAAGAAGAAATCTGTTATATCACATATATGGGGAAATATGATGCACAATCTGTTGAGAAATCTAGGGCATAGAAATTAGGTGAGTTCTCTTGTAATGATAACTGCTTGTGAATTATTTCTACTCCTTTACATTATTATCTTCTCTTTAGTTATATTATTATAGTGTTATTCACCAAACAACTACCAAAGCATAAACAATAAGGAGACAAGAGACAAAGAATATATGCAATCAACTAGGGCCAAAACCTCTCCCACTTCAGAGGAAAACATCCCAAAAGAATTCTTCTTCTTATAGAGAATTCAATTGATGAATACCAATGCCAAGACCCTTGACCTATTTGACCTCTCCAAGACCAAGGCATCAAGCTTCTTATTTTGACCTCTATTTCTTAATAGAGTCAATGATAGTCAACTACATGTTTCTTCTTTCTGCCTCTACTACCTTTTCTTTGCTTCAGACCTGTAGTGTCCCTACCGTAATTCAAAAACACTATTACATGTAGATGACCTTCTCTTCTACCATGCCTTCCCTCACTTTAGGTGGAGGCTACCTCCTTTAAAACTTGGCTTGAGAGACTCCTTAGTTTTCTCTTTCACTTGAGCTTCAAAAGGGACTGCAGTAATTTGGATTCCTTTGCAATAGATATCATCTATACTTCATACTTGTGGAGTGATTCAGCCCAAAATAGACCCAAAAACAAAGCTAATTACATCACTCTTCCTTTCATTTTCTTCATTGGTTATGAGGCTTCTTTCGTAATGATTCTAAAACTCCTTATTGTAGACTTCTTATTGACTGAAATTATAACCTTGGAATGTAGTCGAGGTGCTCTATTTATAATGGTTTCCCATGTAAATTAGCCAACTTGAGTTGTGTGTAATATGAAATGTCCTTTGGTGAAGCTTCCTAACTTCATTTAATGCCAAATTGAAGGACATGTTTGAGCTTGATATTGAAGGGTCTCTTTGACTCTTTCAATGACTCACATATGTTTGTAACATGCTGGAGAAGGGTCTTCCATACATAATATTGACTCAATAAACTATTATGACTTGATGAAAAACCTAAAGGCTCATAATGGGAACCTTAACTAAAATAAAATTCCTTGTTCATGAAACCCATGATTCAAGAATTACAAAAATAATTTTATTTTCTTCTTTACATCAATTACATAAAATTATATTTACACATGTCATTATGAAGACCAAACCCAGTTACACTTTTCAACGCACTGTACACTAGATGTTGGGCTTTTCCCATTCGGGGACTCGAGATGGATCTAAGGTCAAAATTGGATTTGATTCGATCATGGGGAAGGATGGACATCAGTCATCATCCTTTCAACTGTTGTAAATCCTTCACAGAAAGGATGTTATCCACCTGCAACAGATATATCTATCGGGGACTTAAAACATTGATCAACAGACTTAGATAAGTGCTGAAGATGTTGGCATACTAGAGACACATCAGGAGGAACGGGGGTAGAACGTAGTGAAACTTTGATCTTCTGGCATCATTCTTAGTGATAAGCAAGACAATATGACATGGAAGGGGGGGGCAATGAAAAAGAAAAATCTCATGGTCGAAAAAATCTACTTGAACTTATGCATGCCCACGAGGATCAATGACTATAATAAGCATCTACAAGATATATATAGGTGGAATATCCAGAAAAAAAAAATGGTTTGAAGCACATGATTGTATATTAACATGGAACAACTTATAAAAGTGTGGGTTCATTAGTCCTGGAATATGCCCTCTATGCATGTGGGGGGGAGATAGAAGTCATTTTTTAATCAAATGATCATATGGGAGGCTCATTTGGGATAGGGTTATGGAGGAAATAAATGTTCATTTCATTGGCACTAATCAACCCCTATTTAGACATCTTCTATCATGGTTCACTTCACAAAGAAAGTATAAGTCCCTTTCATTATATATCATATGTATTATAGGGCGAAGTAGGAATGATAGCACTTTGATTAGAAAATTGTGATTATTAGAGAATCCATTATCAATACAATTGTTTTTTCAACGATATCGGTTCATTGATAAAGTCTAATAGAAATAAGAAATGAAAATTAATTGATATTTGGAAAGAATATCTAGTTTATTTCTTTTTATGGAGCCAACAATATAAGGAAATGAGGATGTGGTGTATTCATAATTACTAAGTCTGGTAATTTCTTCCACATCTGGTGGGAGGCCAAAATGAGATCAAAAAAAAATCTGAGATTACAACCCTTATCGTAGGAAAATGGCTAAGGTTAGACAAAATTTATGTATATGGAGATGAAAAAGGAATCACTCACTGGGTAAACAAGCATACTACTTGCAATCCCCCCATATTGTAAATTAGATGATGAGGATTCAAAACCTAGTAAGGACTTTTAATCATATACATTTCCATCATATATACAGAGAATAGAATTGGACAATAAATGTCCTATATAAAATAGGCATTTTGATGGAAACGGTTAAAAAAACATTTCTTAGTCTACAAGGAGGGTACCTGATTTTGATGGAAGTTTTCTTTCTTTGGAGAATGAGAGCCTTCATTTGTCAAAATGTAATGGTTATAAGCTAACGTTTGATGTTAGAAAAGATACTTTTGGTAGAACGTGAAATTAGAAATGTATGCGAATAGGAATGATAAGAGAAGTATGAAAAGCTAATATAATGAATGAAATATGAATTATGCAATATCCTTATATTTTAATAGAAAGGTAGATTTTTTTTCTTTTTGTGAAAAAGAAAGTGACGTTCAAAATAAAAGAAATAATACAAAACACATTAAAACAGAATTGATGGAGACCCATAAAGTACTCCAACTATGCTACTTCCAATCCATGCTCAGTAAAACTACCTCCATTTCTCCTCTCACGAAGCACACCTCTATTGCGAGCCTCCACCACCCTATATCCCATTAGTTTTTGTCAGCCTCCATTGCTCTACTTCCTGGATAGCCCATCAACAATGTAAATACAAAGTCTTAATCCTTTACCTTTACCATTTTTACTAGCGTCTCGTATTGACAATTTTAAGACAAATTAAATTTTAAGAAAAAATATTTCTTTTGTCTTAAAAAATTGTCTTAAAATCCCCCTATGCGTAGTAGCGTTGAATGCAAAAAAACATAAGTTGTCTCTAATTGTATCAACAGAGCTCCAAGGGACATAACATGAATTGATGTCTAAGAAATATTGCATGGAAAAGTTCTCGCATTCTTTAGAGTGAGCTACCCTCACAAAACGTAGAGACCAACAAATCATTTTCTTTATATAATATAACATGAATAGTAAGTGAAATAGAAACCTTGATATAGGGGTGAGATGGTAGTAACATGCAAGTTGGGAGACTTAAGGCACACTGTCTATGTCAATTTTGTCTTAAGTATAATGTTTTTTCTTAAAATAATTATCTTAAAATGTTTTTGTCTTCAAATATTTTTGTCTCAAATTTTTTTTGTCTTAAATATAAATGTTTGTCTTAAAATATTTTTGTCTTAAACTACTTTTGTCTTAAATATAATGTTTTTTCACAAAATATGTTTTCCTCAAACCGTTTTTCTCTTAAATTTAAAGTTTTTTCTTAAAATACTTTTGCCTAAAACTGTTTTTGTCTTAAATATAAAGTTCTGTCTTAAAACATATTTCTCTCAAACTTTTTTTGTCTTAAATTTATATTTAAGACAAGTAAATTGATATTAAATTTTAATGTAAAATTACTAAAATAAAAAGTGACATTTAAAAAAAAAAGATTTATTGTCTTAAAAAAATGTCTTTAAAGTGTCCTTGTTGTACTAGTGTATTTCATAGTACATAAATAATAGGGTATGCCATTAGAGAAGTAAACTATAGACATTGGAAATAAATAAAGACAAGGTTTAACATTCATTGTCATATCAAGAGTAAGATTGTTGTTGGCCCTCTCAATAAATCCAAGAATTCCATTCTCATGCTTGCCATGCATGCAACATATTCCATATCTAAAATGTAGTGATCAAGATGAATCATTTCATGCATAAAAAACTCCACAAGAGAATATACTTTAGCCAACCATACACTATCATCTAATTTATCCAGGATAAACATCAATTGCTAATTCATCAACTTTCAGATACAATTTCTTAATATTGCAATTACCCTCACATTGTTTTATTTATTGTTATATAGAGGGTTCATATTTACTTACACTGTTTTTAGAAAAAGTTAAATGATTTCAACATTCATTTCCACTAACAATTATTATTTCCTTTTTTCCTATAACCAACAAATATGGATATGGGCTACTTGTATAATACCACATGTAGGGGGGTTTTAAGACATATTTAAGACAATATTTGAGTCAATTTTCTTAACTTAAGGCAAAAATAAACTTGTCTATTGTCTTAAATATTGTCTTTAAGTGGGTGTCTCAAAATATAATGTCTCAAAAATTTGTCTCTATAAAGACAATACAGAACACATATTATTATTGTCTCTATAAATACAAGAATTATTGTCTATTAAGAGACAATTCCAGTTGTCTCTCTAGAGACAATTTCATTTGCCTTTGTAGATAAACTTTCATTTTTCCCTCTTTAGAGACAATTACATTTTTGTCTTTTTAGAGACAATAGCTGAGATTAAAAACATATTGTCTCTATAGAGACTATATGTCCATAATTCAAACTATTGTCTCTATAGAGACAATATAAAAAAACATTTAAAAGTAAATAAATAAAATCACTTTGAATGTTCTCTCAAAGTAGTTTCAACATTCAAAGTTCACAAACAGTGATTTTATTTACCTTAAATATTTGTTGCTTATGGATACCAACAAAATTAAAAACAAATAGATCCATTCTTTTTAACGCTAATAACAAAGTATGTTTAAATCTAAATGAAAAAACAATTCTCAAAAGAAACATTGAAAATAATAAGGCAACACACATATATTTTCTGAAAATGCATTCATGTCATTTGAACATGTAGGATCCTTAGTTGGAACTTCATTTCCAGACATATTATGAATCAAAAAAGGAATGTTCTAGATTTCTCGATCCTACAAGAGGATTTAGTCTCTAACATAGAAATTCAAAGCTTCAGTCACATTAAATGGTGGAAATTAAATTCATATCCAGTTGTTAAACCACAATTTCAATACCCTTGTATAATTGGAATTAACTTCCTTGATAACAAAGAATTGTAATAATGTATATGAATTTGAATTTACAATTGATTGGAAATTCTGTCTTCATGAAGGTTTTACAAAAGATGAAAAATTGACACAGGTCTTGCCAACATGATATAGGCGAATTCTCAATCTATTGGTGACCTGCATAATTATCTTCTCCACTATGGGCTTTCACAATTTGAGTTGGATCCATCTCCTGTTTGTAGCCCAAGACTTGATGCAATTGGTATCCAAAGTGGTGGTGATATAGTTCTCGAGGAAGCTTCATATCCAATGAATCTAATTCGAGGATATGAACTATTATGATCAACTTCACAGCAAGCTGAAGTTGCAGAGAAGTCTCTATCACCAGCTTTTCCTGGGAAGTTAATCATTTCCTACAGGCACACCAAACAACCCATCCTTCTTCCTATTAAGAATAAAATAATAAATTCCTATAAGGAAAGTTTTATACCATTGCTCAAACATTTCCAAGAGAGCTACTTACTAAAATAAAATAAAATAAATGTAGTGCGTACCTGAAATAGAAATGTGTGCACACTTAGTATTAATTCATTATCACTTGCCTTGCCTTGCATGATTCCCCAGTGCACCCGCAAATGCAATAGTAGAGTCATTTTATTTTTTTATAACAAAAACCCCTACCATCTTTATAATAATTAATAATTGAAATAAAATTAAAATTCTGCAAACTTAGTAAACTCTCAATATAAAAATGGCTCAAAAACAAGATCAGTATACTCTTTAATATAAACATAAATTTTAATGATGATACCATCTCTATCTTTGTTTGGTAGCATTGTTTGTTCCCAATCAAAGCCCAAAGTTGGTCTTTTCGCAGACTCCTAGATTACATTCAAAACAGGTGACCTGGGGAAAATCATCATAACTTTCTCTCCAAGAATCAGATTGAAATTTCGTCAGAAGTCACAAAAAGAGGATGGAATTTAATTTCTTGTACGCATGTTTCAGATCCAGAGGTCGAAAGAGTGACTCGTGGCACGTCGTACAAGTTCGCTCTACTGAACTAGTCTATAAGAAAGTCACTCTGGGAGATTTCACATAACTCTTCCTTGGAGAATCCAATTTGGGTTAGACTTGTGGCATTGGAAAGAGGACATAGAGGGCTACTACAGTTCACAAATTTAGAACTAGATGATTGGAAAGTATAGAGATACATCAGAGGCAATATCGAGCTCCTACAAAGTGAAAAAAGGTGTGTAGATTTTCTTAAATTTTTGCTTAAGCTTGGTTTGAAAATTTATTTTGAAGGAATTCAAAGGGAATAGTAGAGCATTATTATCGGTAATTGATGCCCCGAGGAAAGAAAATGAAACACCTAGTAAGGAACCTGAAATATCTAGCATGACTCATGAAGAAGAGGAAGAAATGCAACATGATATATCAAAATTACAAGACCAAGTGCAATAACTGTCCCTTGCACAAAAAGGAACAAAACCTAAGATGGATGGTTTAAATAAATATGTAGAAGCTAATATGGATGGTTTAAATAAAGGTGTAGAAGCTAAGATGGACTGTTTAAATAAAGGTGTAGAAGCGAAGATGATTGACGTGGAAGCTAAGATGGATGATTTGAAGATAGATTTGAAGACAGACATGGACGAATTGAAGATAAATATGAATAAGTTGCTACAAGAAATGGTCCCTAAGGGTGAAAGGGTACTTAAGGAAACTCATGATGAGAACAAAAGAAATATTAATCATGATTCCATAGACGCTAATGTTGGATCGAAGACTCACCATATTCCAAAAATTGACATGAGGAAGTTTGATGGCAAGGATCCTACCACATGGATATTACAGATGGAGCAATTCTTCGATCTCAATAATGTGCAAAACACACCAAAGGTATGTATGGAAACTTTATATTTAGAACCAAATCAGTTTGCATGGTATCAATGGCTTTGCTCTCGTAAACCATTTATCACTTGGGAAATTTTTACGGAAGAATTGGTAGCACATTATGAGGATACAAAAAGAAACACTTTTTTTAGCCAATTGAGAAGTCTCAAACAAAAGAGTTCAATAATGGAGCACATTGAGGAGTTCCAAAAATTGAACATAAGGGTAAAAGATATTCCAGAGGAGCATAGGATTGATGTGCTCATAGGGTCTTTAAAGGATAATAACCAACATGATGTTCGCCTTTGGGAACCTGATTTATTAGAGAAGGCATTCAGGTTAGCAAGAAAAATGGAAAGCAAAATTATGGCAACCAGGAAGCATACCACTCACAACTATAAAGACAGAAGTGTTGTTGCCCCTACTCTTCCACAACCTATAAGGTTGACACCACAACAATTGGAAGAAAAAAGAGCAAAAGGGCTTTGTTACAGTTGTGATAACAAATACACTAAAGGTCATAAGTGTGCTGAGAAGAAATTATTCTACATAGATTGTGAAGAGGAAGAAGAAAAGGAGCAAGAAAGGTCAAAAGAAGAGGATATACTCCAGGAACAAAGCCTAGATGAAGAAAAAATAAATCCGACCATATCTTGTAATGCATTGGCGGTAATTACCACTCCTCAAACCATCAAGATAGAAGGAAAAATAAAGAAGAAAAAGGTAATAGTGTTGATTCATTCGGGAAGAACCCACAATTTTATTCATTGTAAGGTAGCAAAAGATTTGAATTGCTTCATATATCCAGCACCAGAGTGTCAAGTGATGATTGCAAATGGAGGAACAATAAATTGCTCTTGAAAGTGCCATAATATCAAGCTATCCATGGGAGAATATGTATTGACTAGCCCAATGCTTTCCATTCCAATGGAAGGTGCTGATGTTGTACTCAGAGTCCAATGGCTACAATCCCTGGGTACAATAGCTTTTAATTTTCAAGAACTTTTCGTCAAATTTTCTACGGAAGGAAAGGAAGTCGAATTAAGGGGTATTGCAGGGAAACCAGGAAAGATAATCAACTCTAATAGTATGAAAAAGCTTCTAAAAAGGGAGCAAAGAGGTGTAATTTCACAATTATGCTCACTAGATGTTTCCATATCAGAACCATATATTTCTCCAGATCTCCAAAAAGTCCTGGACAATCATTCCAAGGTATTTGAGACTCCTAAAGGTCTCCCACCTATGCGTGATCAGGATCATGCTATTCATCTGATTCCAGGAAGTGTTCCTCCAAACATCAGGCTGTACATATATCCCTACATCCAAAAGACTGAAATTGAACGTATGGTTGCAGAAATGCTAGAGGCTGGTATAATTCAACCAAGTCAATTTTTTTTCTTTTCTCTAGTAGTATTGGTGCACAAGAAGGATGGATCATGGTGCATGTGTCCGAATTATAGGGAGTTCAACAAGCTCACTATTAAAGATAAGTTCCCCATTCCTGTCATTGATGAATTACTGGATGAATTGCATGGATCAATTTACTTCACCAAGTTGGATCTTCGTTCAGGATATCATCAAATCAGAATGAAGACTAAAGACATTCCGAAAATAGCATTTAGAACTCATGAGGGTCATTATGAAATTTTGGTCATGCCTTTTGGCCTTACCAATGCACCCTCAACATTTCAAGGTTTGATGAATTAAATTTTCAAACCATTCCTTAGAAAATTTGTGTTAGTACTTTTTGATGATATACTAATCTACAGTAAGTCTTGGAAGGATCATGTTGAACATGTTGATAAGGTGCTACAACTATTGAAGGAGAAACAATTATATGCAAAAAGATCCAAATGTTTCTTTGGAGTCTAGTAGGTGGAATATTTGGGTCATATTGTATCTCATGAAGGAGTTAAGGTAGACCCTTGCAAAATTAAAGCCATTAAGGAATGGAAAATCCCCACATCCATAACGCATTTGTGAGGATTTCTCAGGTTGACAGGGTATTATCGCAAGTTTGTTAAGAATTATGGGAGAATAGCAGCACCTCTAACAACATTATTGAAGAAAGATGCATTTTCATGGACTCCGGAAGCAACAAAGGCCTTTGAACATCTTAAAGATGCAATGTTCCAAGCACCGGTCTTAGCTACACCGGACTCCACAAAAAACTTTATTGTGGAATGTGATGCTTCAGGAAATGGAAATGGTGTTGTTCTAATGCAAGATGAAAGACCCATTACTTTTGAAAGTTGTCCAATCAAGGGAAAGTTTTTAAGAAAAGCTATTTATGAGAAGGAAATGTTGGCAATACTCCATGCACTTAAGCAATGACGAACCTACCTAATGGGTAGACACTTCAAGGTAAAAACGGATCATGATAGCCTTAAATACTTTTTAGAACAAAGATTATCCTCTGAAGAGCAACAAAAGTGGGTCACA
Source organism: Pinus tabuliformis (assembly GCA_031772625.1). Lineage (NCBI taxonomy): Eukaryota > Viridiplantae > Streptophyta > Pinopsida > Pinales > Pinaceae > Pinus > Pinus tabuliformis. The sequence continues at coordinate 352,915,908 of CM062817.1, forward strand.
AAGATGTTGGGTTATGACTTTGAAATCATGTACAAAAAAGGGAAGCAAAATGTGGTGGCAGATGCACTCTCAAGAAAGGATGAGGATGTGGAAGCATTGTTGTGCCCCATTTCTATTATCCAACCATATTCGATAAACGAAGCAAGGGAGGAATGGGAGAATGACGAAGAAGTGTGGGCACTTATTCGAAAGTTACAACAAGATTCCAGTACGTTTGGTACATTTAGCTGGAAAAATGATTCGTTATGGTACAAAGATCACTTATACCTTTGTAAGAATTCCCAGCTAAAACAAAAGATTCTTATGGAATTGCACACTTCTCCCTTTGGAGGTGTTACAGGGAAAAGTGTCTATACAAGAACATAGATCTACTATCATAAATAATCTAGGATCAGATGTAAATTGACCATACAAATGCATGAAACATAAATGACACAAGAGTATGGAGGAAAACTTGAATAGCTTTATTGATAATCAAGAAAGAGCCAAGAGACTTACAACCAACTGTTCTGACCCGACATCATCCTCTCAGCAAGTAAGCCCTTCTTCACCTCATGCAAAGCTTAGGTCACACAACAATATGATGTTGCCTCAAGAAACCAACAACAATTCCTTACAAGATGCAAAATTCCAGCCTCTGGATCTCTAGGATGAGGGATCCATATATAGATGTCTATAAGGGAGATGTGTCAGCTTGTGATTTGATTAGTGTCCTCCCTCCGATAGTTATTTCTTCCACTTGGAGATTGATGATCTCTTACTCATCCTTGGTCGCCTTCAGAGAGGCAAGTGTCACAGGAGAAGTTTCTGGAAGATTCCATGCTTCTCCACCTCACGGATTGACACTGCCATTTGTCTCTTCTCGCCCATCACACCCCATAGAAGGGATTTTTGAAATGCAACGCACCCACTGAGTGTACTTAAGTGAGATGCAACGCACTTTGCCTATGGAGTAGGTGAAATGATCCTGTTTTGACCAGTTCTAAGTAGTTTTTCATGGAGAACTTCTAGGAGAAGCTGTAATCAGTCGACCTTGTTCCTTTAGGGGTTGGAACAAATCTTTTAGGGACTTAGGAGCCCTTGGTTTATGGACATTTTATGCTTGGGGTTGCAGTGCCCAAAAATGTCTATAACAGTTGCCCCCTAAAGCATGAGGTCGTTAATCTTTTTTGATGTCGGGTGAAATGCTTTATCATGAGGATCCGAAGATCTTTCAAGCTGGAAGGAGACCTATAATAAGATAAAATATAATGCATTATCTTCATAATATTTTCATGATCTAGCTGAGGTGGGCATTCCCATGCTCAGCTTTATAAATTCATTTTCATGTACATAGGACAGACAATCATCTGAGTGTGGACTGATGATTCTGGTAGAGCCATCATCCCTTTGATTGGATGATTATCTGTGCAGCAATGATGTACATTTGATGTCTTTATTTTCCTGAATATATATCGCAGCCCAGATGGATGAAACTAGATTCGGGGTCTTCAGTCTCGTTCAATCTTCACTCAAAGTACAATTCGATCCATGTGAGAGATGATCTGGAGTCGAACATGGGATGACATCGCCTGATTACCAACCAATGATGTAAGCTGTTAACAGGCGTGAGAGGAATCATTGATAATGATAATGAACCTCAGGGTAATGCAGTACAATTCACTTGGTGTGAATAAAGGACTTGGCTTCAAACACCACGCAAAATCTTTCGGTCGAAGGTCATTGATGTAATCCTGTTGCCGAAAGTGAGAAACTTGCAATTGAGGCATGCAAGCTTCAAAGTACTGAAACGGGTGTCCCTAGATCGACTTCTTGGATAATGAGATGATGTTGACAAGAAGTGATCCATCATAGGAGGGCCTTAATGAATCCCACATCACTGACACAGAACGGAGCAAATGATTTTAATGGAGATGAAAAGGGTCTGGTGATATAAGGTTCAGGGTGGTGGTCATGAAAGAATGGAGTGTAAATGTATTGCAGTGGGTGATACACAGGTGAATTCTCTGAGTGACTTCTCTTGAACATACCGACGACACTGACATGATGGATCGATAGCATTAACCGCAAATGTGGATGGTGTGATGTGACCATGGTGATGTGACCGGTGAATGAAACAACCCAACCCGACTTGGATGCGGAGTGAAAGTGCCATGTTCAAGAGCGACTTGCTACCAACAAAGTTTCTTCAAGTTTTCTTCCCAATTTTTCCCCAGTCATTTCTGACCAGTATATCTTTATTTTTGTTAAGCTTGAGGAGGATAAAATATGCTTGTTCTATAATTTTCCCTTCGGGAAAACCCATCGCTATGTTTTAACAAGCCTAGCGATAGTGAAACTCGTTCTTGTCTGCTATGGACAAGTTTGTCGCTATTAGGTTTTAACGAGTTTAACGACAAAGATAGCTCGGTCCTTTTCAAGTTTAGAGAGTCTGAAAAGGGACGTAAAGGAAACTCCAAAAATTCTTTTTCGTCATCTAATCCCTTAAGTCTGAAAAAGTATAAAACAATACAGAAGGGATGAATTTTCAATACTTTTAACGAGCCGAATAAAACAAGCGCTCGATCTTTTTGTGTAATAATCCCTCAGGTCAAAAAATATTAAAATCTAAAGGAGGGATACCACTTCCAGTCCCTTTAACGAGCTAGAGAGGCCAATGGATCGGCAATCTTTTCATATTTTATGAGTCAGTTGAAAAGAGCTTAAAGGAGACTCGTCTTTGAGGAACGAGTGATAAATTTGGGTAAAAGTTGATTCCAGGTAAGGTTTGGAATTTCCCAATCACGGGAGTGTTACAAGGATGGCTAACAGGATCACTCTTCGCAACTGTTCCTCAAAAGGGGTAAACAATCAAATGGAGGTGAATGATCAGCCAATACAGAGTGGACATGATGATGAGAACACGACCAAGGCTTTAAAGGCTGAAGTACTACATTCACGACGGTTATTTACCAAAAATTGGTTCATTTATTATTGAGCTTAAACGTTGGGGCAAACATTTGCTCATTGCTTATGTTTATTTCTTAGCGAGCATGAAGTCTGCATTAAAACTGCTCGATTAATCCAGTTGTATAATAGGAATGTCTCATATATAAAAACGACATTATTTCAAAGCTTTGCCCCACATCCTTTCTTTAGGAAAGTTAGGAAACAACCAATCCTATGAGTTTAAAGGGTTAGAGGATCTACAAATTTAAAAAAATAAATGGTCGCTCTTCACTTGCATGCCAAAATGTTTGCATGCCCCTGGGTATAGAGACATAGAGTTTCAAGGTTACCTCGCAATTTCGTGGAAAAAACATTTTTTTGCCAAAAGGTCTACCTCTTTCAAGTTACCAAAGATTGTTCTATTTGTACCACAAACAAAACCCTTCTTCGGCGATGTCTACCAAAATAGACAAAGGTGAATGGCGCAGATGCCTCCACTCACATAATTTTGACGAGGGAATCTTGTTCCAGTCCAACCCCCTTTTCTAATTTCGGACGGGAGTGTCAGACTAGTCATATATCTCTCACGGAAACCTACCATATACCTAGAGTTTTCCTGCCGAAGCATACCAGGGTGCATGCCCCCTAGGTTTCAGTCATGTCCCCTGAATTACTCGCACTCATTAGGTGGACGGACTGGGGATTGATGAGACGTTCCTTCTGTGAAAAGACCATTCAGGGATGGTATCTGACTATTTGCCATGCGTGAACCAGGGAATGAAAGCTGGTCTACGAGATTGACCACTCTTCCTTCGTGCAGAAAGCACATTACTCTAAAGAGTGATGAGACAATGGCTCCCATGCAATATAGTCTCGTCCAAGGAGTAGATTATAATCCAGGGGTCCTTGGACTACCATTACGTTCACGTGAATGTTTTTCCCTCTCAATGTTATGGGCACATTGGGAAGGATCCCTAACAGTCGACTGGTTCCTTTGTCAAAGCCTGTTATATTTCTCATCTCAGGCAAAAGCAATGGCGAACCAAGCGCTTTCCAAGCACTCGAGGAAAGGATACTCACAAAAGCGCCTTCATCTATGATGGTACCGGCCATAACCATTCTATATACTTGAGCAATCATCCGGAATGGTACACTAGCCGGTAAACGGGGTCTGCCTAGCTGATTCCAGTCGAAGGAAACAACTAAGTTGCTTGGAGGTGGGACCGAATAGACAGACGGGTACGACTCTGATAAACTTCCTTCCTGTGGCAAAGGAATGGGTAATATCCCCCCATGTTCATCGAAGTCTGTGTTTACGAAAAGAATTTCGACGGTGTCATCTTTGTTCTCTTCGGTGACTGTATCATCTGAAGATGGAACCTTTGAAGGCAAGACCGGGTCAACTGCTGCCTCGACCTTTTGACTTTCATCTGGTATGGGTTCAGATGGTTTATCTTCAATGATAGACGCTTCTGCCAACCACCTGTGTGGGTCAGCTAGATTTTCAACTAGTGACGGACTCGGCAAGAGTTTTTTATATCCAGGAGGAAGTCGTAACGGTGAAACCAGATGATCGTCCAAAACTCTTTTAGCCTCATCTAAGAAGGGACAATGGTGGACAACGTGATCGCCTTCACACAGTTTACAAGGAAATTTACACTTTCCTTTTTGTCCAGGGGCTTCACTTTCACTAGTCGACGGTGTGCTTTCAACATGATCATTAGAGGTTGACGACACTGGGTTATGCAAATGAGGAGACTAGCCCCTTAAGATCCGAGGGATGCAAGGACAATCTCTATGATAATGGTCTCCTTTGAAAATGACACATGGCGATTTAGGCTTGGTCGGTGTAGTGTGTAGATTTTTGCTAGACGACGCTTGGTTGCCCCTTTTCGCCTTTGGCTCCTTCTTCTTCTTCTCTTTCTTCTTCTTTTCCTTCTTCTTAGGTACTTGATTTTTGGCCTTACCAGCCTCATCAAGCGAAGAGGAAGGAGGAGAGGAAGAATTGGACGAAGTAGAGGGTTGGGGGGTAACTCTGGAATTGTCTAGTTGCTGACTCGATTGTTTAGGAATTGCGGTGTTCTGAATGAAGGAGGTTCAGAAAATCCATACGGGCAAACCAATCGTCAATCTTGGAAGTGACAATGTGGCCATGTGTGGTGCACCAACATCTCCCCAAGAGGAGAAGGGACTAGGATTTCCTCCAAGGGGAACTCCTTGGTTGGTGGAATCCATTCTCTCAACCTAAGACCAACGTAGGAAAGGTGGTGATTATTCTGTTTAAAATAAATTTTAGACGCTTTGACGCAACTTGTTTTTTCAATTTTTAAGAGTCGAGAAAAAACAAAAGATGACTCTAGTCACTTTTTATTTTTAATGAGCCTGAAGTGACAAGTGCTCAGATGGACCTTTTCTATTAAGAAGTCTGAAAAGGAATGAAAGGGACTGCTCTGGAAATCTAGGCAGAGGGATTACCAAACCAATCACAAATCTGTAGAATACTTTTTACGGTAGGGCAGTCAATCTTCCCTAATGTTGTGTTCAGTGCATTGCGATCGATAGGGCGGCAGACACGACTTCCTATGGATAAAGGATTAAGCCTATTGTGGTCTCCTAAAATATACTCGACGGTACGTGGGAGCACAAGTCCGTACTGGCACTTATCGTCTCAAAGTGGAGGGATCACCCAACCAACAATGAAAACAATAGTTACCAGGCTTTACGACGTTGGAATACATCTCTAGCCTAGACTTCTAGATGTTGTGCGTTACATTCCAAATCGTTGTTAGATTCATTAAATTTATTTTATAGTTGATCTTGCTTAACAAATTTTCCTTTCATGTTCACCGCGTGATGTAGATGTACAATTCCCAAAATGCAATCTAAGATGATAAACAATCGTTTTATCTTCTTTGTGCAATGAAAATCCTAGCTACTAAGGAAAGAGAGACAATATTCTTTCAGCAAAGAGCATAGAGCGCACACTATATGCACTGTCCTAAATCAGACCAATCAAATAGTCTAAATGCAAATGCACATGCATGTATTTGTTTTCAGCCTTCTTAATATGTGAATGATAAAAGAAAGCTAATGCGCAAATCTGAATTATTTTCAAAGCGACAATTACTAACAAGTTTCTTTTCAAAATCAAAATGAAGACAATGACAACACTTTGCAATTTGGAAATGAAAACTTGCTTTCGACACTAGAAAAACTACTAATTCAAATCAAATACAATAGTAACAGGGTAATCGACTATCAAGAATCAATCGGATTCTCTTCTATGATTGAAAATGACACTTGTGACACTTTCAAATCAAGAAACGACAGTGCAATTACGTTACTTTTTTGCAAAGGATAACTGAAAATGACTCAACAAATACACAAAAAAATTTACAGTTCTTTGCACAATGGAGGCGGAATAACATCAAGAAAAGGGGTTTCAAACAGAGGTGTACTAACTACAGGCAGCAAAATTCTTGAATAGATCTGAAAAGAGTGAACAGAAACCAAAATTTAGGAACAATGCCTAGTCTGATCAGCGCACCTACTACACTCGGGAAGTGCGCTGAATTTGAGATTCACAGAACAGACAGTGCGCTGGACCAGAAATGAGACTTTGCTTGGGTTCCAAGTCACAATTTGCAGTTCAGTTCAGGGATTTTGGCTGAGCAAGTGGTAATCAGAAAATCAACAACAGGGTTAGATCTAAGGAAGTTATTAGAGCCACCACAAGGGAAATTAGAGAGTTTGTAAATCAGTTGTTTAATTCATAAACAAAACACGGAGATTGATTGAAGCGGCATCTATCTACTTTGCATTTGCATAGCAAATGCAGTTCGAAAGCTACCTGGCTCAACTTCAGGCTTCGTCTGTAAGTTTATAAAGTAAACAAATGTAGATAGACAAACAACCTAGTCGCTCCCCAGCGGAGTCACCATTTTGTCATAGGAAAAAGTGTCTATAAAAAACTGCTAATCCCACTAAGGCGGGTAGCTACCTTAGAAACAAACAAAGTAAAAACTACTTTCGTTTTCCTTTATGAAAGATAGATGAGAGAACAATAAAGGAGACCAACCTCTGTCTTCCACTTGGCTCCTTGCTTGATTCCTCTCTCTTCTGATAGTCCTTTGCTACTTGCTTTCTTGTATACCCAGCTTCACAGAGTACCTGTAGATCAAAGCAGCATAACACTATACAAGAACATGGATCTACTATGATAAACAATCTAGGATCAGATGTAAATTGACCATACAAATGCATGAAACATAAATGACACAAGAGTATGGAGGAAAACATGAATTGCTTTATTGATAATCAAGAAAGAGCCAAGAGAGTTACAACCAGTTGTTCTGACCCAGCATCATCCTCTCGGCAAGTAAGCCCTTCTTCACCTCATGCAAAGCTTAGATCACCCAACACTATGACGTTGCCTCAAGAAACCAACAACAATTCCTTACAAGATGCAAAATTCCAGCCTCTGGATCTCTGGGATGAGGGATCCATATATAAATGTCTGTAAGGGAGATGAGTTAGCTTGTGATTTGATTAGTGTCTTCCCTCTGATAGATCTTTCTTCCACTTGGAGATTGACGATCTCTTACTCATCCTTGGTCGAATTCAGAGAGGCAAGTGTCACAGGAGAAGTTTCTGGAAGATTCCATGCTTCTCCACCTCGTGGATTGACACTGCCATTTGTCTCTTCTCACCCATCACACCCCATAGAAGGGCTTTTTGAAATACAATGCACCCACTGAGTGTACTTAGGTGAGATGCAACGCACTTTGCCTATGGAGTAGGTGAAATGATCCTATTTTGACCCGTTTTGAGTAGTTTTTCATGGAGAACTTCTGGGAGAAGCTGTAATCAGTTGACCTTGTTCCTTTAGCGGTTGGAACAACACTCTTAGGGACTTAGGAGCCCTTGGTTTATGGACATTTTATGCTTGGGGTTTTAGTGCCCAAAAATGTCTATAACAGGAGGGCGCTTAGGATTTTTAAAAACTTACCACAGGGTTAAGAAGAATTTTTTTTGGGATGGCCTTAAATCAGATATTCAAAAATTTGTGGCTGAATGTTTGGTTTTCCAACAAAATAAAGTTGAAACAATTAAGACACTGGGTCTATTACAACCTTTATCCATTCTAAGCCAACGTTGGGAGGAGGTTTCAATGGACTTTATCACAGGCTTACCCAAGTCTGAGGCAAAGAGTGTCATCATGGTTGTAGTTGACAGACTTACCAAGTATGCACACTTTTGTGCATTATCACATCCATTTAAAGTCAGTACAGTTTCTACTGCATTTATGGAAACAATTCAAAAGCTACATGGAAACCCAAAGATTATTGTAAGTGACAGAGATCCCATTTTCACTGGAAATTTTTGGACATAATTATTTTCTTGTCTTGGTACTCAGTTAGCTCATAGCTCATCTTATCATCCTCAATCTGATGGGCAAACTGAGATAGTAAAAAAATCTTTGGAAGGATATCTTCGATGCTTTGTATCTGATAAAAAGACACAATGGGTCAAATGGTTGCCTCTGGCTGAATGGTGGTATAACACTTCCTTCCATACAACAACAAAAATGATCCCATTTATGGCACTTTATGGGTATCAACCACCATCCATCACATAAAATTTAAGATAAAATTCTAAGGTTCAGGCAGTGGAGTATCACATCGAACATCAACAACAAGTCCTCCAACTCTTAAAGGATAACCTCGTGTTGGCAAAGAATAGAATGAAACAACGTGCATATCAGCATCACAGTGAAAGAAGTTTTGATGTAGGTGATTGGGTATTCCTACAGCTACAACCATATAAGAAAATGTCCCTCAAGAAAGCTAAGAAGGATAATAAATTATCATCAAAGTATTATGGTCTGTACAAGGTGTTGGAAAAGATTGGTACTATGGCATACAAATTGGAGCTTCTTGTAACTTCTTGATTGCACCCAGTTTTCCATTTTTCATGTTTAAAGAAGGTTATAGGCGAAAATCTCCCAGTTAAAACAATATTGCCAGAACTTGACGAGGAAGGAAAAATTATATTGGAACCGGAAGCAGTCACAGAAACAAGAACTCGACAGCTACTAAATCGTTCAATTCTAGAGTATCTTATCAAGTGGAAGAACTTATCCACTGAAGATTCCACATGGGAGGATGAGAATTTTATGCAGAAGTATCTAGAACTACTCAAGCATTGAGGACAACACTTTTTTGAAGGAGAGGGGCATGTTGGGTCCCTATAATACTAGTGATTACTCCATTACTATTGTAGTTATACCCCTTATCAATATTTTTGTGCCCCTATTGCCCCCATATTGTTATTATTGTACCCCATAGAATCCCTCTATTGTTATTTTTTGTGGCTTTATATTATTATTGTTAGGTCGGTTGGATTATATTGTGACTCCTTAAACTCCTATATATAGAAAGGAGGTTTTGTCATTTGAATCATCCAAGAATTGTTCATTTATGTAATGTAAAGGAGGTTGCCCCCTCGAAGAGGCTGAATTCTAAGGCGTTGATCTATCTTTTCTATCTTTTCTTGAGCTGGTTTCATAACAGATGGGAAGTATTTGAAAACTCTTATTCTAAGAGTGAACATAATCTCTGACTAAAACTTGCAGAATCTCAATCAACATTAATACTACACAATCATATGGGATTTTCCCTAAATGAGGAGGTAGGGGAGAGAGAAGTAGAGTCCTCCACCTATCCAGATGATGTGATATCAAGTGGTGATTGAACTGGAGAACATCAAAAAGAGAAGAGGCAAGTTGGTTCAAAACATAATAAATTCCCTCCTTCCTAGTGAACCACTCAACTTGATGGTACTATAGCTATTGCAGTAAATCACATAGGGAACTCTCCCACAAATTCCATTACTTATTACAATAATGAGTTGGGAAGCATGAGAAAATGAGTTCAATGAAGAGAACTAGAGCATAGTGAATCCTCATTCGAAATGGTTGGTGGCTTGCATTCCCCTGGAGTGTTGGTAGTGCCGAGTATCACCAATTTGGTCTACTAGCAATTACCCCAAAAGGTGAAAAGGCAGGCTGATAGATTTTTTCAATGGTTAAAATAATATAAGGAATGAATTTGTAAATATATATGCCATATATATTGACAAACTTAAATTTTAGTGGTGTATAACTGTTCAGTCTTACGTATTGTGGTCTTATGCATACAAGTGATGGCTTCAAGGTGGCTTCCCTGGGGTAACTACTTCAACATTCTTCATTCCTCTTTTCAATGCAAATGCAATATAATATAAATATACACATAAATATAAAATAGATGCTCCCATGACACTCTACTTATAAGGTTTTTTGGTAAAAGACACTTCCACTTTGCTACGTGTCCTAGCAACATATGTTGAAAGAAATTTAATAGAATAGTGAATTAGAGATATTTCATAAGATCTATACCTTCAAGTAACTTAAATGATATGGGTATGCTGAAGGATAAATTCTCTAACCACATAAAGGAAAAGCATGATGACAAATTTCCCAATCAAGAATTTTAAGGAGCAATTTGTAGCAATTAATAAATCTATCATATAGGAAGATGCATCTTCAAAGCTACAAATATCCAAACAATGCATATGGTGGGAAGAATAGTAGTAGTTGCAAATCGAAACGAAGTAGAAATATTTTCAGGAAATTAAGGAGACATTAATACACAAGGGTGTATATGCAAGGACTTAGATTTTAGGCCTCCTAAATGAACGTTGTAAACAAAAACGACTCTTTGTTTGGAAGTAGCTATCCTTACCTACCAACTGTTAAAATTTGAAATGGTTGTTGAGGAATAATAGAGGCAACTTTTAAGATTTGAAATGGCTATTGAAGAATATTAGACGAATAATTGCTCACACTCTATGCCTACCTATGAACGGAAAAATTATATGGAAGGGCATTGGGAAAGCAACCAAGGCGAGGAAATCTTGATGGTAGTAATTAATGCAACAACGAATAAATACTTTATAAACATGGGCAGTGAGCACCATGAACATCTGTCTCGGTAACAGTTGGATAAGGAGAATGGCAGAGAGAATTAAATCCATATATCATATGAATATCTGGCTTTGAGTGGCATGAAGAGTTGGTTATGCTGCCAAAAAATATTGACAAATTACCAACCCAAAATTCAAGGATAAGTTTGCAGCAATTAATCATTCCATCATAGATGATGGATAAAGAAAACAAAATAGACAAATTGTAGACTCAAAGTTGAAGGAGAAGTTTGGAAAAATTAATTAGTCTATCACAGATGATGATACATCTTCTAACCTACAAGTATCCCAAAGGAGTAGCTAGTGAGAACAACAGTAGTAAGTGCAAAAATAGAAGGAGCGGATGCATTTTCAGTGGACATGGGAGAAATTAATACAAAAGAGTTATATGAAAGGACTCAGTTGTTCGCCCTCCCCAGTAAATGTTGTGTAGGCAAATCATTAGAGCAGACTTGCTTCATTTCTTAGTTGTTATATTGATCACGTTGTAGTGATCATACAGAAAATAATACTCTATCTACAACTATGGAATCTGGAACCATATTTTGATGTATGGATGCATATTTTTGTGTTGTTTTAAGGAGCAACAAATAGTACATAGATTTTTTGGGTTGCTTTTTGATTGGTTTGCGATGTCTTTTTCAGTTTTTTTGATAATTAAGAGACGAACCTTCTATTAATCTAGGAAAATTACATAATTTACAAAGAGGCCCAGACATCAAGGGTGACAAAACCAAGAATTAAAGCAAAAAATAGCCTTACTGGTCAAGGCAGGGTGCATATAGCATTCCACAAACTCACCCGCCTACAACAATACAGGAGGTCAACTGAAAAAATGGGTGTGAAACCCTCAGGCAACCGGCAAGAACCATACCATGCCTATGAGTAACTATCCCCAACCCATCATCCAGCAAGCAACAAGCCCTAATCCATCTGAGCCATCAAAGATAGAGTACCGATCCTATGGCGAGCATGGATATCATGCAGACAAGAAACAAGGAGGTTAACCCTGTGATGAGAGCGGTTTTCTCTCACCTCTCCATGCCACGTGTTACTCCCTGAAAGGATTCACATGCATCTGCCACAAAACCTAATACTTTTTGGTCACTTTAATTGCTTACTAATTCAAACAACTAAGTGCTACATAAATTGTCAACCCATGGAAGTCTGTTTATTTCAAAGGCAACTACACACTGTATGTGCTCAATCTCAAAAGTAGTAAAAGTTGTAGTAATAAAGAGACTAGTCACACCTTGCTCTAAGCAAACCAGAGCTGCACTCTGAGTTACAGCAAAAACAATCTATTGCAAACAATCACCAAAGAATGCTTAATTTCATTAAAAAGAGCAATCTAATTAAAAGGAATCAATTTGCAAAGGAGAGCACTAGCTATGCTGTAACAGAGAACAGGACCCTATTCCCCAAGCATGAATCTTCAGTACCTGTTTCTAATTACCATGCTTGCCAACTCACTCTATAAACTCAATTTACAATAAAACACTCATGAATTAACTGTAGATGAATTTGAGAAAGTAATGCAGCAATCAATTAGAAATAAAACTGAGTTTGTAATAATGCATAAGCAACATTCAGTAAATAGATTTTTTAACAAGGTATGGATAGGAAAAACACTTAACACACTGTAGAAATATAATGGGTGAATCTTGTGATGAAGGTGGGCCCTATCCTTCTCAGAAGATTCCCCGGGAAATGGGAACTAGAAAGGAATGCTCAAAATAGTATTTTATTCGTCCATCAGTATGTCATGTTACAAAAATATTCCAGTTCTTTTGCTTTAGTTAGACCTTCCTGCAGTCTGTCCATCCCCTTCTAATGTAGATGTCTCCCCTTTTTAAATAGGAGACATCTATTACAATTAATTACATTGTAAGTCCTATCTTTAACCCAATATACCAAAATAGGTAAATCAATTTTCCCATTAACAAAATGTTGTTACAATGGTTATGGTAATGTTGACTTTGGAGTATGGTCGTTACAGCTAGTGTAGCAACATATTCGATGATCTTCTTCTATTGCTGTTGAATCTAAAATGCAAATCACGGCTGTTTCAGCAACGGGATTTGCGCATTGTTCTAACTGTTACAACAACATAACTTGTAATGATAATTGTTTCAACAACTATCCGATTCAATGATTAACTATGAAGCTAATGTAATTATACATAAAATAAATTAAACGTATAGTAATGAGAAGAAATATTGTATACCTTATGGAAAAATGGATTAAAGAAATAACATGGACATTAAATATAGGTTGGAAAAGGATGACATAATAGAAAAATATATGGGCAGCAAGGGACAATGTGATGTCCTAAAAATACCACCCATGCCCTGCACGATATACCACTTGTGGTTTTGGTTTTGTGTTCACGGTATCGTGGTAAGTTAGGGGCCCACAGTGGGACCCATAGTGGAGCCCATTATACCCAGCACCCAGACTTGAAAGCAACTCTAGAATGGGTCCACAAGGCCAAATGAGGTCTGTGACCATGAGAAAAACAACCTGACCAATCCCAGTCGTCGAAACCAATGCCCCAATCCAATGGAAAGTGAGGATATCACACTGCCTAGAAGCTCGGGTGTTAATCACGCGATGAGCATGATTTCCACTCACTTCACGTTGCCACGTGGTGGCCTCTGAGTGGAATTGTGCACATTTGCGAAAATAGCGAATACCATCTAAGTCCCATGCGATAAACCATTTATTGTTTTGAGTCAATGGTTTCGCGGAGAAAACCGTCTACTCATTGGCAAAACATGGACCGTCTAGCCCATTCCACCAGTCTTTCTGAGCCTTCCATCTATAGTAACCAATAGAGAGCCACTGATAAAAAATCACATAGACATTACGACCTATCTCTGTGTCCATCTTGGATCTTCGTCATTCACCTGAAGGTAAACATCATTGTGGAAAGCTGCCATAGACATAAACGAATTATGTTATGCCATTCTCATCCCTGTCTCCTAACTCCCTTTGGTCAGTTTTGTTCAACCACAGATCCCAATCATTGGTTTCTCAGCGTAGACACTCTTCTCTCAGTTTACCTATAGGTACCTATTCCCAAGCATGCCGATAATCCCTGTTCTTATTGACCATCCCTTCACTGGCCAGCCGATCTGCAAGCATGTTTGCCTTTCGTTTGACATGAACAAATATTATCATTTTAAGAGTTTGCAGATGAGAGTGTATGCGAGGAAAAATCTGCATAAGCTTCTAGTGCTTCGACACATTATCCAATGAAGTTCCATTGTGAATCCTATTGGCTACTCTGATGATCAGTTCTGAATCTAGTTCAATTATTACATTCTATAGATTAGCTTCCACCATGATATCCAAGCATTGTTCCAAGGCCAGAAGTTCAGCCATGTTATTGGTGCCCTTTTCCATGTGGCCATGGAAGATAAATTTTATATGCCCTTTTTGATCTCGCATAGCCCCCCACAAAGCCTAGTTCCCCTGGATTACCCTTAGAAGCTCCATCAATGTTTACTTTGAGGAAGCCCTGTGGAGGGGTTTGCCAACCGCTAGCCCCTTAGCTTATTTTTCTTACTTCCTTCCGAGATCCTTGAGGAATTATGGATTTTGGACCCAAATTGAGAAGAATGATCTCCTCGTGAGGTAGAGGAGGGTTAGTGGGAATTGACCTTAACAAGCTTTTGACCATTTCTTTGAGCTAGTTCATGATCTGATTGATTATGTGCTATGGCCTGTTGGTTTTGTTTCTAAAGATACTCCTGTTGCGTTCCTTCCAAACATTCCAAATGACAAAGCCTGGAACTAGCGTCCAAGCTTTGTTGATGGTTTCATTGTCTGAGAATTTATTCCTCTAGTTTCTCAAAGTGTTGTAGATACTGAGATTATCCTTGTTATTTTGTCAGAATCTTGAGGCCACAACATTCTAGACCCTAGCAGAAAAAGGGTAGAGGTTGAGCAGGTGCACCATCGTTTCCTCATGTGAGCCACAAAGGTGACATTCAGAAGGTCCTGTGAAGCCTTCCTGAAGGAGGTTTTCCCATGTTAGTATCTTTATTTAGTAAACTAACCAGATAAATAACTTTCTTTTCGTCGAGTGAGAGGTTTGCCAAAGCTTCTTCCATACTATATCAGTATTAACAAAGTTGAAACCTGTTACTGCCTTTTTTGCCTCTTTGAGGTTAAAGTTTCCTTCATTATTCTTGCCCCATCTTAATTGGTTGGGAGAGGAAGAGACTAGAATCCATCTTTTGTCTAAGTCCATGGTGGGAGCATCAAACATATCCTTCAAAGGACTTTCATTACTATAATTTAGATCCTTCCACTTTCTCCGTTTTCCATTATTACTTCCCTGGTCCCAGAAATCTTGTATGAAGAAGAGATATTTATTGTCTGTGTCTCTCTTGACAGCTGCCTAGTCATTCTTGTTTAAGATGGGTTCCTGTTGCTAACTATCCTCCAAGAAATGAGCTCAGTCCCCTGCTCAGATTTCCCAGAAGAAGTCTTGTTGAGCAGTGCTTTTGTTTTTCCAACAAAGGTTCCGGCTGTGTGAACCCCTAATTTGACTTGACATTTTGATGTGATCCTTTTCCTACCAGTATTTTGCGTACTTTTTCTTCCAAATCTTCACCCATGGGGCATTTGGCTCCTTAATCACTCGCCACCATAGTTTAGCTCCGGAAGGTTTGTGACGTCTTTTTCACTTCTGAAGCAATAGATCCATAATTCCAGCATTAACTTATAGATTATGGAAACATGTTACATTGAAAAGAGTTGAGAATACATACACAATTTCCTTCTCAGGTGGGGTTGCCAAAGGTGTTTCTAGGTACTTTTCCTCCAATATATGGGTTATAACATAGGAGTCTGGAATCCACTTATAATCAATCTTGATGACAAGAACTTTTCCTTCACGATAAATCTGCAAAAAATTGTGCACCAACTTCTTCAACTTAGCTCCCCGTAATTTCCCACATAAACATAGTCACAGTCTCACACTTGTAATAGCTTTTAACAATGGCCATAAAGAAATCACCTACAATGAAAATAAAAAATAATATATGGGCCTCAGAACTAGAAAATTATCAGTCAGGTTTGTTACTGGTATCAATGAACATCATGTTGCATGGGACTTGTTTTTCCTCGAGAGTAAGCAAAACCCTCTCGCTGAAGGGGTATGCTCAAAGATGTGTTCAGTACATTAAGCTTTACTTCATACATAAATATGCCTGAAATGCACTGATAGATGACAAATTGTTTGACAAATAAATATGAAATAAAAGCCAGGAAATGCATCATTGAATCGTTCTACTAAAAAAGGACAAAATGAGAGGAAAATTACTTACAGTCCCTGAGGGACTTGTGCAAAGATGTGTTCAATACATTAAGCTTTACTTCATACATTAAAATGCTAAAAATGCATCAAGACACCACAAATTGTTTGAAAAATAAAGACGAAATAATAACTGATGAAAACAGGAAATTCAAGATTGAATAGTTCTGCTAAAACAAGGGAGCATCACTAAAAAAATTATTTACAGTTCCTAAGGTTGTCAGGTGCAGTTGCTACAACCTTAACACACACTTAAAGTCCTTCATCCATGCTCACAATTTGTGTACTGCCAATCTTCCTCCTTTGAAGCAAGACCTCGGATCTAACCCCTTTCGCTAAACAAATGGGTACACAAGACGACAATTAAAGGCTCTACGATACAACACTAGTGATTCCAGAGAGTTGCAGTGAAGATTTAGTGCTATAATGAGAGACGAAGTTGAAGCTACACTATGTATGGATATCATCACCATCTCTAACTTCTATAAATAGACCTCACTCTCATAGGTTTCCATCCTCGCCATTTTTATGACGCTCATTAGTGGAAGATCACTCTGAACTACAAATCTCCATATATGAAATGAAAATAACAAATGAATTCATTTTGCAATCTAATCCCCATTACATAAATTATAAAATAAAAAACTTTTGGTTCCTTCAAGAGACCTGTCGACGTGTTAGTCTCTGAGAGACCCTCGTATACACTGTAATGTAGCTCACAAGAATGTTGGCAAGAAATCCAATCGGGCACCATAAGGTTTATGTCCAGTGCCATAAATTCCATGAAACATTCAAACAAACTCTCTCAGAACCTCAAATTAAAAGGTGGGCATAGATGTCAAGTGGCGAGCCATTTAAAAAATTGTGCACATATGTCATATGGACATTAAAAGGGTAGACGATAATCTGATTCAAAAGAATGCCTATTGACCTAGTTATTTTAAACACCATGGATTATAGCATTACCAAACTTGGTAGCCTGGTTCACAAAGCTCAAAACATTAGGATTAGATTGTATAGTGGCTAGTTGAGGATTACACTGTATGGCTTTAATGTTGCTACATTCATATATCTATTACATTAAACACCATGGATTACAAAATTACCAAAGCTAGTAGCCTGGTTCACAAAGCACCAAACATAAGGATTAGACTATATAGTCGCTAGCTGAGGATTAGATTGTATGGCTTTAATGTCCCTACATTCATATATTTAGATGACCATGGAGGGGAGAATAAAGTTGGAGTTATTGGTCTAACAACGTTGGTAAAAGGAATTATTGAGGCAGGGGAGTTTGGATTTTCTTCTTGCTAAAAGACTTTTTAGGTGGATTACTCTAGCTATTATCACTCAGAAATTTCCTGGCTATGAAAGAAAATTACCAAGGTAACATGAAACTAATATTTCAAATTAGAGGCTAACCATTCCAACCTAGAGAGGCACTACAACAACTTGTTTGTAATAAATACAAGGGCTAGATATTATAGTTTAAAAAGATGGTGGTGGGGAAGCGTGTGAATCTATTTGGAATGGAACCAATATTTAAGGATATCCATTAAAATTTTCAAAGACTCATTGATATGAACAAGTGTTTTCAAAGGCAAGACAGTTAGCAATCTCTTGAATATTAAATTGTTATAGTATGATGGTGGAAAGAGAAATACAACTCAATTATAACAAAACATCTAACACAGGACAAATTTTCTCATAATATCATAAACACTGGTGCAAATATTTGAATCCAAAAATATAGAGAATCAACTATTGCATTCCATATATGTCACTGTGCATTCAAATATAGAAGATCATCACATCATGATTAACAGAGAAAGGAATCATTCACTAAGAAACAGACTAAAGATGGCCAAAACGAGAATCTTTTAAACATATATTCAAGTACATTTTCTTGGAAATATATATCGAGAAAAAATAATTTACAAAGTATTAAAATATATATAGCTAGCTAGCTGGTAGCCTGGTTCACAAAGCCCCAAACATGAGGATTCATTATCACCTAGTTTTCTTTGTAGTCGAATGGAAAGTCTTTGAAAACTCTTCTTAGAGGAGAGAACAAAATCTCTGACTAAAACTTGCATAATATCAATCAACACTAATACTCAATAAGCATATGGGATTTTCCCTAAATGAGGAGATAGGGAAGAGAGAATTGAATTCTTCCACCTAGCTATAGGACGTGACATCAAGTGGTGATGGAAGCGGAAAACATCAAATAGACAAGAGGCAAGTTTGTTCAAAACATAATAAATGTCCTCCTTCTCAAGTAAATAAATTATGAAAAATAAAAGAAAAATAAAAAAATACTCTGGTAATTTTAACTCGACAATTTTGCATCAGAAATACTCTGAAAATATCAAGCAAGCAACAAAGATTTAACCCTACAAAAATCAATACAATGAATACCTCTGCCAGATGGAACACTCTAGATGTGTGACCCGTAAATATCTCTTATCTTAAACATATATGGATACTTCCATAAGGTCAGCTGGTTCTGGTTAAATGAATGTGAGCAGATAATACCCCTATGCTCATTCCTGCAGGAGCACAATCTTCTTAACGGATATGCATGAGACACATGTTAAAAGCACCAGCCGCATATTTACACTTTGTCCTCTTTAAGGTTTCAGGAGCTCCAAAGGCTTGCCAAAAACTAAGAGTCTCATCTCCTGTAGCCAACACAATAGTGTACCCATCTGGACTATGAAAATACAAAACAAAAGAAAGACTGTTAGCAAAAGGGCTAGGACTATAAGCACAACCCCATTTAACAATAGATCAATAGAATGAATACCTCACCCTATTTCAATTGCAAGGAATGTAACAATTTATTCCTACAACAAAATCATTATGGTACAGAGTATATTCACTACTCTTGCCTAAGAAGATTACCATTTCTGTGTTAGAGTTGTACATGTCCATATTGACATCTCCATGTACAAATCACAAACCTATTGATACGGTAAAAACCAATTCATGGATGGTTAGAGAAATGGTATAAAGAAGGAAAAACAATTACAACAAGAGAGGCTTACACTGTCATCTTTATTTATAGTATTTTGAATGCAAGAAATTATTCTTATACCGCAGATAATACCCATGTGCTCATACGCGAAGTGGAAAATCGGCTTAAGGAATCTGCTTGAAATACATGTTTAAAGCACCATCCACATCTTTACTCTTGGTAGTCTTTAAGGTATCAAGAGCTCCAAAGAGTCACCAAATGCAAAGGAAAGGATGTCATTGTGTCAACACAAAAACAAAGGAAATACTATCATCACAAAAAAAAAACTTTCAACACAAAATCCATTTAGTGTTAGATCAATACAATGAATGCCTCTGCCAAATGCAACACTCTAGATGTGTGACCTGTAAAGCTATATTACCTTAACCATATATGGATATTTACATAAGGTGAGTTGGTTCTGGCTAAAGCAATATGAGTAGATAATACCCCTACACTCATTCCTAGAGGAGGACAATTTGCTTAACAGATATCTACGAGATACATGTTAAGAGCACCAGCCACATCTTTACGCTTTGTCCTCTTTAATTTATCAGGAGCTTGAAAGACTTGCGAAAACATAAGAGTCTCATCTCCTATAGCCAATGCAACATTGTACCCATCTCGACTCTGAAAATACAAAACAAAATAAATAATGCTAGCAAAAAGGCTAAGACTATCAGCATAAGCCCATTTAGCGATAGATCAATAGAATGAATACCTCTACCTATTTGAATTGCAAGGAATGTAACAATTTATTCCTACAAAAAAATGAAGTGCTTCCCTTGACGTGCCTAGCCATAGACAAAAACGACACCGAGAGGCTCTTTCACTTGCTACAGATGGGTGATGGCCTCATGGTCGATTCTAAACTTGTCCCCTATCATGGTAGTAGACCTGCCTCAGGGGCCTGGCAGGGCTAGTTTGAGCTGCGACCATGGGATTTGAAGGACTTGCTGGAGAGAGATCGACTTCTTTCTACTTACCCAACCCTGTTGGGGTTCAAAACCCTAACATATGAATCATCTTAGCTGGATATAATGCAGAGGAAGTGGCACACCTACTCCACTCTTCTCGTCGGGATTCAAACCATGACCGGTTGACAATAGTACGAACATAAAACGTTTAGTGGGAGCAACATGTTTCGGTTGTAGATTGCATGATTTTCATGACTTTGGCACTCTGAGGAAACATGTGAATGTTTTTAAAAGCGGAGATACATCCCATATTAAAGCAAAAGATAAAGATAAATAGATGCTTTTTCCTTCCAAGTGGTATATAAATTTAACAAGTTTGGATTCTTTCCCTCGTTAGAATTTTATTTATATTTATATATTAAAATATAAAGTTAAAGTTTATTATAATATCTTTAATAGTAAAGAATGAATATATATATATAATTTATATTTTTTATTAAAAATAAATTAAGAAATAAGGAAGTTTCTAATATTTTCTCAAGATACTTTATTATTATTAAAAAAGAAGGAAAAAGGAGTTATCATAAAAATTAAAAAAGTATTAGTTTAAATATTTAAATGGAAAAGTTGTATATTCAATTTATATTTATTTTAAAGTTAAATTTATTAAATATTTATGGTGAGCATATTTGTAAAGGTATAAATTATTTATATTACATATAAATTTAACATCTCACTCGATATATATATCTATATATATATATATATATATATATATATATATATATATATATATATATATATCCTTGATATATTTTATAATTTATTTTAATTTAATTTTTTAATGTGATATGCACAACAAAAATTATATATACAAACTCTATGGTGGATATATGTCGAGGGCCCATTGTGTTGACTTGCAGGAACTACAGGGTTGGTATCGAACACATTGCAAAAATGTTGGTCTGAATTTTAACTCATCCAAATCTCCTGGAGAGGATGGGTTACATGTGATCCTAGGTCTCTCTGACAACTCTCTTTGACCATGCTCCGATCATTTTACAGTGGAAGGGAAATAGGATTTGGAAAGGATTATTAGTCAAGTTCAAGAAAGCCTAATTGGAAGATGAGGATTTTTGCAAGATAGTTTGTGAATCATTGTCTGAGTTATCTATAGATGATGGATTATCTTTGATCGAGGTAGTTTCCTTGAAGCTTCACATCCCCAAGAGGGTGGTAAAGAGATGGCAGCAAGAAAAAATTGTTGCATGTCAAAAAGAGTTGGAGGAGATAGAGGTAAAGATGGTTGACATAAATTACTTTATTCGATGTCGGATTTCTTTCATGGGAAAAAATTGATGATTTACGGTAGTTAGAGGCTCATAAATGGTACATCCTTACATTATAGGAGGAGACATAGTGACTAAATATCCATGTTATATGGTTAAAGGTGGGAGACAAAGACACTTGTTTTTTCTAGAGGTATGCTACGATGTGCAGGGACGAAAACACTATTGGGGAGATTGTATCAGTTTGGGACGTTGTCTACTTTTGAAATCCATCATGCCTGAGAAATCTTTATCATCCAAGGGAAGAACAAGCATATAGAGGTTGTATGTTGGCTTGATGAAGGTTCTTCCAGAGATGCATTTCACTATGAGGATCCATTCGAGCATGTTTTAAATGTAATTGGAGGAAATGTTACATGTATTACATTCTCTTTTGTCATCACATTGATGGATATCCTTGTTCTTAGGTTAAAACTATGGCCTAAGACCATGTGGATGAATGATCTAAGAAAAAAGGGATCTTTACAAGATGAACACAAAACTTGAGATCATGCCATGTAGCACTAAGTTACACATGGGTTTGGTCAAAGGCCCGCTTGAGTCTTGAGATTGGACACCCTCTTCAAGGAGCTGGCTAGGGGATGTTGTAGGTAAGAAGGGGTGAGAAATAACCATAATGGAATGTATTTTAAGGTGTGTTTCCCCCTTAAGTGGAGATTTCTGTGGGTATGGACACAATTTCACATATTTGGAGGAATATTTCACTTTTCGAGGTATTTGGGCTTAAGTACATTCCCAATGTTCAACCCTAGGTGACTGTTATCCATATGATATTAGTTAAATAGATAAGTTGCTAAATTTACTATAATGTAGGAATTAATTTTAGATCATAGCATCAACCACACAATAAATGAAAATTTAAGCAGTCGAAGAATAAGAGAGTTGTGTAGATACATAAGTAATTTCTTCTCAAAATCGGCTTTCCATACCTCAAGGAAACCTCTACAAGAATATAAAATAAAAACTGCATGGTCAGTATAATAATCTCAAAATGAGGTATATGATATACACCAAAAATAAAGGAAGAAGTTGTACAACTGTTGTATGGCTCTATATGGCCACACATATGCATATGAGTGTATTAATTCTCTGTACAAATTCCTTTCAACCTATTGAAAACATGTAAGTTAATCCTTATTATGGACTTCTTTCTTGCATTTGTTCAATGTGGGCAATATCTCTCTATCTTGTCTTATTTATGCTTCTCCATAACATGTAGAAGTTCTTCCTTGCACTACATTTCTCAATGTACATATTGTTTGAGACCTTGTCTTCATATGTGTAAGAAATTTTGCATGACGAGATACCATGTGGTTCTTTTCATAATCAAACCCTCAGATGAATATTAAATTCATTCTTTAAAAGGATTTCATCAAATAGAAGTGGCAAGTGGCAATATGGACCCATTTTATTCATTCAAAAGACAAAATGAAGTGCTCCATTGGAGGAGGATTAGGGTCTTCAAACTAACCATGAAGAAAATAGAACAAGGCCACCAACAGAGACTCCATAGAATAAGTCATATAAGATTTGATAGGAACCAAAATTTCCATGAATACCTAGCCATCACCACCCCAACGCAAGCCAATAAGCTATACTAGTAGATAAGCAGAGAAAAAGGACTGTAGGGCCCATGGCATTACGATATCCTTCACACTGACGAACCTCATACCTGATTGTCTGTATCATGTTGTGCCCTAGAACCAACTAACAAACACGAAAACCCATTGAGGAGAAAATTTCATTTAAGGTTGTGTCGAAAGGCACAAATGCATTTTCCAGTGCCCCCCTTTTGTGTATAGCTCCCACAAAGGAAGAGGAGTCTAACGTACTCTTCCCCAGTAAAGAACAATTGTCATTGTCCTCACAGTCGCTAGAATGCACCTTGTAGCCTTTGGCATCTTCACCATGCCAAAACCTAAAACTGAATCCACCTCCTCTAACCACATTGCATTGGAAAACACCTCCTCATGCCACCATTTTCATTAAAGCCTAGAAACCCTTGACCCTCACAAAAAAACTTCACAAACTCTTCCGCATTCACATATGATTTGAAACGCTATAAAAAGGTACTGGTAGAATATAATATTCTCCCTCATGTGGCTATTTCAACTGGTAACATCCTTTCAAGTGGTGAGATAAATAACCATTAGTGTGTTCAGGATTTAGATTACCATTTTCTTTTTATTACTAAATAGTCAATACTACTCCATGCTATTTTAGTGGATATCCATTGGTTTTACCAAATACTTATTTTAATACCTCCAAAACCTATAACCCTCTACCAAAAATCTCCAGCCACAATATCTATATTATGTTGTATCTATTTTTCACAATTTTAGAACCCCCTTTATGAATGAACATGATAATTAATAAAGTGAAGCCCATATGGCAAGTCATTTCATGAAGCGGTGATGTTATTTCGACCTTTGGTATAGGTAAATCCCATCTCCTCTATTGATATGTCGCATTATCCCCATCCCTCTAAGGATTTCACAGATGAATTTGGTCATGAGGCTCATGTCGCTCAAACTTAGCCTATAGCTGAGTTCTCCCCTCTTTCCAACAAGTTGTCATATGTAGCTGCGTTGTCATTCTAGCCTTTAAATACGGTCTCGTCGCCTATAAAATTTTCCCCTCACAAGGAAATCAAAGGCTATTTTGTCCTCATCTGAGAAGCCAACTCCCCTTTCTATTAAAATATCCCTTTTCCATAATCCTCTAGATTCTGGAGGTCAATCATATAAAAATGTCACACATAGTAAGAAGAAACCCCCTAAATATAAAAAGGTTTTAGTGAGTAACAAGATCGAATTGGGTTATGTTGATGAGTCTCAATCTCCCAATAATTGATTTGAGATTGATTCTGATTTTATTGTTGGGAATGTATCTTTTTCTAATTTTGATGGAGTTTGGGTCCTTAGAGGGGATGTAACTATGCATGTGGTGCCTCCATGATTATTATTTCCATTAACATCCAAGGTTTGGGAGCCATTAACATCCGAGGTTTGGGAGCGACCCCAAAAATTAATCTCCCTCAAAGGTATTTTTTGGGTTCATAAACCCTCTCTAATCCTTTTCCAAGAAGTGATAGTTTCTGGAGATAAGGTGTGGGAGGCAATCTTGTCTATGTGCCCTACATGAAATATAGTTTCAACTGATGTTATTAGATTATCTCGTGGTCTAGGGGTTAAGTGGGATCCAAAAATTATTGAGATAGATTCATTTATGTCAGGTGTGGGGATTATCATGACCAAACACATGATGTGAAATTGTCAATGGGCCTGGGTTGTCAACTCATATGCTCCATATGTGGGGCATAGACTATTTTGGGTCCAGGTTCTGTAATCTAGGATCCTTCGATTAAGTTCCTTGATAATTTGGGGGGATTTTAATTTTTCGATGGGGAGGGAAAAGATTTGGGGACGGAAGTATAAAATTGATAATATGATTACTTATTTCAAAGGTTTGATGGAGGAATTTTCCCTTTTGGATTTGATGCCATATCCTCTTCACCCCAATAAGAGGAATGGGAGAACTAGTGAGGAGGGTATCTAAAAAAGAATGGATAAGTTTTTGGTTAATCAGAATATGGTTAATCATATAACAGATATAAGATCTTATCTTATTCAAATATTTATTTTTTATCACTTCCCCATTATGCTGACATGCGACGAAGGGGCACAGAAGAGATCTTAACCCTTAAAATTAGACCTGAAATGCCTTAAAATGGATGAAATCAGGGTTCTAGTCTAAATTTTTTTGTCTTGGTCATTTCTACCTCCTCCATAGAATCACATGACATCCATATGTTAAAATCTGAGAGAGATTAAATGGGTCACTTAGGAATGCATTAGGGGGATGAATTAGGGTGAAACTAAATATCTTAGGGAGATTGAAAAATTTCTATGTTATTTCAATGATCCGCAAGACCTATTATTATTCTTAGAGGAATACCAACACAGTATCATTGAATTGGAGTTTAAGAGAAGGGACATTCTTTATTCATGGGAAGAAGATATCCACATGAAGAGAAGGGCGACATCGATAAAAGACGGAGATAAAAATACCAGATATTTCCATGTACATTTCAATGCCAAGAAACAGATCAAACCCACAAGGAGGATAAGAGATGATACCATAAACATATTCAGTTCATAGGGATCTATTGAAAAGGTGATGGTCACACATTTCAGAGGCCAATTCTCGACACAAGAGACATCTTTCTAGTCGCAAATAAATTTCATCGAAGAAGTTCCAAACATGTTCACATCGGAGGATAATGATAGATCGGGACAACTAGTCATAAGGGAGGAATTGATGAAGATATTGAAGGAATGTGAAAAGGGGAAAAGGCTGGGCCTCGATGGGTGGGGGCTTGAACTTTTTATTCACTTCATTGATTTGATGATCCTAGATTTGTTGGCAATAGCTAAATAATCTAGGATTCATGGCTTCATCTCTGGGACCATAATTGCAACTTTCATAGCATTAATCCCCAAAAGGGTGGAACCAAGAACCTTTGCATATTATCATCCTATATCTATCTACAACTCGGTGTCCAAAATGATATCAAAATTGATTGCGAGTAGGTTGAATGCAGTATTTTCGAAGCATACCACAAAGGAATAGTTGGTAGCAAAATATAAGATGTAATCAATATTTTTGAGGAGATGATGCACTATTAAATCACAAAAAAAAAAGAGCTTTCCTTTTGAAGGTAGACTGGAGCAAGGTATATGATTACATTGACTCATACTTCATCTTCTTAGTCCTATTAAAATCTGGTATGTCTCTATTTAACATTAAATAAATTTTGGCGTGTTGCAAAAATACAAATTTTGTTGTCAATATTAATGGCTTTCCTTCACATTTTTTCAATGCATATAGAGGAATTAGGTAGGGTTGTGCCATGTATCCATTATTGTTTCTCTTAGTTATTGATTGTTTTAGTAGAAAAATGGGGGTGTTAAAGCATAATGGAAGAATTAAATGGATCAGAGAAACCAAAAATATTTCCATCTCTCATTTAATGTTCCTAGATGATATGTTACTCAGTGGGGGATCCATAGTGCGGGAGTGGAGAACCATTACAAACCTCATTAAATCATTTGGAGTTGTGTCTAGTTTGTGTATGAATGAAGGAAAATTGATCTTGTTACACTATGATATTGAGGAGAATGAAACAAAGGACATATGTGATCTGTTTGGGGTAGCATCATCAATATTGGATGATGATCTCACGAACCTTGTGTTTAAGATAACCAGGATTGGGCAAGTTTAATCGAAAGATTTCACAAAAAATTGGATAGTTGGAAGTACAATTTTTTGATGATGAAAGGAAGGATGGTAATGATGAAATTAGTGCTACACAACATTTCAATATATTGGATGCACCTTTATTTAATGCCAAGGGAGACCATCCATCAAATAGAAGCTAACATGAGGCAATTCTTATGGGTTGGAACACAGTTACATGAAGAAATTCATATGGTACGATGGTCAACACTTGCAAGGCTAGTGGAAAAAGGAGGTTGGCATTTCATAGATACATCCACTTTTAACAAGTATTTGATTATAAAAAACACTTGGAGGGAAGTTTTAGGAAATGGTGTGTGGTCTCATATCATTAAGGAAAAATATATGTTTCATCAAACTTTCTCCTCATAGATTAGTAGCGGTACCAAGAAGAAATCTATTATATCACACATATGGAGAAGTATGAGGCACAATCTATTGATAAATCTAGGGCATAGAAATTAGGTGAGTTATCTTGTAGTGATAACTTCTTGTGAATTCTTTCTACTACTTTAGATTATTATCTTCTCTTTAGTTATATTATTATAGTGTTATTCACCAAACAGATACCAAATCATAAATAATAAGGGGAAAAGAGATAAATAGTATATGAAATCAACTAGGGCCAAAACCTCTCCTGCTTGAGAGGAAAACGACCCAAATGAATTCTTCTTCTTATAGAGAATTTAATTGATGAATACCAAGACCAAGACCCTTGACCTATTTGACCTGACTAAGACCAAGACACCAAGCTTCTTATTTTGACCTCTATTTCTTAATAGTGTCAACGATAATGAACTACATGTTTCTTCTTTCTCCCTCTAATACCTTTTCTCTGCTTTAGACTTGTAGCTTCCTTGACCTAATTCAAAAACCCTATTATGTGTAGATGACCTTCTCTTGTACCTTGACTTCCTTCACTTTAGGTGGAGGCTGCCTCCTTTAAAAATTGGCTTGAGAGACTCCTTAGTTTTCTCCTTCACTTGACCTTCAAAAGGGACTGCAGTAATTTGGCTTCTTTTGCAATAGATATCATCTATACTTCACACTTGTGGAGTGATTCAGCCTAAAATAGACCCAAAAATAAAGCTAATTACATCACTCTTTGTTATAGACATTTTTGTGCCTTACAGCATGAAGCATGAAATGTCGATAATCTAAGGGATCCTAAGTCCCTAAACATGTTGTTCCTACCCCTAGAGGAACAAGGTCAACAAACCACAACACTGAAAATCGGTTTTCCACCTGAAAACACTAAAAAACAGGCTAATTCTGGATCACGTCAGCTGCTCCACTGAGCATCTGCGCTGAATGTCAACTGCTCTACTCTGTACCTGCGTTGAATGTCAACTTTAATGAAGGCTACCTGCACTGGGCGAGATTTGCCAAGTGGCACAGTCATTCTGCAAGGTGTCAAATGCCCAGGAAGCTTCAAAAATGACACTTGCATCAGGGAATTCGCCTTGTGATGAGTAAGAGGGTCTAGATCTCCAAGTGGAAGCAAGAAACTCCAAGTGGACTCAAGAACTGAAGTATAACTGAAGTGGGAGAGGACACTAGTCAGCTTCATGCCAGCCTCAAGCTGACTCATCCTTTCTCCAAATCTCCTATATATAGAGCTCTCTCATGAGGTCTAGGGGGGCTGGAATCTTGTGAATGTAAGGAAGTGTTGTTGGTTTGAGTATAGAACTATTGGGTGATTGCTTTGAAGGAGGCGAAGAGGAGATTTCTTTCTGCTGGGAGGTGTTGCTGGATTGGGCCTCTTATGGTTGTAACACTCTCAGAACTTTACTTCTTCCATTAATAAAGCATTTGAGGTTCTTCTATATGCATGTGTCTCTGTGGTGTATTGATGCTTGTATATTTGATTTATTCTAATCCTTGAATCAGTTATGGATGTATGCTTCTTGTAGTTTCCTTTTCTTGTGCTTTTGCAGGATCTTTGTGTAGCTGGGCCAGTGAAAGAGCAAGGAGCTGGGAGCAAGCAGCAAAGAGGGAAGATTGGATCAATCATTAGCGAAAGATAACGGTTAGTGGATCTCTTCCTCCTCTCTCTTACATCTCATAAAGAAGTAATCTTGAATAGCTTTGCTTTGATTGTTGCTGAGGTACTATCACCCTTAGAGTGGGATAGGGTCATTCCGTATTGGATACTTCTCCCAACAACAAATTGGCGACTCCGCTGGGGATCATATATTGTTGGTTGTTTGTGTTTTTGCTATTCATTTCATAAACAAAGGGAGTACGGAATCGAACTGCATTTGGATCTTTCAAATGCAAAGTAGAGGGCAGCTACTCTAGCTCAGTTTCTGGGCAAGTTTATGATTTGAAGAGCTGATCCAAAAGGACTCTAATAAGCTCTTAGTGATATCTTTTCATCCTCCTTGTCATCCCTTAGTGTGTCCTTGACTGATAGCTTCTGATTTGGCCAAAAACTGTGAATTTTTTAGCAATCTGTGACCCGGAAACCAAGAGAAACGAAATTTTCGTTCTTCAGTGCAACTGCTGTGAAGGTTGTCTGCATTTCAGCGCAGTTCCCGAAGGGGCTACCTGCACTGAAAGTCAAACAGACAGTGTCCCACCTGCACTGGACCAGTCTTGCCTTGTGCTACTGGGGTTTCCTGCTGTTTCTTGCCCTGTTTTCACTCTTGTTTTTGCTGCCTGTTACTAGTCAATGTGCCTATCTGGAACCAACTTTCCTTGTCACTATTCTGCCTCGGTTGTATAAAGAAACTGTGTTTGTTCTTTGTGTATTTCTTGTGTCAGTTACAGTTTCCCATAACGAAAGTGAACTAGTCTTGTTGTGGCCTCTTAGATCTAGACCTGTGATAAAGTGTCATATTGATCTTAAGAGTTAGTTTGTTTGTTGTTCATAGCTGATTGAGCTTTTGCTTTCGTCATATGGTTTGAGTTTATATATTTCTACTGTCGAAACAAGTAAATCTTAAGGTGTCTTTCGATTTTGGACAAGCTTGTTTGCCTTCGCTTGAAATTGAATTCGAAATTATACAACAACTTTCTTTTTGTGTCGCACAAACATTAAGAAAGAGAAAAGAAATACCTGCATTTTTGCATTTTGCATATAAGTTTGTATGTTGATTTAGGTAAAAAGTGCATTAGCGAGTGCTCTTTGATCTGTGTGAAAAGACTTTGTCTCTCTTTTCCCTCAGTAGTTAAGATTTTCATAAGTCGAAAAGATTGAAAAAGCTTGCTTCTCATCTTAGACTGCATTTAGGAATTTGTATCAATACATCTCGTGGTGAACCTTGAAAGGCAAACTTTAAAAAGATTAACTTAAAATATATTGAATGAACCTAACAATGCTTTGAAACATAAAGCAAACATCTAGAGGTATAAGCTAGAGACGTGTTCCGGCGTTGTTAAACGTAGTGACTGTCGATCTCGACGAAGGTGGGTGATTCCTCCTGAGAGTCGGTGGCACTAATACGGACTTGTGCTCCCACGTACCATCGGGTATATATTGGGAGACCCCTATAGGCATATATCTTTTATCCTTAGGAAGCCATGTCGGTCGCCCTACTGATCGCAATGCAGTGAACACAGCATTCACGAAGATTGACCACCCATACCGTAAAACGTATTCTGTGGTTTTGCGAAAAGTTTGGCACACCCTCTGCCTAGATCTCCAGAGCAGTTTCTTTTGGCCTTTTTCAAACTCTATAACTAAAAAAGTCCAACCAAGCATTTGTCACTTCGGGCTCGTTAATACATCGGAGGAGACTAGAGTCATCTTTAGCTTTTTCTCGACTCTTAAAAAGTGAAAAAGCAAGTTGTGTCTAAAAGCATCTAATAAAATTCATTCAATTCGGAAACACAAATTTCCCCTTTTAATATTTTAGTTGATCGAGTAATCCGCAATCGTGGAAGAAAGTCAATTGAAACCCCGTCGTTCGCGGAGGCTTACGAGTCAACCGTCTTTGTCCCCAGAATCGAAAACAGTACGGGCAAAGCGAACTCGTTCAACCGGTTCAAAATCTCCTTTGAAAGTTAGAACAAGTGTTCCAACTACATCTGAGGTTCCGGTTACTCCTAACATTTCTGGAAACCCTGCCTCTATAGAAGAAGTTCAACAGCCACAGAAGTACAGTAATACTGATCCTAGTCTGAGGGCAAATACTTGTGTAACTGAACCAGTTCCATCTGTAACCGGTCCAGAAAGTTTTGTTCCTCAAACAACTGTCGCTGTCGAAGCAACCACTTCTTCGGCACCAGAAATATTTTACGGACCTGACGGTCTTCCTCTTCCACCGGGTTTGATTGCGATAGAGGAAATTGCAGAGGATCCGCAAGCAAGTACTCCAACTCATTTTGTAGTCGGGATCACTCTATTTCCTTCATCAGAAGTTAATCCACCAGAAGTGGAAGTCCCTGTAGAATCGCTAGGAAATCTATTGGATAGACTTAAAATGTTTGAACAACCATCATCATCTAGGACTGTGTCAAATGACACAGCGACAACAGAAGCCCCTGCCGTCACTCCAACGATGTTTGCCGGCATACCAGCTGTCCCAACTAGCTCTCAACAGTTAGAAGGAGTCCACCAAGGGACTATTTCGACAGTATGGTCTGTTCTAGTTTGTTCATCCGGAGTAATACCTGGCAACTCTTATGTTGAAACTCGCCAAATTGATCCATTTGGAGGTCAATCTGGGCAATCAATCCCCTTGAGTTCTGGATTGATACCGTATGGGGGGCAGTATGCCCTTTCATTACCCCCTTCGGGAGGGTACCCATACGTGATTTCACAACAATGTTCAAGTTATACTGGAATTGCATCAAATAGTTGGGTACCTATGCTACCTCAACAACCAGGGGTTGTATATTCAATGCAACCAGTACACCCTGTGTCGAATATTCCCACCATACCTGCTATAGTGAATGTGTCGCAAGTACAAGCTCCACCTGTTGTATGTCAACCCCAAGTTTCTTAGGTTGCAATACAACAACCTCTTGTCTCAATGACTCAATCACAATCTCAGGGTAGTGCCTCCTTATCTAGAGCGACTCAGGCTCAAACACGTACTGTGACTCCTCATCCCGGTCAATCATCCAGTATTGGTCAACAGCAAATGGTCCAACAACCAGAGCTGGTTCAATCTCAACAACCGCCATTCCAGCAATCATATCAAGGACCTGAGCAACAAGTCTTTGTAAGTAATGGGCAACCATACTATAATGGTTATGCCTATCAACCTTGTCAAAGTTGCCAGCATTATGCTGGTTTGCAAAGACCCATTGCTCAGGCGATCCCATCTTATCCTGGGTATGCTTCGCCTAACCTGTATCAACAGTTGCCCTTTGTAGCAACTCTAGAATTACCAGATCTAAACCGGCTGACGAATGATCCAATTGCTTATGCTCCTTGGTGGCCAGCGATTCCGCATAAACTTTCGTCAGATATTCCTAAATTTAATGGAAATCCGGGTGAAGATCCGTCGAATCATGTGATGACATTCCATCTATGGTGTTCATCGAACACCCTGAATGATGATTCGATAAGACTTCGCCTCTTTCAGAGGACGTTAACGGGTCCAGCGGCAAAATGGTACATTGAATTGCCTAGAGCTTCGTTCGACAACTTCAGTACCTTAGCCACAACCTTTTTAACCCATTTTCAATTACCGATAAGGTATGAAACGGGAACAGAACTCCTTAACAACTTCAAACAGACGACTGCCACCCACATATCTGATCATATACACGAGTGGCATCGTCGTCGTAGGATGGTGAAAACGTATGTTCCCGATCAGCTATTAGCTGAATGGTTTATAAAGTCGTTACTTCCTACTATAACGGAAGATGTGGCCAAGGGGGGAGTCGTAACAGAGGAGAAAGTTATCGCTCGTGCACAGTATTTGGACTTAGTTTATACTCAGTCTCGCACGCTCTACGACAAAATACCCGACGCTCCTAGACCGGAATTTTCAATTCCTCCTCCTCGTAAATGAAACAATGACTCTCACGCCAGCGATGGCGTGATTGGCAAGCACAAAATATATAGTCAAAATGCAAATGAAGAACTTCTTGCCTCAGAAGTAAATTCCATGTCGACCGACAAGGGCAAACAACTGAAGCAACCAGGGGGCAAGAAGAAAAAGAAAGGGAGAAAAAGGAAACCCCCAGCAGGGTGTCATATATGAGATGAGGATCATTAGACGAAAGATTGTCCACATATAGCTGAAGTTAAGAAACTCTTTAAGAGTTCAAAAACCCCAGCAGTATTTACTGATCCGTTTCCTAATCCAAGTCAAAATCTGGTTTCTAATCAAAATGCTTCCCGATCCCAAGTGCTTATGTTGTCTACCTCAAAGCAGCAAAATAATGCTTTGATGAGGAATAAGGATTACAGGAATCCAAAGTTGTCGAACAACAAGGCTAACGAACAACCTAGTAGTTCGACAACAACTTTGACCGAAGGTGTGCCACCCATCGTCCCTGAGCCAATAATAAAGTCGCAAAAGGGAGTAGTACACAAATCGACATTTAATCCTTGTACGAAAATAGCATGGATAGAGGACCTGGCCCAATCGCCGTCCGTTATGTCGACACTTGAGGTACCACAAAATTGCTTCTCCCAAGAACAAGCTTTATTATCAGGAATAGGTGGAATTGACCCAATGGATTCCAATCTTGTCACCTTTGATCATAAAGGATATGACCCTCAGTTACCAGCTCAACTAGCTTTCCTTATTCAAGTGAAAGCCCTCAACAAAACTGTTCATCGAACAATTATTGATGAGGGGGCATCTACATGTCTTATGTCGATGAGTTGCTGGAAAGATTTAGGCTCACCACCCTTGTCGAAATCGTCAACGACGTTAAAAGCATTTGATGGACGATCATACACTCCATACGGGATTTTAAGTAGCTTGCAAGTTGAACTGGGGGGCAAAACAGTAGGAATTGATGTTGAAGTAATTGATGGAAACCTCGATTACAACATCCTACTTGGAAGACCATGGATCTATGCCATGGCCGCAGTTGTGTCGACCTACTTCAGGAAGATTGCATTTCCCTTCCAAGGAGGAATTACAATCGTAGACCAACAAACTTTTCTCCCCAACAGTTCACAAGTTACGGGAAGCATTCCAATGATCCATGGAAGGAATCATTCGCTCCAAAATATCGGAGTAGGTCTCCTAAAAGACCCTACCTTAATGGGTACTTTTGCCCTACCGCCTCCAAGTAATCTTGCGGAAGTGGCCACAGTGGAATATGAAACCTTCTATGTTTGATGGATTTGGACTCCGAGGACGGTTCTTATCTCATGTCAACCTCGTTAAGAAATGAAACAAGGAGTCAGAGGACGGTTCTTATCTTGTGTCAACCTCATTAAAAAATGAAACAAATCCCCTTTCTCAAAGGTAAACCTTCATTCCAACCACCGAGTTGAATGCAATGAAGCTTGGGGGGCATGCACCTCGATTTGCGTTATTATGCTGGGGGCATGCGAACTTATCACCGAGCAGTTTTAGCACATAGTTCATGCTCGTTAAAAAATAAACATAAGATTGAGCAGTGTTTTGGCGCATTCAAGCTCGTTAAAAAATGAACCCATCTCGGTAAATAACCATTAATTATGTAACCTGATCAACCATAAAAGTCTTGGTCATGTTTTGCACCTGCCACCTCCACTTTCATTTGGCCGATCATTCACCTCCATATGATTGTTTACCCATTTTGAGGAACAGCTGCGAAGAGTGATTTCACTTAGCCATCCTTGTGACACTGCCGTGATTGGAAAATTCCAACCTGTACCTGGAATCTGTTGCTATCCCTGTTTATCACTCGTTCCTCAAAAGACGAGTCTTCTTTGAGCTCTTTTCTCCTGACTCGTAAAATATGAAAAGTTTGCCAAGTTTTGGCCTTCCAGCTCATTAAAGTGACCGGAAGAGCTATCCCTCCTCTAGATTTTAATATTTTTGGACCTGAGGGATTATTACACAAAAAGGTCGAGCGCTTGTTTTATTCGGCTCATTAAAGTTATCGAAAACTCATCCCTTCTGTATTGTTTTATACTTTTTCGGACTTAAGGGATTAGATGACGAAAAAGGAATTTTGGAGTTAACTTTCTGTACCTTTTCAGACTCTCTAAAAGTGAAAAGGATCGAGTTTTCCTTGTCGTTAGACTCGTTAAAATAGTTAAATAGCGACATACTTGTCTTTAGATGAGAACGAGTTTCCCTATCGCTAGGCTCGTTAAAACATAGCGATGGGCTTGCCCGAAGGGCAGGTTATAGAACAAGCATATGTTATCCTCCTCAAGCTTGACAAAAATAAAGAGGTACTAGTCAGAAATGATTGGGGAAAAATTGGGAGAACCTCAAAGCTTTAATGGTAGCAAGTCGCTCTTGAACATGACACTTTGTCCTCCGTATCACATCGGGTTGGGTTGTTTTCATTCACCGGTCTCATCACCATGGTCCTTGCCAAACCATCCACATTTGGGGTAATGCTACCAATCCATCACATCAGTGTCGTTATATGTTCAAGAGATGTTGTTCAGAAAGAGTCAACCGTGTCCCATCCACTGCCATACATTATCCTTCATCCACCCATGATCGCCACCCTGAATCATATTTCACAGATTGTTTTCACCTCCACTAAAATCATTAGCTCCGTTCCATGTCACTGATGTGGGATTCATTAAGGCCCTCCTTTGACGGATCGCTTCTTGTCGACTTCAGCTCATTATCCAAGAAGTTGATCTAGGAACAACCCCCTCAGTACTTTGAAGCTTGCATGCCTCAATGGCAAGTTTCTCACTTCCACCGACAGGTATGCATTAATGACCTTCGACCAGAAGATTTTGCGTGGTCTTCGACGCCAAGTCCTTTATTCACACCACGTGAATTGTACAGCAGTACCTTGAGGGTCATTGTCATTATTGGTGATTCCTCTCGCGCTTGTTAACGGTTTACATTATTGACCGGTAATCAAGTGATGTCTTTCCATGTTCGACTTCAGCGTAATTCTGACATGGATCGACTTGTACTTAGAGTGAAGATCGAACGATTTTTGAAGACCCCGGATCTAGTTTCATCCATCCGGGCTGCGATATATATTCAGGAAATATAAAGACATTTGATATGTACATCATTGCAGCAGATGATCATCCTACTCAAAGGATGATAATTTCAGCAGAGAATTATCAGTCTACCATCAGACGATCGTCTGTTCTATGTACCAAAATGAATTTATAAAGCTGAGCATGGGAATGCCCGACTCAGCTAGATCATGAAAGCAGAATGAAAAATAATGTATTGTATTGTATTTTATTACAGGGCACCTCTCAGCGATTGAATGAACTTCGGATCCTCCTGATAAAGCATTTCACCCGATAAACGACCTCATACTTTAGGGGGCAACTGTTATAGACATTTTTGTGCCTTACAGCATGAAGAATGAAATGTCGATAATCTAAGGGATCCAAAGTCCCTAAACATGTTGTTCCTACCCCTAGAGGAACAAGGTTAGCAAACCACAGCACTAAAAATCGGTTCTCCACCTGAAAACACTCAAAAACAGGCTAATTCTGGATCATGTCAGCTGCTCCACTGAGCATCTGCGCTGAATGTCAACTGCTCCACTTTGTACCTGCGCTGAATGTCAACTCTAATGAAGGCTACCTACGCTGGGTGAGATTGGCCAAGTGGCACAGTCATTCTGCAAGGTGTCAAATGCCCAGGAAGCTTCCAAAACGACACTTGGATCAGGGAATTCGCCTTGTGATGAGTAAGAGGATCTAGATCTCCAAGTGGAAGCAAGAAACTCCAAGTGGACTCAAGAACTGAAGTATAACTGAAGTGGGAGAGGACACTAGTCAGCTTCATGCCAGCCTCAAGCTGACTCATCCTTTCTCCAAATCTCCTATATATAGAGCTCTCTCATGAGGTCTAGGGGGGCTGGAATCTTGTGAATGTAAGGAAGTGTTGTTGGTTTGAGTATAGAACTATTGGGTGATTGCTTTGAAGGAGGCGAAGAGGAGATTTCTTTCTACTGGGAGGTGTTGCTGGATTGGGCCTCTTATGGTTGTAACACTCTCAGAACTTTACTTCTTCCATTAATAAAGCATTTGAGGTTCTTTTATATGCATGTGTCTCTGTGGTGTATTGATGCTTGTATATTTGATTTATTCTTATCCTTGAATCAGTGATGGATGTATGCTTCTTGTAGTTTCCTTTTCTTGTGCTTTTGCAGGATCTTTGTGTAGTTGGGCCAGTGAAAGAGCAAGGAGCTGGGAGCAAGCAGCAAAGAGGGAAGATTGGATCAATCATTAGCGGAAGATAACGGTTAGTGGATCTCTTCCTCCTCTCTCTTACATCTCATAAAGAAGTAATCTTGAATAGCTTTGCTTTGATTGTTGCTGAGGTACTATCACCCTTAGAGTGGGATAGGGTCATTCCGTATTGGATACTTTTCCCAACAACACTCTTCCTTTCCTTTTCTTCATTGGTTATGAGGCTCCTTTCCTCATAAGTTGGAGAAGGGCCAAAGATCTAGGCATACTAAAGACATATCATGAGAAATGGGGTTCATATGTAGTCCAACTTTCATCTCCTAGAATCATTCTTGGTGATAAGCAAGATAATATGATATGGAGGGGGTGAGGGAATGAAATAGAATGAGCTCACGGTCGAAGAAATATACTTGAAGTTGTGAAGGACCAGGAGGATCAATGACTATAATAAGCATCTACAAGATATATTAAGGTTGAATATCCCAAACAAATTAAAATGTTTTTGCTGGTTCATAGCTCATGATCGTATATTAACATGGAACAACTTATAAAAGTGTGGGTTCATTAGTCCTAGAATATGACCTCTATGAATGTGGGGGGGAGATAGAAGTCATTTGATAATCAAATGATCATATGACAGGCTGATTTGGGATGGGGTTATGGAGGAAATGAATCCTCATTTCATTGGAACTAATCAACCTTATTTTAGATGTCTTCCGTCATGGTTCATTTCACAAATGAAGTATAGGACCCTCTCATCATATATCATATGTATTATACGGTGAAGTAGGAATACTAGCACTTTGATAAAAAATCTGCGATTGTTAGAGAATCCATTATGAAGACAATTGTTTTTTTCAACAAGATCGAGTTAGTGATCAAGTCTAACGGAAATAATAAATGCAAATTAATTGATATTTGGAAAGAATATCTGGTTGGATTTTTTTATGGAGCCAACAATAGAAGGAAATGAGGATGTGGTGTAGCCATAGATACTAAGTCTGGTAATTTCTTCCACTTCTGGTGAGAGGGCAAAATGGGATCAAACAACAAATTTGAGATTACAACATTATGGGTAATCCTTGTCGTAGAAAAATGGCTAAGGTTACACAAATTTAAGGTATATGGAGATGCAAAAGGAATCACTCACTCGGTAAACAAGAATACTAATTTCAATCCCCCCATATTATAAATGAGATGATGAGGATTCAGAATCTAGTAAGGACTTTTAATCATATAAATTTCCATCATATAAATAGAGGATAGAATTAGACACTAAATGTCCTATATAAAATATATATTTTGAAAGAAACAGGTAAAAAAACATTTTTGAGTATGCAAGGAGGGTATCATGGTCAATGAAGGTAGCATCAACTACTCCTAGGAGACATTTTAACACACGATTTTTATGGAAATTTTGTATCTTTAGATAATGAAAACCTTCATTTATGAAAATGTAATGGTTATGAGCTAAAGTTTGATGTTAAGAAATATACTTATCGTAGAACAGAAAATTAGAAATGGATGGCCATAGGAATGATAAGAGAAGTATGAAAAGCTAATATAATGAATGAAATATGAATTAGAACTATCCTTATATTTTAATACAAAGAGACATTTTTTTTCTTTCTGTAAAAAAAAAGTAGCGCTCAAAATAAATAAAACAATCAAAAAAACATATTAAAATAGAATCGATGGAGACCTCGAAAAGTACACCAACTTTGCTACTTCCTATCCACGCTCAACAAAACTACCTCCATTGCTCCTGTCATGAGGCACACCTCTGTTGCGAGCCTCCATCGCCCTATATCCCATTAGTTTTTTTTGGCCTCCATTTCTCTTCTTCCAGAAGAACCCATCAACAACATAAATACAAACTCTTAATCCTTTACCTTTACCATTTTTACTAGCGTCTAGTATTGAGAATTTTAAGACAAATTAAATTTTAAGTAAAAATATTTCTTTTGTCTTAAAAAATTGTATTAAAATCCCCCTCTGCGTAGTAGTGTCCAATGCAGCAAAAGGTAAGTTTTTTCTAATTGTATCAATAGGGCTCTAAGGGACATAAGATGAATTGATGT
Organism: Pinus tabuliformis; assembly: GCA_031772625.1. Classification (NCBI taxonomy): domain Eukaryota; kingdom Viridiplantae; phylum Streptophyta; class Pinopsida; order Pinales; family Pinaceae; genus Pinus; species Pinus tabuliformis. The sequence continues at coordinate 352,955,112 of CM062817.1, forward strand.
CTATGAAATATTTCCTAGAAATGTTCTCGCATTCTTCATAGTAGGCTACCCCCACAAAATGAGCAGACCAACAAATCATTCTCTTTATATAAGATAAGATGAATAGTAAGTGAAATAACAACCTCGGTATAGGTGTGAGACAGTAGTAGCATGCAAGTTGGCAGACTAAAAGTGGACTCTCAGTGTCAATTTGGACTTGTTAGATAATATTGTCTTAAATTGATATGTTTATGTCTTAATTCTTAATTATATTAAATGATTTTCATCTTAAGTGGCTTGTCTTAAATATAAAGTTGTCTTAAAATATTTTTGTCTCAAATTGCTTTTGTCTTAAATATAAATATTTGTCTTAAAATATTTTTGTCGTAAACTGCTTATGCCTTAAATATAAAGTTTTGTCATAAAATATGTTTGTCTCAAACTATTTTTGTCTTAAATTTAAAGTTTATCCTTAAAATATTTTTGTCTTAAATATAAAGTTTTGTCTTAAAACATATTTGCCTCAAAATTTTTTTGTCTTAAATTCTATGTCTAAGACAATTCAATTGATATTAAATGTTAAAGTAAAATCACTAAATTAAAAAGTGACTTTTTAAAACAAAAGATTTCTTTCATCTTAAAAAAATGCTTTAAATGTGCCCTTGGTGTAGTAGTATGTGAAACCACTGATCCCAACCGTTAATAACCTCACGACAAATCTCTTAGAAATGTGGAATAACACTAGGATGTAAATTGATATTAAAACTTTAAATGGGAAATTTTTTTGATGAATCACAATACTGAAGAATTCATAAGCTTTGAGAGTAGAACTTACAAGCCATTATGGAAATGCATGAGCCTAATAAACATATAGTTAAGCTTCGAAAACCAAGATTTGTTAACACAAAATTAAAACCAATTCTACAAGTAAAGGGAATCTTGTATTGATAGAACACATTTCTAGTAACTCGAGACACATTCTTTTACTACAAATTTGTATGAGACTATACTTTATCATGAGAAAAGGAATATGTAGATACAAAGTATAATAATTTATTGGCAAGTTCAAGTAGTATCATTATGCCAAACTCTGATATATAGAATATTTGAGAATAAGTGTCCAACAAAAGAATTTCCAAACCCAAAATGGATGATAAAATCATTAGAGTAGCATCCTAGTACATGACTAAACCTATCAATACTCTCTTGAAATGTCTTCTCTCCAATGAAATATGTCTGTGTGTGTGAGTGTGAGCATTTTTTATATCTCACATTTCTAATTTCTTTCATTGAATGGAATTACTAATGTCACTAATATACAATGGCATTAGTGTACATCGATATTTAAATTGTGTGCCCTGGAATCCATGCATATTAATAGGTTTAGACTGTAATATAAATTTTGGTAGTTCATCAAATATATTTAAGCAAACTTGAGAACCTTTTTTGAAATACCTTTGAAGAGAGATAATTCTTGAAACTAAAATATCTTATGACAAAGGATCATACACTCCTAGGAAATACTACTTGAAGAGATATTTTTTAACAACAACGACACCTAATAAAAAAAGGCATAATGAATTGCTCTTGAACATTGACAGAAATGAATGTAAAAAGAACTATTCTCACCTTAATAGTATACATCCGTACAAAAATTCAGTATTAAGAGCACACATCAAGGTGCCCATATTAAGAATTCATAAAATCATTGATTATATACCATAAAAGCCTTGAAACACATCAATGGCTCAAAACTAAACCCATAACATAAGACAAGTAGACATAGGATGCAAATAGGGTGTGCAATAGATTTCGGGCATAAATATAAATAAGGTACTTGAAAGACTAAAATTAAAGCCATGTGTGTTTTCCTATTAAAATTGAGTATTGCAAGCATATTTTCATTACACCCACTCCAAAATTTACTTCTAGCTTTATGTTGAGATACCCATACCACAATGTTTGGGTTAATGAAGGTAGGAAAACCATTTATAGAACATAGGTTGGGAAAAACTTGTGATCCCCAATCTTGGAAGTCAATGTCAATAAAAGGTTGTGGCTCAAATGTTAGGGGTGAAAAATATTTTGTATTCCCTCTTTTTGGTAAATAAGAAAGGGCTAACCCTTTACAGGCAATAATTTTTAAAGTACATTGGGGTGAGTGATAATAAATAACAAGAACATATGAAAGTTCAACCAACCAAAATTTGTAAGCCCATAATTTTTCCAATGTGTGAAATTTCTCTGTAAAAATTTCCTTTCTCTTGAGAGGGGTAAAGATTGTCACATGTCAAAGATGTCTTAGGATTCACACTAACATATTATATTTCACTCTCCAATGGCTTGTATCATAAACTTTGTAATGGAAGAAATTAGAATATCATATTACATATTTATTTGGTGATGATAAAAATATAAGAATGAGCTTCTACTATAATCATAGACCAAACTCGCAATCCCAAAAGAAAGTGGAGTATGGGACCTAAATATCTCTTCACCTTCTCAAAGGCCCTCATAACTAAAATTGTATGGAGGTTAGACACCAAGGAAAGGCATTGTGACTCTAGATAGTTAGAGCTCAATAGTTGTATTCAACAACAATAGACAATTAGATTAGAACTCTAGACAAACCCCCACATAATGACGCAATAATATAAAAACGATGAAATCAACTTTTGATTGGATTGGTCATTGGTTGCTATGGAATGTGGGTAGAGAGGGTAATGTCTAGATAAGGCTTGAACGTTAGAGAGGAAATAAAGGATATCATGGATCATTTGACTTCTGGATTTTCTCTCAGGTACCCATACCACTCGAAAATTCACTTTTCGATTTACTCCCAGGGATCCATACCACAAAGTTTTGGTGTATGAAAGTAGGAAGGACAATTTATACAAAATTGGGTGGGAAACAATTGTGATCACCAATCTTGAAATTCAAGGTGAATGGAAGGTTGTTGGTAAAATGTTAGGGGTGAAAATTATTTTTTATTCCCTCTCTTTGGTAGGTAAGCATGGGTCAACCCTTTATATACAATAATTATTAAAAAAAAATTGGGGTGAATGATAATAAATAACAACAACATGAAAAAAAAAATTCCGTTAAAAGTTTCCTCTCTCTCGAGAGGGGGAAGATTGTTACCTATAAAATGTGTCTTACAAATCATACTAGTATGTTAGATTTCATTCACTTAAATATGAAAGGTTGGATTGCAAGAAGTTGGAGTATTATATTAAAAGTTTATTTTGTGGGGAGAAAAATATAAGAATGAGCTCATAGCTAAAATTGTATGGAGGCTGGACCACAAGGAAAAGCATTTTGGGTCTAGACAATCAAATCTAAATAGTTGTATTCAGTGGCAATAGAGGATTAAATTACAACTCTTGTCAAACAACTACATAATACCTAAACAATATGGAAAATGTGAAGCCAAAATTTGATTTGATTGGTAATTAGTTTATATAGAATGCGGGAAAAGGCAGTAATTTCTAGATGGGGCTCGAATCTCGGAGAGGCACTAAAGGCTAGGTTATATCACTTCCTCATGTGATCCATGAGCCTCAAACTAGATGGATTTTTCACCAAGATAGATTATGAACTATGGGGGGTCTACAAATTTGCAAAAAAACTAGCTCACTTTGGAGGAATTGAGATTGGGAGAGGACCTTGTGAAGGTTTGGAAGTTAAATGAAAATGCCTTGAAATATTATAGTGCCAAAATAATGGAGGCTGATGACCCAAAATAATGGTCTCTTAACCATTCCATGAATTATGCTTCCGACAGGGGATATAAAGCTGTAGCCCAAGAAGGATTGGTGGGATAATAGACTTGGTGGGGGAAACCATATGCAATTTAAGGGGTTCCTCCAAGGATAAGATCTTAATGTGTATGGAATTTAACCAAAAAAGATCCTCCTATGATGAATTGATGACTCTCAAATTAACCCTACAATTAGATTAGGAATATGAGATAGAGATTCTTTATTGCTTATACAAGCGATTTGAAATGAAGCATCAATTAAATTATTACTTTACAACAAGTTTTTGATAATATACAACAAAAAATGATAATATTTCAACAATGGGTTATGTCACATCATTTAGAATGGGCTATAATTCAGGGATAAATATCATTTTTTCCTACTCTTAATTTCTCTTTCGATCACATGCCAATTGCAGCCCAGTTTACTTTCAACTCGCTTCCCAAACCGCAGTAAATAGTTAATAATCTTGATTTATTTTGTCGAAACATTTCACTAGATAATTATTATTCTGAGATTTTTGAAACATATTTATTACTTTGAGCCTTTTGAAACATATTTTTGTATAATGTCAACGCTCCTTACACTTAGCGAGATAATATTTCATTAATTTAGTTTTTTAAAAACATATAATTGCATATCTTGTCTAAGTTATTATTGAACGTTTTACGGTTTTATCTGTTTAAGTTTTTCAAATTATATGGTTTTTATGGAAAAATAATAAAATTAAAATACTTGATTATTCATTTTCTTGGTTTTTATGGAAATATTTTTCTAAATCTCAGTTTTTTGAAACATATTTATTACTCTAGTTTTTTAAAACATATTTCTGTATAATGTCAACCCTGCTTACACTTAGTTGGATAACATTTTATAAATTTAGTTTTTTTAAACATATTAGTGTATAATGTCCTAGATTTTCGAAGTTATTATTGAAAGTTTTACTGTTTTAATGTTTTAAGTTTTTCAAATTTTATGGGTTTTATGGAAAAAGAATGAAATTAAAATACTTTATTATTCATTTGCTTTGTTTTTATGGAAATATTTATCTTTGGATAAATTTGGTTTGGGAGGTGTTTCCTTCATTAGAACCCTGCCACATTCTTATCAAATTTCTTCAGCTACATGAGACAGAAGGTTTTGGCATACAAGCTCAATGGAGTAGAGAATATCCTCTTTGGGGATTCATAGAGGGTCTAAGGTGAAATTAATTTGTTTCTCCAATATATGAAAGGAAGAGGGATCAAGATCAACTGAGAAAAGGTCACCCACAAAGGGAAGCCTAGAGCTAAGAACGACAAAAACTACAGGGATAGGGGAAGAAGAAGGATCCAAGGGATAGTAAGGATTATTAGCATTCATGTGAGGATTTTCATGTTGATTATTAATTTGATCATTAATATGAGAAAAATTAATTTTTTCATCACAATGTGGATAGTTAATTTGATTATTGATTTGATCATTAATGTGGTGGTAATTATTTTTATTACTAAATTGATCAACAACGTTTTCACTATTTATTTGATCATTACTAATTTGACTATTAATATGATCATTAATAATTTGACTATTAATATTATTACTAATTTGTATATTAATAAGATTATTATTATTATGATAAGTGGAAATGAAAACATATATTTATATGAATAATAGTTTGAAAAGATTGCAAGTGCATGGGATATATACTTGTGACCTCTAAGCATCACTTATTGAGAAATAAAATGTTATCACTTTCTTGGAAATTTCCATCTACATGAATATCCTAGTTTTGAGAGGCTTACTTACGCTTCATATCATGTTCCACCACCATTTGAGATATACAACCTCATCATCAAAGAATATTGTAGACTATCCCAAGCTTGTAGCATAAAATTACAAAACCAAGGGTCCTGGAAATTCGTCAACCAAGGGTTCTCCCCAATGTGAAGCCCGAATTAGACATCACACCATTTCAAGTAAGATCCCCATCCAACGTATCGACCCGGTTGCCATTTATTCTTATAGATTTTCCTTGGCTCTAACAGTCAACAAGTGAGAAGAACATGCTACCCTTGATGGTTTTTGTTATTAAGTAAAATTTCTAAGACGGATGTATCTAATGAAAATTATTATCTCCAATAGTGTAGCATTGGAGCCACTGCTTTCTCCTCAAAAGAACCAACTTATCTCTGTAATGCCTTGTGGGAGGAGGCAAGGTGAAAAAGTCCTTTTCTCATACAATGATGGTGTATATATAAAATTTCCTATTGGTGGTGTTAGAAATCCATCATCCAAGGGTTCTCCCTAATGTGAAGTCCTAATTAAACATCACAACATTTGGAATAAGATCCCCATCGAACATATCGACCCTATTTCCAATTATTCTTATATGTTTTCCTTGGCTCTAACTGCCAACAAAGGAGAAGAACACATGTGTGCATTCAAGAAGCAATAATGTTTGTGTAGTGACAATTTAGTTGTAGGTGTGTCAAAGTTCTTCTACTCAAAGGGAGGACTAAAGTAAGCCTCTAAGAGATGGGTAATAGTAGCACCATAGTAGAGATACACGCAACCAAGAAGGATCCATATAGCATCCGGTGGAAGAGTCGACGAAATATACAATAAGAATGGAAACCAATCAATGAGACATATATGTTAAGTATCTTGTGGAATAGTCCACAAGGATTGGACAATAATAACAACCATTACAACAAATTCTAAAGACGTAAAGTACTAAAATTACTGAAATAGTCCAAGTACATTAGCACAAATGAAAGAAAACATGAAATACAAACATTTTCATAATAGGCTTACAAATATTCATAATCCATGCATTAAGAACATGCTACCCTTGAAGGCTTTTGTTATTAAGTAAAAGTTCTAAAACACATGTATCCAATGAACATCATTATCTCCAACAGTGAAGCGTTGGAGCCACTCCTTTCTCCTCAAAATGAGTAGCTTATCTCTTTAATGCCTTGTGTGGGGAGGCAAGGTAAAAAAGTCCTTTGCTCATACAATGAAGGTGTATATATAACCAAGAGGTGTTTATTCACCTTTGTTGTAAATCTTTGACTACCCTCATGGGTGGAAGAGGGATCTAAACTAATTAAGGTGAGGAGAGGTTGTCCCTTTAGGGAAGCATATATAAGACCTTCGACATTTGTTTTCCCATTTAGACTTTTCCCCTTGTCCTTCTCTACTTGATTGGATAAGTTTCAGAACATGGAAAAACAAAAACCCGAGTGCAGGCATGAGGTTTCCATAATAGACATGGAGGTCACGGTTTGACACAAGGCTTTCTTAACTTAAGGATAGTATTTTTTGTCAGAACATCATAAATCGAAATCTGTAACCAAGAGAAGGAAGAAGGAAGAAATGTTAGCCAAATGTTGCAGTGTTACAAAGTCATTTTCTATTTCTCCACACTCCCTTGGATCCAAGAGAGAATATTAATGCATGGTCTCACAAAATGAAAGGAAATACAACATACATTAAGGAAACAAAACTATAAGACAAGATAAAAATGGCTAAAGAAAAATATGATGTGAAACCAGAACTAGAAAACACAAGGAAAACTACAGGAATCAAAAGCAGGATGGATGTGCAGGTAAAATAAAATGAAACTAAACCCACTCCCAGCCTAACTAACTAGAGGTTCGGGGTCGAATATAATAGAATTTCCAATGTAGCCACCTTAATTTTTCCCCAACTACAATCACAAATATGCAATCAATTCAAACATACATAAAACAACATGAAATAGAAAAGATAAGAACTTGAATAAATTGCACAAAAATTTAAAGGTCTTTCTTGTTAGTAGAAATATAGGCCATAGACACCACTTCCAACCAGTTTATATTCTTGCCTTTCTTGTGAGGACCGTCATTCAAAAAACCTTTGAAGCTTCCTATGAATGTGTCTCCATATGCATTGAATTCCTTAGCAAGCGTGAGGAAGGATCGAAACTATTTTCTTGTGACAGAGCTTGTGAGGTAAGACGGTTCCAACCATTTAGCGATTGGATCATAAAATTCATGATAATCCTCTTGAAAACCCGAAAATATTTGGGAAGATGAATTTTCAATTAGAGGCACGTGATTACAATGAGAATCTTGTGAGGGAAAATAGATATTATCATATTCAGTAGTCATGTCGAGATAATGAGGACCTGACATAATGAACAAGAAAGGCTGAAGTTCCTCAACAACTCGACCAATACTAAAAAAGTGTGATGTTAAACCATAAAGATTGAACGGTGTAAAACAATTTTCATTTGATGTGTTAATGGGAAAATAATAAGTTGAATGACAGTCATCAGACACAGAATCATGATCAAATGAGTTGGTTAAAGAACTAGGTTCCTAGTTTTTTATTAACAAAGATAAACCAATTTTGAAAACTCTATGGATGCTATGAATAATCAAACCAAATTCCGCATAGGCAGAATGTGATGAATCATTTTCCTGGAACTAGTGATGAATTATGCAAGCATCACAATCATCAAAAGAATTTAAAAGGTATGCCAACACAACAAACACATGGGACTAGTCAGGACATAGTGAGTGAAGATGAATTTGATTTACGTGATGACTTGTGCATTCATTATCATTGGAGAGGATTTCAGGTGTGATGAAGGGAAATATTTACAATACAACATTCACAAGGAAAAGTAGCAGTTGATTCGGTGATTAATAAGAAATTAATATGATAGGCATCATCCCTTTAGCCAAATATGTTCTTTGGAGTGATCAACTTCGCAATTCCATGACTCTATGAGAGAGACACATTCCAAACCTGTGGTTGATGTGAGATATTTGCATGAAGATGACTAAACTGAAAAAGATTCCTGAACTTGCTCAAAATAAAATCTTGAAAATTTTAAAGATTGCATCTAGAATGCCAAACATTTTTTGAAAAACGAATTTTCATCAAGTGAAACCATGCAAAGAGAATGACTGTGGAGGAGAAACCAGATCTGACTTATTCTAGGGGGATTACGAGGGTCACGAGATCATGATATAACCATCAATGGAAGTTGAAATTCCTTAACTCTCTCGCAGGTCCTAGAACTTTCCAGGATTATAAAATAGCATTTTGAATATTGAACCAAATCATACATGGTTTGAGGATAACTGCTACATGTAACAACCCTATTTAAAAAATCCATTTAATAAAAGTTAATGAAGGTAAAATAATAAACATGGTCATGGGACACATATTCGAAGCCAAATGTTGCAAAAAACATCCTAGTGTGGGTGTTCATTTGGTTTATTATGGATATGAAAATTGGCAAAGGCAATGGTAAGGTATTTGGAAGACAAAGTTGAATTTATTGGCATTTATTTATGAAAATAATGGAAATTAGGAGAAAAGGAAGGTGAAAGGTCACATGTTGCATGTGAGGAGGAAAATTAAAGAAAATAGTTAAAACTTAATAAAGTAGAGTCCTCATCAGTTCATGGCTTTGGTCAGTTCTATTTTGGAGTTCTCATTTATTCTCTCTCTCTCTCTCATACTCTTGGATCCATAGAGTTTTCTTTGAGAAATCTAGAAGGAGTTTTGTATTCTTGGGATTTGGAGAAAGAAGGTGAAGGAAGAGCATGAAAGTGAAGGAGGATATTGCAATCTGTTGGCATTATGACACAGGTTTGGCGCTATGGCACAGGTGTTGTCCTTGATGGCAACTCACTCTGGTGATAGATCGCACTTAGGTTCTCACAATGAAACAAAAAGATATATATGTAGGTTCACCTTGACAAAGACATGTATACACGTGAGTTATACGTTACAAAAACGTGTATGTGTATACATGCACCTTCACGTAAGGAAAAGCACGTACATGTGGGAGAACTTATTTTTGGTCCATGGTATTTTTTCTTTGGTATTTGAACCTATGGTTTTGGACCATGGTATCCTGTCTGAAATGTTGATCCTGAGTATTAGGTCCATGGTATTGATTTGTTTTAGTTTTGGACCGTGGTATTGTGGAAGGCCTAAGTCTATATAAAGGAAAGGAGATCATTTGGCAAGGATCATCTGATGTATTGAATATCTGAAGATGTGCAAGTTTTGGTATACAGGTGATTGGTTTGTGTGGTTGCATCTGAATCAAGGAGGAACCTAAGCATTACAAGATAGATAAGTTCTATTGATGGGTCAAGATCTCAAGGCTTGAATAGTAATATCTTTGTGTGTTTTGATCTGTTGTAATCGATGCATATTTAGATCTATAAATCTGATAATATGAGCATAATTGAAGTCTGACTAAGTGAAAAGGGTGAATTGTCTTTTATAGATATATACACAGGTTCGGCTCAGCAAAGGCGTGTATGCACGTAGGTTCGACAAGAGAAGAAAGCATATATGCTGGTTGACCTTGATACAACTACGTATGTACGCAGGTTTATACATAGTAAAGTAGCATATGTCTCTTCAAATATGTTTTAGCTACTTTTGTGTATTACTACAGTTTTCTGGGTTCAGCATTTGTGTCTGGTTACTGGTATTGTTTTTTGGTTATAGAATTCTAAGAAGTTCTTGGTTGATTCAGTAGTTGTTTTTGGAAAGGAGATTGGTTGGTGCACATATACTTGATGTTTGTTTGGTGTTCATGGATCCAGTCTGAAAATTTGTGAAACGTGGTCCCTGGAAGAAAAGAGAAGGTTGTAGCCTTTTGTAGGTCAGCACCTACGTACTAGTATCTCAGCTATTACGAGAGCTAAGGGGGTTGTATCTCCTGTCTAAGAGAAGCTGGAGAATGAGAGAGGGTTGTAGCTCACTGCAGGTTGCAGCCCGCATACTGGTAAAGGACTGAACTAGTACAAAATCATTGTAAAAATAAGTTTCTAATCGAAAAAGATAGAGACATATTGCAACAAGTGGTTTTGACCCACATTGGGTTTCCACCTTATATCTTGTGTTCTTGTGTGTGATTGTCTTCATTAATTTTCCTGTTCCTGGTTATTGTTTCTATGGTTCTGACACACAGATTTAAAATCAACATCTGAAGAATAATTAAATTACAAGTCTATAAGTTATACATTGTTTTCCTTCACTGAAGTTGCATATATACGTTGGTTTATCTAACTAAAGTAGCATATACAAATCTATGAAATAATTGAAAAGAATTCTCTTCGTAATACTGATTCAACCCCCCTCTTAGTATTATTTCCAACAATTGGTACTAGAGCAGGTCCTTTAGAAGAAACTTGATCGCTTGAAGGAAGATCTATCATCATGAGCAACTACGAAAAAGAAGCATCTATTAGGCCACCGATTTTTGATGGGAGTAACTTCATCTATTGGAAGGTAAGAATCAGTGCCTATCTTCAATCTCTTGGTACAGAAGTTTGGCATATTGTGGAAACAAGATACACATTTCCATCAGCAACTCCTACAGATGCAGCTGGTAAAAAGCAATATGAAACAAATGCAAAAGCTGTCAATACTCTATTAGGAAGTCTATCTCAATCAAAATTCATGAAGGTTATGCAGCTCAAAATCATAAAATAAATATGGGACAAGATCGTTCTGAGCTATGAAGGAGATGAACAGGTAAAACGAGAAAAATTACAAACTCTTAGAATTCAATATTAAAGTCTGAGAATTCATAATGATGAAAGTTTGTCTAGATATTTCCTACGTATAGATGAGATCGTAAATTGTATGAAGAACTTGGGTGAAGAAATAAAAGAAGTTGTTTTGGTTGAAAAGGTTCTAAGATTTTTGTCTCCTATGTTTGATTCAAAAGTTTCTGCCATAGAAGAAAATAACAACCTACAGAGCCTTACCATGTCACAGCGGCATAGAATTCTAACTGCTTACAAAATGAGAAGAGGACCATCAGATAGGAGACGAGCTGCATTCAAGGTTTCAGGAAAAGGAGATTACTATGAGTTAGGACATATCTCAGAAGAAGAGGAAGAATCAAATTTTTTCAAGAACCTTCAACGAGGAACTAGAAGATTCAGAGGTAAGCTACCTTTAAAATTCTTTGCTTGTGGAAGAGTCGGTCATTATGCTGCAAATGTCCTCATAAAGATAAACTAGAGAAAGGTAAGGAACCTATTAGATGGAACAAAATATAGAATGTAAATGAGAAGAGATATTACATGCATGAAGACAATGATGGATTGTCAAATAGTGATGAAGATGAACAAGGTAATGATGATAGACTTTTGATGGCTTTTGAAGATGATGATTTCTTGGATGCTATAAATGAAGAATGTCTTTATGAAGAAATTTCTAAACTTAAAGTTTGTTTAGAGGAAAAGAATATGATTATAGATACTCTAACATTCCAACTTTCTGAAAAGGATAAACACAATGAAGAGTTAGAATGTGAAATTGTGGGACTTAGAAAAGAAATAGAGAAAAAAAAAGCCCTTAATCTCATATTTTCTAAAGGATTTGAAACTCTAGATGAGATTATCAAAGTACAGCATTCTCTTCTAATCAAGACAGGTCTCGGATATTCCGAAGAAGCATGTCAAACTCAGAAGCAAGTCCAGAAGCCATCCACCTCCAAAAGCTATCTTGATGGAGCAAGGAGAGGTGAAGAAGGTGACAATCGAAAGAAAAAGCATAATGGAGATCACTAGGTAAATCAGGGACAATTTGCTTCAATAATGATCAAAGATTATCAAGTTAATCGGGGGAAATCTACTTCAAGGATGAACAGACGTTTCAATAGACCACAGGTAAATCATTCTCAATTTGGCTCAAGAATGGATGGAATCTACAATCATATGGGTTGTAGATTTGATAATCGTAGGAATTTCTTCAATGGCCAATGTTTCATTTGTCATAACTTTGGTCATAAAGCTTCTCAGTGTGTTTCCTACAAGACCATCATGACTAGGGAAGCTCAGAAACAAAGGAGTATGACAGGAATCTTAAAAAGAACCTACAATAACTTCTCTGCTCTTGAAAATGAAATAGAATGTTCTATTTGCAACAACTTCGGTCATGTAGAGTCTGAATGCAGGAGTAGGTTCCGACAAACAACTCAGAACGAGCAAGATTCATTGAACACCAAAACTTGGAGAAAGAAAGAACCGCAACTAGAAAGTTGTGGGATAGCCTTATATGCAGAAGGACAGGAAAATCAATGGTACATCGAACATGGATGTTTGAAACATATGACAAGTGATCAAGAAAAACTTCAATCATATAGTGCCTTAGAAAAGGAAAAGGAGGTATTATTTGGAAATGACACCACTGCATTCATAAAAGGTAAAGGTTCTGTTCAGTTGAAAGAAAAGGTCAAAGCTGGGAATTTTATGTATGTTGATGGCTTAAATCATAATCTATTGAGTGTCAGTTAGATGTGCGATCAAGGAACTGAGGTAATATTTTGATCAAATGGATGTAGTGTTCATGATCTTAATACAGGAAAAACAATGATCAAAGGCATAAGAACTCCAAATAATCTATACATATTCAAAGAAGGACAACACCAATGCTATCTAAGAAGGAATGATGAACACTGCTATGGCATATAAGATTGGGGAACCTTAGCTTCTCTCACATAAGGAAAGAATTCAAATATCAGGCAGTTTGTGATCTTCCTAACATCATAATTCTAGACAATACAATATGAAAATCATGTCAGTTTGGTAAGCAAACCAGAACTAGTTTCCCTCAGAAGGAAGGATCAGCTAGCAGGCCACTTGAACTTGTCCATACTGATATATGTGGTCCAACTAGGAAAAGGTCACCTTGAGGTGAAGAGTACTTCATATTGTTCATTGATGACTTTTCAAGGATGTGTTGGATAGGACTCATGAAGTATAAAGATGAAGCTTTAGAAAAGTTCAAATCATTCAAAGCCTTGGCTGAAAATGAATCAGATCACAGAATCAAATGCCTTAGATCTGATCGAGGAGGAGAATTTATCTTAGATGAATTTTTTTATTTTTGTGAAGAACATGGCATAAGAAGGGAATTTTCTGCTGCAAGGACACCTCAACAAAATGGAGTAGTGGAAAGGATGAATAGAATAGTTCAACAAATGGCTTGTGATATGCTCGATGAATCTGGAACTCCCGCAACCTTCTGGGGCGAAGCCGCATTTGCTGCACTAACTATTCTTAACAAGACAAATGTCCAGGTAAACAGCACTCAAACCCCTCATGAAATTTGGTATGGTAAGACTCCCACGGTAAAATACTTCAAAAATTTTGGAAGCAAATGCTACATTAAAAGGACTGATGAAAATCTTGGCAAGTTTGAACCTAGAGCAGATGAAGGCATTCTCCTCGGTTACTCTCCCCATAGCAAAGCATATAAGTTTTACAATAAGAAACTTGGAAAAATTATTGAAAGTATTGATGTAGTGATTGATGAAGAAGGAAATACCTCTAGGCAGGAAAGATCTAAAGTTTTTGAAGATGATGAGGACTATCCCTCAACGTCAAATCAGATTCATGATGAAGAAGAAACCCATGAGGCACCAGAAGAACAAATAAGAATACAAGAAAAGACTCCACCTAGATACGTTCAGAAGAATCATCTAGAATCTCAAATTTTGGGGCAGAAAGAGGCAGGTGTACAAACAAGGAGAACCATTTCAAAAGCTTCAAGCTATCTACCATTGCTCTCCTCCACTGAACCGCAAAATGTAAAAGAGGCATGCAAAGATGAATGTTGGGTCAAGGCCATGGAGGAATAACTTGAACAGATTGAAAGGAATAACACTTGGGAGTTGGTTCCTAGACCAAAATATAAGAATGTCATATGGACAAAGTGGATTTTCAAAAATAAGCTGAATGAAAATGACGATGTGGTTAGAAACAAGGCAAGACTTGTTTGTAAATGATATGCTCAACAAGAAGGCATAGACTTTGAACAAACCTTTGCACCAATTGCTAGACTTGAGGCTATAAGAATGTTCCTTGCTCTCTCTAGCTTTCAGAAGTTCAAAGTATTTCAGATGGACGTAAAATTTGCCTTTCTGAATGGAGACTCGAATGAACAAGTGTACATTGAAAAACCAGATGGGTTCATCCTTCGAAATGATCCAAATATTGTATGCAGGCTCAAAAAGGCTCTCTATGGCCATAAATAGGCTCTAAGGGATTGGTATTTTTGGTTGGATGAGTACCTTCATCAACAAGGTTTTGCAAAAGGATCAACAGACAGCAATCTATATATAAAAATTGTTATAGCTCCAAATCTCACTCTTATGGTTTGTGATGCTGTACTCATGGCCTAGGGCAACCCCTCCTTCCAGACCTGGTCCTAAAATTTAAAAAACAATGTTTTATTCCTTATACGCGACATTTCCCTGAGTTAAACACGTGTATATGCGGGTCTGTGTATATCCAACCCGCGTGTATGTATTAAAACACTTAAAAAATATAAAATTCCCT
Organism: Pinus tabuliformis; assembly: GCA_031772625.1. Classification (NCBI taxonomy): domain Eukaryota; kingdom Viridiplantae; phylum Streptophyta; class Pinopsida; order Pinales; family Pinaceae; genus Pinus; species Pinus tabuliformis. The sequence continues at coordinate 352,970,209 of CM062817.1, forward strand.
CTTTTCAGGCGGAGATCGTGGGTTTTACCTGCTGATCACATGTTAGTGCCCGTGGCCCAACTGTTCCCAACCAACTCCTAACTAAAAAACTACTTTGGAGATGGTATAAAAAGACCTCAAAGGGAAGGCCTAAAGGAGGAGAGAATAGAGAGAAAGGTTATTATGCTGAGATTTTCCCCTTGACCAGGTCTGAAGTCCCTTGTGCCTTTTGCACTTCCCCCATTTTGTACAGGAAACCTTTGTTTCCTTGTGTGTTGATGTTCATCCACTATTTATGACAATATGGAGAGAGTCATGGAAGGATTTTTGTTAGAGGCTTGAGGCTGGAATGGATCCGGAAGGAAGCTTTGCTTGGAGCCTGCTGAAGGTGACTCAGGTGAACATATTCTTTTTTATGTACTTTATTTGTCTATAATAAAAGAAACACATGTCTTGGTTCCCGAATTGAATCCTCTTTATGTTAATGATATTCATGTTTTGAATTCATGTGTAAATGGTTGTTTGGATTTCATAACTAACTACCTTTCTTTGTAACATGAAGATGGTTTCTTTAAAAGTTTTTGTCCATGTACTGCTGTGTTCTTTGAATTGTTTGTTTTGCAGGACAAAAGAGTAGAAGGGAACTCCAAGAAGGGTTTGGACCCTAAAGGTCTTCTCAAACGTAGGACTAAAGGTACGTACCCTTATCATAGAATTTGCTTATAATAGCATAATGGCTGTATGAATGCATGTTTCTTTGAATAGACAACTTTCAGTCTACTAGGGTTTCGCCCAAAAAGCCCTAGGGGAGTTATTCCCTCTACCCGAATTGGCGACTCCGCTGGGGAAAACACTCTTGTTGTTCCTAGTTTGGGTGTTTTTCAAGCCAATCAGGGCTCAGCTGCCTTGTCTGCTTGTTGTTACTGTCTGATCTGTACTTGAACTTTAATCTTTGCGAGTTTCTTCAGTTTGTCTTTTTTATTTTTCTTGAAGCTTTTCATATGCGCTGTTTTTCTTAGATACGGAGGCGTATATACGCTTGTTTATTTGAGTGAACCCGCGTATACGCAGGTTTCCTCAAACACAGTCGCGTATACACGCAATCTTTACTACAATACAGTCGCGTATATATTCCATTTTTCAAGATTTGTAAATCTTTTTGGCCTCTGAAGATTTGTCTGGTGGTTTGAGTCAATCTGAAATAGTCATTTTCCAGTATCAGTTATTTGTTTTACAACAAGCATCTCATTCTGAATTCTCTCTGATTATAAGGAGTGTTGGTCTTGTTTTTTGTTGATTGCAAGCGTCATCTTTTTTGGCTAAAGCACGCAAGATTTCTTGCTAGGAATCTCGGCTACTCTGTTTCATCAGGGTAGGAAGATTGTATTCAATCTGTGTTAATATTGCTTTTGGTGACTTTTTGTTTGCTTGACAAAATCGCTTTTTGTGACCATCTGCTTCTTTGTTTCATGAAAGTTGTTGTTTGACACTTTCTTGGAATTTGCCTTTTTGATCTTTTTGGTTTTCATTGCCAAGGCCTTCATTGCTGCTTTTGATTGTTAAGAGCGATTTCAAACACATTTATTTTTGTTGGGTCTTCATCCATTAAGTGGTGTTGATTCGCAAAAGTGTTTAATTGCCTATTCTTTAATCACAAGTTTCAGTGTTGTTGAGAGCAATTTTTGAAAAGACTTTTTGTTTGTTGGTTTGAAGAAAATCTTTCGAAAATCTTAGTTTTGCTTTCTTGAACTTGCTTTTCATTTGGTTTCCTTTTAGTGAAGTGAAAGAGCTTTATGTTTGTCTTAGTACTTGTTTTTAGTGTTTAGACGAAATGGATGGTAACATATCATATTCCATCTAGGCATTTTAAGTGGCAAGATAAAGATTGATAAGCAAGCAACTTTCATTTTTTGTTGCATCAACATATATTTGTTGCATTAGGATAGATTTGCATATCTTTTTAGGCATCCATAGTTTTTTTAACTTTTGTGAGTGTGGAGTTTGAAAAGAAAAAGAAAAATTTGTTTATTTGAAGTTCCTCTGAACCCTGTAGAGATTACTTTTCATTGAAAAATGAAAACAAGTGCATGTGCATGTAGTTAAGTTTTTATTAATTTCTTTTGCATGAAAAAACACCACTAGTTTCACTTCCGTTGCCTTGTGACTTAAAGAACAGCCTAATAAAATCAAGCGCTAGCTAAAATTCACTAGAACTTTTTGTTTTAGTCAGTTACACCAACAAGATTAGGATTTTAGGGCCTTGGATTAGGCGAGTGGAGAGTTAACTCTCCAAGGCCATATAAACGTCAAACATAGGAGTCTGAATAGTGAGTGAAAATCTAATAGCGTTAGGAAGACCAGGAAATCTCTGGATCTGGGAGTTAAGCACGAGGGTCTGTGAAGACAGGGAAGAGAGATACCCCCTCTCCTACTTGTCCGAACATACCTCACGACTGTTCCGCCTGGCTTCTGAGACGAGTTGGTATCCATAGTTGCTCCTCCTAGGGAACTACACAGGTGGCTGGGGAGGGGAATCCTGTGGCACCTGAGGTCGACGTTGCATCACTCTCAACAGTACTACTGGAGGGCACCCTTGCAAAGCTTGGGGGCTTGCACCGGCGCAGGCTGTTGTTAGGAGGTCAGCGTAACTTCCTCTGTTACCTTTGCTGATAGGATTGGGCCGTCATTATCCCAGACTATCTTCGAAAGGCCCCTAACTCCACCTTCTTGTATTTTGGTGTCCGGTCCTCATCACTCGGAGCAGAAATACTTGGAAGTTGTTTGACTAGATGTTATCTTTAGGGACTTTTTAGTGAGTGCTCTTTGCTCCTTTTATATAGTTGGCTTTAGGTATCTTTGTCTAGTCACGTTTGGACTTTGTGTTCTGAGTGACTGGCTTACCACTCTACCGATCTTGAAAGGCTTTTGGTTGTTCTTTCAGAAGTTGTGGAGTTGCCTCCTCAAGGGCAAAGGTTTTGATTGCTTATCCATATTCCTTGAAAAGTTATTTCTATATTCCCGTAAGGGAAGGGTCTTTGGATCAGTTAGATATGGCCAATATTCCAGTGGAAACCAACCAAGGTACCCTTCCAAAATGGGATCCTTGTGCTTTTCCTTTCTTTGGAAACATTGGTACTCCCTTGATGGCCACTTTGAATATTCCTGGCTTGAATGTTGGACTACCCGTTTGGCTGTGGTCCACTCAGAATATTCCAAATGCTCTTCAAGCCTCTCAGTTGAATGATTTATTTCAAGGGCATCACATGGGTGCTAATTGTTCATCTTCTTTCAAAGAGAAATCTGGCGTTCCTTCTTCTCCTCCTTCTTGTCACAAGAAATCTAAAAAGAGGAGAAAGAGGAAGTCAAAGAAGAAGAATAATTCTATCCTTCCATCTTCGACCTCTGCAAGTCATGTTGGGGATGAGCCTTCAGCCGCTGCAAGTCATGATGGGGGCACAAGTCTAGTCACTGAGAGTCACACTAGCATTTCATCTTCAACCTCTGTGAGTCATGTTGGAGATGAGCCTTCAGCCACTGCTAGTCATGTTGGGGCCACAAGTCTAGTCACTGCGAGTCACACTAACACTTCATCATCAACCTCTGCAAGTCATGTTGAAGATGAGCCTTCAACCACTGCTAGTCATGTTGGGGGTACAAGTCTAGTCACTGCTATTCATACTAGCAAAGAGTCACCGACCTCTGCTAGTCATGTTCAGGACTCTCCGCAAACCACTGCTAGTCATGTTGGCAGAATGGCGGTTGATAAGAAACCTCGACGTAGAAGTTTTAAACCTAAGTTCCCTTGTAAGATATGCAAGGGAGACCATCTCACTCATTTATGCCCTGGTATTCCAGAAGTTCAAAAGATATGGTTCGAGTCTGAAAGTACTTCTACTCCTAGATATGATATGGTTTCTCACCAATCCCATCAACCATTGGTTGATAATGTGGTAAAGCCAGTGCAATCGCTGGCTGATTACACTCCTCTTTTGGGGGGTGAGGTGCCTAACAAAAGAGTTTGTTTGATCTCTAGTACAGAGTCTTCTAGTATAGGGGGAATTCTGGTTACTTCGAATGTTCCCCCTCCAAGTGCTAAGAGTGTTTCCTTTGATTGGGATAGTCTTGTTGAGCCTCGTCTTCCTTCCGCTGCACCTTTTCAAATAACGCTCAGGGTTAATTCCACAAATCTCTATCGATGTATGGTGGATGAAGGATCCTCTGCAAGTATTATATCCTCTTTGACTTGGAAAGCTTTGGGTTCCCCAAAGTTGTTGACAGCTCAGAGTCAGTTGTTAGCCTATGATAGAAGACCTCGTAAATCTATGGGTGTTCTTCCTCAATTGCCTATCACTTTAGGTGGGAAGACTGTCTTAATCGATATGATGGTGGTTAATAGCCCTTTAGACTTTAATATGCTACTTGGGCGCGATTATGTCTATGCTATGAATGATGTGGTGTCTTCACTCTTTCGAGTAATGTGCTTTTCTCATAATGGGAATATTGTCACTGTTGATCAGCTTGCATCTGATAATCACCACCCTAATTCGACTTTAGTGCAGAATGCCCCTTGGTTTGTTCCAAGTGTTCAAGTAGACTCTACCCTGCCATGGGTCAATTATGTGGTATTGAATCCTCAATGTTTAATCACTTCTAAGAAGAATCCTTTGACCTATTATTCTCCTTCTTGGGACTTGGTCCCGGCAGTTGACCGAGAGATTCTTCCTATCGGAACATGGGACCCTTTAGTTCCCTCTTTCGATCCTTGTAGTTCTCATGATTTCTCAGATCTTGTTTTGCCTTCACAGGAGGAACTCTTTGAAGCCATGAGTTATGACTACCAAAGGAGTCCTTGGCCTGAGCCCTGCAAGGGGTTTGTCCAAAAGAACTATTGTACATAGGCCGCAAGGTTGCCTGGTTCCCTGTACCATATTGTATATATGAGGTACGCATTTTCAAGTCTTGTATTCTATAACACAAAGATTTTATATGAAGTTTATATGTGGGATGTATTAACTTCGTGTCTAGTGTTCCTATTTATGTTTACAGAACTTGGAAGATTTCTCCTTTGGAAGTTTATGGTTGGTCCGTTCTGACAGGCATTGGTTCTCGAAACTGGCATATAGGTTAGGTTTTTTCGCCTGAATTGTGCACTTATCAGTTTCCTTTCCCATTTTGCCTTAGGATCGACCCCACCAAGTTATGGTGCAGAACCTTCTCATTGCTTAGAAGTATCATGACTTGTGTGGTAGAGCCTACCTTATCATGGGTGCCCTAGTTAGTACCTTGTTGTCACTTGGCACTCGTGCTGATTTTTCATCCCTAGGCTCGAGAGTCCTCTGTAGTCCCGCCATGACTTACGTGTTGAAGACTCATTCCTCTTAGATTCTCCACTTTGTTATAGCCTTATACCCTAGAGGCTCCTTTGTGTTGAGTTGTACTACTGCATTGCATGTTGACCACTTGCACCTTTTGGCCTGGAGCCGGCTTCACTTGGACTCGTGTTTAAGCCAAATTTTGACCATGACGTCTGCAAAATCAACCTTGCATACCTTTGACTTCTACAGCTTGACACACCTTGACCCGTGGAAGGAGCATACCTTTGAGTGTCACTGAACAGTGTTCACCTCCCTGCTTTGAGCATAGAAACATTCCTGTTCCGGGAACTAGATCATCTGTTTCACCGACACTCGCTCTTTCCACTGTACCATAGCATTCTTTTATTCTTTTTCCATCTTAACAGAAAAAGACAAAAAAATTAAATATTTCAAAAAGAGCGGGAACGGGACATTATTTCCATTTATTGTTGGCAGCTAGAGGCAGTCGTGTCGCCCTTGAACAAAGCACTCAAAACAAAGTCTCCTCCGCATGGGCGGGATTTAGTTTGACTTAGGTACGCCATAACCTTGTTATTGAGTCAGTTCTCCCCCGATTGGTTATCTCTTCCAATCATATGAAGGGTTCGTTCGTGCCTCCTGCATGGCGAACTTATACAGAGTCATCATATGCTGCCATATAGTCACATTGAGTCGTGCTTTTGTTCAAGGGAAGTTAGCCTGAGTCGGCCTCTCTGCGGTGTCTCTTGACTCATTTTTCAGTCAGCCACCCCTGGTTGTCAGTGTCATGTCTATCATCACATCAGTTATATTGGTCATTTACTCGTGCCAGTTTGAGAAGGTCCCCATTGACTTCTTGCTGGCGGGTCTTGTCCTTATCGACGACGACACCTTGCTCTGAGGACAGGCCTAGAGCCGCACCCTGGCCCTATTTTCATTATTGATAGGTCACCTTGTGCTCAACATCGATCAGTATCATGGGTCTTTGACTGAGTGGTTTCCCTTGTGTTTGACATCAACTTACATTATCACACATTGGGATTCGTGCAGTACCTTGGTTTCCATTTGACCCTATTGGTGGATACCTCGCCTCTGTGTCGGCTTTCATTATTGGTTGGTTCAGAGGGTTTCTGCCGTGCGCTAGCCACATCTTGTGTACGCCGGAAACGTACCTCGATTGGGTTACTACATCTTTTTCATCCGATTCCTTCCACATTATTGGCCTACGGGTTACACTCGTGCTAGATTGATGGAGGATGCCTTAATGCCTTCCTTCTAGCGGATCTTTCCCTATCGACCTCGACTCATTGCTCTAGGGCAAAGATCTAGAGTCCATTTGGCAGTACCTTGGGGTTTGAAGTCATTAGTGGCAGATCCTTCGCTATCGACAGTGGGAAACCATCATTGTCTCCTGATCGATAGATTCTTACAGGTGTTCGACTCCAGCCCATCTATTCACACATGTTAGATTGTACTGGGTACCTTGACGCTCATTATCATTATCGGTGAGTAGTCTTGCGCTTGTTAATGGTATACATCAATGACCGGTAATCAAACGATTTCTCACATGGTCGACTTCAGATCATTTATTCCCATGGTGTAGAAATGTACCACGGCGGTCGGTGAAGACCTCAGGTTGTATCAGCATCCATTGGTTCACTTGACAGTTGCTCCTGTTGCTGCTAGTTGATACCACTCCACTTTATATATTCCAGTCAGTCATGACGACATTCTATATGCTGGCACCTGAGTTTGCAGTGTAGTACCATCCTATTCGATCATGTTTAGTTGGTACCTTTTGGGATCAGTCCTTGATATCAGTGATCCGTTGCATCTTTCAGCATCATTGACAGTCTTATATGTGATATTCAGACATGTACTTGCTCATTACGGTCAGATGATCCATTATGTATCTTTCAGTCATTTATACTTGTATACTTAGTGGATCCACTTGTACTTGATATGCAGACATGCTTTACTTTTTCTGAGCATGGGTATGCCCGCCTCAGACAGTGTTTCTTTCTGATCTCCTTTGGTGGCTTGGCAGGCTGAATTCTGGTGAAGTCCTCCTCGGTTTTTGACAAACTTTCTTTCCATGTACTCGCATAATATATTTTTGCCATCATGTACCCCTTCTGACCTCATATATTAGGGGGCATCTGTTATAGCTCCAAATCTCACTCTTATGGTTTGTGATGCTGTACTCATGGCCTAGGGCAACCCCTCCTTCCAGACCTGGTCCTAAAATTTAAAAAAGAGTGTTTTATTCCTTATACGCGACATTGCCCTGAGTTAAACGTGTGTATACGCGGGTCTGTTTATATCCAACCCGCATGTATGTATTAAAACACTTAACAAAATATAAAATTCCCTCTTTTTGGGCGGAGATCGCGGGTTTTACCTGCTGATCACCTGTTAGTGCCCGTGGCCCAACTGTTCCCAACCAACTCCTAACTAAAAAACTACTTTGGAGATGGTATAAAAAGACCTCAAAGGGAAGGCCTAAAGGAGGAGAGAATAGAGATAAAGGTTATTATGCTGAGATTTTCCCCTTGACCAGGACTGAAGTCCCTTGTGCCTTCTGCAGTTCCCCCATTTTGTACAGGAAACCTTTGTTTCCTTGTGTGTTGATGTTCATCCACTATTTATGACATCATGGAGAGAGTCATGGAAGGAGTTTCGTTAGAGGCTTGAGGCTGGAACGGATCCGGAAGGAAGCTTTGCTTGGAGCCTGCTAAAGGTGACTCAGGTGAACATATTTCTTTTTATGTACTTTATTTGTCTATAATAAAAGAAACACATGTCTTGGTTCCCGAATTGAATCCTCTTTATGTTAATGATATTCATGTTTTGAATTCACTTGTAAATGGTTGTTTGGATTTCATCACTAACTACCTTTCTTTGTAACATGAAGATGGTTTCTTTAAAAAAATTTGTCCATGTACTGCTGTGTTCTTTGAATTGTTTGTTTTGCAGGACAAAAGAGTAGAAGGGAACTCCAAGAAGGGCTTGGACCCTAAAGGCCTTCTCAAACGTAGGACTAAAGGTACGTACCCTTATCATAGAATTTGCTTATAATAGCATAATGGTTGTATGAATGCATGTTTCTTTGAATAGACAACTTTCAGTCTGCTAGGGTTTCGCCCAAAAAGCCCTAGGGGAGTTATTCCCTCTACCAAAAATTGACAATGATAAGTTTCTAATACTTGTTTTATATGTTGATGATATCATCTTTGGTAGCAATGAAGAAGCCATGAGTCAAAACTTTGCTTTGGTGATGCAAAAAGAATTTGAAATGTACTTCCTTGGTGAGCTCACATATTTTCTTGGTTTACAAGTTCCACAAAACAAAGACGGTATCTTTCTATCACAAACCAAGTATCTCAAGAAGATCTTGAAGAAATATTGGATGGAGGATTCGAAACCAATACGTACTCCTATGGTAACAGGATGCAACCTCAGCGCAAATGATGAATCAACAGATGTACATCAACCAACCTATAGATCCATGGTTGGTAGTCTACTCTATCTAACAGGTACCCAACCTGACATTATGTATGCAGTAGGGATAGTTGCAAGGTTTCAGACAGATCCAAAGGAAACTCATCTTCTGGCAGTCAAGAGAATTTTCAAATATCTTCAAGGAACTCAAATCTATGGCTTATGGTATCCTAAAGGTAGAGATCTCACACTTCATGCATATACAGATACAGATTGGGCAAGAAGCGTGGATGATAGGAAAAGCACTAGTGGTGGTGCATTCTTCATGGGTCCTAGATTAGTATCTTGGTTCAGCAAGAAACAAAGTTCTATTGATTTATCTATAGCTGAAGAAGAATATGTAGCTGCTTCATCTTGCTGCACACAACTCCTTTTGATGATGCAAAAATTACAAGATCTTCAAATCACTTGTACTCCACCTATCTCCATTTTTTGTGATAATAAAAGTGAAATCAGTATCTCGAAGAATCCTGTCATGCATTCAAAGACTAAGCACATATTGATCAAGTATCATTTTCTCTAGGAACAAGTGCTGGAACAAAAGGTCTAATTGGAGTATGTTCCCTTAAGGAAAAAGTTGCTAATATTCTCACCAAACCACGGCCCAGGGAGACATTTGAATACCTCAGACAAAAGATTGGGGTAGTTGATGCATCATCTTGCTGTTGAATCCTATATGTTTCAAAGAAAAGTGGTTGTACGCGAGTTTCATCAAGAGGATCCATGTACATACACCTTTTTATGTCGATACAGTTGCGTATATGTTGGTTTGAAGGAAATTAGTAGGGACAAACTCTGGTTGAAACAAGTCTAATATGGGTCTGATAGAGACCATCTGGCACAGGTTCAAGGGGAGTAGATATTCTTCTAATAATGCACTGTTGGCATTACCTTAGAAGCTTTTGGTTCGTGTACGCAAGTTGTTTTTGGTTTCAGGTGGATCAGGTGTAGAAGGAGAACAGAAGGAGAACATGGTTGTTGATCTAAATAGTGGTTGACAGATGCTGTTGATATTAGTTATTAGTGACTTTAATAGTCTTTCTCTAGATATGTCGTCTCTATGTCATATATATCTTTTATTATCAAGGTCATGTAGCGGCCTATTTTGGTTTCCCCACTATTCCTGGGATGAATGTTGCAATGTACTTGGTTGTCATATGTAAAATTCTAGTGTGTCCCGATTTGTTTGGGAGGATGATCCCCATTTGTTTGGGTGATGGATGTTTGTATAGAGTCTTTTGGTGATAGGAAGGTATTTTATGATGTACAAGTCATGGTTCTTCTTGAAGAACATATTTTTGCAGATCTTGCCTACAGTCAGGAGGAGCATGGTCCACACAACAGAGCAGAGCTTTCAAAATGTACTCAGAGGGAGCCTAACCCTTTGCCCTTGATGACAAAGGGGGAGAATGGCTATGAGGATCTTGGGGTTGCCATCAAGTCAAAAGTGGGAGATTGTTGGCATAATGACATAGGTTCGGCGCTATGGCACATGTGTTGTCCTTAATGGCAACTCACTCTGGTGACAAATCACAGTTCAGGTTCTCAGAATGAAAGAAAAAGATATATATGAAAGTTCACCTTGACCAAGCCACGTATACACGTAGGTTATATGTTACAAAAATGCGTATGCGTATACACGCACTTTCACGCAAGGAAAAGCATGTACATGTGGGAGAACTTATTTTCGGTCCATGGTATTTTGTCCTTGGTATTTGAACCTATGGTTTTGGACCATGGTATCCCATCCGAAATGTTGATCCTCAATATTCTGTCCATGGTATTGTGGAAGCCAAATACTATATAAAGGAAAGGAGATCATTTGGCAAGGATCATCTGATGAATTGAATATCTGAAGACGTGCAAGCTTTGGTATACTGGTGATTGGTTTGTGTGCTAGATCTGAATCAAGGAGGAACCTAAGCATTACAAGATAGATAAGTTCTATTGATGGGTCGAGATCTCAAGGCTTGAATAGTACTATCTTTGTGTGTTTTGATCTGTTATAATCAGCACATATTTAGATGTATAAATCTGATAATCTGAGCATAACTAAAGTATGATTGGTTAAAAGGGTGAATTATCTTTTATAGATATATATGTAGGTTTGGCTCAGCAAAGGCACGTATACACGCAGGTTCAGCATGAGAATAAAGCATATACGCTGGTTGACATTGATACAACTGCGTATGTACGCAGGTTTATACATAGTAAGGCAGTGTACGTCTCTTGAAATATGTTTTAGCTACTTCTGTTTATTACTGCAGTGTTTTGGGTTCGACATTGTTTTCTGGTTACTGGTATTGTTTTCTGGTTACAACATTCTAAGAAGTTCTTGTTTGATTTAGTAGTTGTTTGTGGAAATGAGATTGGTTGGTGCACATATACTTGATTTTTGTTTGATGTTCAGGGATCCAATCTAAAAATTTATGAAACGTGGTCCCTAGAAGAAAAGAGAAGGTTGTAGCCTTCTATAGGTCAACACCTATGTACTAGTATCTCAGCTAGTACAAGAGCTAAGGGGGTTGTAGCTCCCTTATAGGAGAATTTGGAGAACGAGAGAGGGTTGTAGCTCTCTCTAGGTTGCACCCTGCATATTGGTAAAGGACTACACCATTACAGAATCATTGTAAAAAGAAGTTTCTAATTGAAAAAAATAGAGACATATTGCAGCAGTTGGTTTTCACCCACATTAGGTTTCACCTTATATCTTGTGTTCTTGTGTGTGACTGTCTGCATTAATTTTCCTATTCCTGGTTATTGTTTCTAAGGTTCTGACACACAGATTTAAAATCAACATATGAAGAATAATTAAATTACAATTCTTTAAGTTATACGTGGTTTTCCTTCACTAAAGTTCCGTATATACGCTCGTTTATCTAACTAAAGTAGCGTATACAAATCTGTGAAAGAATTGAAAAGAATTGTCTTGATAATACTGTTTGTCTAAGTATTAGTTCATGGCTTTGGTCAATTAAGAATTTGGTCAATTCTATTTTGGAGCTCTCATTTTATTCTCTCTCTCTCTCATACTCTTGGATACTTAGAGTTTTCTTTGAGAAATCTAGAAGGAGTTTGGTATTCTTGGGATTTGGAGAAATAAGGTGAAGGAAGAGCATGAAAGTGAAGGAGGATATTGCGATCAACAAATACAATGGGTTTTTCTTGTAGGTACTGAGTTTCATGTATGGTTTCCTTACTACTTTTGGCATCAATGGCATATGCATGTGGTTTCTTGGTCATGTTTTTCATTTCCATGGTGGATTTCCTGGATTGATAGTGGCTTTTCCCACATTTTCCATTTCCTGGATAGCCATGGTATTGTGGGAGACTTTCCATTTTGTCTTTTGGTTGGTTCTCATGCTCCTTTGGTTGTGGGTTGAGTTATTAGTTACTAGAAGCTTTGTTTGACAAAGGTTCTAGAGACATATAACAACTTGGGTTGAGTTATGAATCCTGAAGACTTGGTTTGACAAATTCTATGGAGCCCTTGGTCGGTTGAGTTACTAGTTTTAGAGCCTTGGTTGGAAAAAGACTCTGGAGCTCGATAACAGCTGTGGTTGAGTTACAAATCCTGGAGCCTTGGATGGAATAGATGCTCTAGACCCCTGGAAATATTTTGTAGAAACCAATATGATGAGGGGTAATAACTTCTGACTATGAGGAAGAACCATTGCTTGAGTGTTGAGGTGGTTTGGCCTCTAGAAGCCCGTGTATGATTTTGATGGATTTGTTCTATGATATCGCACATTCATGCTTGGAATATGGCACAAGGATGTCTAGGTGAGGAGACATTTGGTTCAGCCAATCTATGGTCAAGTGGAATGTGGAAGTCCCAAAACTGGTTGGAATTTGAATTCATCAATAAGATATATCTTCCTCGCTAGTATTTTATAGCCAAATATACTTGTTTATATGTGGTTTATATGGTTTTTATATCCTTTATGTTTATGTTGGTTATATCGTGCTTATGAATGAGTTTAATGACAATGAAAATTTATGGCTCTCATCATGTTTTGGTTAATCACTAAATGTACAATGAATATATGGCTTAATAGATGCTAATACAGTGATTGTGATGGGGCATCAATGATTCTTAATGATTCCCATATAAGTATGAGACCCCTATGCTCAGATATGTTGTTTAAAACAGTAGAATTCATATTTATGACATGTTTAACGAAACTCCTATCATGGCATGAACCAAATGTTGATTTTTTTTTAAAGAAATCCCAATCCACGTCTTCCAGAAATTCGTAACAAAATTGAAGGAATCGATTAGAGAAATCCTCAACTTATTCATTACTCTTGATTCTTAATTGGTTGATTCTATTATAAACATTTTAATAATCATACCTATCAAAGGCTTGATAAAGTTCGTTGAGGAAATGATGGAAAGAATGGATGAAGGTAGGCGATAAGGTATGGCACCATTGATTAACTTGAGCTTTGGGTAATGAAGTAAACCATAAAAACAAACTTATCATCATCAATTTGGTAAGATTCACAATATTTGAGAAAACCATAAATGTGCATGGATATGGATGTTCCATGCTCTCCATCAAACTTTCACTGAGACAAGTGACAGAAAGGTGCATTAGGATTGAAATTTGATAAAGGGATAAATTGGAGAAACACCCGAGGAGTAGGATTTGACGATGATCCATTTGAGATGAGAGGTCCAAAACACACACAATAGTAATAACATGTCATCTAGAACTCCTAGCACCATTGTGAACGATGCTGGAAATACATGAACCAAGGGGTATCTCTGATGTGAATTCCCGATTACACCTCACACCATTTGGAATAGGAGACCCATCCAAAGTATTGGTCTAATTTCCATGTATTCTTATAGATATGCGTTAGCTATAACTCTCAATAAGAGATAGGAGCACATGTGTGCCTTTTAAACATTGGAAGGTGTGTCTGGTGAGGTTTTAGCTATAGGTGTGTCTAATTTCTTATACTATGGATGGAAATATTAAAGTGAGCCGCTAAGGGAGAGATGATAGTACCACCCTATTAGAGGCACATGCAACCAAGAAGGGTTTGTCTAATATCCAGTAGAATATTCCAAAAAATATGTGATGGTGATCTCTAAATTATTACGGATCATCACAACATATATGATAATATTATCTTAAGAACCTTAGATTCTACACTATTACAGTTTTATTAAAATTTAAGATCTGTATATTTAACTATATCTATTGCATGCATGAGAATATAAATGATGTAGAAAACTAGAGAATCACAAAACAAGCTCACACAGACTTAAGACACAATATATGCTCTCTGGAAAACCCTTTCCGGAGAAAATCCAGTAGGAAGGTGAGGCCACTTTGGTCTCTTTCTCTATCTGGAAATATGGTTGCAGGTAAATATAAGTAATGTCTATGGCCCATGGGCTGCTATAGTGCACAAATCCTCTCTATGTGCTCTACCTCCTATCTCTCATGGCTATCTTTTCTTTGCCATGGAAAAAAATTCTCTCGCAACAATGGAATGCATCTTCCTCCTAGTGGTCTGGTTATAACACAACTCGATAGCCTACTAGCGGTTAATTTTGACTACATAAACTCTAAACTTGAGTTACAAAATAGACTCTTCTAGAGTATTTTAAATGACAAACATGTTGCTATACCATTTTACATGAATAATGGCAGATAACATGGCATCCTCTCAAACTATTGTTGTGAAAATAGGACGGTCAACTTAGGAGTGGCATAACTTTTTCATGCAGAATCTGATTGACATGATTATTTTTTCTTCGGAAAGCTAATTGTGTGTATAATAGAAGAAAACTATGTGTCATTAAGGTGCAAAGGTTTAACCCAAAAGAACACAGTTTGAATCTTGAAAACACTCTTGGAATGTTTGAGGCCCCGTCTTGCCAATTGGGGCACACCAGTAAAACCAGTCCCATGAGATGATTCCTCCACTTTTTCTACTCTAACTGCATTGAGATGGATAGAAAATAATATAATTATGCAATCTGTATTGCACCTCCACATTTTGGGAGGATTTTGGTCCCAAAAATATTTTACTGAATGAGGTGAGGACATTTTCCCTCCACCCTTTCTTCGGTGTACCATTTATCTTTTCCTGAAAGTTCTCCCTTGAACCCAATATGCCGAAGGTCTTGTTTCCTTTGTATTAGAGTTCTAGACCTCTTCTTCAAAACTATATCTTCTGCCAACTCTGTTGACGAGCCTCATCATTGAGTAATTATATGGGCCTTAATTCACCTCCAGCTAGTCAAATCAACTCTTCTCACAATATATTACATGATTTGATTATATTTTTTTTAATGGGATGAGTTAAAGTGAGATATTTTTCCTAGTGGACTAATATGCATTAGTTGCAGGTTTGGAAGAGAAAATCAAGGAATTTTGGCAAGACTAAGGTTTGAAACTTGAATGGGACAAGTGAGAGAGATTTTAGGAGGTAAATCCACCTCATTTACCCCTACTCCATTCTAATATTCCTCCATTAATAAAACTAGCTGAAGTACAATCAGCCAAGTCATCAACATCAAAAGGTAGTCGAGCAAGTGATAGAGAAAGAGTTAGCTCATCTTGAGCTTGGGATCCAAGCTTCCCTAGATTTAAGGAAGTTGTTGGGGATTTTAGTTGTATAAGTAGAGAGGCCTAGAGCCTCATTAGGATTCAAATTTTTGTTGTAAAAACACTAGTTATTTTCGAGTTGGAGACTTGTGGAAGACCTTGATGTAATTTTTTGTTTCGATAATGAAAATGATATTTTTCTTGATCCGACACTGAGTTAACTGAGAGGGATGAAGCTGATGGGTTAGGGCCCAACCCTCACAGCAAAGGCTCATCTTATTTTATCTATATGCTTGGCTTAGCTTCATAGATTCATGGTCAAATTGTCTTTAGAAGTATTTCATTGCAAGTAATGTAGATTTGATTAGTTGTTTATTAGCTTGACTCAATTTGTGATTTACTTCAGTAGTAGGTTATAAGGGATAAAAGGAGAGCCACAAAGCTGTCAGTAGGTTCCTTGGCCTCACCGCTTCCCTAAGGGACAATGATTTGAGGAAAAGACCCTTATGCAGCCCCAAAAATGACATATTTCCATTTTCTCATAAGATTTAGAGTTTTCTATACTTGAACCGGCATTTGATCAATTTTACAAGTGTAGGATTTAATCACCATCTCTTCCATATTTAGTTGTACAGAATTTTTCATCCATGATTCAATTTTATTCAGCAATTTTCCTCATGCATACAATAGACAACTACTTCATTAAATTCTACTTTTCTAGCTTGCTACAATTCTTCTTGTTTACACGTCATTTTCGCAATTATAAATCTTTGATGGAGAGTAGGTGCTTCAGAAATATAAGGAGATATCGTAGCAGGAAACCACCTTCCAACTTCACCCATCCATAATCATTCCTTTTTTTGACCAAGACCTTCACCAATCTCATCATTTTACATAGAAATTCCTCCAAGCATGTTGAGCGAATCCAACCATCTCCTAACCTTCGTTTTCAGTTTTGAGTGATCCTAGGAATTTTCTCACTCTATTCCACCCATCCATAAACTTTCCTAAGCCTTCCATCACCTCCATCAACCATCATTTTTCTCTTGGTTGTATCGTGTAGAAATAGAGGGAATCTTCTAGGTTTCTTGTACATCCTGTAGGTTTTGCTGTAGTGCCCTGTTTTGAAGCTGAATTCAGGGAAAATTAATAGGAAGCCAGACTACATTACCCAGGGGTCTTTGAAACATTCCAACCATATCCTAAACCTCCTAGCCATCCACTAGCATCACCAAGCCACCTGCCACATCGCCAAAACAGTTTAGGGTTTACACTTGATTTTCTATAAAAAGAACAAAACAAAGTTATTTGAGTGCTTTACATGCACAGTAGTGATCTCTGATGTCTTTAACTTCCATGCTTTAGATAGCAACATTTCATACATGTTAGCTTGGCATTTTTGTAAAGCATAGTTTGTCAATAATTAGTTAGAGAATGGTGTGATTTTAGCATAGGATTTCAATAATTTTCCTTATTGCAATAGAGAAGATTTCTCCTAGAGTAGATTTCTCTTTTTTTCATTGGCAATCAAGCTTCTTTTGAATCCATAGAAGTCTGGCTTGAAAACCCTAGTGGTCTCTCGCCAGATGAACAATGAAAAAAGGCAAAACCATCACTTGTACTTATGTATATAGCACTGTCACCTCCAAGTTTGTATGAACATTGGGTTGATAAAGTAAAGCTGGTAGCTCGAGGAGTTGCATAATTCTTGCTGCAATATTGGTGCTCATCACTTTTTAGCACCGTTGTCGAGGTGGTTCCTGAGAAATATGTGATTATTGCTTTATTTCTTATATTTATTGTTTCTAATATTTCTCTCTTAGATTCATTTCTGAAAACGTAATTTATTTTGCTTCCTTTTTCATTCTGCATTCTTTTCTTTCCTTTCCATTCTGCAAGTAGGATTTCAATCAAGCAATTAGTTTTTCATTTAGTTAGTATTTTTCATTCATTCTACAATTTCAATTCTACAAATAATTTCCAATCTTGAGAAAGAAAAATCAAAACAAATCAAAAACATTTATTTTCATTCCTCGTAGGAATAGGGATAACTTAGCGAAATTCTTGCCAAATACCCCCAGAGCATCAAACAACTAACGTTCCCTCTTCTTCAGTGCCTATGAACTAGAGGAACCCTTAGGTGAGAAACCAAACATATTTGAATAACCTACAGGGGATGAAGAAGAAGGAAAACCCATTCCTACTGAACCTATGGCTAAAAACAGAAATGGAAAAGGAAAGAGAGAAAGAGTCAAGGGTGCCTTCCCCATCAGGGAAACCAATGAAGATACTAAGATGAAAAATATAAGCCCTTCTCCCCTTCCTCGTTTCCATGGCCTGACCACATAAGTCCCATTTTTTTTTATTTGAGTGTGTTGTCATATGACGAACCTATAACTATACAAATGATGAGAATAAGTTGAAACTATTTCCATCGAATCTCAAGAATGTAACTTTGCATTGGTTCATGGGTTTACCTAGAGATAGCATCACAACTTGGGCTCATATCTAGCAAGCCATCAATAAAAATTATGAGGACTAATGTAGGTCGAAAGACACTAAAGAGGGGATTTTTAGGATGACCTTAGGCAATGATGAATCCCTAGAGGATTATGAAGAAATATTCTAGCTTAGCTACAAAAGGGCTAGGTGCACACTTGACCCTAAGTAACTTAATATTGTCCTACTTAGAGGATTAAGGGAAGATCTTTTGGATACCCTACACTTGTTAGTAGGAGGGGATATCTACCACTTCCCCTATGAGGATATTAAGACTATATTTAGAAACAATTCTAAGGAAGATAGGAAAAGGGGTGGGAGTCGTCAATCTATGGTCAATCCATCCTCTTCCAAGTCTTCCATCAAGGGTGAAATTTGAAATACGTTGGAGGATTTCAAAAGTGAGATACTGCAACCCCCTTCCCTATAGATGGAAACTATGCACATTAAGAGAAAGGAGGAGGAAGCAGGGAGAGACTCGGCCATTTTCTATCCTAGATGCACCAGGAAGCACCCTAGGAATGCATGTCCATTCAATTCTATTCAAATTTGCTTAGTCTATGAAGAAAACCACTACACAGACAAGCTCCCCTCTTTGCCTAGACTCAAAGTTGGATATGAAGGAGTTGAAGGGGTCATTGAGAAGCTCTACTACACAAACCAAAGGAGACCTCATGGGCCTATGCCATACTAGCAGGGAATGCAAGGGTCATCACATGTAGATTACAACCTGAACTAGAACACATCCATACCTTCTTTCAAGGACCCTGCTCATCCTTCCTGGTCTACGCCTCCTCCTTGGTCCTTTGCACCTCAATATCATTCCTAGCCAGCCAACCAGCAATTTCAACCGTATGCGCCACCACAACCTTAGTTGAATGTACCGCCCCCCGGGGTGGAGACCCCTGTACAACAATGTTCTAGCTTTATTGCCGTCACCACCTGCCCAACAATAACTTTTACACTCTACTCTAGTTAAAAAACACTAGATGCCTGCCTAGCCAAATCTTAACCAGAACAACAAATAGGCACAACAAATTATAAAGTGGAGAGACATCATATCTAGCTTATGTTATGGAGATATAGAAAATCAACCTGAGATCTCGAAGGGTACTCCCAAACATCCAACCTCTACCTCCACCTAGGGAGGTTGAGGAAGAAAGGGAGGGAAGCATGCTTAAAGTAAATCCACTACCCTTTCCTAAGAGGTTAACCCAACCACTCCATCCTACCCCATAAGAGACTAAGTTTATGGGAGAATTGAAAACGCTATGTTTCATTTCTTCCTCCTCCATAGAATCACATGACATCCATATGCTAAAAGCTTAGAGAGATGAAAAGGGTCACTTAAGAATGGGTTAGGGGGATGAACGAGCGTGAAAGTAAAGCTCAGAGGGAGATTGATATTTCCCTATGTTATTTTAGTGATCCTTAGGATGTCTTATTCTTCTTAGAGGAATACCAACATAGTATCATAGAATTGGAGTTTAAGAGAAGCGACATTCCTTATTCATGGGAAGAGGATCCACATGAAGAGAAGGGTGACACAGATAAAAATTAAAGATGAAAATACCAGATATTTCCATGCACATTTCATTGACAGGAAAAATATCAATTCCATAATGAGGATAGTGGATGACACCATAAACATATTCTGTTCTTAGAGATCTATTGCAAAGGTTATGGTCACACATTTCAGAGGCCAATTCTCGACACAAGAGGCATTTTTTTAGTTGCATATGAATTTCATAGAAGAAGTTCCAAACATGTTCACATCGGAGAATAATGACAGATCAGGACAACCTATCATAAGGGAGGAATTGACAAAGATATTGAAGGAATGTGCAAAGGAGAAAAGTCTGGGCCAAGATGGGTGGGGCCTTGAACTTTTTATTCACTTCATTGATTTGATGATACCAGATTTGTTGGTAATAGCTAAATAATATAGAATTGATGGATTCATCTCGGGGGCCATAAATGCAACTTTCATAACATTAATCCCCAAAAGGTTGGAACTGAAAACCTTTTCATATTATCGTCCTATATATATTTGCAACTCGATGTACAAAATGATATCAAAATTCATTGTGAGTATGTTGAATGCAGTATTTTTGAAGCATATTACAGAGGAAAAGCTGGAAGAAAAATACAACATGTAATTGGTATTTCATAGGAGATGATGCACTATTAAATCATCGAAACAAAGAGCTTTCCTTCCAAAGCTAGACTGGAGCAAGGCATATGATTACATTGACTCAGAATTCCTCTTCTTAGTCCTATTAAAAACTGGTATGTCTCTATTTAACATTAAATGGATTTTGGCATCTTGCAAAACTACAAATTTTGTTGTCAATATTGATGGCTTGCCTTCACAGTTTTTCAATGCATATAGAGGAATTAGGTAGGGTTGTGCCATGTATCCATTGCTATTTCTCTTAGTTATTGATTGTTTCAGTATAAAAATGAGGGTGTGAAAGGATAATGGAATTATTAAAGGGATCACAATAGCCAAAAAGATTTCCATCTCTCATTTAATGTTCATAGATGATATGTTAATCGGTGGGGAATCCACAGTGGGGGAGTGGAGAACCATTACAGGCCTCATTAAATCATTTGGAGTTGTGTCTAGTTTGTGTATGAATGAAGGAAAATCGATCTCGTTACATGGTGATAGTGAGGATAATTTAACAAAGGACATATGTGATATGTTTGGTGTAGAATCATCAATATTATATGATGATTTCACCTACCTTGTTAACCAAAAGGTTTCACAAAAAATTGGACAGTTGGAAGTACAAATGGTTAACGATGAGAGGAAGGATGGTAATAATGAAATCGGTGCTACACAACATTTCAATATATTGGATGCACTTTTATTTAATTCCAAGGGAGATCATACATAAGATAGAAGCTAAAATGAACGCTTCTTATGGGATAGAACAAAGGTACATGAAAAAATTTATATGGTACTTACAAAGCTAGTGGACGAAGGAGGTTGGCATTTCATAGATACATCCACCGTTAACAAGTCTTTGATTATAAAATACATGTGGAGGGAAGTATTTGGAAATGGTGTGTGGTCTCAACTCATTAAGGAAAAATATCTGTTTCATCAAAATTTCTCCTCATGGAGTAGAAGTGGTGCCAAGAAAAAATCTATTACATCACAAATATGAAGAAGTATGATGCACAATGCATTGAGAAATATAGGGCATAGAAATTAGGTGAGTTCTCTTGTAATGGTAACTTCTTGTGAATTATTTCTACTCCTTCAGATTATTATCTTCTCTTTAGTTATATTATTATAGTTTTATTAACCAAACAACTATCAAAGCATAAAAAATAAGGAGACAAGAGACAAAGAATATATGAAATCAACTAGGGCCAAAACCTCTCCCACTTGAGAGGAAAACAACCCAAATGAATTCTTCTTCTTATAGAGAATTTAATTGACAAATACCAACGTGAGGACCCTTAAACTATTTGAACTTTGCAAGACCAAGACATCAAGCTTCTTACTTTTACCTCTATTTCCTAATAGGGTCAACGATAGTCAACTACATGTTTCTTCTTTCTCCCTCTGTTAGCTTTTATTTACTTTATACTTGCAACTTCCCTGCCCTAATTCAAAATCCCTATTACATGTAGATGACCTTCTCTTGTACCTTAATTTCCTTAACATTACTTGGAGGCTACCTCCTTTGAAATTTGGCTTGAGAAACTCAGTTTTCTCCTTCACTTGACCTTCAAAAGGGACTGCAGTAATTTGGCTTCTTTTGCAATAGATATAATCTATACTTCACACTTGTGGAGTGATTCAACCCAAAATGGACCCAAAAACAAAGCTAATTACATCACTCTTCCCTTCCATTTCTTCATTTGTTATGTGGCTCCTTTCGTAGTGATTCTCACACTCCTTATTGCAGACTTGTCGTTGACTAAAATTATAACTTTGGAATGAAGTCGAGTTGCACTATTTATAGTGGTTTCCCATGAAAGTTAGCCAACTTGAGTTGTGTGTGATATGAAATGTCCTTTGGTGAAGCGTCATAACTTCATTTAAGTCCAAATTGAAGGATATGTTTGATCTTGATATCAAAGGGTCTCTTTGACTCTTTCAACGACTCACATATATTTGTAACATACCCAAGAAGGGTCTTCCATACACAACATTGACTCAATAGACTATTATGAGATGATGAAAAACCTAAAGTCTCACAATGGGAACCTTAACTAAAATAAAATTCCTTGTTCATGAAACCCATGATTGAAGCATTACAAAAATAATTTTATTTTCTACTTTACGTCAGTTACATAAAATTATATTTACACATGTCATTATGAAGACCGAACCTAGTTACGCTTTTCAACACACTCTACACTAGATGTTGGGCTTTCCCGTTGGGAGACTCGGGATGGATCTAAGGACAAAATTAGATTGGATTTGATCATGGGGAAGGATGGAAATAATTCATCATCCTTTCAACTATTGTAAATCCTTCACAAAAAAAAACATTATCCACTTGAAACATATATATCTGTTGGGGACTTAAAACATTGATCAACAAAGTTGGATAAGGGTCGAAGATCTTCGCATACTAGAGACATATCATGAGGAATGGGGGTCATACATAGTGCAACGTTGATCATCTAGCATCATTATTAGTGAGAATCAAGAAAATATGACATGGAAGGGGGGGAATGAAAAAAAAAGAGCTCATGGTCGAAGAAATATACTTGAAGTTATGCAAGCCCACGAGGATCAATGACTATAATAAGCATCTACAAGATATATGTAGGTGGAATATCCCAAACAAATTTAAATGATTTTTCTGGTTTGCAACACATGATCGTAAATTAACATGGAACAACTTATAAAAGTGTGGGTTCATTAGTCCTGGAATATGCCCTCTATGCATGTGGTGGGGAGGTACAAGTCATTTGTTAATCAAATGATCATATGAGAGGCTCATTTGGGATGGGGTTATGGAGGAAATGAATCTTCGTTTCATTGGCACTAATCAACCCTTGTTTAGATGTCTTCTGTCATGGTTCACTTCACAAAGAAAGTATAGGTCCCTCTCATTATATATCATATCTATTATAGGGCAAAGTAGGAAAGCTAACACTTTGATTAGAAAATTACGATTGTTAGAGAATCCATTATCAAGACAATTGTTTTTCTCAATGAGATTGGGTTGGTGATCTTGTGTAATAGAAATAATAAATTCAAATTAATTGATATTTGGAAAGAATATCTGGTTAGGTTTTTTTATGGAGCCAACAATAGGAGGAAATGGGAATGTAGTGTAGTCATAGTTACTAAGTCTGGTAATTTCTTCCACTTCTGGTGGGAGCATGGAATGGGATCAAACAAAAAATCTGAGATTAAAACATAATGGGTATTCCTTATCGTAGAAAAATTGCTAATGTTAGATGAAATTCAAGTATATGGAGATGCAAAAGGAATCACTCATTGGGTAGAAAAGCATACTGCTTTCAATCCCCCCAGTTTGTAAATTAGATCATGAGGATTCAAAACGTGGTAAGGACTTTTAATCATATACATTTCCATCATATATACAGAGAATAGAATTAGACAACGGACGTCCTATATAAAATAGGTATTTTGAAGGAAACGGTTAAAAGAACATTTCTCAGTCTGCAAGGAGGGTATCATGGTCAATGCAG
Source organism: Pinus tabuliformis (assembly GCA_031772625.1). Classification (NCBI taxonomy): domain Eukaryota; kingdom Viridiplantae; phylum Streptophyta; class Pinopsida; order Pinales; family Pinaceae; genus Pinus; species Pinus tabuliformis. Next base: position 352,993,781 of record CM062817.1, read on the forward strand.
GCAACATCAACTACTTGTAGGAGTTATTTTAACACATAGCTGATTTTGATGGAAGTTTTCAATCTTTAGATAATGAAAGCCTTCATTTATCAAAATGTAATGGTTATAAGCTAAATTTTGATGTTAAGAAAGATATTTTTAGTAGAACATGGAATTAGAAATGTATGGGAATAGGAATGATAAGATAAGTATGCAAAGCTAATATAATGAATGAAATATGAATTATGCACTATCCTTATATTTTAATAGAAAGGTGGTTTTTTTTCTTTCTGTAAAAAAAAAAGTAACGTTCAAAATAATGAAATAATGAAAAAGCACATTAAAATAGAATGGATGGAGACCCATAAAGTACTCCAACTATGCTACTTCCAATCCATGCTTAGCAAAACTAGCTCCATTGCTCCTCTCACGAAGCACACCTCTGTTTCAAGCCTCCATTGCACTATATCCCATTAGTTTTTGTTGGCCTCCACTGCTTTGCTTCCTGGAGAACCCATCAACAACGTAAATACAAAGTCTTAATCCTTTACCTTTACCATTTTTACTAGCGTCTCATATTTACAATTTTAAGACAAATTAAATTTTAAGAAAAAATATTAAAAAATTGTCTTAAAGTCCCCCTACGTGTAGTAGTGTCAGATGCAACAAAACATAACTTATCTCTAATCATATCAACAGAGCTCCGTGGGACATAAGATGAATTGATATCCAAGGAATATTGCGTGGAAAGGTTCTTGCATTCTTCAGAGTCAGCTACCCCCACAAAATGAAGAGACCAACAAATCATTGTCGTTATATAATATAACATGAATAGTAAGTGAAATAGCAACCTCGGTATAGGTGCGAGACAGTAGTGGCATGCAAGTTGGCGCACTTAAGGCACATTGTCTATATCAATCTTGCACTTGTTAGATAATATTGTCTTAAACTGATATGTTTTTGTGTTAATTATTAATTACATTAAATGAGTTTCATCTTAAGTGGCTTGTCTTAACTATAAAGTTGTCTTAAAATATTTTTATATTAAACTATTTTTGCCTTAATTATAATTCTTTTTCTTAAAATAATTGTCTTAAATTGTTTTTTTCTTGAAATATTTTTTTCTCAAATTGTTTTTGTCTTAAATATAAATATTTGTCTTAAACTATTTTTGTCTTAAACTACTTTTGTCTTAAATATAACGTTTTGTCACAAAATATGTTTATCTCAAACTGTTTTTTTCTTAAATTCAAGGTTTTGTCTTAAAATACTTTTGTCTTAAACTGTTTTTGCCATAAATATAAAGTTTTGTCTTAAGAACATATTTGTCTCAAACATTTTTTGTCTTAAATTTTATATTTAAGACAATTGAATTGATCTTAAATTTTAATGTAAAATCACTAAAATAAAAAGTGACCTTTTAAAATAAAAGATTTATTTTCTTAAAAAAATGTCTTAAAAGTGCCCTTGCTGTAGTAGTGTATTTAACAGTACATAAATTGTAGGGTATACCATTAGGCAAATAAACTATAGACATTGCCAATAAATAAAGACAAGGTTTAACATTCATTGTCACATCAATAGTAAGATTGTTGTTGGCCTTCTAGATCAATCCAAGAATCCCATTCTCATGCATTTCTGGCATGCAACATATTCCATATCTCAAACGTAGCCATTGAGAAGAATAATTTATCACGTCAAAAAATCCACAAGAGAATATACTCTAGTCAACCATACACTATCATCTAATTTATCCAGGGTAAGCATCACTTGCTAATTCATCAAGTTTCAGATACAATTGCTTAATATTGCAGTTACCCTCATATTGTTTTATTTATTTTTATATAAAGGGTTTATATTTACATACATTGTTTTCAAAAAAAGTTAAATGATTTCAACATTCATTTCCACTAAAAATTATTATTTCCTCTTTTCCTATAACCAACAAATATGGATATGGGCTACTTGTACACTACTACATGCAGGGGGGTTTTAAGACAATATTTAAGACAATATTTGAGTCAATTGTCTTAACTTAAGACAAAAAGAAACTTGTGTATTGTCTTAAATATTGTCTTTAAACGGGTATCTCAAAATATAATGTCTCAAAAATTTGTCTCTATAAAGACAATATAGAATACATATTATTAGTGTCTCTATAAAGAAAAGAATTATTATCTATTAAGAGACATTTCATTTGTCTTTGTAGAGACACTTTCATTTTTGTCTCTTTAGAGACAATTACATTTTTTTCTTTTTAGAGAAAATAGCTGAGATTAAAAACATATTGTCTCTATAGAGACTATATGACCATAATTTAAACTATTGTCTCTCTAGAGGCAATATAAAATAATATTTTAAAAAATAAAAAATCACTTTGAATGTTCTTTGAAAGTAGTTTCAACATTCAATGTTCCCAAATAGTGATTTTAATTACCTTAAATATTTGTCTTTTATGGATACCAACATAATAAAAAATAAATAAATCCATTATTTTTAATGTTAACAACAAAGTATTTTTAAATCTAAATGAGAAAACAATTCTTAAAAGCAACATTGAAAATAATAAGGCAACACACGTATATTTTCTGAAAATGCATTCACGTCATTGGAACATGCAGGATCCTCAGTTGGAACTTCATTTTAAGACATATTATGAGTCAAAAAAGAAATTTTCTAGATTTCTCCATCCTACAAGAGGGTTACTCTCTAACATAGAAATTCAAAGCATCAATCACATTAAATGGTGGAAATTAAATTCATATCGAGTTGTTAAACCACAATTTCAATACCCTTGCATAATTGGAATTGGATTCCTTGATAAAAAAGAATTGTAATAATGTATATGAATTTGAATTTATAATTGATTGGAAATTCTGTCTTATTGAAGGTTTTACAAAAGATGAAAAATTGACATAGGTCCTGGCAACATGATATAGGCCAATTATCAATCTATTGGTGACCTATATAATTATCTTCTCCACTATTGGTTTCCACAACTCAAGTTGGCTCCATCTCCTATTTGCAACCTGAGAAATGCTAAAATTGGTATCCAAATTGGTGGTGATACAGTTCCCAAGGAAGCTTCATGTCCAATGAATCTAATTCGGGTAATGAACTATTATGATGAACTTCATAGCAAGCTGAAGTTGCAGAGAAGTCTCTATCACTAGCTTTTTTCTGGGCAGTTAATCATTTCTTTGAGGCACACCAAACCACCCATCCTTCTTCTTGTTAGGAATAAAATAATAAATTCTTGTAAGGAAAGTTTTATACCATTTCTCAAACATTTCCAAGAGAGCTACTTACTAAAATAAAATAAAATAAATGTAGTGCATACCTGAAATAGAAATGTGTGCACTCTTAGTATTTCTTCATTATCACTTGCCTTCCCTTTCATGATTCCCCAGAGCACCTGCAAATGCAATAGTAGAGTCATTTTATTTTTTTTCATAATAAAAACTATTACCATATTTATAATAATGAATAATTGAAATAAAATCAAAATTTTTCAAACTTATTAACGTCTCAATATAAAAATGGCTCAAAAACAAAATCAATATACTCATTAATACAAAACATAAATTTTAATGATGATAGCATCTATATTTTTGGTTGGTAGCATTGTTTGTTCCCAATCAAAGCCCAAAAATATCGTGAATACTAGTGAAAATACTTGGTAAGTTTCAAACCCTTTTAAAATGAAATTAAATCAACTATTTTCCTCTTCAGTGGGATCAGAAGTATTTGAAAACTCTTATTAGAAGAGTGAATAGAATCTTTGACTAAAACTTGCAGAATCTCAATCAAAATTAATACTCAACAATCATATGGATTTTCCCTATATGAGGAGATAGGGGAGAGAGAACTGAAGTCTTCCACCAAGCCAGATGACATGGGATCAAGTGGTGATTGAACTGGAAAACATCAAATAGTGAAGAGGCAATTTGGTTCAAAACATAACAAGTGCGCTCCTTCCCAGGGAACTACTCAACTGGATGGTACTCTGGCTATTGCAGTAAATCACAGAGATAACTCTCCCACAAATGCCATTACGGATTACAATAATGAGTTGGGAAGCATGAGAAAATGAGTTCAATCAAGAGAGTTTGAGAAGAATGAATCTTCGTTCAAAAGGGTTGGAGGTTTGCATTCCCCTCGAGTGTTGGTAGTGCCGAGTATCACCAATCTGGTCTACTACCAATTTCCCCAAAAGGTGCAAAGACAGGCTGATAGATTTTTTAAATTGTTAAAATAATATGAGGAATGTGTTTGTAAATATGTATGCCATATATATTGACAAATTTAAATTTTAATGGTGTATAACTGTTCAGTCTTATGCCTTGTGGTCTTATGCATACAAGTGATGCCTTCAAGGTGGTTGCCCTAGGATAACTATTTTAGCATTCTACATGCCTCTTTTGAATGCAAATGAAATATAATATAAATATACACATAAATATAAAATGGATTCTCCCATGACACTCTACTTATGAGGTTTTTTGGTAAATGACACTCCCACTTTGCTGTGTGTTCTGGCGTATGTTGAAAGAAATTTAAGAGAATAATGAATTAGAGATATATCATAACATCTATACCTTTAAGTAACATAAACGATATGGGTATGCTGAAGGATAAATCCTTTAACCACAGTGAAAGAAAAACATGATGACAAATTGCCCAATCAAGAATTTGAAGGAGCATTTTGTAGCAATTAATAAATATATCATATAGGAAGATGCATCTTCAAAGCTACAAATATCCAAACATTGCATATGATGGGAACAACAATAGTAGTTACAAACCCAAATGAAGTAGAAATATTTTCAGGAAATTAAGGAGACATTAATACATAAGGGTGTATATGTAAGGACTCATATTTTAGGCCTCCTAAATGAATGTTGTGGAGAAAAATGAGTCTTTGTTTGGAAGCAGTTGTCCTTACTGGCTAACTGTTAAAATTCGAAATGGTTATTGAGGAATAATAGAGGTAGCTATTAATATTTGAAATGGCTATTGAAGAATAATAGAGGAAGTGTTTCTCACACTTTATGCCTGCCTCTGAATAGAAAAATTATGTGGAAAGGCATTGTGAAAGCAACCAAGGTGAGGAAATCATGATGGTAGTAATTCATGCAACACTGAATAGATAGTTTATAAAGATGGTAAGTGAGCACCATGAATGTCTGTGTCGAGAAGAGAATGGAAGAGTGAATTAAAGCCATATATCATATGAATATCCAGCTTCAAGGGGCATGAAGAGTGGGTTATTATGCCAAAAAAATTGACAAATTGCCAACCCAAAATTCAAGGAGCTGCTTGTAGCAATTAGTCAGTCTATCACAGATGATGGATAAAGTAAAAAAAATAGACAAATTGCGGACTCAGAGTTGAAGGAGCCATTGGGAGGAATTAGTTATTCTTTCATATATGTCAATACATCTTCTAACTTACATGTATCCCAAATCAGCATCCATTGAGAACAACAGTAGAAAGTGCAAAAACAGACAAAGCAGATACATTTTTTAGTAAACTTGGGAGAAATTAATACACAAGAGTTATATGAAAGGACTCAGTTGTTGGCCCTCCCTAGTAAATGTTCTATAGAAAAATCATTAGAGTGGACTTGCTTTATTTCTTGGTTTTTATATTGATCACGTTGCAGTGATCTTACCCACAATAGTACTGTATCTGCAGCTATGGAATCTGGAACCGTATTTTGATGTATGGATGTAGATTTTTGGGTTTTTTTATGGAGCAACAAATAGTACATAGATTTTTTGGGTTGTTTTCTGATTGGTTTATGACATCATTTTCACTTTTGAAGCAATAGATCCATAATTCTACCATTAACTTAGAGATTATGGAAAAATGTAACATTGAAAAGAGTTGAGAATACATACACAGTTTCCTTCTTAGGTGGGGTTGGAAAAGGTGGTTCTGAGTACTTTTTCTCCAATATCGGGGTTATAACATCCGAGTCTAGAATCCACTTATAATCAATCTTGATGACAGGTTTATTAGCAAAAACCTGTGCACCAACATCTTCAACTTAGGTCCCCCTAATTTCCCACATAAACATAGGCACAGTCTCACACTCGTAATCAGTTTTAACCATAGCCATAAAGAAATGGCCTACAATGAAAATGAAAAATAATATATGGGCCTCGAAACCAGAAAATTACCAGTCAAGTTTGTTACTGGTATGAATGAACTTCATGCTGCATGGGCCCTATTTTTCCTCGAGAGTAAGAAAAACCCTCTCACTGCAGGGACCTGCTCAAATATGTGTTTGATACATTAAGCTTTACTTCATACATTAAAATTCTTGAAATGCATTGATAGACAACAAATTGTTTGACAAATAAATATGAAATAAAAGCTAGGAAATGCAACATTGAATTGTTCTACTAAAAAAAGGGAAAATGACAAGAAAATTACTTACTGTCCCAAAGGGACCTGTGCAAATATGTGTTCAATACACTAAGCTTTACTTCATAAATTAAAATTCCTAAAATGCATCAATACACCACAAATTGTTTGATAAATAAAGATGAAATGAAAACCAAAGAAAACAGGAAATGCAAGATTGAATAGTTATGTTAAAACACGGGAACATGATAGGAAAAATTATTTACAGTCCCCAAGCTTGTCAGGTGGACCTACGACAGCCTTAACACAGAGTTCCAGTGCTTCAACCATGCTCATGATTCGTGTACTACCAATCTTCCTCCTCTGAAGCAAGACCCTGGATCTAACCCCTTTCTCGCCAAACAAATGGGTACCTGAGACCACAATTAAAGGCTCTACAATACAACATCAATGATTCTAGAGAGTCGCAGTGTAGATTTATTGCTACAACAAGAGACAAAGTGGAAGCTACACTAAGAATGGATATCATAGCCATCTTTGACTTCTATAAATAGACCTCACTCTCATAGTTTCCATCCTCGACATTTTTATGATGCTCATTAGTGGAAGATCACTCTGCACTGCAAATCCCCATATATGAAACACAAATAACAAATGAGATCATTCTGCAACCTAATCCCCATCACATAAATGTTAAAATAATAAACTTTGGGTTCCTTCCAGAGACCTGTCGATGTGTTTGTCTTTGAGAGACCCTCGTATGCACTGTAATGCAGCTCGCAAGAATGTTGGCAAGAAATCCAATCATGCACCATAAGCTTTATGTATAGTGCCATAAATTCCATGAAACATTCAAATGAACGATCTCAGAACCTTGGCTTAAAAGGTGGGCACAAATGTCAAGTGGAGAGTGGCTTAAAAATTTGTGCACATATGTCATACAGACATTAAAAGGGTAAATGATCGAATGATTCAAAAGAAGGCCTATCAACATAATTATGTGAAACACCATGGATTACAACATTACCAAAGCTGGTATCCTGATTCACAAAGCCCCAAACATGAGGATTAAACTTTATAGTGACTAGCTGAGGATTAGACTCTATTGCATTAATGTCACTACATTCATATATCTATTACGTTAAAGACCATGGATTACAACATTACCAAAGCTAGTAGCCTGGTTCAAAACGCACCAAACACGAGGATTAGACTGTATAGTTGCTAGCTGAGGATTAGACTGTATGGCTTTAATCTCACTACGTTCATATATTTTGTTAACCATGGAGGGGATAATAGAGTTGGAGTTATTGGTCTAACAACATTGGTACAAGGAATTATTAAGGCAGGGGAGTCTGGATTTTCTTCTGGTCGAAAGCCTCTTTAGGTGGATTGCTCTAGCTATTATCACTCGAAAATTTCTAAGCTATGAAATAAAATTACCAAGGTAACATGAAACTAATATATCAGATTAGAAGCTAACCATTCCAACCTAGAGAGGCACTACAACAACTAGTTTCTAATAAATAAAAGGGCTAAATCTTCTAGTTTGAAAATATGGTGGTAGGGGAGCGTGTGAATCCATTGGCAATGGAATCAATATTTAAGGATATCAATTAAAATTTTCAAATACTCGTTTATATGAACAAGTTTTTTCAAAGGAAGGATAGTTAGCGATATATCGAACATTAAATTGTTATAGTACGATGGTCGGAGGAGAAATACAACTCAATTATAAAAAGAAATCTAACACAGGATGAATTTTGTCATAATATCATAAACACTGGTGCAAATATTTGAATCGAAAAATATAGAGCGTTGACTGTTGAGATCCATATATGTAATAGTGCATTCAAGTATAGAAGATCAACACATCATTATTAATAGAGAAAGGAATCATTCACTATGAAACAGATTGAAGATGGCCAAAACTAAAATCTTTTAAACAAAGATTCAAGTACATTTTCTTGAAAATATTATTTTGCTTGAAAATATCTAGAAAAAAATAATTTACAAAGTATTAAAATATCTATAGTTATCTAGCTGGTAGCCTGGTTCACAAAGCCCCAAATATGAGGATTCATTATCACATATTTTTCTTTGCAGTGGAATGGAAAGCCTTTGAAAACTCTTCTTAGAAGAGAGAACAAAATCTCTGACTAAAACTTGCATAATCTCAATCAACACTAATACTCAACAAGCATATGAGATTTTCCATAAATCACGAGATATGGGAGAGAGAAGTGAATTCCTCCACCTAGCTAGAAGACGTGAGATCAAGAGGTGATGGAACTTCCATCACTGGAAACCATCAAACAAACAAGAGGCAAGTTTTTTTATGAGAGAAAAGCCATTGATACATACAAACTGATTTGGTTCCAAATATAAAGTTGCAGTACGTACCTTTTGTGTGTTTTGCACATTATTGAGATTGAAAAATTGCTCCATCTGTAATATCCATGTTGCAAGATCCTTGCCATCATACTTCCTCATATCGATTTTTGGAATATGGTGGGTCTTCAATCCAACATTAGAGTCTATGAATTCATGGCTAACATTTCTTTTGTTCACATCATGGGTTTCCTTTACTACCCTTTCACCATTAGTAAGTATTTCTTGTAGAAATTTGTCAAATCTGTCATCAAATCTACCATGCCTGTCTTCAATCTGTCTTCAAATCTATCTTCAAATCGTCCATCTTAGATTCCACGACCATTATCTTAGATTCCACACCATTTATCTTAGCTTCTATTAGCTTTTGTGAGAGTGACATTTGTTGCACTTGGTCTTGTAATTTTGATATATCATGTAGCATTTCTTCCTCTTCTTCATGAGTCATGCTAGAGCTTTCAGGTTTCTTACTAGTTGTTTGCATTTTTCTTCCTCGGGTCATCAGTTGCCAATAATAATACTCTACTATGCCCTTTGAATTCCTTCAAAATAATTTTTCAAACCAAGCTTAAGCAAAAATTTAAAAAAATCTACACATCTTTCTTCACTTTGTAGGAGCTTGATATTTCCTATGATGTATTGCTATAATTTCATATCGTCCAGTTTTAAAATTGCAACCACTAGTAGCCCTATGTGTCCTCTTTCTAATGCCACCAGTCTGATACAAATTGGATTCTCTAAGGAAGATTTATGCCAAATCTCCCATAGTGACCTCATTATAGACTAGTTCAGTAGAGCAAACTTGTACGATGTGCCACGTGTCCCTGTTTCAACCTTTGGCTCTAAAAGATGTATAAAAGAAACTACAGTCCCTCCTCTTTTAGTAACTTCTTATGAAATTTCCTTCCGATGGTCAGAGATAAGGTTATGATGATTTTCCCTAGGTCACCTATTTGGAATGTAATTCAGGAGTCTGCAAAAAGACCAACTTCCTCAGATGATGTCTCTGTAAATATAGCGCAAAAGGCTCTAAACTTTGGACCCAAGGTTCAGTGTGACTTCATCTCAAATGGATTTGTTTTTTCTTCTGAAATGTCGTAGAAATTTTTTTATAGAGAAAATGCAACGATGGCCTATTTGGAGCAGCGAAACCCTAGAATCCAAAGCTCTGATACCAAATGTTATGAAACCAACTTAGAAGAAGATAGAAAATATAGATCAACGCCTTATAAGTTAGCCTCTTCAAGGGGGAAATCCCCTTTACATTACATAAATGAAAAATTCTTCAATTATTCAAATGACAAAACCTCCTTTCTATATAGGAGTCTAAGGAGTTACAATATAACCCAGCCGACCTAACAATAGTAATATAAAGGCACAAAAATAACAATAGAGGGATTATATGGGGCACAATAATAACAATACATGGATAATAGGGGCAAAACAATATTAATAAGGGATACAACTACAATAGTAATTGGGTAATAACTAGTATTATAGGAACCCAACAGTTCAAAACATAATAAATGTCCTCCTTCTCCAGTGAATAAATTCTGAAAAATATAAAACAAAAATACTCTAGTACTTTTAACTCGATAATTTTGCAGCATAAATACTCAGAAAAAAAACAAGCAAACAACAAAGACTTAACCCTCTAAAAGTCAATACAATGAATACCTCTACCAGATGCAACACTCTATACGTGTGACCTGTAAATCTCTCTTATCGTAACCATATATGGATATTTCCATGAGGTCAGTTGCTTCTGGATAAATCAATGCGAGCAGATAATAGCCCTGTGCTCATTCGTGAAGGAGGACAATATGCTTAACCGATATGCATGATATACATGTTAAAAGCACCAACTGCATCTTTACGCTTTGTCCTCTTTAAGGTATCAAGAGATCCAAAGACTTACCAAGACCTAAGAGTCTCAACTCCTGTAGCCAATGCAACAGTGTACCCATCTAGACCGTGAAAATACAAAACAAAAGAAAGATTGTCAGCAAAATGGCTAAGATTGTTAGCACAAACCCATTTAGTGATAGATGAAGAGAATTAACACCTCTCCCTATTTGAATTGAAAGAAATGTAACAATTTATTCCTACAAAAAATCATTATGGTACAGAGTATATTCGCTAATATTACCTAAGAATCTTACCCTTTCCACGTCAGAGTTGTACATGTCCATAATGACATCTCCATGTAGAAATCACAAACCTCTTGATACACTAAAAATGAATTCATGAATGGTTAGAGAAATGGTATAAATAAGGAGAAACCATTATAACAAGAGAGGCTTACACTGTCTTCTTATACCGCAGATAACACCCATATGCTCATACCTGAAGTGGAAAATCTGCTTGGTGAATCTGTTTGAAATACCTGTTTAAAGTACCATCCACATATTTACTCTTGGTACTCTTTAAGGTATCAAGAGCTCCAAAGACTTACCAAATACAACGGAAAGGCTATCATTGTGTGTACACAAAAACAAATACTTTGAACACAAAATCCACTTAGTGTTAGACCAGTACAATGAATACCTCTACCAGATGCAACACTCTAGACATGTAACCTGTAAAACTATCTTATCTTAACCATATATGGATATTTCCATAAGATCAGTTGCTTCTAGCTAAATCAATGTGAGCAGATGATACCCCTGAGCTCATTCCTAAAGGAGGACAAGCTGCTTAATGGATATCCATGAGATACATGTTAAAAGCACTAGAGGCATATTTACGCTTTGTCCTCTTTAAGGTATCAGGAGCTTCAAAGACTTTCCATAACCTAAGAGTCTCATCTCCTATAGCCAATGCAACAATTTAGGCATATAGACTCTGAAAATACAAAACAAAAGAAATTTTGTCAGCAAAAGGGCTAACACTATTAGCACAAACACATTTAGTAATAGATCAATAGAATGAATACCTCTGCCTATTTGAATTGCAAGGAATGTAACAATTTATTCCTAAAAAAAATCATTATGGTACAAAGTATATTTGCTACTCTTACCTAAGAAGATTACCCTTTCCATGTTAGAGTTGTACATGTCCAGAATGGCATCTCGATGTACAAATCACAAATCTCTTGATACACTGAAAATGAATTCATGAATGGTTAGAGAAATGGTATAAAGAAGGAAAAAAAAAATTATGTTAAACAAGAGAGGGTTACAATTTCTTCTTTATTTATTATATTTTGAATCCGATAAATTATTCTTATACCACAGATGATACCCATGTGCTCATACCTGAAGTGGTAAATCTACTTAACGAATCTACTTGAAATACATGTTTAACGCGCCATCCACATCTTTACTCTTGGCACTCTTTAAGGTATCAAGAGCTCTAAAAAATTACCAAATACAAAGGAAATGGTGTCATTGTGTCAACACAAAAAACAAAGGAAATACTATCAGCACGAAAATAAAGACTTTCAACACAAAATCCATGTAGCATTAGATCAATACAGTGAATGCCTCTACTAGATGCAGCACTCTAGACATGTGACCTGTAAAGCTATATTCTTTTTGTTAACTAGAAAAATCGGCAACAGTGGTGGTATCGTACTTGTGTTACATGGGGTCGAATCCCACCGGCTACCACTATAACCTCTAGGAGGAATCGCCCAGCCTGCAACAATAGCCCTTTGTTAAGACAAGACTCGAACTCATGACCTATACAACAACATAGATGACTACCAGATATTCCACTGCCCACGAGACCAAACCTCTACGGGTGACCTGTAAAGCTATGTTATGTTAACCATATATTGATATTTCCATAAGGTAAGCTAGTTCTCACTAAATCAATGTGAGCAGATAATACCCTTGTGCTCATTCTCGAAGGAGGATAATCTTCTTAGTGGATATGTGTGAGATACATGTTAAAAGAACCAACTGCATCTTTATGCTTTGTCCTCTTTAAGGTATCAGGAGCTCCAAAGACTTTCCAAAACCTAAGAGTCTCATCTCCTGCAGCCAATGCAACAGTGTACCCATATGGACTTTGAAAATACAAAACAAAAGAAAGAATGTCATCAAAAAGGCAAAGATTATTAGCACAAACCCATTTAGCAATAGATCAATAGAATGAATAATTATGCGTATTTGAATTGCTATGAATGAAACAATTTATTCCTATAAAAAAATCATTATGGTAAAAAGTATATTGGTTACTCTTACCTGAGAAGATTACCCTTTCCATGTTAGACTTGTACATGTCCAGAACAACATCTCCATGTAGAAATCACAAACCTCTTGATACATTAAAAATGAATTCATGAATGGTTAGCGAAATGGTATAAAGAAGGAAAAACAGTCATGTTAAACAAGAGAAGCTTACAGTGTTTCTTTATTTATAAAATTTTGAATGCAAGAAATTATTCTTATACCGTAGATAATACCCATGTGCTCATACCTGAAGGCGTAAATATGCTTAACGGATCTGCTTGAAATACATGTTTAAAGCACCAGTTGATATGTTGTATGCTTTCCAACCATAATGCAATAAAATAGCTAGAAAGAACTGAATATATATGTCATCTTACATACTTAAACCAATTCCCCAAAATATTCAGATGAAGACAAGTTTTCTGAAGTTGTCCCTAGTGCATATAAAAGGCTAGGAAATCTTGACCAAACTTTACTTGAAGCATACATTTTTTTGATGTCTAGAATAGTATGTTAAAATTTAACTACATGGTAAACAATCTTGCAAAATTAAGGGACTCTCAAAACTACTTCTGTTTGCTAGACCTGATATCTCAAATGCTAACTGAAATTTTACAACAAAACAAAACAATTTACAACATTCAAAAAATCATCTCTATTTGTCTTTGTTAGCTTGGGAAAGGAAAAATAGTGTACACACTCTTTGGTAAACTAAATGGATAACAAAAGCAGTAGGGACACCTTAACTAGTGCATCCAAATCAAACCGTCATTCTACACTACCGAAGTGTACACAGGGTACATGTAATAGATGATTCTAATAGATCACCTCACCTATGGAATAGTGTGCCCTAGCTAAGTCTGATCGACATGGCATTCTAATTTTTGAACTGAATTGGATAGAGAAAACACATCTAAGGATGGCACATGCATTTTTCAGTATATTTTCAGCAACCTCAACTCAACCATATATTAGCAGCCAAGTTGGACACTAAATTGGTGTCTGATCCCCCCTTGTTTGTGAGACACAAGATCTCATCCACACAAAAATTTGACTGCTAAAGTCTACCATACATGTTAAGGAACCTATTTACTTTTTTTACATTGACGAATCAATCAAATCTTAATCTTAATCTACTGAAAACTTCAAAATATGCATCATAAGTAGCCTAGGGTTTATTTTTCATTATCCGAAACTTCTTCAGAATCTCAATTTCTTACTTACCCATGTTCGAGGACCATCTCACCTCAACTCAGCCAAACCTCCAACACCAAGAAATAATGCATGAGATTGACGTCCTTCATGTCAACTTCACTTGCTAGTTTCTTATTGTACCATGGGATAGAGTTTTTTAAACGAACTATTAAGACCATGTAGTATACATACAACACAAATATAAGCATATCAAATTTATCATAATCAAACAAATAATAAAAGTTAGGACCTACAACTGTCTTAGTGATGCCCATAATATGTATGTACTCATAAATCCATGACTACCAAGCACATGGGGGCTACTTTGACCTAGAAAGGGCCTTCTTCAACTTGCACACATGGGTATCCCATCCTAACAAATATATTATATTTGAACCCTAGCTGAAATAGAACCATGAATCAATCTTCCTACCACCTTCATCTCTGGCCCTCTCAAAATCCACTAAAGCATGTAGCAGCTCAAAGAATTGTGCCAGTGTGCCCTTTACATACCTCGCATACCTGAGACCACGGAGCATATTTGTAGGAACCTCAACTCAACCATATATTAGTTGCCAAGATGGACACTAAATTGGTTTCTAAACCCCTTTGTTTGTGAGAAAAGGGACCTAATTGACACAATTATTTGACTGCTAAATTATACCAGACATGTTAGGGAACCTATATACTTTTTGTACACTAACGAATCAACCAAATCTGAATTCGAATCCACTAATAACTTAAAAATATGTATCATAAAATTAGCCTAGGGTTTATTGTCCGTTATCTAAAACTTCTTCAGAGTCTCAATTTCTTACTTACTTGTTATCGGGAAATCTAGTGTCCACTCAGAGCTGCTAGTCCCACTAAGATTAGTAGCTATCTTAGAAACAAACTAACTAAAACCACTTTCGTCTTTCTTTATGAGAAGTAGATAAGAGTGGAATGAAGGATACAAACCTCAGTCTTGCGCTTAGTTCCTTACTCGGTTCCTCTCCCTTCTGACAGATCCTTGCCGCTTCTCCTTCGTCTACCCAGCTTCAAAGAGCATATGTGGAATCAAAGCAGCATAATACTATCGAACAACAGAGATCTACAATCATAAACAATATAGGACCATCTATATATTGACCACACAAATGCATATATCATCAAACATACAAGAATGTGGAGGAAAACTTGAATAGCCTTATTAATAATCAAGAATAGTGAAGAGGATTACAACCAATTGTTCTGACCCAGCATCATCCTCCAGCATGAAAGCCCTTCTTTCACCTCATGAAAAGCTTAGATCACCCAACACTATGATATTCCAACAAGAAACCAACAACACTTCCTTACAAGCTACAAAATTCCAGCCTCTGGATCTCTGGGATGAGGGATCCATATATAGATGATTGCAGGGGGGTGAGTCAGCTTTTGGGATGTTGATTAGTGCCCTCTCTCTGATAGTTCTTGATTCCACTCGGAGATTGATGATCTCCTACTCATCCCTGGGCGAATTCAGAGAGGCAAGTGTCACAGGAGAGGTTTCTGGAAGATTCCATGATCATCCACCTCGCAAACTGTCTCTACCATCTATCCACTCTCGCCCATCGCACCCCATAGAAGGGACTTTCAGTATGCATCACACCTCCCATGTGCATTAGGTAGGATGCATCGCACTTTGACCATGGAGCAGGTGAGATGGTCCAATTTTGACCAGTTCTGAGTAGTTTTTCATGGAGAACTTCTGGGAGATGATGTAATCAGCTGACCTTGTTCTTTTAGGGGATGGAACAACGCTTTTAGGGACTTAGGAGCCCTTGGTTTATGGACATGTTTGATTGGGGTTGCAATGCCCAAAAATGTCTATAACAATTGCCCCCTAAAGCATGAGGTCATTAATCTTTTGATGTCGGGTCAAACGCTTTATCATGAGGATCCAATGTTTTTTTGAGCTGGAAGGTGACCTGTAATAAGATACAATATAATACATTATCTTCATAATGTTTTTCATGATCTAGATGAGGCGGGCATTCCCATGCTCAGATTTATAAATTCATTTTCATGTACATAAGATAGACAATCGTTTGTGCGGGAGACTGATGATTCTGGTAGAGCTATCATCCTTTCATTCAGATTATCATCTGTGCAACAACAATGTACATTTGATGTCTTTATTTTCCTAAATATATCGCAGCCTGGATGGATAAAACTAGATTCGGGATCTTCAAACTCATTTAATCTTCACTCAGAATACAATTCAATCCATGTGAAAGATGTTGCGGAGTCGAACATGGAAAGACATCGCCTGATTACCAGCCAATGTTGTAAGCTATTAATAGGCACTAGAGGAATCATCGTTAATGATGATGACCCTCAAGGTACTTCAGTACAATTCACGTGGTGTGAATAAGGGACTTGGCGTTGAACACTAGGAAAAAAAATTCAGTCGAAGGCAATTGATGTAAGCCTATCGCCAGAAGTGAGAAACTTGCCATTGAGGCATGCAAGCTTCAAAGTACTTAAAGGGTTGCCCCTAAGTCGACTTCTTGGATAATGAGCTGATGTTGACAAGAAGCAACCCACCATAGGAGGGCCTTAATGAATCCCACATCTACGACACAGAATGGACTAAATGATTTTGGAGGTGAAGACGATTTGATGATATAGGGTTCAGGGCGGTGGTCATGAAAGAATGGAGCGTGAATGTATTGCAGCGGACAAGACGTAAGTGAATTCTCTGAGCGACTTCTCTTGAACATACCGGCAACACTGACATGTTGGATTGGTAGCATTAACCCCAAATGTGGATGGTGAGATAGACCAATGGTGATATAACCAGTGAGCGGAACAACCCAACCCGACTCAGATGCGGAGTGGAAGTGTCATGTTCAAGAGCGACTTGCTACCAATAAAGTTTCTTCAAGTTTTCTTCCCAATTTTTCCCCAGTCATTGCTGACCAGTACCTCTTTATTTTTGTCAATCATGAGGAGGATAACATATGTTTGTTCTATATTTTTCCCTTCGGGCAATCCTGTCACTATATTTTAACGAGCCTAGCTACGGTGAAACTCGTTCTTCTCTGTATGGACAAGTTTGTCGCTATTCGGTTTTAACGAGTTTAACGACAAAGATAACTCAGTCCTTTTCAATTTTAGAGAGTCTGAAAGGGACGTAAAGGAAACTCCCATAATCCTTTTTCGTCATTTAATCCCTTAAGTCTGAAAAAGTATAAAATAATACAAAAGGGATGAATTTTCGGTAATTTTAATGAGCCGAACAAGACAAGTGCTAATTCTTTTAGTGTAATAATCCCTCAGGTCCAAAAAGATTAAAATCTAGAGGAGGGATAACACTTCCGGTCACTTTAACGAGCTGGAGAGGCCAGTCGCTCAACAATATTTTCATATTTTACAAGTCAGTTGAAAAGAGCTTAAAGGAGACTCGTTTTTTGAGGAACGAGTGATTATATCGGGTAGTAGCTGATTCCAGGTAAGGTTTGGAATTTTCCAATCATGGCAGTGTCACAAGGATGGCTAACAGGATCACTCTTCGCAGTTGTTCCTCAAAAGCGGTAAACAATCAAATGGAGGTGAATGATCGGCTAAGACAGAGTGGAGGTGATGATGAGAACACGACCAGGGCTCAAAAGCTGATGATAATGCATTCACAATGGTTATTTATTGGAAATTGGTTCATTTTTTAGTGAGCTTAACTCTGGGGTAACGTTTGCTCATTGCTTATGTTTAATTTTTAATGAGCTTGAACTCCACATAAAAACTACTCGTGATAATGGTCATTGATTTAATTTCACCGTTAATCACTTTCTTCCTTCAAAGGTTGTACCACCTGTTCAATCGCTTCATCTAACAGATTAGAAATGAACAATATATGTTTCAAAATGAGTTAAAACACTAATATTTTACTCGAATTACGTGAAAAGTAATTTAAATGTGGTTTTTACCCCTCATTTTACCATTTCATTTGAACTTTGGTTTTTTGGAGCTCTAGAGGTGCGTTTTCCCCTTGATTTTCCCCAGCTGATTTTGGGATATTCTGTGGACGATTCTCGGTGCCGTCTAGACCAGGTAGGAGCTAAACCTGAGCTCTTCAGTTGCATTCCTTCCTTTTTGAATTATGTGCATGTTTCCCTATTTTTCTCAGCCTCTAGGGTGTGAAAATTTCGCCTTGGCTCCATCACACCCTTTCTATATCGAAAGGTGAGATGCATCCTGGCTTGGCCATTGGCTAGTCAGGATGCATCCCACCCAGTACACTACTGGGGGTGCGATGGGCACGAGAAGTGAAGTTTTTGCACTATTTTCTCATGGAATTTTTCCCTTTTTTTTCCAAATCAGGATCTTGACTCCTCCCTTTCTTGTTTTGCAGAGATTTATCGGAGCAAAATGGTTGTTACATGGCAAGAACGCGAGCATGAAGAAGAGGACACGCTTGCTCTACATGATACGGTTATGGTAACTGCACTGTGGAAGTGTGGCCTGTTCAAGTTCTTCCGCATTTCTAGCATGAGGAAAAAAATCAACTTGTTGCAATATTTTCTCGATGCATGGGATCCTACCAACCAGGTGTTTCAAATCATAGGAAAATCTATCCCCTTGACTGTCGTGGACATCTATTTTTTTACCGGTTTATCGAGGCATGATGCCCCTCTTTCACTATCAGGTTCCGCCCGTGGCGGCGAATCCGTGAGAGATTATATTATCTAGTTTTGCAAAGAGGGATCTCAGCCGAGTAGGGACAACAAGATCAACATTCGAGATGTCGATGACCGGTCCTTGAGGACCATTCTGTTCACTTTTACTAGACTGTCTGGTAGTGCGGCTCCACATGTGGCTAACAAATCCTATATGCGGTATGCCTTGGAATGCCTTGAACCAAAGGTGTTCAACTAGTGTGATGCAGTACTCCCCGTGATGAAAGAACAACTAACCAAGGTAAAAAACGGAAAATTGAAGAACTTTGGCTATGGTTCTATTTTGACCGCTTTTGCCTTGGAAAAGATCCCACTGATGCAACCGCAGTGCATCTCACTTGGCTTACCTTTCCCGACTGAGCCACGGATGCAGAGATGGGTTGACCTTATGGCCCGACATGCTGGTCAGTCTGAGGTTTCCTTTTCTGATACCTTTTTTGTGTGGTTTAACCGTCAGGAGAGGGTTTTTCCTGAGTATCCATATGCTGGTATGGATTTCCGGTTGGTAGTATGTCTGAGAGTACCAGCTGCCACTATAGTAGGAGAGGTTGTGGGGAGGGCTATCCTTCGCGACCTTGATGTGGCTGAGACTCTTTCAGCATTGCAGGATCAGGTCGAGGGCCTCACTCTTGGTATTTCGGACGTGAGGACCGATGAGCTACCCCTAAGGTTGCACCGAGATACTACTGGCGTGCCGAGTCGATGGACTAGGCTTTTACTCATGATTGCACAGGTGGCGACTTGTTATCACCAGCACCATTAGACTAGGTGCCCCCTAGCATTTTGAGTTTTGGGTCATTTGACTGATTTTGTCCTAGTTATAGAACATTATGTATGAACCATAAATTGTTATATATATATTTTTGATTTTCGGAGCTTTATTTTGGTTGAGTTACGTAATATTGATGCAAATATTTGATGCAATGTTTTTTTTATAAATGTTGCAAATTTCTATCTAACACATAATTTGCCAATGAGTCTGTTAATGTGTTTATGTTTCTGGAAATATGCTGATATTCAATAGAATCAAACTGTCTTTCCAAAATCCTAACCCTTAGTAACATGCGATAGATAGCTGGATTCTGTATGGAGTAGATACCAGTGAGCTGTAGGATGACGAGTTGTGAGTCTAGCCTGACAACTAGTCAGCATATGACACGCGTAATGGCATCAGAGAGGAGTTCTATCAATGCACTGTATTCAGCAATATTGTTCATTGACCAACCAATACATACCCCTCTGAAACTTACTAACTCACGGCTTGAGTTGAAGATGACCCAGGCCGCAAAAGATAGGTTCCACGAACTACGACTCACTCTGTCGGCATATCCAACAAATTATTCCAATAGGTCTGACATCGGCAACAAATGTAAAAGTGGATCACTTAACCAAAACAATTACACAGGGAAAATTTTAAGAACCCCCCCTATATTTATATGTATAATAAATGGGCGAATCTCCATGGTATATAGGAAAAATGGAAGGCGATTTTATCAATAATATAATATGTATATATAATTTTTTGGCGAATCTCTTACCAGACATGGCGAATATTTTACTCAATTATAAAATCTTGTAAGATCTTGGTATTACCATGGGTCAATACCACGGGTTATCATAAACCTAGAGCTTAAAAATTACTATTAGTAATTTATAAAAATTAATAAAATTAATAGTTGATTTTTATTTTATTTTTTATTTTAACCACGCTAAAATGTTTAACATACATTAAATTACAACATCCATTTTTACTCTTGATCCACCAAGCCCCGAGAGGGATCAAATATTTTTTCACTCTATGCTAGTTTGCATATCACGATATTTGATACCTCTCGGGGGTTAGTAGATCCAGAGTAAAGATGGATCTATGCTGGTTTAATTCCTCCATTTAAATAGGCTACATTCGAGGTGAATACCATGGGTCAATACCATGTGCCATTTTGGTGAATACCATGGGTCAATACCATGTGCCATTTTTATATTTATTAATAGTAATATTTGGGTTAATAATGTTTTTTTGCATGGTATTAATAACAATCTAGTCCATGGTATTTGTCCCATAGTATTTTGCCCATAGGTTTCACCTAAATATAACACAGTTTTTGAGTGTTCGTAAATATAAGGTGACTTATGGAGTAAATATAAAAAAATGTTTTATTTGTTTACCATACCTCTCGTTTATTTATATTTTTATTAATTTACCATACTTCTTTTACAAATATGGTATTTGGCCCATAGGATTCACTTAAATAAAACCTCTTTCTTGAGCCTTCATAAATAGAACAAGGGTTATGGAATAAATATAAAAAGAGGTTTTATTTATTTACCATACATCTAGTTTATTTATATTTTTATTTATTTACCATACCTCCACTTTAATTATATTTTTATTTGTTTACACCCTTGCATGTATATAAGGTGACTTATGGAGTAAATATAAAAAAATGTTTATTTATTTACCATACCTCTCATTTATTTATATTTTTATTAATTTACCATACCTCTTTTATAAATATGGTATTTGGCCCATAGGATTCAATTGAATAAAACCTATTCTTGAAAATGGGCGAATGGATTCACTTAAATAAAACCTATTCTTGAAAATGGGCGAATGGAAGGTTGTAACTCCTAATTTCAAGGGCAAAATTTACCTTTTTTACCCTTTCCCTTAAAATAAGGTGGGCTATTTGAGGTGATTTGTAAAAATGTACTATGATACAAAATATTCGCCCACTAAAAATTTAAAACCCCTTAATTTCGCCAAAGGGCAAACATTCGCCCCTAAAATTTTCTATGCAATTACCCTTAGCAAAAAACATAAATGTAACAAAAGCATAGGGGTTACTATCTTGACTCAAGCATAGTAACGCTTAAGGTACCACCCGTTTCGAGGTTACGCCAGTGGGATCCCATCATAATCTACTAACTCGTAGGGTCCTTTTGCTAATAAATGTTTAACAACATAGGGGCCCATCCAGAAGGATTTGAATTTACCTGATTCCAATTTGTCATATTCCTGATCGTAAAGTATGACCAGGTCACCTTCTGAGAAGACACGGGGTTTGACATTCTTGTTGAACTACACCTTGAATCATTTCTTATGGGCTTCGTTAACCAAAGTGGCATCCTGACGGGTTTCATCCAATTGGATTAGTTCCAAGAAACGAGCTTCTTCTTCTGAAGTTCGAGGGAGAAGGTCGACTGCGAGCTTAAGGGACGAGATTTCACACTGAACTAGTAATATTTCTTCCAGGCCATACACCAATTGAAAGGGTGTAAATCGGTTGCATTCCTCACCGATGTTTGGGATGCCCACAAGGCAGAGTACAGTATCAGGTGCCAACTCCTTTTGTGGACTCCAATCATCCTTTGCTGCATCCGCTTCAGGACCTTGTTGATTGCCTCAACTTGTCCGTTAGCCTATGGATAATACAGAGTAGAGCTATCGTGGGACATCCATAACTTGGCAGCCAACTCAACCATCATGTGATTGCGAGAATGTGATCCATGATCTATGTCTATGGCCTGTGGAATGCCGGATCTGGAGACTACATGATTGAAAAAAAACGGCAGCCATTTCGTCGATGTTGTTTAATGTAGGCATCGCCTTGGCCCATTTGGCAAAATAGTCTACTGTGAAATCTACACCCCATTTGGCAAATGGCCAAACAACAACTATTGGTTGCAGAGGTGGGGGTGGTATTCTTGTTTTTCGATCGAAGATTTGACATATATGGAAACTTCTGACTGCTGTTATGGAATCTTTAAACATTGTTGGCCAGAAGTATCCTGCTCGTATAATCTTTTGTGCCATAGCATAACCAGATTGATTCTCCCCACACGCGCCTGAATGGAAATCATTCAGGTTTTTTCCGGCCTCCTCGTGGGTGAGGCACCTCCTCAGAACTGTATTGAAACCATGACGGTAAAGTGTATCACCAACGATCATGTAGTATTTTGCTTGGTATTGAATGCATCGTTGTTCCGAGCGGGAGGTATTAGACCTATAAATTTGGGTTTGGAGATAGATTATTATGTCTCCATACCATGGATTGCTTGAAGATATCAGAAACAAAGATTCGTCCACTATTGCTTTTTCTGATCTGACATCGTTGGACAACGATGGGAGATCACATAGTAACTCCCGAAAAACCAGGGATTTCTTTGATTTGGATTTTATAAATTCCAGACCAAACTCAAATTTCTATCCATTTTGAATATTTTCCCCCCAGCCACTGTCGCGACAATATATAAGTCATGCGGTTGCAATCTGACAGAATGGTAGTTTTTCGAAAGAGGGTATAGTGTCGAAATCTTTGTATCACTTGAACAGTTGTGAGATCCAGCTTTACAACATAGGAGTACTTTCTTTCTATATCATTTAAGTTTCTACTTAAATAATATATAGGATGTTCATTGTTCAATTCCATTGTCTTCTTGAACTAAAACCATTGTGATGGTTGTATCCACTGTAGCTAGATACAAGTTAAAGTCTTTTTGATAATCAGGAGCATACATTAATGATGATTTTATTATGGATTATTTTAAAGCATCAAAGGAATGTTGCGTGACCTGATCCGAGACAAAGGGTACTTCGTTTTTCAATAGACAAGTATAACCTTTAGCAAGTTCTACATAATTTGGAATGAAATCCTCAGAAAGTTTGCTTTCCCTTGGAGTTTATGAATCTGAAGCAAATTTAAAGGAGGAGGCAAATTAATGTTTGC
Organism: Pinus tabuliformis; assembly: GCA_031772625.1. NCBI lineage: Eukaryota > Viridiplantae > Streptophyta > Pinopsida > Pinales > Pinaceae > Pinus > Pinus tabuliformis. The sequence goes on from CM062817.1 coordinate 353,017,322, forward strand.
CTGAACCTTACATGGGTCAAGATGAATCCCGTCCTTTGAGAACACAATGCCAAGTAAACGACCAGAACTGACACAGAATACACATTTTTGTGGATTCAGTCATATCTTGTAGTGTCGGCAACATAGAAATATCGCTCTCAAATTCTGCAGGTGATTGGTCCGCTTTCGCCAATGAGGTGGAAGATCATCGAGATATGGTTGAACAATGTTTTTGATGTCATGGAAGGCATAATTCATTACCCTCTGAAATGTTGCCCCTGCATTCTTTAAACCAAAGGGTAGCTTGCGATATGCAAATGTGCCCCATGGACAAATAAATGCAATCTTTGACTTGTCCTATGGGTGGATATTTATTTGATTATACCCAGAAAAACCATCCATAAATGAGAAGATTTCACATCCGACGCATTCATCAATTATCTGGTTAATGAAGGGTGTAGGGTAGTTGTCTTTCGTACAAGCTTTATTTACATCCCTATAATCGATGTGCACTCTAATTTTTCCTTGTTTTGTCATTACAGGAACAATATTCGATACCCAATCGATTAGAGGAACCGAGTAAATAAAACCAGCATGGAGAAGTTTTTCAACTTTTGCCTTGACGGTAGCGGCTTTCTTGGGGTGCACCTGTCGTAGCCGTTGTCGTAACGGTTTGACATCTGGACACATCTTAATTTTGTGTTCAACTATGCTCGAATGAATGCCTGGCATTTCATCATACGACCAAGCAAAGACATCTCTAAATTCGTGAAAGAGAGCGTTATATATTTCCAGTTCTAAAGGGGAAAAAGATTTTCTGACATGAATATTATCTACAACATTTGTTTTGGTCAAGATATTTATGGCGATAGTGTCTTCAATATTGGACAAGTTTCACTCAGAATCCACCGTGTTTACAGTGTTTGATAGAAAATCAAAAATTGAGGGATGATGAAGGTCACTAGGAGTATCTTCTTTGTAATCTAGAAGATGGGATCAAGGGTGGTAATCTTCCCATTGTGCCCCGTCAATCATCATTGACTGAATAATTCCTTCATCTGTATAATGTACTTGCGACCAAGGATGTGAAGGGGTACCATATTCCCTAGACCTATCTATCCAAACGCTTGATGAGAATTTATTTGGTTTGCCTCCCATGTCGAAAACATTGATTGCTACAAGATTTCTATTGGGTTTGGAGGCAATACCTGCAGATGATCCATGTTAATATCATTTTCAGAGATCTTTTGAATAGAAGATATCATATTGCAGGTTCCCACCATTGCCACTTCTGCTAGATTGATTGGAGGGGGTAGGGAAAAAGTCCCCATTAATATAGGGTCTTTTAGTAGGCCTACTCCGATATTTTGAAGCGAATGAGGGCTTCCATGGATCATCAGAATGCTTCTCGTAACTTGTGAACTATTGGGGAGAGATGTTTGTTGGTCAACGATTGTAATTCCTCCTTCAAGGGGAAATGCAATCTTCCTAAAATCGGTCGACACAACTGCTGCAATAGCATATATCCAAGGACTTCCCAGTAGGATGTTGTAATCGAGGTTTCCGTTGATTACTTCAACATCTATTTCCAGTTTTTTTCCCCCTAGTTCAACTCGCAAGTTACTTAAAATTCCATATGGGGTGTATGTTCGTCCATCCAATGATTTTAATGTTGTCGAAGATTGCGACAAGGGCGGAGATCCTAAAGTTTTCCAGCAAATCATCGACATAATGCCTGTAGATGCCCCCTCATCAATAATTGTTCAATGAACAGTTTTGTTGAGGGATTTCACTTGAATGAGGAAAGCTAGTTGAGCTAGTAACTGAGGGTCATATCCTTTGTGATTAAAGGACACAAGAGTGGAATCTGTTGGGAAATCCAACCTATTGCTGATAATAAAGCCTGCTTTTGGGAGGGGAAATTTTACAGTACCTCAAGTGTCGACACAGTGGATGGAAATTGGGCCAAATCTTCCACTATATTATAATGTTGTGCTACTCTAGCACAAGGATTAAATGTCAATTTGTGTACTGCTCCATTTGGCGGCTTTATCATTAGTTCAGGAATGATGGGTGGCACAACTTCGGTCGTAGTTGTTGTCGAACTACTGGGTTGATCATTGGCCTTGTTGTCTGACAGTTGTGGATTCTCGTAATATTTATTCCTTGTCGATATCAAAGCATCTTTTTGTTGCTTTGAAACTGACAGCATTAGCACTTGGGATGGGGAAGCATTGTCACTAGCAACCAGATTTGTTCCTGTATTTGGAAACGGATCAGTCAAAACTGTTGAGGCTCTTGAACTCTTGAAGAATTTTCTAAGCTTGGCTTTGTATGGACACTCTCTGGTCTAATGATCCTCATCACATATTAGGCATGGATGATTTGGTTTCCTTTCTCCATAAGGTTTTCCAGAAGATTTTTCAGGGGATGACTCTTATTGTCTTTTCTTTCTCCCTTTCTTTTTCTTCTTGCCTCTTGTTTGCTTGGTTTCTTTTCCTTTGTTAGTCAATACGGCATTTACTTCTGAGGCAAGAAGTTCTTCATTTGCATTTTTGATTTGAAACTGTACGAGCTTTATTTGAATTAGCCTTTGTAGTTTTCGTGCTGGTCGTTCCTATCACGCTGTCCCCGGCATGAGAGTCTTTGTTTGATTTAGGAGATGGAGGAACGAAAAATTCTAGTCTAGGAGCATCAAGGATTTTATCGTAGAGCATGCCAGACTGAGTATAGATCAAGTCTAGATATTGCACATGAGCAATTACTTGGTCTTTAGTGACGACTCCTCCCTTTTCCACATCTTCCGTAATAGAAGGTAACAACGACTTAATAGACCATTCAGCCAATATCTAATTAGGAACATATGTTTTTACCATTCTACGATGACGTCGCCACTCATGAATATGATCGGATATGTGACTGGCCATCGTTTGCTTGAAATTGGTAAGAAGCTCTGTTCCCATTTCATACCTTATAGGTAACTGAAAATGGGTTGAAAAGGTTGTGGCTATGGCGCTGAAGTTATCAAACGAAGCTCTAGGCAATTCGATATACCATTTTGTTGTCGGACCAATTAAATTTCGTTGAAAAAGGTGAAGCCTGATCGAATCATCATTTAGGGTGTTAGATGAACACCACAGGTGAAAGGTCATCACATGATTCGACGGGTTTTCACCCAGATTTCCATTAAATTTAGGAATATCTAACGGAATTTTATGAGGAATTGCTGGCCACCAAGGGGCGTAAGCGATTGGATCGTTTGTTAGCCAATTTAGATCTGGTAACTCTAAAGTTGCCACGAAGGGCAACTGTTGATTTAGGTTTGATGAAGCATACCCAGGATAAGATGGGATTGCTTGAGCAGTGGGTCTTTGCATACCATCATATTGCATTTGATGCTGATAACTTTGATAAGGTTGATGGGCATAACCATTATGAAATGGTTGATGTTGTCCGTTTTGAATATACGGCTGCCCATTACTTGCAAAGACTTGGTGCTCAGATCCTTGGTAAACGTGTTGGAATTGTTGTTGTTGATATTGCACCAGCCATGGTTGTGAGACCATGTGTTGTTTCCCAATACTGGCTGTTTGGCCGAGATGAGGGGTAATGGTACCCATTTGAGCCTGGGTCACTCTAGTTAAGGAGACACTAACCGATGATTGTGGTGGCGTCACGGGGACAAGGGGCTGTTGGATTGCGACCTGAGAGATTTGAGGTTGGCATAAAACAGGTAACACTTGTACTTGTGACACCGTCACAATAGCCGATGTAGTGGGGATATTTGACATAGGAAAACTTTGTTGCATTGAGTATACAACTCCTGGTTGTTGAGGCAGTATTGGCATCCAACCACTGGATGTAATTCTAGCATAACCTGAATTGTGTTGGGAACTCTCGTATGTTTGACCTGTTGGAGGAGACAATGAAAGGACAAGGACCGAACTTCCCAAATTGGCATTGCAAAGGATCAATTTGCTAAGACTCAACATAAGAGATTCCAGATATTATTCCAGATGAAGAAATGGAAACAGACCATACTGTCGAAACATCCCCTAGATGGATCCCATCCAGTGATTGAGAGCTAGTTGTGATACATGGTACACTGGCGAACATTGTTGGAGTAGCAACAGGAAGTTCTGCCGCTGTTGTGTCAGATGACACAGTCCTAGATTCGACAGTTGTTCAAACATATCTAGTCTATCCAAAAGGTTTCCTAGCGATTCTACAGGAACTTCCAATAACAATGGACTAATTTCTGACGAAGAAGGATATAGAGTGATCCCGGCTCCAAATTTCGATGGAGTACCAGATGGTGGACCCTCCACAATCTCTTCTATACAAATAAAACTGGGTGGAAGAGGTAGAATGTCAGGTCTGTAAAATATTTCTGGTGCCAAAGAAAGTATAGATTCTGCAGCGACTGATGTTTGGGGAACAACACCTTCTGAATCAGCTATGGATGGAGCCGGTTCAGATGTAGAAGTGTTTACCCTCACACTAGGATCAATTCCACTATCCTCTTGTGGTTGCGGAACATCTTCTGTAAAGTTAGGGGTACCAAAAATGTTTGTAGTAACCGGAGTCTCCGAGGGTGTTGGAACACTTGTTCCAACTCGACCAGGGGACTTTGAGCCAGTTAAACGAGTTCGCTTTGTCCAGAATTTTTTTTATTCTCGGGAAAAATATGGTTGACTCGTGAGCCTCTGCGAATGATGGGGTTTTAATTGACTTTCTTCCATGATTGTAGATTACTTGATCAACTAAAAATAAAGGGGAAAATGTTTCCCCAGTGGAGTCGCCATTTTGTTATCAGCAAATTTAGTGTCCACTCAAAACTACTAGTCCCACTAAGATTGGTACCTATCTTAGAAATAAACAAACTAAAACCACTTTCGTTTTCCTTTATGAGAAGTAGATAAGAGTGGAATGAAGGACACCAACCTCAGTATTGCGGTTGGTTCCTTACTCGGTTCCTCTCCCTTCTGATAGATCCTTGTCGCTTCTCCTTTGTCTACCCAGCTTCAAAGAGCGCATGTGGAATCAAAGCAACATAATACTATCGAAGAACAAAGATCTACAATCATAAACAATATAGGACAAGATATATATTGACCACACAAATGCATATATCATCAAACATACAAGAATGTGGAGGAAAACTTGAATAGCTTTATTAATAATCATGAATAGCAAAGAGGATTACAGCCAATTGTTCTAACCCAACGTCATCCTCCAACATGAAATCCCTTCTTTCACCTCATGAAAATCTTAGATCACCCAACACTATGATATTCCAACAAGAAACCAACAACACTTCCTTACAAGATACAAAATTCTAGCCTCTGGATCTCTCGGATGAGGGATCCATATATAGATGATTGTAGGGAGTTGAGTCAGCTTCTGGGATTTTGATTAGTGTCCTCTCTTTGATAGTTCTTGATTCCACTTAGAGATTGATGATCTCTTACTCATCCCTGGGAAAATTCAGAGAGGAAAGTGTCACAAGATAAGTTTCTGGAAGATTCCATGATCATCCACCTCGCAAACTGTCTCTGCCATTTGTCCACTCTCACCCATTGCAACCCATAGAAGGGATTTTCAGTATGCATCGCACCTCCCATGTTAATTAGGTGGGATGCATCGCACTTTGACCATGGAGCAGGTCAGATGATCCAGTTTTGACCAGTTCTGAGCAGTTTTTCACGGAGAACTTCTGGGAGATGATGTAATCAACTGACCTTGCTCTTTTAGGGGATGGAACAACACTTTTAGGGACTTAGAAGCCCTTGGTTTATGGACATGTTTGATTGGGGTTGCAATGCCTAAAAATGTATATAATATTTGCCCCCTAAAGCATGAGGTCATTAATCTTTTGATGTCGGGTGAAATGATTTATCATGAGGATCCGAAGTTTTTTCGAGCTAGAAAGCGACCTGTAATAAGATACAATACAATACATTATCTTCATAATATTTTTCATGATCTAGCTAAGGCGAGCATTCCCATGCTCAGCTTTATAAATTCATTTTCATGTACATAAGACAGACAACCCTCTGTGCAGGAGACTGATGATTCTGGTAGAGTCATCATCCTTTGATTCGGATGATCATCTGTGCAGTAACAATGTACATTTGATGTCTTTATTTTCCTGAATATATCATAGCCTGGATGGATGAAACTAGATCCGGGGTTTTCAAACTCGTTCAATCTTCACTCGGAGTACAAGTGGATCCATGTGAAAGATGTTTTGGAGTCGAACATGGAAAGACATCGCCTGATTACCAGCCAATGTTGTAAGCTATTAATAGGCGCAAGAGGAATCATCGCTAATGATGATGACCCCAAAGGTACTACAGTGCAATTCACATGGTGTGAATAAGGGACTTGGCATCGAACATCGCGCAAAATCATTTGGTCGAAGGCCATTGATGTAAGCCTGTCGCCGGAAGTGAGAAACTTTCCATTGAGGAATGCAAGCTTCAAAGTACTGAAAGGGTTGTCCCTAAGTTGAATTCTTGGATAATGAGCTGATGTCGACAAGAAGCAACCCGCCATAGGAGGGCCTTAATGAATCCCACATCTACGACATGGAATGGAGTAAATGATTTTGGACGTGAAAACGATCTAATGATATAGGGTTCAGGGTGGTGGTCATGAAAGAATGGAGGGTGAATGTATTGCAGCGGATGAGACACAGGTGAATTCTCTAAGCGACTTCTCTTGAACATACCGGCGACACTGACATGATGGATTGGTAGTGTTAAACCCAAATGTGGATGGTGTCATGGACCAATGGTGATATAACCAGTGAACGGAACAACCCAACCTGACTCAGATGCGGAGTGAAAGTGTCATATTCAAGAGCGACTTGCTACCAATAAAGTTTCTTAAGGGTTTCCTCCCAATTTTTCCCCAGTCATTGCTGACCAATACCTCTTTATTTTTGTCAAGCTTGAGGAGGATAGCATATTCTTGTTATATAATTTTCCCTTTGGGCAAACCCGTCGCTATATTTTAACGAGCCCAGCGACAGTGAAACTCGTTCTTGTCTGTATGGACAAGTTTGTCACTATTCAGTTTTAACGAGTTTAATAACAAAGATAACTCAATCCTTTTAAATTTTAGAGAGTCTGAAAGGGACACAAAGGACACTCCCATAATCCCTTTTCGTCATGTAATCCCTTAAGTCCGAAAAAGTATAAAATAATACAAAAGAGATGAATTTTCGGTAATTTTAACGAGCCGAACAAGGCAAGCGCTTGATATTTTTATGTAATAATCCCTCAGGTCCAAAAAGATTAAAATCTAGAGGAGGGATAACACTTCCAGTCACTTTAACGAGCTGGAGAGGCCAATCGCTCTGCAATCTTTTCATATTTATGAGTCAGTTGAAAATAGCATAAAGGAGACTCATTTTTTGAGGAACAAGTGATAATATCGGGTAGCAGTTGATTCCACGTAAGTTTTGGAATTTTCCAATCACGACAGTGTCACAAGGATGGATAACAGGATCACTCTTCGCAGTTGTTCCTCAAAAAGGGGTAAACAACCAAATGGAGGTGAATGATCGGCTAAAACAGAGTGGAGGTGATGATAAGAACACGACTAGGGCTCAAAAGTTGATGATAATGCATTCACAATGGTTATTCAGTGGAAATTGGTTCATTTTTTAGTGAGCTTAAACTATGGGGAAACGTTTGCTCATTGCTTATGTTTAACTTTTAACGAGCTTAAACTCCACATAAGAACTGCTCGTGCCAGTCTTATAATAAGGATGTCTCATCGATAGGTTCAATTTTTAGGGAGCTTGCACCATTCGAAACTATGCTCCGGTACCTCTCGCATGCAAGCTAGGAACGACCAACTACGGCCCTCTACTTAATTACCAAGATCACTACCAAGATTAGGTAGGAGACTGTTATAGACATTTTTGTGCCTAACAGCATGAAGCATGAAATGTCAATAATCTGAGGAATTCAAAGTCCCTAAACATGTTGTTCTTACCCCTAGAGGAACAAGGTCAGCAAACCACAGCACTGAAAATCAGTTCTCCACCTGAAAACACTCAAAAACAAGTTGTTTCTGGATCATGTCAGCTGCTCCACTGAGCATCTGCGCTGAATGTCAACTGCTCCACTCTGTACCTGCGCTGAATGTCAAAAGTAATGAAGGCTACCTGCGCTGGGCGAGATTGGCCAAGTGGCACAGTCATTCTGCAAGGTGTCAATTGCCCAGGAAGCTTCCAAACTAACACTTGGGTCAAGGAATTCGCCTTGTGATGAGTAAGAGGGTCTTGATCTCCAAGTGGAAGCAAGAATCTCCAAGTGGACTCAAGAACTGAAGAATAACTAAAGTGGGAGAGGACACTAGTCAGCTTCATGCCAGCCTCAAGCTGACTCATCCTTTCTCCAAATCTCCTATATATAGAGCTCTCTCATGAGGTCTAGGGAGGGTGGAATTTTGTGCAAGTAAGGAAGTGTTGTTGGTTTGTGTATAGAACTATTGGGTGATTGCTTGAAGGAGGTGAAGAGGAGATTTCTTTCTGCTGGGAGGTGTTGCTGGATTGGGCCTATTATGGTTGTAACTCTCTCAGAACTTTACTTCTTCCATTAATAAAGTATTTGAGGTTCTTCTATATGCATGTGTCTTTATGGTGAATCGATGCTTGTAAATTTGATTTATGCTAATCCCTGAATCGATTATGGATGTATGCTTCTTGTAGTTTCCTTTTCTTGTGCTTTTACAGGATCTTTGTGTAGCTGGGCCGGTGAAAGATCAAGGAGCCAGGAGCAAGCGGCAAGGATTGAAGATTGGATCAACCATTAGCACAAGATAACGGTTAGTGGATCATCCTTCTCTTCTCTATCTCATCTCATAAAGAAGTAATCTTGAATAGCTTTGCATTCAGTTGTTGCTGAGGTACTATCACCCTTAGAGTGGGATAGGGTCATTCCGTATTGGATACTTTTCCCAACAACAAATTGGCGACTCCGCTGGGGAAGCATCTTGTTGGTTATTTGTGTTTTTTGCTATTCATTTTATAAAAAAAGGGAGTACCGAATCAAACTGTATTTGAATCTTTCGAATGCAAAGTAGAGGGCAGCCACTCTAGCTCAGTTTCTGGGCAAGTTTATGATTTGAAGAGCTGATCCACAAGGACTCTAATAAGCTCTTAGTTATAGCTTTTCATCCTCGTTGTCATCCCTTAGTTTGTCCTTGACTGATAGCTTCTGATTTGAGCAAAAATTGTGAATTTTTGAGCAATCTGTGACCCGGAAACCACCAGAAACAAAAGTTTCGTTCTTCAGTGCAGGCTGTACAAAGGCTGTTTGCATTTCAGTGCAGTTCCCGAAGGGGCTACCTGCGCTAAAGGTCAAACAGGCAGTGTTCCACCTGCGTTGGACCAGTCCTGCCTTGGGCTACTGGGGTTTCCTGCTGTTTCTTTCCTTGTTTTCACTCTTGTTTTTTGCTGTTTGTTACCAGTCAGTAGGCCTATCTGAAACCAACTTTCCTTGTCACTATTCCGCCTCGCTTGTATAAAGAAATTATGTTTTTTCTTTGTATATTTCTTATATCATTTACAGTTTCCCATAACGAAAGTGAACTAGTCTTGCTGTGGCCTCTTAGATCTAGACCTGTGATAAAGTGTCGTTTTGATCTTAAGAGTTAGTTTGTTTGCTGTTCATAGCTGATTGAGCTTTTGCTTTCGTCATATGGTTTGAATTCATATATTTCTAGTGTCGAAACAAGTAAATCTTAAGGTGTCTTTTGATTTTGGACAAGCTTGTTTGCTTTCACTTGAAATTGAATTCAAAACTATACAACAACTTTCTTTTTGCATTACACCAACATTAAGAAAGAGAAAAGAAATACCTACATCTTTGCATTTTTCATATAAGTTTGTATGTTGATTTAGGGAGAAAGTGCATTAGCGAGTGCTCTTTGATCTGTGTGAAAATATTTTTGTCTCTCTTTTCCCTCAGTAGTTAAGATTTTCATAAGTCGAAAAGAATGAAAAAGCTTGCTTCTCATCTTAGACTGCATTTAGGAATTTGTATCAATACATCTCGTGGTGAACCTTGAAAGGCAAACTTTAAAAAGATCAACATAAAATATATTGAATGAACCTAACAACGCTTTGAAACATAACGCAAACATCTAGAGGTCTAAGCTAGAGACGTGTTCCGGCGTCGTTAAACGTAGTGACTATCGATCTCGACGAAGGTGGGTGATTCCTCTTGAGAGTCGATGGCACTAATACGGACTTGTGCTCCCACGTACCGTCGCGTATATATTGGGAGACCCCTATAGGAATAAAGCCTTTATCCAATACGAAACCGTGTCGGCCGCCCTACTGATCGCAATGCAGTGAACACAGCATTCACGAAGATCGACCACTCGTACCGTAAAACGTATTCTGTGGTTTTGCGAAAGGTTTGGCACACCCTCTGCCTAGATTTCCAGAGCAGTTTCTTTTGGCCTTTTTCAAACTCTATAACTAAAAAAGTCCAACTGAGCATTTGTCACTTCGGGCTCGTTAATACATCGAAGGATACTAGAGTCATCTTTAGCTTTTTCTCGACTCTTAAAAAGTGAAAAAGCAAGTTGTGTCTAAAAGCGTCTAATAAAATTCATTCAATTCGGAAACAAAAATTTCCCCTTTTAATATTTTAGTTGATCGAGTAATCCGCAATCGTGGAAGAAAGTCAATTGAAACCCCGTCGTTCGCGGAGGCTTACGAGTCAACCGTCTTTGTCCCCGGAATTGAAAACAGTACGGGCGAAGCGAACTCGTTTAACCGGTTCAAAATCTCCTTTGAAAGTTAGAACAAGTGTTCCAACTGCATCCGAGGTTCCGGTTACTCCTAACATTTCTGGAAACCCTTCCTCTATAGTAGAAGTTCAACAGCCACAGAAGGACAGTAATATTGATCCTAGTCTGGGGGCAAATACTTGTGTAACTGAACCAGTTCCATCTGTAACCGGTCCAGAGAGTTTTGTTCCTCAAACAACTGTCGTTGTCGAAACAACCACTTCTTCGGCACCAGAAATATTTTACGGACCTGACGGTATTCCTCTTCCACCGGGTTTGATTGCGATAGAGAAAATTGCAGAGGATCCACAAGCAAGTACTCCAACTCATTTTGGAGTCGGGGTCACTCTATTTCCTTCATCAGAAGTTAATCCACCACAAGTGGAAGTTCCTGTAGAATCGCTAGGCAATCTATTGGATAGACTTAAAATGTCTGAACAACCGTCATCATCTAGGACTGTGTCAAATGACATAGCGATAGCAGAAGCTCCTGCCGCCACTCCGACGATGTTTGCCAGCATACCAGCTGTCCCAACTAGTTCTCAACAGCTAGAAGGAGTCCACCAAGGGACTATTTCAACAGTATGGTCTGTTCCAGTTTGTTCATCCGGAGTAATACCCGGTAATTCTTATGTTCAAGCTCGACAGATTGATCCTCATGGAGGTCAATTTTGGCCATATAGTCCTCAAGGACTAACAATCCCTCTGAGTTCCGGATTGCTACCATATGGGGGGCAGTATGCCCTTTCATTACCTCCTCCGGGAGGATATCCATATGGCAGTTCTCAACAGTATTCAGGTTATATTGGAATTGCATCAAGTAGTTGGGTGCCTATGCTACCTCAACAACCAAGGATTGTATATTCTATGCAACAGTGTGTACCTGTGACGAACATCCCAACCACACCGGCTATTGTAACCGTGTCGCAAGTTCAAGCGATGCCTGTTACATGTCAACCTCAGATTTCTCAGGTTGTAATGCAACAGTCGCTTGACCATGAGTCACAACCACAATCGCCAACCGGTGGGTCAACACAAGTACAAACGGGTACAATTACCCCACACCTTGGTCCAATGGTTAGCATGGCGCAACAGAACATGGCGTCACAACCATGGCTTGTACAATACCAACAACCGCAGTTCCAGCAAGTGTACCAAGGTTCTGAGCAGCGGATCTTTGCGAATAGTGGACAACCGTATATCCAAAACGGTCAAAACCAACCACTTTACAGTGGCCAAGTCCACCAACCGTATCAATCATACCAACATCAATTACATTATGCTGGTATGCAAAGGCCCACTGCTCAAGCGATTCCATCGTACCCTGGTTACGCTTCGCCTAACTTGAATCAACAGTTACCATTTGTGGCAACTTTAGAGTTACCCGATTTACACCGGTTAACAAACGATCTGATTGCTTATGCCCCTTGGTGGCCAGCGATTCATCATAAACTTCCATCTGACATTCCTAAATTCAATGGAAATCCAGGTGAAGACCCGTCGAATCACGTGATGACTTTTCATCTGTGGTGTTCGTCGAACACCCTTAACGACGATTCGATAAGACTTCGCCTTTTTCAGAGGACATTGACAGGTCCAGCGGCTAAATGGTATATTGAATTGCCAAGAGCCTCTTTTGACAATTTTAGTTCCCTAGCCACGACTTTCTTAACCCACTTTCAATTACCGATAAGGTATGAAACGGGAACAGAAATATTAACCAACTTCAAATAGACAACTGCTACCCATATATCTGATCATATACATGAGTGGCGTCGTCGTCGTAGGATGGTGAAAACATATGTTCCCGATCAGCTATTAGCTGAATGGTTTATAAAGTCGTTACTTCCGACCATTACGGAAGATGTGGCCAAGGGGGGAGTCGTAACAGAGGAGCAAGTGATTGCTCGTGCACAATATTTGGACTTGGTTTATACTCAGTCCGGCACACTCTATGACAAAATACCTGACGCCCCTAGACCAGAATTTCCAATTCCTCCCCCTCCTAAATTAAATAGTGACTCTCATGTCGGTGATGGCCTGATTGGCACAGCAAACGCGAAATCGATAAAGGCTTCGTCAAAGAAAGCCCGTAAGAATTCAGATCAAAATGAAAAAGAAGAAATTCTTGCTTCGGAAGTAAATGCCGTATTAGAAGATAAAGGCAAAGAAACCAATCAACCAGGAAGCAAGAAGAAACAAAACAAAGGGAAGAAGAAGAAACAGGGCGAGTCATCCCCTGGAAAAAATTCTTCAAACCCTCCTGGCAAAGGGAAACCAAATTATCCATGTCTAATATGTGATGATAAGGATCATAACACAAAGAATTGCCCATTCAAAGTTGAGTTAAAAAGGTTCTTTAAAAGTTCCCAAACATCAGCTGTGTTAACTGATCCGTTTCCCAACCCAGGTCAAACTCTGGTTGATAGTGGAAATGCTTCCCCGTCGCAAGTCCTTATGTTGTCGGTTTCGAAACAGCAGAATGATGCTTTGATTTCGACAAGGAACAAAGATAATGGAAATCCTCAGGTGTCGAACGAAAAAGGTAAAGATCAACCGAGTAGTTTGACAACAACTTCAACAGAAGATGTACCACCCATCATCCTTGAATTAACAATAAAACCGCCAAAGGGTGTAGTACATAAGTCGACATTTAATCCTCACGCCAGAGCGGCGCAACATTATAATATAGTGGAAGATTTGGCCCAATCGCCATCCACTATGTCGACTCTTGAAGTGCTACAAAATTGTCCAACCCAAAGGCAAGCATTGTTATCGGCAATTGGTGGGGTTGATCCTAAGGATTCTAATCTTGTATCCTTTGATCACATGGGATATGATCCTCAGTTACCAGCTCAGCTAGCTTTCCTTATTCAAGTGAAAGCACTCAACAAAACTGTTCACAGAACAATAATTGATGAGGGAGCCTCGACATGTATTATGTCAATGAGTTGCTGGAAAACTTTAGGATCTCCAACCTTGTCACGGTCATCGACGACATTAAAAGCTTTCGACGGAAGGACTTATACCCCTTACGGTATCCTTAATAACTTGAAAGTTGAACTAGGAGGAAAAACAGTAGAAATTGATGTAGAAGTCATTGATGGAAATCTTGACTATAACATCCTACTGGGTAGACCATGGATTTATGCCATGGCAGCTGTCGTGTCGACTTATTTTAGGAAGATCGCATTCCCGTTTGGAGGGATTACGATCGTTGACCAACAGAACTTCCTCCCTAATGGTTCACAAGTTACAGGAAGCATTCCCATGATCCATGAGAGTAACCATTCAATTCAAGATATCGGAGTAGGATTATTGAAAGACCCCACATTGATGGGAACTTTCGCGCTACCACCTCCTATTTATACAGGAAATGTACCATTTGTACCGACCTGCAACATGATATCTTCCACGAAGGTCAACATGGATCATTCAATGGTTTTGCCCCAAAGCCCTTTAGAAATATTGTAGCAATCAATGTTTCAAGCATGGGAGGCAAGCCCAAATCAACGCTCGTCAAGCGTTTGGGTAGATAGATCTAGAGAATATGGAACCCCACTAGATCCTTGGTCGAAAGTACATGGGACTGACGAAGGAATCTTACAATCAATGATGATTGAGGGGACACCATGGAATGATCACCACCATCGTTCCCTTCTTCTGGAATATGAAGAAGATACTCAAAGTGACCTTTATCACCCTTCAGTATTTGAGTTCCTAACGAATACTGTAAACACGGTGGATTCCGAGTGAAACCTATCCAATATTGAAGAGACTATAGCCATAAATATCTCGACTAAAACAGATGTTGTAGAGAATATTTATGTCAGCAAAGGTTGTTCCCCTTCAGAACTGGAAATATATAACGCTCTTTTTCGCGAGTTTAGAGATGTCTTTGCTTGGTCGTATGATGAAATGCCAGGCATTGACTCGAGTATCATTGAGCATGAAATTAAAATGTATCCTCATGTCAAACTAGTAAGGCAACGGCTTCGGCAGGTGCACCCGAAGAAAGCCGCTGCCATTAAGGCGGAAGTTGAAAAACTCCTCCATGCTGGATTCATCTACCCGGTTCCTCTAACCGATTGGGTATCAAATATTGTCCCTGTTAGGAAAAAACAAGGGACGATTAGAGTGTGTGTTGATTATAGGGATGTAAACCAAGCTTGTCCAAAGGACAACTACCCTACACCCTTCATCGACCAGATAATTGATGAATGCGCCGGATGTGAAATCTTTTCATTTATGGATGGATTTTCCGGGTATAATCAAATAAATATCCGCCCACAGGACCAGTCAAAGACTGCATTTATTTGTCCGTGGGGCACATTCGCTTATTGAAAATTACCCTTTGTTTAAAGAATGCAGGGGCGACGTTTCAGAGGGCGATGAATTATGCCTTCCATGACATCAAGAACATTGTTCAACCTTATCTCGATGATCTTCCGGCTCATTCGCGAAAGCGGACTGATCATCCGCAACATTTAAGAGCGATATTTCTACGTTGCCGACACTACAAGATAAGACTCAATCCACACAAATGTGTGTTTTGCGTCGGTTCTGGTCTTTTACTTGGCTTTGTAGTCTCTAAGGATGGGATTCGTCTCGACCCCTGTAAGGTTCAGGCAATCATTAATTTGCCTCCACCTTCAAATTTGCTTCAGATTCAGAAACTCCAAGGGAAAGCCAACTTTCTGAGGAGGTTCATTCCAAATTACGCAGAACTTGCTAAGGGTTATACTCGTCTATTGAAAAAGGATGTACCTTTTGTCTGGGACCAAGTGGCGCAAGCTTCTTTTGATGCTCTGAAAGATTGTCTAGTAAAAGCATCATTAATGTACGCCCCGGACTATCAAAGAGATTTTAACCTGTATCTAGCTGCAGCGGATACAACCATTGCGATGGTTTTAGTACAAGAAGTCGATGGAATTGAACATCCTATCTATTATTTAAGTAAAAACTTAAACAATACAGAAAGTAAATATTCTTATGTTGAAAAACTAGCGCTTGCAGCTGTTCAAGCGATTCAAAGGTTTCGACATTATGTCCTCTTTCGGAAAACTACCATCCTGTTAGATTGCAACCCCATGACTTATATACTATCGCGACAGTTGCTGGGGGGCAAATATTCAAAATGGATAGCGATCCTTCAAGAGTTTGATCTGGAATTTGTGAAATCCAAATCAAAGAAAGCTCTAGTTTTCGCAGAATTATTGTGCGATCTCCCATCATCATCCAACGATGAAACATCAGAAGAGTCAATCGTGGACGAAAGTTTGTTTCTGATATCTGTAAGCGATGAGTGGTATGGAGATATCATAGTTTATCTCCAAACCCAAAAATTCAGGTCTAATACCTCTCACTCCGAACAAAAACGTATACGATACCAAGCAAAAGACTACATGATCGTCGGTGATACACTTTACCGTCGTGGTGTCGATACAGTTCTGAGGAGGTGCCTTACCCATGAGGAGGCCGAAAAAGCCCTGAATGATTGTCATTCAGGCGCGTGTGGGGGGCATCAGTCTGGATATGCAACAGCACAAAGAATCTTACGAGCAGGATACTTCTGGCCAACCATGTTCAAAGAATGCATAACGGCAGTCAGAAGTTGCCATGCTTGTCAAATCTTTGATAGCAAAACCAGACGACCACCCGCATCTTTACAACCAATAGTTGTTGTTGGGCCCTTCACCAAGTGGGGCATCGATTTCATGCAATGTAACCCCAACTCGACTGGGGGGCATGGGTATATTATAGTCGCTGTTGACTATTTTACCAAATGGGCCGAGGCGATGCCTACATTGGATAACACTGGTGAAATAGCTGCCCTTTTCTTTTTCAATCATGTAGTCGCCAGATTCGGCGTACCACAGGCTATAGTTACAGATCATGGATCACATTTTCGCAATCACATGATGGTCGAATTAGCTGCCAAGCTAGGGCTATCTCACGACAGTTCTACCCCATATTATCTGCAAGCCAACGGACAAGTTGAGGCAATCAACAAGGTCCTGAAGCGTATGTTGCAAAGGATGATTGGGGTTCATAAAAGAAGATGGCACCTAATACTGTACTCAGCTTTGTGGGCTTACCGGACCTCGGTAAAGAACGCAACCGGGTTCACACCTTTCCAACTGGTGTACGGCCTGGAAGCAGTCTTACCAATCCAGTGCGAAATTTCGTCGCTTAAACTCGCAATCGACCTCCTCCCGGGAACTTCAGAGGAAGAGGCTCGTTTCTTGGAATTAATCCAGTTGGATGAAACTCGTCGTGATGCCGCTTTGGCTAACGAAGCTCATAAGAAACGAGTCAAGGCTCAGTTTGACAAAAATGTCAAACCCCGTATCTTCTCAGAAGGTGATTTGGTCTTGCTTTATGACCAAGAATCCGATAAATTGGGAGCAGGTAAATTCAAGTCCTTATGGATGGGCCCCTATATTTTTAAAAGGGTGTTAGCAAAAGGAGCCTACGAGTTAATGGATTACGATGGAATTCCACTGGCGCAGCCCCGCAACGGGTTGTACCTCAAGCGTTACTATGCTTAAATAGTAACCTGTATGCTTTTGTTGTATTTTGTTTTCGCTAAAGTGTTTGTTCTGGTCGAGTGATCCGCCTTTTTCCCGTTGCAGATGTCGAACCTTCTGGAGACATGTGTTGGGTATGCCGACGGAGTGAGTCGTAGTTCACGGAACCTGTCCTCCGCAGCCTGGGCCATTTTTGATCCAAGCGGCGAGTTAGTAATTTTCAGAGGTGTATGTATTGGGCAATCAACGAACAACATCGCTGAGTATAGCGCGTTGATGGAACTACTCTCTGATGCCATCACACGTGGCATACGCCGACTAATTGTCAGGCTAGACTCACAGCTCGTAATACTGCAACTCAATGGTATATATTCCGTTCGCAATCCAGCTATTTATCGCATGTTCCTAAGGGTTAAGATCTTGGAAAGACGATTTGATTCAATTCAATATCAACATATTTCAAGAAACTTAAACACATTAACTGACTCATTAGCGAACTATGTGTTAGATAGACATTTGCAACATTTATAAAAAGGGCACATCATCAAAAATTGTACATATGGATCACGTAAATCAACCAGAATAAAACCCGAAAATCAAAATATATAAGTTGTTTATATAAGTTCATACATAATGTTCTGTAACCAAGACAAAATTGGTCATATGACCTAAAAACTCAAAAAATTGCTAGGGGGCACCCTAGCCTAGTGGTGCTCATGATAGTACGTCACGGCCTGTGCAATCATGCGCAAGAGACGAGTCCATCGTCTAGGCACACCGATAGTATGCCGCTGCATCTGTAAAGGTAACTCGTCAATCTATACATCTGGAAGGACATGAGTAACGCTCTCAACCTACTCCTGCACAGCTGTAAGGGTCTCAGTGTCGTCAAGATCGCGAATAACAACTCTCCTAGCAGGCTCCCCTGCCGGGGCAGCAGCTGGCGATCTCGGACGAACTGCTGGACGAACAGGACCAATATCTGCATGCACCCAAGAGTACAATTAAAAGTCTTGATAGAATAAAGCACAGCAACGTTATGAGTAAGAACAATAAACAGTAATATGGTCAAAGAGTTTACCAATGGCACCCCACTGCTCGCCATCCGGTAGCACCAAATTGGGATCACCTCGGAAATCCATACCCACATATGGATACTCAGAAAACGCCATCTCCTGGCGCTCGAACCACCTAAAGAAGGCATCAGTAAAAGTAATCTGAGGTTGACCTGCATGCCTAGACATGTGGTCAACCCACCTCTGCATGCGTGGCTCGGTCGGAGAAGGCAAGTCAAGTATGATGTACTGAGGTTGCATCAGTGGGATTTTCTCCAAGGCGAAGGCAGTTAGAATAGAACCAAATCCAAAGTTCTTCAGCTTCCCATCCTTTACCTTGGTCAATTGACTTTTCATCTGAACAAGTACTGCATCACACCAATTGAATACTTTCGGTTGGAGACACTCCAAGGCGTGCTGCATATAAGACCTGTTGGCAACATGTAGAGCTGCGCTGCCGGACATCCTACCAATAGTGAACAGAATGGACCTGAGAGCCCGATCAGTAATCTCACGGATAACAATCTTGCCGTCTCTGCTCGGCTGAGAACCTTCCCTGCAATACTGGCGGACATAATCTCTGGTGGAATCAGTCCCCCGGGCCGTACCTGATAAGGAAATGGGGGCACCTCGTCTTGACAATCCAGTCAAGAAGTACATGTCCTCTATAGTCAAGGGGATGGTCTTCCCCCTAATCTGGAACACTTGGTTAACAGGATCCCAAGCATCAAGCATATACTGCAGTAAAGAAATCTGTGCTCTCATGCTAGAGATAGGGAAGAACTTCAGCAGGCCACAGTTCCGCAGCGCGTTCACCGTGACCGGGTCATGGAGTGCAATCATGTCCTCCTCTTCATGTTCTCGTTCTCGCCATGTAAGGGACATTTTGTTCAAGGTTCCCTGCAAAGCAAACAAGAGAAAGAGTGAATTCCTGATTTGATGAGAAACTGGCGAAAAATCATCAAAAAATAACCTTATAACTCAGTCTTTTTGAGCCCAGCGCAGGCAGGAAGTCTCCCACTTGCGATGAGGGTCAGGCTGCCTTAAGGCAGCTTGACCTTCAGCGCAGGTTTCGAAAGGGAAACCTGCGCTGATCCTAGGGCACCCTGGCAAAACCCCAGGGGCTCAGAAAGACCAGAAAACAGGAAAAAAACAGGAAAAGGAAACCATGAAAAGAAAGAGCTAGGGTTTAGCTCCTACCTGGTCCAGACAACACCGAACATCATCCGCAGAATCTCCCGGAATCAGCTGGTGAAAATCAAGGGGGAAAAGGCACCTCAAGAGCTCCAACAAACCAAATGCAAATGACATGGTAAATGAGAGGTAAAAACACCTTTTAATGGCTTTTTACACAGTTTAAAGTGAAATATTAGGGTTATAATCTCATTTTCATGCAAATATTATTCATTTCTAACAAAGTTTGTTGCAGCAATTGAAAAAGCAGTACTATATTTGAAAAGAGAAAAGCTAGTAATGGTAAAAAATCAAAATTTGACCATATAATCGAGCAGTTTTAGCATAAAGTTCATGCTCGTTAAAAAATAAACACAAGATCGAGCAGTTTTACCGCGGAATTTATGCTCGTTAAAAAATAGAAAAGCGAGATCCGAGCAGTTTTAGCGTCATAGTTCATGCTCGTTAAAAAATAAACATAAGCTTTTGAGCAGTGTTTTGGCGCATTCAAGCTCTTTAAAAAATGAACCTAGTACCGGTAAATAACCATTGTGATCGTAAATTTATTAGCCATAAAATCCTTGGTCGTGTTTGCACCTGCCACCTCCATTCCAATTGACCAATCGTTCACCTCCATATGATTGTTTACCCATTTTTGAGGAACAGCTGCGAAGAGTGATTTCACTTAGCCATCCTTGTGACACTACCGTGATTAGAAAATTCCAACCTGTACCTGGAATCTGCTGCTATCCCTGTTTATCACTCGTTCCTCAAAAGACGAGTCTTCTTTGAGCTCTTTTCTCCTGACTCGTAAAATATGAAAAGTTTGCCGAGTTTTGGCCTTCCAGCTCGTTAAAGTGACCGGAAGAGCTATCCCTCCTCTAGATTTTAATCTTTTTGGACTTGAGGGATTATTACACAAAAAGGTCGAGCGCTTGTTTTATTCGGCTCGTTAAAATTATCGAAAACTCATCCCTTCTGTATTGTTTTATAC
Organism: Pinus tabuliformis; assembly: GCA_031772625.1. Lineage (NCBI taxonomy): Eukaryota > Viridiplantae > Streptophyta > Pinopsida > Pinales > Pinaceae > Pinus > Pinus tabuliformis. The sequence continues at coordinate 353,037,868 of CM062817.1, forward strand.
TTTTTCGGACTTAAGGGATTAGATGACGAAAAAGGAATTTTGGAGTTAACTTTCTGTACCTTTTCAGACTCTCTAAAAATGAAAAGGACCGAGTTTTCCATGTCGTTAGACTCGTTAAAATGATTAAATAGCGACAAACTTGTCTTTAGACGAGAACGAGTTTCCCTATCGCTAAACTCATTAAAACATAGCGATGGGCTTGCCCGAAGGGCAGGTTATAGAACAAGCATATGTTATCCTCCTCAAGCTTGACAAAAATAAAGAGGTACTGGTCAGAAATGACTGGGGAAAAATTGGGAGAACCTCAAAGCTTTAATGGTAGCAAGTCGCTCTTGAACATGACACTTTGTCCTCCGTATCTCATCGGGTTGGGTTGTTTCATTCACCGGTCTCATCACCATGGTCCTCGCCAAACCATCCACATTTGGGGTAATGCTACCGATCCATCACATCAGTGTCGTTATATGTTCAAGAGATGTGTTCAGAAAGAGTCAACTGTGTCCCATCCACTGCCATACATTATCCTTCATCCACCCATGATCGCCACCCTGAATCATATTTCACAGACTGTTTTCACCTCCACTAAAATCATTAGCTCCATTCTGTGTCACTGATGTGGGATTCATTAAGGCCCTCCTTTGACGGATCGCTTCTTGTCGACATCAGCTCATTATCCAAGAAGTTGATCTAGGAACACCCCCCCCAGTACTTTGAAGCTTGCATGCCTCAATGGCAAGTTTCTCACTTCCGGCGACAGGTATACATTAATGACCTTCGACCAGAAGATTTTGCGTGGTGTTCGACGCCAAGTCCTTTATTCACAGCACGTGAATTGTACTGCAGTACCTTGAGGGTCATTGTCATTATTGGTGATTCCTCTCGCGCTTGTTAACGGTTTACATTATTGATCGGTAATCAAGCGATGTCTTTCCATGTTCGACTTCAGCGCAATTCTCACATGGATCGACTTGTACTTAGAGTGAAGATCGAACAAGTTTTGAAGACCCCGGATCTAGTTTCATCCATCCGGGCTGCGATATATATTTAGGAAATATAAAGACATTTGTTATGTACATCATTGCAGCAGATGATCATCCTACTCAAAGGATGATAATTTCAACAGAGAATTATCAGTCTACCATCAGACGATCGTCTGTTCTATGTACCAAAATGAATTTATAAAGCTGAGCATGGGAATGCCCGCCTCAGCTAGATCATGAAAGAAGAATGAAAAATAATGTATTGTATTGTATTTTATTACAGGGCACCTCTCAGCGATTGAATGAACTTCGGATCCTCCTGATAAAGCATTTCACCCGATAAATGACCTCATACTTTAGAGGGCAACTGTTATAGACATTTTTGTGCCTAACAGCATGAAGCATGAAATGTCAATAATCTGAGGGATCCAAAGTCCCTAAACATGTTGTTCTTACCGCTAGAGGAACAAGGTCAGCAAACCACAACACTGAAAATCAGTTCTCCACCTGAAAACACTCAAAAACAAGCTGTTTCTGGATCATGTCAGCTGGTCCACTGAGCATCTGCGCTGAATGTCAACTGCTCCACTCTGTACCTGCGCTGAATGTCAAAAGTAATGAAGGCTACCTGCACTGGGCGAGATTGGCCTAGTGGCACAGTCATTCTGCAAGGTGTCAATTGCCCAGGAAGCTTCCAAACTGACACTTGGGTCAAGGAATTCGCCTTGTGATGAGTAAGAGGGTCTTGATCTCCAAGTGGAAGCAAGAATCTCCAAGTGGACTCAAGAACTGAAGAATAACTAAAGTGGGAGAGGACACTAGTCAGCTTCATGCCAGCCTCAAGCTGACTCATCCTTTCTCCAAATCTCCTATATATAGAGCTCTCTCATGAGGTCTAGGGAGGGTGGAATTTTGTGCAAGTAAGGAAGTGTTGTTGGTTTGTGTATAGAACTATTGGGTGATTGCTTGAAGGAGGTGAAGAGGAGATTTCTTTCTGCTGGGAGGTGTTGCTGGATTGGGCCTATTATGGTTGTAACTCTCTCAGAACTTTACTTCTTCCATTAATAAAGTATTTGAGGTTCTTCTATATGCATGTGTCTTTATGGTGAATCGATGCTTGTATATTTGATTTATGCTAATCCCTGAATCGATTATGGATGTATGCTTCTTGTAGTTTCCTTTTCTTGTGCTTTTACAGGATCTTTGTGTAGCTGGGCCGGTGAAAGAGCAAGGAGCTAGGAGCAAGCGGCAAGGAGTGAAGATTGGATCAACCATTAGCGCAAGATAACGGTTAGTGGATCATCCTTCTCTTCTCTCTCTCATCTCATAAAGAAGTAATCTTGAATAGCTTTGCATTCAGTTGTTGTTGAGGTACTATCACCCTTAGAGTGGGATAGGGTCATTCCGTATTGGATACTTTTCCCAACAACAGAAACTTTTTCCTTTACTTTGCCGGTCCCATGGTGGCCCCTGTGAAGATGAATGGTCGATTTGACCACTCAACTGACCTAGGCGGTTGAAGTTAGTGGAATCATAGAGTTAACGTTAGTTGGTCATTTCTCACTTGCTCACAAGAAGTTTGCATGCCCCTAGGTATAGCGAAGTAGAGTTTCTAGGTTACCCCTCAATTTGCAGACAAAATGTTTGTTCTATCCGGAAAGGTCTACCTTTACACGAATGTATCTTACCTGGTCTAATCCCCTCTTCCTATACGGACGGGGATCAGACCAATCTTATATCCTTCACGGAAACCTACCCTATACCCAGAGTTTCCCTACCGAAGTAGACTAGGGTGCATGCCCCCTAGGTTTCAGTCATGTCCTCCTGAATCACTTGCACTCATCAGGTGGACGGACTGGAGATTGATGAGACATTCCTTGCATGAAAAGACCATTTAGGAATGGTATTTGACTATTAGCTATGTGTGAGCTGGGAAACAATATCTGGTCTACGAGCTTGACCACTCTGCCTTCATGCGGAAAACACATTACTCTAAAGAGTGAGGAGATAATGGCTCCCATGGTATAAATATAGTCGCGTCCAAGAAGTAGATTATAATCTAGAGGTCCTTGGACTACCATTACCTTCATCTAAATGGTTTTCCTTCTCAACATTATGGGCACATTGTGAAGGATACCTAACGGTCAACTAGTTCCTTGGTCGAAGCCTGTCAGATTTCTCATCTCAGGCAGAAGCGATGGGCGAACCAAGTGCTTCCCAAGCAATTGAGGAAAGGATACTCACAGAAGCCCCTTCATCTACGATGGTACCGACCATGATCATTTTGTAAGCTTTTACAATGATTCATAATGGTACATTGGCTGGTACCCGGGGTCTACCTAGTAGATTCCAATCAAAGGAAACGACTAGGTTGCTTGGAGGTGGGACTGAATAGACGGCTAGATATGACTCTGACGAACTTCCTTCTTGTGGTAAAGGAACGGGTAGATTGCCCCCATGTTCATCGAATTTTGTGTTTACAAAAAGAATTTGGATGGTGTCATTCTCATTCTCTTCGGTGATTGTGTCATTTGAAGATGGACCTTCCGAAGACAAGACCGAGTCGACTGCTGCCTCAACCTTTTGACTTTCATCTGGTATGGGTTCAGCGGGTTCATCTTCAATGACAGATGCTTCGACCGAACATAATGGCATGTCAATTAGATTTTCAACCAGTGATGGACATCGCAAGAGTTTCTTATATCTAGGAGGAAGCCGTAACGGTGAAGCCGGATGGTCATCCAAAACTCTTTTAACTTCATCCACGAAGGGACAACGGTGGAGTGCATGATTGCCTTCACACAGTCTACAAGGAAATTTACATTTTCCTTTTTGTCTAGGGACTTCGTTTCCACTAGTTGATGGTGTGCTCTCAACATGATCATCAGAGGTTGATGACACCGGATTGTGCAAACGGGGAGACCAATCCCTTATGATCCGAGGGATGCAAGGACAATCTCGATGATAGTGGTCTCCTTTGCAAATGACACATGGTGATTTAGGCCTGGACGGTGCAGCGTGTGGATTTTCGCTAGATGATGCATGGTTTCCCCCTTTCACCTTTGGCTCCTTCTTCTTCTTCTCCTTCTTCTTAGTTACTTGGTTTTGGGCCTTACCGACTTTATCGAGCCAAGAGGAAGGAGGAGAGGGAGAATCTGAGGAACTAGAAGGTTGGGGGGTAACTTTAGTATCATCTAGTTGCTGATTTGATTATTCAGGAATCGCAGTATTATGAAGAACAGAGGTTGAGAAGAGCCATATTGGTAAGCCAATCGTCAATCTTGGAAGTGACAATGTGGCCATATGAGGTGCGCCAACATCTCCCCAAGAGGAGGAAGGAATAGGATTTCCTCCAAGGGGAACTCCTTGGTTGGTGGACACCATTTTGCTCAACCTAAGATGAATGCGGGAATGGTAATATTATTTCGATTAAAATAAATTTTATATGCTTTGGCACAACTTGTTTTTTCAATTTTTAAGAGTCGAGAAAAAATAAAAGATGGCTCTAGTCGCCTTCGATTTTTAATGAGCCCGAAGCGACAAGTGCTCAGATGGACCTTTTCCTTTAAGGAGTCTGAAGAGGAACGAAAGAGACTGGTCTGGAAATCTAGATAAGGGGATTACCAAACCAATCCCAAAACTGCAGAATACTTTTTACAGTATGGCAGTCAATCTTCCCGAATGCTGTGATCAGTGCATTGCGATCGATAGGGCGGCAGACACAGCTTCCTATGGATAAAGGATATAACCTATTGTGGTTTCCCAATATATAGTCGACAGTACATGGCAGTACAATTCCGTACTAGCACTTGTCGTCTCAAAGAGGAGGAATCACCCAACCTACAGTGAAAGCGGAAGTTACCAGGCTTTACGACGCCAGAATACATCTCTAGCCTAGACTTCTAGATGTTGTGCATTAGGTTCCAAAGTGTTTTTAGGTTCATTAAATTTATTTTACAGTTGATATTTCTTAAGAAATTTTCCTTTCAGGTTCACTGCGTGATGTAGATGTACAATTCCTAAGATGCAATCTAAGATGATAAACAATCATTTAATATTATTTTTGCAATGAAAATCCAAGCTACTAAAGAAAGAGAGATGATATTCTTTCAACATAGAGTAGAGAGCACACACTAGATGCACTGTCCTAAATCAAACCAACAAGCAGTCTAAATGCAAATGCACAAGCATGTATTTGTTTTCAGCTTTCTTAATGTGTGAATGATAAGAAGAATGCTAAGTACAAATCTGAATTATCTTTCAAAGCGACAGTACTAACAAATTTCTCTTCAAAACGAAAGGAAGACAATGATGACACTTTACTATTTTGAATTGAAAACTTCTTTCAACACTTGAAAAACTACTAATTCAAATCAAATATAAGAGTAAATGTATAATCGACCACCAAGAACAATATAATTCTTTTCTTTGACTGAAAACAACACTTGCGACACTTTCAAATCAGAAGACAACAGTACGACTATGCTACTACTTTGAAAAATAGAACTAAAGATGGTGGAAAATACATAAAAACATTCACAGTTCTTTGCACAATGGAGGCAGAATGATGGAAAGGAAAAGGGTTCCCACAGTGGTATACTGATCACAGACAGCAAAATTCCATAATAGAGTTGAAAAGAGTGAAGAAAAACCAAGACCTGGAGGCAAAATTGGGCTTTTTTGATCATCGCACCCGTAGCACAGGGAAATAGGGATGCATCCCACCTACTGCACACAGGAGCTATGATGCATAACGGTTTCCTTGAAGAGAGGGTGCGATGGTACCAGGACGAGACTTTACTTGGCTCTTGGTCATAGTTTGCAACTCAGTTTAGAGATTTAGGCCGAGAAAATGATGCACAGTAAATAGAAATCATAGGGGCTAATCTAATGAGGTTACTAGAGCCACCACTAGGGAAATTAGAAAGTTTGCAAATCAATTGTTCAGTTTATAAACAAAACCCATAGATAGACTGAAGTAGCATTGATCTACTTTGAACTTGCATAGCAAATGCAGTTCAAAGGCTAACTGGCTTGACTTCAGGCTCCGTGTGTAGGTTTATAAAACAATCAAATTTAGAGAAACAAACAATCTATTCACTCCCCAGTGGAGTCGCCATTTTGTTATCGGTAAATCTAGTGTCCACTCAAAGCTATTAGTCCAACTAAGACTGGTAGCTATATTAGAAAGAAACAAACTAAAACCACTTTCGTTTCCCTTTATGAGAAGTAGATAAGAGTGGAATGAAGGACACCAACCTCAGTCTTGCGCTTGGTTCCTTACTCGGTTTCTCTCCCTTCTAACAGATCCTTATCGTTTCTCCTTCATCTACCAAGCTTCAAAGAGCATCTGTGGATTCAAAGCAGCACAATACTATCAAAGAACAGAGATCTACAATCATAAACAATATAGGACAAGATATATATTGACCAAACAAATTCATATATCATCAAACATACAAGAATGTTGAGGAAAACTTGAATAGCTTTATTAATAATCAAGAATAGCAAAGAGGATTACAACCAATTGTTCCAACCCAGCATCATCCTCCAGCATGAAAGCCATTATTTCACGTAATGAAAAGCTTAGATCACCCAACACTATGATATTCCAGCAAGAAACCAACAACACTTCCTTACAAGATACAAAATTCTAGCCTCTGGATCTCTGGGATGAGGGATCCATATATAGATGATTGCTGGGGGTGAGTCAGCTTTTGTGATTTTGATTAGTGTCCTCTCTCTGATAGTTCTTGATTCATTTTGGATATTGATGATCTCTTACTCATCCCTGGGCGAATTCAGAGAGGCAAGTGTCTTAGGAGAAGTTTCTTCAAGATTCCATGGTGATCCTCCTCGCAAACTGTCTCTGCCATTTGTCCACTCTCACCCATTGCGCCCCATAGAATGGTTTTTCAGTATTCATCGCACCTCTTGTGTGCATTAGGTGGAATGCATTGCAATTTGACCATGGAGCAGGTGAGATGGTCTAGTTTTGACCAGTTCTGAGCAGGTTTTCACGGAGAACTTCTGGGAGATGATGTAATCAGCTGACCTTATTCTTTTAGGGGATGGAGAAACACTTTTAGGGACTTAGGAGTCCTTGTTTTATGGACATTTTTTATTGGGGTTGCAATGCCCAAAAATTTCTAAACATTACACCTATTCGAGGACCACCTCACCTCAACTCAGCCAAACCTCCAAGACCAAGAAATAATTCATGAGTTGTATGTCCTTCATGTCAACTTCACTTGCCAGTTTCTTCTTGCACCATGAGATAGAGTTTTTTAAGCTAACTTTGAGGACCATGTCATCTACATAAAACAAAAATATAAGCATATCAAATTGATCATCATCAAACAAATAATACAAGTTAGGACCTGCAATAGTCTTAGTGATGCCCATAATATGTAAGTACTCATAAAAAAACAAAGTATCTTCAAAATTTGTTTTTTTGCACACATACTTATTTTATTCTTGGACCCTCACAACCTAGTGTGCTCCTTAGAAGTTAGAGCAATGCATGTTCAAGTTATTAAAATTTAACACATATCAATCCTTTTTGTTCTCTTTTTGAGAGGTGCTACATTAATTGTGTGTTGGAATGCTCATCACATTGAACACCCCCCTCATTATTTTTGTCTCCTATTGACTGAAATTCAACAATGGCTTCATGCCAAGGTTCAGGAATGACAATTGAATGACTTTGTGCAACAAAAAAATCATCATGTGATTGTATCTCCTCCCCATGCTCACTCCTAAATGTTTCACCTGATTCCTTTACACAACACACTTTAAGTTGTTAGTATAACATTATACCTCCAATTGATTTATTGCATTAATCATATAATATTATAAGCAACTAACCTTAGATCCATAACCAATAATTAATTTTTCCCCTCCATTTATTATGTGTTGGCAAAGACCTTGGGAAGCATGTAATAAATCATATTTTAAGTCTTCCTCTGAAGATTCCTTTTGAAACTGGTGAACCTACATTAACAAATATAATCATATCTATAAGGTAAAATAACGAATAAGATACAATTAACTCCATGACCATGGTTACTTTGCCTAAAATAGAAAATGTAATAGATGGAAATATCACTTACCACACCCCCACGAATATTGTTATATCCACTAGAGCCTAATTTGTGAGATCCAATTTTTGACACCCTAGCTTGGCTTGTTTTTCTTGTATCTCATAGGCATCTCTTAGTTCCACCTTGTGTAGATGGCATATAGTTTGGATTTTCGAGGACTTTCCTCTTAAACTTGGCATCTTTCATAAGTTCATCCCACGTCACTTGGTCTGAGATCCAAGTTGGACGTGGATACATCAAGTTTTTTTGTCAACTTTGACCTTAAATTGGACCTCTTTGAGTGCATGTATTTACTTGCAATCTGTAAAATAAGTTCGTTATCAAATCCAAGATTACCAAATTCTATTACTACATCTCTAAATAGTTCCTCCTTTTTGGCATTGGCTTGTTTCCTCCAATCCATTTGGATGGTATTTCAAAAAAATTGTTTTGCATGACAAAAAATAAAGTGATAAAATTTCAGCCCCGTTTCATCCTTCAAGACATTTCCTTCTGAAGTGAGCAAGATTGTAACTTCTTGCATTCCTTTTGTGGTCACTGATGATATTGTTGTAGTATTAGGGATTGAAGAATATTCCCTTATAGATATATTAGGAACTTTGTCATTTATTTCTTGCATTTACAATGAAATTACGGAGCTGTTAAGAACCCAACCAAAATATGAAACTATTTTTCATATCTAAAATAATTACCCTAAATATAACAAATGAAATTATAGAAAAATAAAATAATTTTACCTGTTGATCTCTTGCAGGAGCTACACTCTCCAACATTGAAACTTCCCATAACTAAATTTGCTCAATTATTTCTTGTCTGATTTGAACATTTGCAGGAATATCTGGTAGGAGCCTTAACATTATTTTTTCTGAGTCTATAAGACTCCTCAAAGAAACTTGTTCTAGTCCTGGTGGGAGAATGTTAACTGGACCCACATTTGATGTATAGGGCATGTTATGGGGTTCTAGTCTAGGTGTAGATGGCATAACATGACCCTTTATACCAACATATAATAAACTTGTTGGATTCACCCTAGAAACATCATGCAAGGCACAAATATAAATAATAATATGGAATAATAGATGAATAATGTTGAAATATGTAACTAGGTTTGGTCTTCATAATGACATATGTAATCACAATTCTATGTAATTTATGTGAAAAAAGGAAAAAGAAGATTATTTTTGTTATGCTTGAGGCATGGGTTTCATGAACACATGAAGAAGCAAGTCCCACTATTGAATGACAATATCTCAGAAGACTCATTAAAAGAAGGTCATGAAGATGGTAAATGATCAATGAAATGTATAGTACCATTGCAAAGAATCATGACAACCAAGATAATAAGCACTACAGATAGGTGTCCATGAGGTATGTATAATAATTTTCTTTCCAAGGGACCATCATAAGATGTAGTAGGGTTGAACTTATGCGTTTATATTTTAAGTAATACCCTAGTATTTAGAAACCTTATTCTTAAGGTATTTGTTCTGTATGATTTCATTTCTAGGGCATGGGATAAACTCTGGAGTGACATAAAGGGAAAAGAGTATGATATAAGGTTTGAATTTAAGAAACTCTAAAATGGTCTCGTGATTACATAAAAACCCTAGAAAAGTAACATGACATCATGCTTTGGAATAATATATTACTTGGGTTACTTGCTAAAATAGTATTGTATGTACAAGAAGAAAAAATGAATTGGGTGTTCCATTTGAAGTCATGATGTAGTTCTTCATAACCTCATAAATCATGGAGTCATTGTGCAAAAACTTTATTAAATATATGCCCTAGATTTCTCAACAAATAACATAATCAAACTCACACAAATAAATGATTCAATATTAGATTTTGCATAACATTAGATGTATATGGGGGCATTAATGATCCCTGCATGGCAACAAAACGCATGCTCAGTAAAAACACCAATATTAATAAATATATATAGTGAAATAAGTTAACTAAATGTAGAAAAATATTCATCAATTTTTACCACTAGCATTACCTTAGATGTATTATAAGGTGTTATTGGGGTTGGAATGACTTTAGCGATTGCCTGCATTCCAAAACATAAATTATAATAATATAATAAGGAATATAAGATAATTGAACATATAAAAGACAATATGTTAGCTTACCTCATGCATCATCATAGCAGCGTCTTTCCCTCGTTCATCTGTTAATGTTTCCATAAAAGTAGTTAATATCATTGAATCCCCCATAGTAGCATCGGTAAAACCCATGGGTACATTCTTAAAAAAACACATAATAACATAAAAATAAGAAAACATTGAACAAAAAATTGATAAGAAAATAGAATCGTTAACACCAAATATATATGTCATTCAAGTAAAACCTTAAATATTCAAATTACTTGATGTTCATTACAATTAAAAACTCATTACTTAACCTGTAAAGAAAAATTATATTGTAGTGAATCCTTACAACCATCTTAAAGTAAACATAGATCGAAAAATGTCATCCTCACAAGTAAAACATTAAACATTCAAATTACTTAATGTTCATTACAATTAAAAACTTAATGCTTAAGTTGTAAAGAAAGATTATATTGTAGTGAATCCTTAAAACTATCTTAAAAAAATGCCATCCTCGCATGAAATCTCCTCATCTGATGGCATATATACCCCATCATTAATAAACCCTAAATCCACAAATAAATTAATACCATCATTTTCATAGTCTTCATCACCTTCAACTACAGGTCAATTGAAATCAATGAATTCATCATCTTCATGGATTTGATGCCAGTGTGGTTGCTCATGTCCTTCGGGAACTTCAATAAACTCGTGTTGATCTTCATCTTGATCACATGCATCATTGACAATAAATTCTTCATTATCTCCATCTTGGCCATCTATGCCTTCACCGGGAACTTCTACATCTTCAAGTAAATCATGGTGCTCTACATCTTGAATAAATGTTACTCTTCATCCTCTTGGATCATAATAAATAAAAAATGAAGAACCAGGTTGTTCTAAATTTGGAGTGAGAAAATTTTGCTCACGTTGACTTGGAAACACATAAGGTTCAGAAGTGGGTTCAAACATAGATGTATTGATCATGTGGAATCCATTATTATGGATCAAGATAGCTTTTTCTTCTCCCACTTCAATAAGCTTGTACCATTCAACATGAAAAATAACTTTCTTGAAAGAAATAAAATAAATTTCTATAATATCGTCCAACACTCCATAGTAGTGAAGTGTTATTGTGATTGGTTGTCTATCATTTTCATGTGAATGAAATTCCACCTAAAATGATGTTGAATCTCCACAACCATAAGTTTTTCTCTTTTCGTCAACTTTTTTGATGTGAAAATGATGACCAAAATTTTACATTCCTTTGTAATATCTTACCTAAATTCATATAAATATCAACTAATTAGATTCAAGGATATGAAATCTAACAAAAAAATTATTAAATATATGCAACAGATTAATATATATCACCTCCCCATTTATAGATCCTTTAATGAAATTCAATTGTTGTTGTGTTACTCTATCATTCTCTTTTGTTGCCTTGTGCTCAATATTGGTGTTTAGCCAATTCCACAAGCATCTCTCTGGTCACTTTCTTTTATGGCTTGCAAGAAATCCTCGAGTAGTGTTTTCACCATGTCTATTATATATATCAGCCCATGCATTTTCATCTTCTAATTTCTTTTTTTCAGTGTACTTCTCCATCCATTCCAACATAAAGTCAGAATTGTATGCAACATGCAAATGTAATGCATCCCTCTACTTCTCATCTACAATGAAAAATGTATTTGTTCAATGAATTAATAATTATTTAAAGCCATGTAATATAAAACTTAAGGTACAAATAACTCCTAACATTTTTTTATACATTTTATCCTATTTGAAGTCCCTTCACCCTCTATTTTTTCTGCTTCAAATGATTGAGATTTGTTTAATTCCATAATCACGGAGCTTCAAGATGAAATTGAGGTAAGTACTCACTCAAATGAGCCATGGCCTGGAAAACAATGTACCCCTCAACTATGGACCCTTTTGGTCCAGCCTTTTGCCTCACAAATTGTTTTAAGACCTTTATATATCTCTCCAATCTCTTCTACTAGGTGTACAAGGCAGTGCTCTTAAGAATTAAAGAAGCTTGGAGGGAAGCACATTTGAATATCACACATCAAAAGTGAAACATTCCTCTTCCAATACTTCAAGTCACCCTGATGTATCTCTTTGGATGAGACCCACCTACAAGTATTACAATAAAGACTTGTTATATCTTGTAAACCAAAAGGTGAAACTAATATAAAGGCATAACCAATGATGCACTTCAAATGATAAGAGTAATGGAAGAGTATGCATAATGGATTGAAAAATACCTCAGATATTTACATAATTTGTAAATAGTCGAAGTGACATTGTGGTCAAAAGTACTTTGTATTGCTGAGGCAACACATATTGCATGGCCATTAACAAATAACCATGTTCAAATATGCATGAACTTATTTTATCACTATAATAGCGTGTCTATTAACAAATAACCATGTTTAGATATGCATGAAGTGATATTATCACTAGGATATACAATTTTCTAATTAAGTTTCCAACAAATAAAGCATGTGACAATGTTACCTTTATCCAATTGTGCCAGTCATGTGTTTTGAGGCCTGAGAACTCTCATCCATCTCTTGTGAATAAGTTTTTTATTGTCGCACCAAAGCCAGAAGAAACTCTTATGATTTTCATAGTATAAATGATGTTTTCTTTCTCATTTGATGTAAATTTCCATGGAGCATGAACATATGAGTTGTCTTCATGCAACCACATGTTCGGCATGATATTGGCAAATCGAAGGTCCTTTCTTAACTTTATTTGTGCTTCAATGTTATTTCCATTTAGATGTTTCCACAAGCACTCTGCCACATTTTTCCCGATGTGCATAGTATCAAATAGGTGGGCTATTCACAAGCTCTCATAATATTCTAATTTGTAGAAAATGGAGAGTCTTTTCATTCCTAGGGGAAAGCCTATCCCTTCTTTTTTGTCATACATCGCTTTCCACCTAGCAGGTTTCATGTTTATTGGCTTCCTAATTTCCACTTCGTTTCCATTGAACATATGTTTATCACGCACTCAATAGCGATGATTTTGTGGTAAGGGTTGTTGATACTCATCATAGATAGTTTTACTGAGATCGCTTCGCTGCCTATGCAACAATTTTGTCCCACGTGATGGGCAACCACGTTTCCCCTTTGTTTGTAGTCCTAAAATAAGTTTGGAACCCATATTTAGTAAACGATAAAATGAACATAATAATTGTAAATGTAATTTATATTATATTGCCACAACAAATAGAGAGCCCTGGGGCATCATGAATTTTCCAGATAAGAATCGCATGAAATAGGAAGTTTCTATCATTGATAGGTCTTGATACATCAAACATATTTACACCATCCCATAATTCATGAAGTTCATCACTGAGGGGATCCATGTATACATCCATATCCTTTACTTTATATTTGCCTATGTGAACAAAGAGTTATTTATTAGGATTAATAAAATTGAAATATTTTTATATAATATTTAACAAGGCACTGCATTCACATGTTTTAGTACCAGGTATGATAAGAGTTAACGTTGCATGTTCCTTTCTCATTGCCATCCAAGGGGGAAGATTGTTGTTTATAATTAACGCTGGCCAAAGAGAATATGTTGTTCTAATATCTCCAAAAAGGTTTACGCCATCCATTGCTAGAGAAATTCTTGCATTCCTTGGCTCATTTCTAAATGTGGCCATTTTACCTCAATATATTTTCAATATTTGCTATCGGCAACCATATGCATGACACCATCTTGGTTCTTCCCTTGTGCATGATGATCCATATATTTTGCCAACTCGTTGCATTTGAACATTCTCTCAAATATTGGCTTTAGTGGAATGTGTCGTAATACTCTATAAGGAACCTTCTTGGATAATTGAGCTTGATGATGCCTATTTGTGTGACATGTTAGCGCTCGAATCTTCCCTAGACTGAGGAAGGCAAAACTCAAGGCAACATCAAACCAGGCTCAGCCTCATAGCTAGCCCTACGAGGACAGGAGAGGGCTCTCTCCAATCAATCTCGGAAAAAGGTAATCAAAGAGGATCGAGATGACTGAATTGATGACTAATTTTAGGCTAGGTATGAAGTACAAGGATTATGGAATTTATTTTTTGAAGTTTTGTTGAATTCAAGGGAACGACAATTTTGGGTGCGGGGATGAGGCACAGCTTTTGCAGAGGTCTACTTAGGACAAGTAGACGATTGTTTTGATGTCTTTAAAGCGATTGAATGAATAGACCTGACAGGTGAGGAGCTAAGGAGAGCAAGGAAGTCTCAATGATTCTCCTTAAACTGACGAAAGCATGGAAAATTAAACAAACTTAAAGGCAGAGCATAGCAAATTTATGGATTCTACCTTAACACTTCAGTTGTTTAATTGCAGAAGATTAAATAAGGAAAGTGATACACATACAGAACTTACAAGTACTGAGAGAAACACACAATCAACACATAAGGCCACATGAATCCCAAATAGTGCTGCAAAACCCTGGTCTCTCCTTTGCCAAAATTGCAGATAAAATATGTACAATAGTGTATCAAGCTATTCCCAAGAGTCCAACCATGAAAATGACTAAGAAAATACATAATATATGCAAGCTAACAAATTCCCTTGCCTCTAGGGGTCGAGCTCATCATCCTAGTAGCTGTTTAAACCAATTCTAAACAAAGCACTACAATCTAGGCAGTCATGAAATCTTGCCTCTATAAGCTAGGAAACCAATTCATTCATTAAATTTTTGCTATTTTATGAATGAATCATATAGAATACGTAAATAAGTGTCAATTCAACATAAAGTTCCATTAATTACATCAAGGAGGGTGAAAAATCCCATCAAAAGTCAAAACTGGTCAAACTGGCTTCGTTTCCTGAGCTGAAGATGAAAATTTTGCAAAAAATCCTGATGGTAGCGCTCCTAAGCCCTATGCGCCGCGCACCTTTCCACCTATTTTTGGGGCACTTCCCGACATCCTAATTGAGCTCAGGCTGGCTTGTTGGAAAGCCTTGAATGTCTACTTTCCAACACAAGTGGAATTTTCCAATTTAATGTCCATTTTCCCCTCCAAAAGTGCCTTCTCCCAAGGTTGCTTCCTGTGTGTCCAAAAAGGGGCAGTGAGGTCATTTTTTGCATGTTTTTTGACCTTTTGGGGACCCAAACCTTGATGAAATGCCTTGGCAGTAGCTGAGCAGGTGTATTTCATCATGAAAAATCCAAAAATGCAAACCATTTGTGATTTGGACCTCCCAATCTTATGGGTAGCGCGTGGCGCGCTACCCGTTGAGCCAAAAAACCTGTTTTACAAGACAAAAATTTCAAAATGACAAACATTTCTTCGAATTTGCTCAAATTCAAAGCGAAGACCCTCCATCATGTATCATGCCTAGCCACTGAAGCCTCAGCCAAAATCCGGAGTCTATCCTCCCTTTTCGACGTTTTAGCGTCCTTCTGGTGCATGCAGTTTCAGTAGTAAAGTCACTGTTTATCCGCCTTCATGGTGTTTCAAAGTCTGTTTGGCTTTCAATGAGATGAAGAATGAGATTTTGGTGCAATTTACAAATATGTCACATGTGTATCAAAGTATCATAGGAAAGCCACAATGAGAATAGTTTTGCCAAATGAGTTTGCATGAAAAAACAGTCATTGCTTTGATTATGAAGGAATTTGACAAGTGTGTAGAAAAGAGGTGGAAATGACAATGGCCATAACAATGACAGCAGGGATGTAATGGAAAAAAGAGAGTGTAAGGCTAAGGTTAACAATGAGCATGGACACCACTGAAAATAGATGACATAGGCATATATTAACCCACATAGTCCCTAATATTTGTTTCAAACCCTAAGAAGTGAATTTGGAAATAAACATAGGGTTTTACATTTCACACTTGTTTCTCCACTTCAAAACACCATAATCATGTCTAAAATTCACTAAGAAAAATAAAGAACCTACTTGCAAGCAGTTGGAGGAAACTTGGCATGAATCTGGATGAAGGAGCAAAATATTTTACCCAATGCGTAGCGCACACCTGGGTGCGTAGCGCCTGTCTATTTTTACACTAGCCAGTGAGGCCCAGTGCGTAGCGCCTTTTGCAGGAGGCTTTTAGAGGCCTTTCTGGTGTCTAAATTGGGCCCAAGATAGCACGTTAGAAAGGGATTTGAGTCTACTTTCCAACCCAAGTATAACTTTTCAATTTGGAGTTCATTTGACTTGTCAAAAATCAAATCTCCCAAGACTGGTCAAAATGTGCCAAATGAGGCTGCCTCAAGGTAGAGTTCTGTTGCAGTCAACGTTTGGATGCCTTTATCAACTCCAAATTGATCTCATGATAGCTCATTTAAAAGATAGTTGTATCTCGTTATCATTTGACTCATCAAGAAAGTCATTTGACCAACCAAGCTAGGAGAAAACTTGCTTTTCCCAAGGTCACTTCATAGGTGCATCATTTCTTCTGAGGCGATTGTATTTTTGACATTTCTATAAAACCATGACACATGTGTAAAAAGTGAAGGAGTTTTTTGTTCCTTCGCATATTGTGCACAAAAACCGCTCTCATTTTTCCCAAATTCATCTTTGATTGCTCAGAAACATCATTTGAGTAAAACCTACCCCAATGTGTGGAACAAGAGATTTTGTCGAAATGAAGCGAAATTAAGGGGATAAGGGGCTTCTAAATTCTTGGGGAAATTCTTGGAAGTAGGGAGGGATGTTAGGAAATAAGGGAAAGTGGAATATCAGAGATCGAGTGAGGGGAAGGGGTCCAAACGGGCAAAACACAGGCCCAACCTAGAAAATTGCCAAGTTGTAGCAAGAAACTAGGGTTTGTGCGAAAATGAGGAATTTGGAAGATCTAAGGGATGGGAAGTGTTTAATAAGGTACATGAAGGATAGGGGAACGTGTATGAACAGCTGGATACAATTTTTGCTAATGATTTGACCATCCAAGAGAAATTACCTCCAAAACCCTAAGAGAGGGAAATGGACTTTACGAAGGCACAACTGAAGCATGAATAAGCTGTAAAATGATCCAATGGGACTTGACATGATGATAAAAACCCTCTAAATGATGATAGAATCAGCTGAATAGTTACATAGACTGACATTTGGGAACTTTGAAAGGAGTGAAATCAAGCCCTAGACCTAATGCCTAGTGACCAAATTTTGCTTGAAGACTCACTGAAATGACAAAATTTGACCTTGACACTCTGAGACCACTTTGTAAGAGCATATTTGATCACTGGAAGAAGGCTAGAAATACTGACACTAACATGACACTTTGGGCATTGTTGTAAATTTGCATTATTTCCATAGTACAATATATGGTCATTTAGACATGCATTATATGTCTTTTACTGCATTCCAATGTCTTTCATTATTGAAGATACTTCTCTGTGAGAATGAGGAAACTTACTGTCCTTTGGAAGCATTTTGTTTTCCAAAACTTTGCATAGTGCAACAAATGATTTTTATAAGTATACACAATATTCAAAACTTTTAAGACATCTAGAGCATTAATTTATAGGAATATCAATCCAACCTTAATATATCAGTAAAGCATGTGTTTGTTAATCCATGTGTAACCTTCAAGTTCAACAACAACATAAGTGTCGCCAATATAGAGGATTCAACATTTGCATAAGGAGGTGCCCTAGCCAAATGAGCTAGGGGTGAATCAACAACTTCTCCAAAAGATGTGTAGAACTCTTGGAAAAATTCATTGTCACCAGCCTCATTTATCTGCGAAGTGGATTCTTCCATAAATGTGTCTTGTCCTTCATCTTGAGAGTCATTATTATCAATAGCATCCATTGATTCTTCACGAATATTGGGAACTAGAAGCAACTTTTCATAAATAAAAAAATGAAATGAAATGATCAATAACAATGTAGTAAATAATGTGCATATTTATTTATTATAAGAATAACAATTTCTTAATTATAATGTACCTCTTCTATATAAACTCCATTGTCCAATCTATGGATACCAACAATCCTTCTCTTCTTTACTTTCCTATTTTGGCACATTTTACAACTGCAATATATCATTTCATTGAAGTATTCATCTACACAAAGAGTAGGTCTCGTTTCCCGTTCATCTGAATATTCAGATGATGTTGTGTTATTTCCCTAAACGCACCATGTTTTTTAAACAATAAGACTGTAATTTTTAACTTGGGTATTACTTATTTTTCAAGAGAACATGACCAATCAATAAACCTAGGGACTGAATCTACGAATATGTAGTTTTTGAGTGTATTTTTTGGCTCTTTGATCACTTGATTGTTTGTTCTTTTGTTTCTATGTTGTTTCAAGGTAGTGTTTAATGATTCTGTAGGAATTAGATATGAAAAAAATTGAGAACCAGGTTCAAACCCTGAACAAAACTCTACCAATGTGTTGAGTGAGCATTGGATATTTGTCCAACACTTTGAGGCAAGCTTATTAGAGTGTTCCAACAAGCATATCACTAGTCACAAAAAAACTTTTGAAGTATTGTTTTAAATTTATTTCTAAAAATAAATCCAACCTCTAACTAAATCAACAACATAAAAAATACAAATACCAAAAGAAACATAAATACCTGGTCTGCCATTTCGTATAGGATAATGTAATAGAAATCTACGAAGAAAAGTTTGTGGACACTAGTTAGGATCATTAAATAAATAAATGTTGAAATATATGACAACGTGTAAAACCATAAAATTTTTCTAAAATATGTTGGTTTAAACTTTTATGCATGTAATACTAATTTCATTGATGAGTTCTGTGATTGAAATGCATGTAGTGAATGTAGACCAATTCAAAATTTACAAGCTACTAAATTCACATGATGTAGTCTTACAAAATTTACTAACATCTCTATAATATTTATCGAAAAATTATATATATAAATACATTCTTTATTATTATTATTATTATTATTATTATTATTATTATTATTATTATTATTATTATTATATATATATATATATATATATATATATATATATATATATATATATATCAGAGCATCATCTGGAGTTGAGTGGTGGAGACCTAACTAATCTGCCATTACACTTTGAACAAAATAAGTGTATTTGAAGACTCATTAATTACTATACAAAAATGATATAAGATGAAGGATTGCAAGGGGAATGACTTTCCTCCAATATACAACTAAATAAAGCTCCTTTTAGATATGTTTGAGAGTTTTTATCTATGACAGATCAAAGTGGATACCAATTGATTAGAAGATGAACAATCCAATATTGGAGTTAACTTGGCACAAGGAATGATTGTGGAAGACCAAAATAATATATTTGTATACCATATCCCATGATTGCACCCCCTCAAGGGAGGACTATAGTTTCTTTAGCTGGAGTCATCATTATGGGATTTTTGGATTGACTTTGCCTTTTAATCATGCTCTTGAATATGCCTTTGATGGCAAGTGCTAGATGCTCCCTAGATTTACAAAAGAAGAGGGCATACTAAAGGCCCCTATGATAGCTGTAATTGGGTAGCCATGGATGTAACATCCATCGAGAAGGGTAGTTTCCACTGTGACAACATATGGATTACTACATCTTCTTGCTATTGTAATTTATGAGATGCTTTAGAAGAAGAGTTTACGTTTATTTTCAGAATCACCCCACCCGACTCAACCCAACCCAACCCAACCCACTAAATATTCACACTAGTGAAACCAACGAGGTTCCATATGTGGTGCTAAAAAACAAGTAGTGTTCCTAACAAACAAGCATCATTTTTAATATAAATTATTTAAATAAATTATCATTAGTTTATATTAAACTGTGAAATCAACATTTGAAAAGCAATGCATATTAAGCATATTAAGCATGCATGGAAACTACTAATCGGAGTCAAAGGAATTATTATGGTAGATGAAACGATATGGTTTGTTGCCTCAGAAGAGCACCAATATGAAATAAAGAACCCGCACATATGCCGAGAAAATGAAAAGACATAAAATAATGAAGAGTAATGGTGGTAGAGAGGGTCTCAAAACCTAGAATTATGTTTGTGCTCACCAAAAAATGGTTGAAAACCATATTTTTCAGACCTAAGATAGCCCTGTAAATACTACCAACCAGGGGAGGAAGAGTCACACTGATATAATGTTGATGACACAAATAGAAGATCTATAGTGATCTATTCATCAAACTATATTACAGTCATGTATAAACCCTTCAGATTTACTATGACATCTATCAAAACAACAATATTAATTATAGCAAAATAGCATGAGAGAGTAAAATAGAGAATCGTACTTGGGTAAATATGGCACCAAATCGAAATAATCAATGAATATCTTGTCCAAATGACTGTGCATGAATTTATTCACATCCTTCCAGGGTTGGGCACTAGTGCCAAGAGGGAGACTAGGCCAACCTAGTCATAAATAATAAAGTGGGTAACTTTCACATATGTAAGAAAATTAAAGCACTCTAATACATCAGGTAGTGGGTCACCATTTGCTCTTAAGTGGAGATTACCCATACTCTAACAATTAATCAATGCTCAAGCACAGATTTTGAACCAATGGAAACCTTGAATCATGAAGGCATTTACGTTATAGAAATAGTGCTATACACATCAACCCTGGCTAGTGACAATCCATACAGATGAATAATGCATGGATCTGGCTAGAAGGTTTTTTCTCACTGACCTCTCTGTTGGAAAAAAAAATTGACTCCAATCCTCTTTTGGGTAAGAGATGAATTTTCTCTAGACTATATTACAAAGAGAAATGCACTGTCTTAAATTTTTGTCACATCATGCAAAGTAATCTCAGTAGAATATTGGATTTATGTGTTGTCAAACATAGGGTTATAACATTTAAACTGCTTTATATTATTGTGAAAGGTAATTTCCCTTGGTATGTTTTAATATTTTCTTGTTAGATTTGTTTATTATCTAGTCCCCTTATTTATCTAATGTGATAAAATAGTTCCATACACTTATTGTGATTCGTTTTCTGATACCAATCACTTTAACTTTAGAAGATGAACAGGCCAACATTGGAGTTAACTTGGCACAGGGAATGATTGTTGAAGACCAAAATAGTATATGTGTATTCCATATCCCATGATTGCACCCCTCAAGGGAGGATAGTCCCAGTGAACCTCATTAAGAAGAAACTAAGTTTAGACAAACCACATAGAAATGTTTTTAATTCCAAGAAATAGAGTCTTGAGGATTATCAATTTTGGATGAAGGAGCCCACTAATCATGAAACTAGATGGAAACACAAGAGGAATATGGAGAGGTATCATGACAAGTGGAGAAACAATAATAAAATATTAACTTCCTATATCAGGGTGGGACCTAATAGTACTGTTTCAGAAGAGGGCATACTAAAGGCCCTGAAGACAGAATAATGTGCATTTCTTAGCTAACTTTTCTACCCTATGCTTCTATGTTGTAAATTTCAAGGATCACATGTGAGCATATGATAGACACGAAGTATGTGGAATGACATGGAAATGGAACATGTAAACTATATTATTCTCGATACCTTTACGTCTATGGGTAGCCCTAGGCCACTGTCAAAATTCTCTCTGTAATTCTCCCTCTTACAACCTTTTCTCCTTATACATTACTCAATATATCACTTATAAAAAATAAACCCATTAAGGTGTCTTAACTATAACAATCCTCAATGTTGAACTTGGTTACATGTTACTAACATTAATTATAATGTGGACTATTAATATAAATGAAACTTTTGTTGGACCACAATGTCTGATTACCAATGCTCCCTCTTATTAGAGGAGAGCTCCAAATCAACTTCCAATCAAATCTTTGTAATATTTAAGAATGATGCCAGTAAAGTCTGCATAAGCTTGATAACTGACTCAGCACCACTACTTCCCCTCAAAAAAGAGATTCCAGACAATTTCTGGCTATCATGTAAAACAACTACTAAACAAGACGATTGATCTAGAATTGAATATTTGTTTCAATCAATTCAACACTATCACTGAATATGTTACCTTTGAGCTTATGCTTTGAGAATCAACCATGCATTGCCCAAATTAAACCTGCTACCCCCATGTCAGCACCAATATTCTCTTCCTTAAGTTGGATCACCTCAATTCTAGCCACCTACCACCTTCACATAAGTACCTATGGTCACTTCCACAATATGGATTATATCATCTCTTTGTGCATACACAAGTCAGTCTTCATCAAATAAATTCTTCTGACAGAATCATAGTTTAAAGATTCTGAAGCAGATGGATATACTTGGTATGGATGAGAAATCGGTCAATCCACCTAGTATTTATAGTACCACATTCATGTCTGAAGGAATGCTCATATATCATCTTTGTATTCCAAAAAATTTGGCATGAAAAATACCTTGATTCTGCACATTACCCTTTGATGATGGGCTATGTATATGGAATGACTATGTCACCTCATTTTCAATTGTCAAATTTTGTTGAAACACATGTGAATCCTATTATTTCCTAAACTAGCATCTTAGTGGAAAAACTCAATGTACAGATGTTACCCTTGGGTAATGGATGGGAGTTATGATTGATGATTGGAAGAGTGTAAGAAAACCTTGATTATGATTAAGCGATTGAATGCAACGATATACTTCAACAAATAACCAAGTGAATCCAAAAATATAGAGCATATGTAATATATAGAATCCAACGACTTAGTGATCTAATGCTTCAAGACAGATCTTTAAGAGAACAAGCATAAATTGCATGATCCACCTAGATGCTTTATATGAATTAGAAACAAGTGGGTTAGATCTCAAATCTGATTTACTATACATGCAAAAGTGATT
Organism: Pinus tabuliformis; assembly: GCA_031772625.1. NCBI lineage: Eukaryota > Viridiplantae > Streptophyta > Pinopsida > Pinales > Pinaceae > Pinus > Pinus tabuliformis. The sequence goes on from CM062817.1 coordinate 353,060,834, forward strand.
TCAAATTTGCAATATGTTGATTAGCATCCAAAACTAATGTAAACCTTGAAGAAGTAATGTAACAACTTAGTGAAAGTAACTTGCAATAGAAGAAACTTCAAGTTAAATGTAATAACAAAATATGTGTAATATATCTCTTGCTGAAGATGACCCTCAGGGCACAATTTTGAAATAGGGTTTTCAACAAAGTATGATAGGGTAATATTTCACAATAAAAATGCAATATTCATCAATCCATATAAAGTAAATATCATTCCATTTAATTTACAATTGGAATGAAAGATATTCAAATAGTCATATGTTCTTCAGCTGCGTCCCTGATCCTAATTATTTTCTTACTAGCCTTCAATGCCTTAATGAGGTGACCTTTGGTCCTCCTATGACCCTTGATAGTTTGTTGCCTAGTTATTCCTCCTCTTTCCAGCACTTATATCTCTATGTAAGGGGTCACAAACTTTCAGTTGTGTGAGGGAAGTGATATGCTATCTTAGGTGGTGATCTGCTACTTTTACAAACCCAGAAACCCTCGTTATCACAAAGGATGGATTTCCACCTTCCTTGCTGGCTATAACATTACTTCACTATCTCATTACTGCCATAGTCAACTCCAAATGAGATGTTGCCTGCCTCAAAACCCCAGACCACACCTCAAGATGATTTTTTGCGACATACAAACCTTAGGGGTGATTCGTTGCCACAAATAGGCCCTTAGAGGTGGTTCGCTACAAAAATTGATACCTCGGGGATGATCTGTTGTCATCAACAGTGCCTCAAAGGTATCTTGCAATCTCATCATTACTTCATAGACATATTACTTCCAGAGTTAAGCTTCCAATTTAATGCGTTGCTATAGATAATTCCTTAGAGATAGGCCAATGCCTCAGATAATGTCTCAGGGATGATTTGTTGCCCAGATAATGCACCAATATAGTTTGTTTCCATAGATAGTGTCTGTTCTATCATTCATATAACAAGATTCAGAACTTGGATTAAAGTGATAGATTGCAGAAAATTAAATGAAAGTTTGGTTGGTTGACTCTCTGCAATTATGAATTGAAAATATTACACAACTGAGATCCATATTTAAAAGAGAATTAATGATGCCCAACTCACTGAGTGAAATTAAGATTGGGAGTATTAGAGTTTCTTTAGCTAAATTCATCCTTGTGGGCTTTTTGGTGTGGCTAGTTGTCTTCTTGAGTAGCCTAGGTACATGATTGACTATGCCTTTTGATCATGCTCTTCAATATTCCTTTGATGGCAAGGGATACATGCTACCTAGATTTACAAAAGAAAAGGGCATACTAAAGGCATAGAAGACAAAGTAACACCTATCCCTCAACATTTATGATATCTGTAATTAGGAAACCATGGATGTAACATCCATCAAGAAGGGTAGTTGCCACTGTGACAACATATGGATCACTACATCTTGTTGCTATTGTAAATTATGAGATGCTTTAGAAGAAGAGATTACTATTATTATCAGAATCAACCCACCCCACACAACCCAACCCAACCCAACCCACTATATATTCACACTAGTGAAACCAACAAGGTTCCATATATGGTGCTCAAAAAACAAATAGTGTTCCTAACGAAAAAGCATCATTTTGTATATAAATTATTAAAATAAATTATGATCAGTTTCTATTAAACTATGAAATCAACATTTGAGAACCAATGCATATTAATCATATTAAACATGTATGGAAGCTACTAATTAGAGTCCAAAGAATTATTATGGTAGATGAAGTGATATAGTGTGTTGCCTTAGAAGAGCACCAATATGCAATAAAGAACCCTCAAATATGTTGGGAAAATGAGAAGACATAAAATAATGAAGAGTATGGGTGGAAAAGAGGGTATAAAAACCCATAATTTTGTTTGTGCTCCCAAGAAAATGGTTGAAAACCCTATTTTTCAGACCTAAGACAGCCCTGTAAATACTACTCGCCAGGGAAGGAAGAGTAACAGTCATATAATGTTGAGAACACAACTAGAATATCTATAGTGATCTCTTCATCAAACTCTAATATAATCATGTAGAAACCATTTAGATTTACTACGACATTTAACAAAACAACAATATTAATTGTAGCAATATAGCATGAGAGAGAAAAATAGAGAATTTTACTTGGGTAAATATGGCACTTGATCGAAATAATCAATGAATATGTTGTAAAAATGAGTGTGCATGAATTTATTCACATCCTTCTATAGTTGGGCAGTACTGCAAAGAGGGAGACTAGGCCGACCTAGTCATAAATAATAAAGTGGGTAACTTTCCCACATGTAAGCAAATTATGGTGCTCAAAAAACAAGCATTGTTTCTAACAAACAAGCATCATTTTGAGTATAAATTATTTAAATAAATTGTCATCAATTTATATTAAACTATGAAATCAACATTTGAAAAGAAATGCATATTAGGCATATTAAGCATCCATTGAAACTACGAATTGGAGTCCAATGAATTGTTATGGTAGATGAATATATATGGTGTGGTGACTTAGGAGAGCATCAATATGTAAAAAAGAATCCGAAAATATTCTAGGAAAATGAAAAGAAATAAAATAATGGAGAGTACTGCTGGCAGAGAGGGTAGAAAAACCAAAATTATGTTTAACCCTCCAATATAGTTAATCACCCATAGAATAAGTGAATTCAAATGAATGCCAATGGAGTGAATGCCCATGACATTTGGTCTCATCAGTTCATGAGTAAATGTTGGTGTGGGATTAAACCAATCCACTCATCAAGCCCTTGTGAATCATGCCAAGTTTTTTTACATAACATATGAAGGTTTGAAAACCTCTATGGCAGGTTATGGTCATACATGGATTCATAGGTTACAAATTTATCTCATGACCTAACCCATAATGTCGATTTCATGCCTCATACTTCTCAAAGACCCAAGCTACAAATATCATGTCTTGGTATTATACCTATGCGCAGATTTTTGGAGATTTGAGATGTTTAGAGGAGAACGAATCATATTTCCATAACACCCCTCTAGAACCAAGGATTAAAATGCCACAATTTATATTGGGAATTGTACCCATGAACTTGGGGATAATAAAGGGCACTGGATTAAGGAAAATTATATAGGCAATTCTAGAGCTAGGACCATTCCCTATATTGTTAAGAAATATAATTTCCATATTATATGCGATTTTATCTTGCTGCTAAAAGCAAGTTGTGTTTGATATGGACCTATTTCATGTTAAATAATTAGAGTCTAGTGCCAAACACATGATCACATATCCAAGCAAAATATCATCCCAGTGCATCTCCTAGAATGGTAGATATCAAGTGACACAATGTGACCATTTATTGCACAAAAGTTGAATTATATAGCAATGAGCCAATGGGGCATGCATTTTCATAAAATGATCACCTCATTTCACAAAACACGACCAAAGGAACTATGATTGTTACAATATCGTATGTTGGGTTACGGTGCAACACCATCATGTTATAAGACACAATTGCATATAAAAGGTTATACTCCATTATTAATTTTAATTGTGATGCTAATTTGCAACTAATGTTTGAATTTTTTGCATTACAATACTAAAAGGAAAATATAATTGAGTGTAAAAAGTGGAAGCAAAATTACAAGAAAAACCCAATATGGTATCATGTCCTCTTGAAGAAACCACCCATATCAAATGTGAGGAATATCAAGAGAGGATGAATGTAGAAGAACCCATACATCTTGCAGAAACGGTGAGGATCCTAAAGTAGAAACACTCCTAAATCTTACAGAAATTGTGAGGATCCTAAAAGAAATACTCCAAAGCTACATGATAGATAATGAAAGGACAATCCAAGAGAGAGAAAGACAGTTAAAATTGAATGCATTGTTTCTAGAAAACCTATCTGAAATTCAGAAGCAATTGCAACAAAGACCTAATGATACCAATGATTATTTTCAAATATAAAGATTCATTGAGAGGTTAAATACACATATTATCTAAAAATAAAATGAGGAAAATCACCTCCACAAAAAGCCACCATGCTAAAATGATAGATACATAGAGTAACAAATCATTATTTGATTCATCTAAGGTTGGGATAGTCAATTCATATGAGCTTCTTGGAAATGGTTCTGAGAGTGAATTACATAAAAAAAAAGTAAGAATAAGAATTCTTGAATTATGTTGCATGTATATTTCAAAAAGGCCACGCCACCCACCTTCACGGTGAATAAAGAAATGCAAAAATGAAAATGTTTGATTATTGATATTAAAGAAATACTTTCTTGTTCATGAAGATTAGAGGCATATGAATGCCATAGTGAAAATATTCCACATAACTAGAAGGGCTTCCATACAGTGGGAAGACACATCATGAAATGAATTTGTGAGAGGAATACCACTTGGAAGAAATTTCCTATAAGCCTTCGAATTACTATCTTATGTGCCATATATTAGAGATGAGAAAGTGAAAATTAAACATTTTTTCAATGAACTATCTCAGTCCTACCAAGATCAGATAAAAATGCCAAGTACTATTACCAGTAATATAGGAGTAAAAAATGTTGTAGAAGCCATGGAATAAGAAATACAAAACTTCCTTGAAGGAGAATAGATTCAAATCACAAAAATGCAAGACTTTAGGAAAGGATACCAACATGAGTTGCTTAGCCAAGATAAAACTATAATAGAATTTGAATTACCATATGCAAAGTGGATCTACACTTTTATAAATCTCAAAGTAAAATGCATATTGGATTTTAATCATAATAGAAAGATATAAGTGTGAAAAAATATTAGATATTCACTTGCAAAAAAAGAAACAAGAGAAAATAATCAATAAAACCACTAAGAAATTGACTAATGAACGAGAGAGACAACTCAAATATCTAATAAAATCTAATAATATGTTATTGATGAACATGAATGCAATATATAGAATCTCCTAGAGACCAATTAATTCAAATTAGGTTGGGGTTCGATATGCATCACTTAGAATAATTCAAGAGTACTTTCCCTAGTTGGAAGACACATTAAATTATACTCACAAACCCAAAATCAGAAAAATATCCTAAAAATGGAGTGAATGAAAATTAGGGGAGTTAAAGATCATCTATAACTGAATAATAACTCTCACATGCATAATGCTAACTAGTTAAATTTTGTTAAACTCCAAAATAGGACTAAAATTCAACTAACAAGGGGAGGAGAGAGAAAAAATGACCACTAAATACAAAGTGTATACTCACTCTAGGAATACCTATGCATGAGGTAGAAGGAATTTATGGATTGGAATTACCCATTTCATCCTACAACTAGTTTCAAGTCATGCCCACATGTAATCAACACTCAGTAAAAATACAAAACCCTACAAAATAGAAAATTTTCGAAATGATATGGAATGTGTAGTATTTAATTAAAAGTGACAATATGTTTCCATAATAATATATGGAATAAGGTATAATTATGACCAAATTATAGGTCCTAATGAACTAGTGAGTGCAATGTACCCTAACATCCACTTGAATCCCAAGTAGGGAGTATGCTAGGGAGTATATAAATTATTTAAATAAATTATCATCCGTTTATATTAAACTGTGAAATCAACATTTGAAAAGCAATTCATATTAAGCATGGATTGAAACTACGAATCACAGTCCAATGAATTATTATGGTAGATGAAGCGATATGGTGTGCTCCCTCAGAAGAGCACCAATATGCAATAAAGAACACTGAAATATGCTGGGAAAATGAAAAGACATAAAATAATGGAGAATATTGGTGGTAGAGAGGGTAGAAAAACCCAAAATTATGTTTAACCCTCCAATATAGTTAACCACCCATGGAATAAGTGAATTCCTATGAATGCCAATGCAGCGAATTCCCATGACATTTGGTCTCATCAATTCATGAGTAAATGTTGATGTGGGATTAAACCAATCCACTCATAAAGCCCTTGTGAACCATGCCGAGTTGTTTTACATAACATATGAAGGTTTCACAACCTCTATGGTATGTTATGGTCATACATGGATGCATAGGTTACAAATTTATCTCATGACCTCACCTATAATGCCAATTTCATGCCTCATACTTCTCAAATACCCAAGCTACAAATATCATGGCTTGGTATTATACCTATGCGCATATTTGTGGAGATTTGAGATGTTTAGAGGATAATCAAACATATTTCCATAACACCCCTATAGAACCAAGGATTAAAGTGCCACAATTTATATTGGGACGTGTACCCATGAACTTGGGGATAATAAAGGGCACTAGATTAAGGAAACTTATATAGAAAATGCTAGAGTTAGGACCATTCCCTATATTGTTCAGAAAGATAATTTCCATATTATATGTGATTTTATCTTGGTGGTAAAAGCAAGTTGTGTGTAATATGGACCTATTTCATGCTAAAGAATTAGAGTCTAGTGACAAACACATGATCACATATCCAAGCAAAAGATCATCCCAGTGCATCTCTTAGAATGGTAGATATCAAGTGAGACAATGTGGCCATTTATTGCACAGAAGTTGAACTATATAGAAATGAGCCAATCAGGCATGCATTTTCATATAAGAATGACCTCATTTCTCAAAATACATCTAAAGGGAATAGGATTGTTACAATGTTGTATGTTGGGTTACGGTGCAACACTATCTTTTTATAAGACACAATTGCATATAAAAGGTTATACTCCATTATTAATTTTAATTGGGATGCTAATTTACAACTAATGATTGAATTTTTTGCATTACAACACTAAAATAAAAATATAATTGAGTGAAAGAATTGGAAGCAACATCACAAGAAAAAACCCAATATGGTATGTTGTCCTCTTGAAGAAACCACCCATGTCAAATGTGAGGAATATCAAGAGAGGATGAATGTAGAAAAACCCCTAAATCTTGCAGAAATGGTGAGGATCGTAAAGTAGAAGCACTCCTAAATCTTACATAAATAGTGAGGATCGTAGAAGAAATAATCTAAAGCTAGATGATAGATAATGAAACAATAATCCAAGAGAGAGAAAGACATTTAGAATTGAATGGATTGTTGCTAGAAAATCTATTTGAAATTCAGAAGCAATTGCAAAAAAGAGCTAATGATACAAATGATTATTTTCAAAGATAAAGATTCATTGAGAGGTTAAAAAACACATATTATCTACAAATAAAATGAGGAAAATCACCTCCATAAAAATACATCATGCTAAAAGGATAGATAGATCTAGTAACAAATCAATATTTGATTTGTTTAAGGTTGGGATAGTCAATTCATATGAGCTTCTTGGAAATGGTTCCAAGAGTGAATTATATAAGAAAAATAAAAATAAGCATTCCTCAACAAAAGATCCTTGAAGGAGAATAGATTCAAATCACAATAATGAAAGACTTTAGGAAAGGGTACCAATATGAGTTGCTTAGCCAAGATAAAACCATAATAGAATTTCTATTACCCTATGCAAAGAGGATCTACACTTATATAAATCTCAAAGTAAAATGCATATTGGATTTTAATCATAATAGAAAGATATAAGTGTGAAAAAATACTAGATATTTACTTGCAAAACAAGAAAGGAGAGAGAATAAAACCACTAATAAATTGACTAATGAATGAGAGAGACAATTCAAATTTCTAATGAAATCTAATAATATGTTATTGATCAACATGAATGCAATATATAGAATCTGCTAGAGACCAATTAATTCAAATTAGGTTGGGGTTCCATATGCATGCAATTAGTATCATTCAAAATTACTTTCCCTAGTTGGAAAACACGTTAAATTGTACTCACAAACCCAAATATACCATGAAAATAATCCCAATGCCTACAACTATGCGAGGAAAATAATACCAATTCCTATAGCTATGTAAGGAAAACACATCAAATTGAGAGAAAAATACCTGTGGAAAATAAACCTTTTGTTGTCTTCCTTGAAACTTCTAGCTTAGTTTCGAGTTCCTTTACAAAATAACAATGAATGCCCCACCATATAAAAAATAAAACAATTCGGGGCCAAAATTATTTTCACCCTCTACACCAAAAACGTTTCAGTGGTTTCAGTCAGCTTGTTTCCATTTTAAGCCAAACTGTTTCCATTTTAAAATGGCCTAGCCTGCTGTTTCTTGTTGTTTCCCACTCAGTTGTTGCCCATGTCTCCCACTTTTCCTAAGAATTAGGGTCTTAATATCTATCTCCCACCACCCGTGAATAAATGAGTATGTGCTTTGTTGCCTGAATGCTAGTAAGGGGTATAACCATTGGGCCTCATGCCCTTAATGCCCATCACAGAAACCCTCGCTCTTGCGGCTCTCAAACCCTAAGAGACTCTCAAACTCTCATCTCGTGCCTCTCAAAAATTAGTGTTTGTCTCTCCATTTTCTTGACAAACCCTTGATTACAATGGGGCAAATGAGGCCCTCCTTCCTTGCATAAATTATGATACTCCTGACATAGGCCACCACTATTTGCCATGCATATTTACAGAACCCTAGAATACTGTAGAGAGGGAATTCATTCCGACACAGGATTAGCATCAGTACAATCCAGGAGAATATTACGCACAATAAACATGCCCAATGGCAACGTCACCATCTTCGTGAATCAAATACAACTGCAGACATTTCTCAATCTTTTTCGAGAGAAAATTCCCCTATTCCTTGAAACCCTCTTTGTTCCCTGAAACTCTCTCTATTCCTTGTAATGTTCACTGTTGCTGTAGATACTTATGAATACAAATTACAAATCTACCAAAATTTGTTCGGGAGTCCAGCCGTGGGTGCTTTCATAATAAAACCATAGGTTAAACACTTCCCTCACAAGAAAATCTCACAGGAATACCACACCTTCGACCATCAATTTTGTATCATTCACTGTTCAATTTCCAATTACAGATTCAATATATACCAAATTACATATATATATATATATATATATATATATATATATATATATATATATATATATATATATGTGTTCGGGAGTGCAAACATGGGTGCTCTCACAGTAAAGCCACAGGATACCACACCTTCCACCTTCACTTTTGTATCATGCCCTATTCAATTACAAATTATAGATTCGATATATACCAATTTATATATATATATATATATATATATATATATATACGGGAGTCCAGAAGTGGGCGCTCTCACAGTAAAACCATAGGATACCACACCTTAAATCTTCAATTTAACCAAAATTTTTGAAGTACTTGATTTGTATATTTACCATAATAACTGAAATAATTATTTTTTACTTAACTAAAAATATATATTTATTGAATATAATTCATTGAAAGTCAATATTATTAAACATCAAATTTATATTTATCAGCATTGCAAATAGATGTCATTAAATATCAAATTTACATAATTTTTGAATTATTAAGTACATACTAAATATAAAGTGGGTTTATTTATGAATTATTTTAATGATATAAAATTTAAATCGAAGAAATAGTTAATTTAAAAAAATTAGAATTTTATATCGTACGACATGGTATTGATGGAGTATGAGCCAAGTTTTACAATGCTTTGGACTAGAGGCCCTTAAAAAAACTTATTGGCAAATAATTATCAATTTGATACTTAAATTTCATGAAAAATTATTGACAAATAATTATGAATTTAATACTTGAATATCATGAAACTTTTGGTTAGGACAATATGGTTAAATCTTATTTTGTTTTCTTTTCCTTATTTTCTCTATAAATATTGTAGGTATATATTTGAAAGTATAATTGTAAATTATATAGTAATTAGAGTTAATAATTTGGAATTATATGAAAATATTTATCAAAATTTTTAAATTCATAGATTCAATTACATACTATTGTTTTTTTTTATTTTCAAGTAATTAAGGTATCAAAACCAATGAGTTATGTTCTTATCTATTTGTATTTCAAAACTAAGTCAATACTACCTAATTTAACTACCATTTATTTTCAAATAATCAAGGTATCAAAACCAATGAGTTATGATGATATCTATGTGAATTGTAAAAGTAAGTCAATACCACCCAATTAGCTAGCACTATAAATATTATTCAAGGACACAACGATAAGCATTAAAATTTTCTTGAATACATCTAGTTACTTGTCATGTCTTCATTGCTAAGTTTTGGTACAATTATAGAGTATCACATTGTGATGCAAATGTAGTCTAAACTAAAATTTTAAATTACACCATATATTACTATATCCACTAAACATAATGCAATGACCACAAGTTACCACTACTCATACTAACATGAAAAATAATTGAGCTACCACTATGACAAAGAGATTTTCACTACCATGGACATAGATAAATTAGGGATTACCTTTTCACATGTTTAAAAGAATATATAGATATAGTTTCCCAGTGTTACCTCTATCACACTACTTATGAAAACACTTACTTTAAGACAATCTCCCCTTAACAAGAAGGAAACGATTATTGAAGAAACCTAATTTAATAATATAAAAGAGAAACACATTTATTATATTGGGAAAAATATACTAACCTTGGATCTATCAATGGAGGAATAGGGTAATATTACTTAAAGTAAAAACCTCTTTTACAATGTGAACTTTTGAAGAAATTTTTGCATCATACTTATCATCTCAGCTCTTATAGATTTATGTGAGTTCTCTTAAACAATTTTATCTTAATTGTTAAAACTAACAATAGACATTAAGTCAAGCTGACTATTCACTTTCCAAGGTAGAGAACATGCTTCGGGTTCTTCAAAACACTTGGCATCCCTTGTCACATACCCCTGTGACCGAGTTGGGTAATTACCTACTATGTTTCCATTACTTGATTTAACTTCGATTGAAGATAGATTCAATAGTTTTCATTGGTATAATTATTCCATCCTTTAATTAAAAAATATTATTGATGCAAGTACACTCATCTTCTTAAAAAAAAATCGACAATATTAAAAGTAATGAATTGTAAGATATAACAATGCAATTATACTCCTAAGGTTAGGGATGCAACAACATAAGGACTAAGGAGCCACATACATAACATCCAAAGAAATTTAAGCCACCTATATTAGCTGAAGAAACTTACTTGGAAAACTGAGCACTGCAACACAACATAGAACTAGCTTCCTCCAGTTCACCCTTGAGGTGAGATTTATTTCCATGCATCAACTACCCTTGTTGATCTCTTCAATGGATATTTCATACCCTCTTTCATGATATGGTTTGCATTAGTGGCATCCCAGTTTTAGGGATATCTTTTATTCATTTGCCTAGGATTTTCCGAGAAAAGCTCGCCTTTATCTCCCGTGAGGCTTTTCATCATGAAAGCTTACTTTTATCTCCCACAAGGCTTCTATGTTTTTTCCTAACATAAAATATTTCTCGAGCTAAGTAAACTAATGGATATTTATCTCCAAATCCATTAATCTTATCTAGATTTGGATCTAGAATTCTTATCGTGAAAGAATTATCCATTCCCATTCACCAATGGGGTTAGGAAAGAATCACATTTCTTGGTGTCTCACTTTTCCAAGTGATTAAATTATTTTATCTAATAATACACTATTTACTTTCATCGTTACATATTAAACCTAGCTTTTCTTAGCTTAGGTCAATAGATTATTACATACAACAGAGGGGTGTTACATACTCTCCCCCTTAAATTTAAATTGTGGTTTGTTTATTAGTGCATCTTATAATTTATTTCCTCATTCACAGGTAACTGTTTCTGAACTTTTAGGTTCCTAAGGCCTTTCCACCTTAATGATATCTTCGTATACATCGGTTACAAAGGAGTTATATGAGCAATCTCCTTCCATCACTATGTATGCATTTGTTTCAATCAATTTTGTGAGATATTTTCCGATGCAGAACTCAATTTTTGTTTGTGACATGAGTAACTACAGGTTAGTAGTGCCCACCCTTTAGTTGGGATCCCTCAGTTCCAACTTATTTAAATAATAGGAATAAATGATTTTTCATCCAATGAATGTGTGTTCTTGTCGAACACTTGCCTTCTACAGTTTCCTGGCATTAGTCCCAACAAATCAAACTAGCACATTTGACCAATCAAGAGATATAAAATATCATATCAAGTTAGCTCACATATAATCATCAAAATCATAACCCATATGTAACCATTATAAATTAGGATCATACGTAATATGTATACTAAGAAAGAACAAATATTGATTCTTATCCTTAGTTTCGAATGCCAATTCTTAGTTTCCACCTTGGTTTTGCTTTTGCACTCGGGATCGACTGCCACAACTAGCAATATCCAATGCTTTCTCTTGAACCATGTGCACCTACACATAGCGTGTAGTGAGCACATACATCTATATATGTCATATATCACTATGAACTACATTCATCCATGTTGCTACGATATGTACTGCTTGTACCCATTACCACCTGTACAACTTTTACACCATACCAATGTCAATAACATCACATAGATGACATATACTTCACCCACATGTTTTAAACCATGTGAGTATTACGCCAACAAAAAAATTAATTATTCATATTACCTTTAGGTAAGTCCAATCAAACCATGGTTAGTTTGTCGATTTCAAAATAAGGAATTCATGTATATGTTCGACTTTTGCAACTAGAGAAGAATTGAAAACCATTATGTGAAATTATTCAAGTCCTTTTACTTAGCTAATCCTTTTCATGTATCTTTTTGTTGCAGGAAGTTTTCAAAAAATGATAACATGCATGCATAGTAGAACTTTACAAAATCAATAACTTTAATTTTTAGGATTGAATTTGTCTTGTAGATGAGGTTTTAATAACAATAGAATATGACATCCACTTTATCATAAAGAAAACTATTTACTATAAAGTTAGTCTTGTATGGACTTCATTATTATATTTGAGTCTCATAACAACCTTGCCTTTGTCTTTAGCAAATAAAATAATCATTTGATATGCAAAAGTACTCCACATATAAATTGGTTATGTCATATGATTTCCTATTCTCTCTTAAAGAATCTTATTCGACACTTTCTACCTCATCTAATCAAGTTCGTGACCCATTATGGAAACAAATCTGGTACTCAATGTCAACCCATATTAAATAGTTATGAATTTAATAATTCATTATATAGTTTAATATATGTTATTTTCTAAACAAACCATGTTTGATACTAAACCTGGATGTTATCGGGAAATCTAGTGTCCACTCGGAGCTGCTAGTCCCACTAAGACTGGTAGCTATCTTAGAAACAAACAAACAAAAACTACTTTCATTTTCCTTTATGAGAAGTAGATAAGAGGGGAATGAAGGACACTAACCTCAGTCTTGCACTTGGTTCCTTGCTCGGTTCCTCTCCCTTCCGACAGATCCTTGATGCTTCTCCTTCATCTACACAGCTTCAAAGAGAACCTGTGGAATCAAAGTAGCATAATACTATCGAAGAACAGAGATCTACAATCATAAACCATAAAGGACTAGATATATATTGACCACACAAATCCATATATCATCAAACACACAAAAATGTGGAGGGAAACTTGAATAGCTTTATTAATATCAAGAATAGCAAAGAGGATTAAAACCAATTGTTCTGACCCAGCGACATCCTCCAGCATAAAAGCCCTTCTTTCACCTCATGAAAAGCCTAGATCGCCAAACTCTATGATATTACACCAAGAAACCAACAACACTTCCTTACAAGATACAAAATTCCAGCGTCTGGATCTCTGGGATGAGGGATCCATATATAGATGATTGCAAGGGGGTCAGTCGGCTTCTGGGATTTTGATTAATGTCCTCTCTCTAACATTTCTTGATTCCACTTGGAGATTGATGATCTCCTACTCATCCCTGGGCGAATTCAGAGAGGCAAGTGTCATAGGAGAAGTTTCTAGAATATTCCATGATCATCCACCTCACAAACTGTCTCTGCCATTTGTCCACTCTCACCCATCACACCGTACAGAAGGGATTTTTTGTATGCAGCACGCCCTTTTCACTAGGAGGGTGAGATGCATTACACCCTCTGCACTAGGCAGTCTATATGGTCCAGCTTTGACCAGTTCTGAGTAGTTTTCTGTGGAGAACTTCTGGGAGATGATGTAATCAGATGACCTTGTTCTTTTAGGGTGTGAAGCAACACTTTTAGGGACTTAGGAGACCTTGGTTTATGGTCATGTTTGATTGGGGTTGTAGTGCCAAAAATGTCTATAACAGTTGCCCCCTAAAGCATGAGGTCGTTAATCTTTTGATGTCAAGTGAAATGCTTTATCATGAGGATCCGAAGTTTTTTTGAACTGGAAGGCGACTTGTAATAAGATACAATACAATACATTATCTTCATAATATTTTTCATGATCTGGCTGACACGGGCATTCCCATGCTCAGCTTTATAAATTCATTTTCATGTACATAAGACAAACAACCATCTGTGTGGTAGACTAATGATTCTGATAGAGTCAACATCCTTTGGATTGGATGATCATCTCTGTATCAACAATGTACATTTGATGTTTTTATTTTCCTGAATATATCATAACCCAGATGGATGAAACTAGATCCAGGGTCTTCAAACTCATTCAATCGTCACTCGGAGTACAAGTCGATCCATGTGAAAGATGTTATGGAGTCGAACATGGAAAGACATCGCCTGATTACCAGCCAATGATGTAAGCTATTAACAGCCGCGAGAGGAATCACCGATAATGATGATGACCCTCAAGGTAATATAGTACAATTCACATGGTGTGAAAAGGGACTTCACATCAAACACCACTCAAAATCTTTTGGTCAAAGGCCATTGATGTAAACCTGTCGCCAGAAGTGAGAAACTTGCCATTGAGGTATGCAAGCTTCAAAGTACTGAAAGGGTTGTTCCTAAGTCGACTTCTTGGATAATGAGCTGATGTCGACAACAAACGACTTGTCATAGGAGGGCCTTAATGAATCCCACATCTATGACACAGAACGGAGTAAATTATTTTGGAGGTGAAAATGATATGATGATACAAGGTTCTGGGTGGTGGTCATGAAAGAATGGAGCGTGAATGTATTGCAGCGGATGAGACATAGGTGAATTCTCTGAGTGACTTCTCTTTAACATACCAATGACACTGACATGGATTGGTAGCATTAACCCCAAATATGGATGGTGCAGTGGACCAATGGTTATATAACCGGTGAACAGAACAACCCAACCTGACTCGGATGCGGAGTGAAAGTGTCATGTTCAAGAGCGACTTGCTACCAATAAAGTTTCTTCAAGTTTTCTTCCCAATTTTTCCCCAGTCATTGCTAACCAGTACCTCTTTATTTTTATCAAGCTTGAGGAGGATAACATATGCTTTCTCTATAATTTTCCCTTCGGGAAAACCCGTCAATATGTTTTAACGAGCATAGCAATAGTGAAACTCGTTCTTGTCTTTATGGACAAGTTTGTCGCTATTTGGTTTTAACAAGTTTAACGACAAAGATAACTTAGTCCTTTTCAATTTTAGAGAGTCTGAAAGGGACATAAAGGAAACTCCAATAATCCTTTTTCGTCATATAATCCCTTAATTCTGAAAAAGTATAAAATAGCATGAAAAGGATGAATTTTCGGTAATTTTAACGAGCCAAACAAAACAAGCACTCAATATTTTTGTGCAATATTCTCTCAGGTCCAAAAGGATTAAAATCTAGAGGAGGGATAACACTTCTGGTAGCTTTAACGAGCTGGAGAGGCCAATTGCTTGGCAATATTTTCATATTTTATGAGTCAAATGAAAAGAGCTTAAAGGAGACTCATTTTTTGAGGAACGAGTGATAATTTTAGGTAGCAACTAATTCCAGGTAAGGTTTGGAATTTTCCAATCATGGCAGTGTCACAAGGATGGCTAACAGGATCACTCTTTTCAGTTGTTCCTCAAAAGGGGTAAAAAATCCAATGGAGGTGAATGATCGGTTATAATAGAGTGGAGGTGATGGTAAGAACAAGACCAGGGCTCAAAAGCTAATGATAATGCATTCACAATGGTTATTTACTAGAAATTGGTTCATTTTTTAATGAGCTTAAACTCTGCAGGAATGTTTTCTCAAAGCTAAGGTTTAATTTTAACGAGCTTGAACTTCACATAAAAAATGCTCGTGATAATGGTCATCGAATTAATTTCATCGCTAACCACTTTGTTCCTTCAAAGGTTGCACTGCCTGTTCAAGTGCTTCATCAAACCGATTAGAAATGAACAATATATGTTTTAAAAATTGAGCTAAAACACTAATATTTTACTCAAACTATGTTAAAAGTAATTTAAAAGTGGTTTTTACCCCTCATTTTACCATCTCATTTTGGATTGTTGTAGCTCTAGAGGTGCTTCTCCCCCTTGATTTTCACTAGTTGATTCCAGGAGATTCTGTGGATGATTCTCGGCGTCGTCTGGACTAGGTAGGAGCTAAACATGAGCTCTTCACTTGCATTCCTTCCTTTTTGAATTCTGTGCATGTTTCCCTATTTTTCTGAGCCTCTCGGATTTGACAGATTTTCCCTGGCTCCATCGCACACTTCCTATATCGAAAGGTGTAATGCATACTAGCTTGGCTATTGGCCAGTCAGTATTCATCTCAACCAGTACATTGCTGGGGGTGCGATGGGCACGAGAAGGGAAATTTTTGCACTATTTTCTCATGGAATTTTTGCCTGTTTTTTGCCAAATCAGGACCCTGACTCTTCTCCTGCTTGTTTCGCAGAGATTTATCAGAGCAAAATGGTTGTTACATGGCGAGAACGCGAGCATGTAGAAGAGGACATGCTTTCTTTACATGATCCGGTTACGGTAACTGCACTGCGGTACTGTGGCCTGTTCAAGTTTTTTTGCATCTCCAGCATGATGCAACAAAACATCTTGTTGCAATATCTTCTCGATTCATGGGATCCTACCAACCAGGTTTTTCGGATCAGACGAAAATCTATCCCCTTGATTATCGTGGAAATCTATTTTTTGACCGGTTTATTGAGGCGTGGTGCCCCTCTTTCATTATCAGGTTCTGCCCGTGGGGGCAAATCCGTGAGAGATTATAGTCGCTGATGTTGCAGAGAGGGATCTCAGCTGAGTAGGGACGGTAAGATCAAAATCTGAGACGTCAATGATTGGTCCTTGAGGACCATTTCTTTCACTTTTGGTAGACTAGCTGGTAGTGCGGCTCTTCACATGGCTGACAGGTCTTATATGCAGTACGCCTTGGAATGCCTTGAACTAAAGGTGTTCAACTGGTGTGACGCAATACTCCTTGTGATGAAAGAACAATTGACCAAGGTAAAAAGTAGAAAATCCAAGAACTTCTGCTATGGTTCTATTTTGACCACTTTCGCCTTGGAAAAGATCCTACTAATGCAACCACAATACATTTCACTTGGCTTACCTCCACCGACTTAGCCACGGATGCAGAGATGGGTTGAACTTATGGCCCTAACATGCTGGTCACTCCCAAGTTTCCTTTTCTGATACCTTCTTCGAGTTGTTCAACTACCAGGAGATGGTTTTCTCCAAGTATACATATGCTGGTATGGATATTTGGGGTGACCCGGATTTGGTGTTGCCAGTTGGTGAGCAGTGGGGTGCTATCGGTAAATTCTCTAACCATATCTCTGTTTATCATTTCTTTTTTTAATGTTCTTGTGCTTTCTTCTATCAGGACTAATCAAAACTCATGTGCTCATCCATATATTGGACTAGTTCGGCCAGTAGTACGTCTGAGAGTACCAGCTGCCGCTCCAGCAGGAGAGGCTGTGGGGAGGGCTATCCTTCGCGACCTTGATGTGGCCAAGACTCTTTCAACATTGCAGGATCATATTGAAGGCCTCACTCTCGGTATTCCAGACGTGAGGACTAACAAGCTGCCTCTGAGGTTGCAGCGACATACCACTGGCATGCCGAGTCGATGGACTAGGCTTTTACGCATGATTGCACAGGCGGTGACTTGTTATCACCAGCGTCATTAGACTAGGGTGCCCCGCAACATTTTTATTTTTGTGTCATTTGCGATTTTTTCCTGGTTACAGAACATTATGTATGAACCATAAACAGTTATATATATATATATATATATTATTTTCGGAGCTTTATTTTGGTTGAGTTATGTGATCTTGATGCAAATATTTGATGAAATTCTTCTTTTATAAATGTTGAAAATGTCTATCTAACACATAATTTTCCAATGAGTCTATTAATGTGTTTAATTTTCTGGAAATATGTTGATATTGAATAGAATCAAACTGCCTTTCCAAAATCTTGACCCTTAGGAACATGCAATAGATAGCTGGATTCTGTATGGAGTAGATACGAGTGAGTTGTAGGATGACGAGTTATGAGTCTAGCCTGACGATGAGTCAGCGTATGCCACGTGTAATGGCATTAGAGCGGAGCTCTATCAATGCGTTGTATTCACCAATATTGTTCATTGACTGACCAATACAGACCTCTCTAAAACTCACTAACTCACCGCTTGGATCGAAGATGGCCTAGGCCATAGAAGATAGGTTCCGCGAACTACGGATCACTCTGTCGGCATATCCAGCAAATCATTCCAATACGTCTAACATCTGCAACAAACGTAAAAGCAGATCACTTAACCAAAACAATTACCCTTAGTGAAAACAAAAATGTAACAAAAGCATAGGGGTCACTATCTTGAGTCAAGCATAGTAACACTTAAGGTACAACCCGTTACAAGGTTGCGCTAGTGGAATCCCATCATAATCTAATAACTCGTAGGCTCCTTTTGCTAATACACATTTAAAAATATAGGGGCCCATCCATAAGGACTTGAAATTACTTTCTCCCAATTTATCGGATTCCTGGTCGTAAAGTAAGACCAGGTCACCTTCTGAGAAGACACAGGGTTTGACATTCTTGTCAAAATTCGCCTTGACTCGTTTCTTATGGGCTTCATTAGCCAGAGCGACATCACGACAGGTTTCATCCAATTGGATTAGTTCCAAGAAATGAGCCTCCTCTTTTGAAGTTCCGAGGAGAAGGTCAACCGTGAGTTTGAGGGACGAGATTTCACACTGAACCGGTAAGATTGCTTCTAGGCCATACACCAGTTGAAGGGGTGTAAACCTAGTTGCATTCCTCACCAATGTTCGGTATGCCTGCAAGGTTGAGTACAGGATCAGGTGCCAACTCCTTTTATGGACTCCAATCATCCTTTGTAGCATCTGCTTCAAGACCTTGTTGATTGCCTCAACTTGTCCGTTGGCCTGCGGATAATATGGAGTAGAACTACCGTGGGGCAGCCCTAATTTGGCAGCCAATTCAGCCATCGTGTGATTGTGAAAATGCGATCCATGATCTATGACTATGGCATGTGGAACGCCAAATCTGGAGACTACATGATTGAAAAAAAAGAGTGCACCCATTTCGCTGCTGTTGTTTAATGTAGGCATCGCCTCGGCCCATTTGGTATAATAGTCTACTACAACTATGATATACCCATGCCCCCCGACTGAGGTGGGGTTACATGTCATGAAATCTATGCCCCATTTGGCAAATGGCCCAATAGCAACTACTGGTTGCAGAGATGTGGGTGGTATTCTGGTTTTTCGATCAAATATTTGACATGCATGGCAACTTCTGACTGTAGTTATGCAATCTTTGAACATTGTTGGCTAGATGTATCATGCTCGTAAAAAATTTTGCGCAATAGTGTAACCAGATTGATGCCCCCCACACGTGCGTAAATGGCAATCATTCATGACTTTTTCGGCCTCCTTGTGGGTGAGGCACCTCCTCAGAACTGTATCAACACCACAACGGTAAAGTGTATCATTGACGACCATGTAGTCTTTTGCCTCATATTGAATGCGTCATTGTTCCGAGCGAGAGGTACTAGACCTATATATTTGGGTTTGGAGATAGATTATTATGTCCCCATACCATGGATTGCTTGAAGATATCAGAAACAAAGATTCGTCCACAATTGCTTCTTCTGATGTTGCATCATTGAACGACGATGGGAGATCGCATAGTAACTCCGTGAAAACTAGGGATTTCTTCAATTTGGATTTTATAAATTTCAGATCAAACTCTTGTAGAATTGCTATCCATTTTGAATATTTTCCCCCCAGCAACTGTCGCGAACATATATAAGTCATGGGGTTGCAATCTGATAGAATGGTAGTTTTTCAAAAGAGGATATAGTGTCGAAATCTCTGTATCGCTTGAACAGCTGCGAGAGTTAGCTTTTCAACGTAGGAATACTTTCTTTCTGTATCATTTAAGTTTCTACTCAAATAATATATAGGATGTTCAATTCCATTATGTTCTTGAACTAAAACCATTGCGATGGTTGTATCCGCTGTAGCCAGATACAGGTTCAAGTCTTTTTGATAATCAGGAGCATACATTAATGATACTTTTATTAGGGATTCTTTTAAAGCATCAAATGAAGCCTTCGCAACCTGATCCCAGACGAAGGGTACTTCTTCTTTCAATAGACGAGTATAACCTTTACAAGTTCTACGTAATTTGGAATAAACCTCCTCAGAAAGTTTGCTTTTCCTTGGATTTTCTGAATCTGAAGCAAATTTGAAGGTGGAGGCAAATTAATGATTTCCTGAACCTTACATAGGTGGAGAAGAATCCCGTACTTTGAGACCACAAAGCCAAGTAAACAACCAAAACTGACACATAAAACACATTTGTGTGCATTGAGTCATATCTTGTAGTGTCGGGAACGTAGAAATATCGCTCTCAAATGTTGTGGATGATCAATCCGCTTTCACGAATGAGCCAGAAGATCATTGAGATATGGTTGAACGATGTTTTTGATGTCATGGAAGGAATAATTCATTGCCCTCTGAAATGTTGCCCCTGGTTTCTTTAAACCAAAGGGTAGCTTGCGATATGCAAATGTGACCCACGGACAAATAAATGTAGTCTTTGACTGGTCCTGTGGGTGGATATTTATTTGATTATACTCGGAAAATCCATCCATAAATGAAAAGATTTCACATCCGGTGCATTCATCAATTATCTTGTTAATGAAGGGTGTAGGGTAGTTGTCTTCTGGACAAGCTTGATTTACATCCCTATAATCGACACACACTCTAATCATTCCTTGTTTTTTCATTACAAGAATAATATTCGATACCCAATCAGTTAGAGGAACCAGGTAAATAAAACCAACATGGAGAAGTTTTTCAACTTCTATCTTGATGGCAGCAACTTTCTTGGGGTGCACCTGTCGTAGCCTTTGTCGTACTGGTTTGACATCTGGATACATTTTAATTTCATGTTCAACTATGCTCGAGTTAATGCCTGGCATTTCATCATACGACCAAGCAAAGACATCTCTAAATTCACGAAAAAGAGCATTATATATTTCCATTTCTGAAGGAGAACAAGATTTTCCGACATGAATATTCTCTACAACATCTGTTCTGGTCGAGATATTTATGGCAATAGTCTCTTCAATATTGGACAAGTTTCTCTCAAAATCCACTGTGTTTACAGTATTTGATAGAAAATCAAAAACCAAGGGACGATGAAGGTCACTAGGAGTATCTTCTTTGTAAGCCAGAAGATGGGAACGATGGTGGTAATCTTCCCATGGTGCCCCGTCAATTATCATTGACTGAACAATTCCTTCGTCTGTATAATGTACTTGCGACCAAGGATCTAAAGGGGTACCATATTATTTAGACCTATCTATCCAAACACTTGATGATCATTGATTTGGGTTTGCCTCCCATGCCAAGAACATTGATTGCTACAAGATTTCCATTGGGCTTGTAGGCAATACCTGCAGATGATCCATCTTAATATCGTTTTCAAAGATCTTTTGAATAGAAGATATCATATTACAGGTTCCCACCATTGCCACTTCCGCCAGATCGATTACAGGTGGTAGGGAAAATGTCCCCACTAATATAGGCTCTTTTAGTAGGCCTACTCCAATGTTTTGAATCGAATGAGGGCTTCCTTGGATCATTGGAATGCCTCCCGTAACTTGTGAACTGTTGGGGAGAAATGCCTATTGGTCGATGACTATAATTCCTCCTTGAAAGGGAAATGCAATCTTCTTGAAGTAGGTCGAAAAAATGGCTGCCATATCATATATCCAGGGCCTTCCCAGTAGGATGTTGTAATCGAGGTTTCCGTCAATTACTTCAACATCTATTTCTATTGTTTTGCCCCCTACTTCAAATTGCAAGTTACTTAAAATCCCCTATGGGGTGCATGTTCGTCCATCAAATGCTTTTAATGTTTTCGAAGATTGCGACAAGGGTGGAGATCCTAAAGTTTTATAGAAGCTCATCTACATGATACATGTGGATTCCCCCTCATCAATAATTGTTCGATGAACAATTTTTTTGAGGGCTTTCACTTGAATAAGGAAAGCTAGTTGAGCTGGTAACTAAGGGTCATATCCTTTGTGATTAAAGGACACAAGATTGGAATCCATTGGGTCAATCCCACCTATCGCTGATAATAAAGCCTGCTTTTGAGAGGGGCAATTTTGTAGTACCTCAAGTGTCGACATAGCGGATGGTGATTGGGCCAGATCTTCCACTATATTATAATGTTGTGCTACTCTGGCACGAGGATTAAGTGTCGATTTGTGTACTACTCCCTTTGGTGGCTTTATCGTTAGTTCAGGAATGATGGGCGGCACAACTTTGGTCGAAGTTGTTGTTGAACTTCTGGGTTGATCATTAGCCTTGTTGTCTGACAGCTTTGGATTCCCATAATCTTTATTCCTTGTCGATATCAAAGCATCGTTTTGCTGCTTCGAAACCGACAACATTAACACTTGGGACAGGGAAGCATTGTCACTAGCAACCATATTTGTTCCTCGATTTGGAAACAGATCAGTCAATACTTCCAAGGTTTTCAAATTCTTGAAGAATTTTCTAAGCTCAGCTTTATACAGACACTCTCTTATCCAATGATCCTCATCACATATAAGGCATGAACGATTTGGTTTCCTATCTCCAAAAGGGTTTGCAGAAGATTTTTCAGGGGATGACTCCTCCTGTTTTTTCTTCTTCCCTTTCTTTTTCTTCTTGCCTCCTAGTTTCTTGGTTTCTTTGCCTTTGTCAGTCGATACGGGATTTACTTCCGAGGTGAGAAGTTCTTCATTTGCATTTCAACCTAAAACTGTACGGGCCTTCTTTGACTTAGCATTTACGGTTTTTGTGCTGGTCGTTCCTATCACGCCATCCCCAGTATGAGAGTCTTTGTTTGATTTAGGAGAGGGAGGAATGGAAAATTCTGATCTAGGAGCTTTAGGGATTTTATCGTAGAGCATGCTATACTAAGTATAGATCAAGTCTAAATATTGCGCACGAGAAATTACTTGCTCTTCAGTGATGACTCCTCCCTTTGCCACATCTTCCGTAATAGATGGTAACAACGACTTAATAAACCATTCAGCCGACAATTGATCAGGAACATATGTTTTTACCATTCTATGAGGACGTCGCAACTCATGAATGTGATCGGATATGTGAGTGGCCATCGTTTTCTTGAAATTGGTAAGAAGCTCTGTTCCCATTTCATACCTTATGGGAAACTGAAAATGGTTTAAAAAGGTTGTGGCTAGGGTACTGAAGTTATCAAACAAAGCTCTAGGCAATTAGATACACCATTTTCCTACCAGACCAGTTAATGTTCGCTGGAAAAGGCGAATCCTGATCGAATCATCGTTTAGAGTGTTAGATGAAAGGTCATCACATGATTCGACAGATCTTCACTCGGATTTCCATTAAATTTAGGAATATCTTATGGAAGTTTATGAGGAATCACTGGCCACCAAGGGGCGTAAGCGATTGGATTGTTTTTTATCCGGTTTAGATCTGGTAACTCTAAGGTTGCCATGAAGGGAAACTGTTGATTCAGGTTCGGTGAAGCATACCAAGGATAAGATGGGATTGCTTGAGAAGTGGGTCTTTGCATACCAACATAGTGCATTTGATGCTGATAAATTTGATAAGGTTGATGGGCATAACCATTATGAAATGGTTGACGTTGTCCATTTTGAATATACGACTGCCCATAACTTGCAAAGACTTAGTGCTCAGATCCTTGGTAAAGTTGTTGGAATTGTGGTTGTTGATATTGCACCAACCATGGTTGTGAGACCATGTGCTGTTGTCCAATATTGTCTGTTTGACCGAGATGAGGGGTAATGGTACCTGTTTGAGCCTGGGTCACTCCAGTTAAGGAGCCACTAACCGATGATTGTGGTGGCATCGCAAGGACAAGGGGCTATTGGATTGTGACCTGAGAGACTTGAGGTTGGCATACAACAGGTAATGCTTGTACTTACAACACCGTCACAATAGTTGGTGTAGTGGGGATATTTGACATAGGCGTACTTTGTTGCATTGAGTATACAACTCTTTGTTATTGAGGTAGTATTGGTATCCAACCACTGGATGTAACTCCAACATAACTTGAATTCTATTGCAAACCCTCGTATGTTTGACCTCCTGGAAGAGACAATGAAAAGGCATATTGCCCCAATATGGCGGTAGTCTGGCGCTTAATGGAATGATTTGTCTTTGAAGACCACACTGCCCAAATTGAAACTGCAAAGGATAAATTTGTTTAAACTCAACATAAGAGATTTCAGATATTGTTCTAGACGAAAAAACAGGAACAGAACATATTGTCGAAACATCCTCTGGACGGATTCCGTCCAGCGATTGAGAGCTAGTTGTGACAGATGGTATGCGGACGAACATTGTCGGAGTGGCAACAGGAAGTTCTACCACTGCTATGTCAGATGACACAGTACTAGATGTTGGCAGTTGTTCAGACATATCTAGTCTATCCAAAAGGTTTCCTAGTGATTCTACAGGAACTTCCGATAACGGTAGACTAATTTCTGATGAAGAAGGATATAGAGAGATCCCAACTCGAATTTGTGATGGAGTACTAGATGGTGGATCCTCCGCAGTCTCTACTATAGCAATCAAACCAAGTGGAAGAGGTACATGGTCAGGTCCGTAGAATATTTCCGGTGCCGAAGAAGGTATAGATTCTTCAGCGACTTTTGTTTGGGGAACAACACCTTCCGAATCATTTGAGCCAGTTCAGGTATACTAAGATCAGTTCTACTGTCCTCTAGTGGCTGCGGAACTTCTGCTGTGAGGGTAGGGGTACCAGAAATGTTTGGAGTAACCAGAGTCTCCGAGGGTGTCAGAACACTTGTCCCAACCAGACCAGGGGATTTTGAGCCAGTTAAATGAGTTCGCTTTTTCAAGAATAATTTTGATTCTGGGGACAAAGATAGTTGACTCGTAAGTCTCCGTGAACGATGTGGTTTCAATTGACTCTCTTCCACGATTGCGGATTACTCGATCAACTAAAAATAAAGCGGAAAATGTTTCCGAATTAAATGAATTTTAGACACTTTGACACAACTTGTTTTTTCAATTTTTAAGAGTCGAGAAAAAACAAAAGATGACTCTAGTCGCCTTCGATTTTTAATGAGCCTGAAGTGACAAGTGCTCAGATGGACCTTTTCCTTTAAGGAGCCTGAAAAGGAATGAAAGAGACTACTCCGGAAATCTATACAGAGGGATTACCAAACCAAATGCAAAACTACAGAATACTTTTTACAGTATGGCAGTCAATCTTTCTGAATGTTGTGTTCAGTGCATTGTGATCAATAGGCTGATAGACACGGCTTCCTATGGATAAAGGATATAGCATATTGTGGTCTCCTAATATATATCGACGGTACATGGGAGTACAAGTCTGTTGGCACTTGTGATCTCAAAGAGGAGGAATCACCCAACCAACAATGAAAGCGACAGTTACCAGGTTTTCCGATGCCAGAATACATCTCTAGCCTATACTTCTAGATGTTGTGCTTTAGGTGCCAAAGCGTTTTTATGCTCATTGAATTTATTTTACAGTTGATCTTTCTTAAGAAATTTTCATTTCTGGTTCACTGCGTGATGTAGATATAATTCCTAAAATGCAATCTAAGATGATAAGCAATCATTTAATCTTCTTTTTGTAATGAAAATCCTAGCTACTAAAGAAAGAGTGATGATATTATTTCAACATAGAGCAGAGAGCACACACTATATGCAGTATCGTAAATCAAACCAACAAGCAGTATAAATGCAAATGCACATGCACGTATTTGTTTTCAACTTTCTTAATGTGTGAATGACAAGAAGAATGCTAAGTACAAATCTGAATTATCTTTTTAAAGGGACAGTACTAACAAATTTCTTTTCAAAAACGAAAGGAAGATAATGACGACCCTTTGCTATTTTGAATTGAAAACTGCTTTCGACACTTGAAAAATTACTAATTCAAATCAAATACAAGAGTAACCATATAACTGATCGTCAAGAACAATAGAATTATTTTCTTTGACTGAAAATGACACTTGCGACAATTTCAAATCAGAAGACGACAGTTTGATTATGCTACTTCTTTGTAAAAGAGAACTGAAAAGGGCACACAATACATAAAAGCATTCATATTTCTTTGCACAATGGAGGTGGAATGATGGAAACGAAGGGAGTTTCCACAGTGGTATACTGATCACAGATAGCAAAACTCTTGAACAAAGCTAAAGAGAGGAACACGGAAACCAAAATTGGAGGGAAGAAGAGGTCTTGTCTAATTAGCGCACCTGTAACACAGGGAAATTGTGATGTAGCGAACCTACTGCACATGGGAGGTAGCATCCAGATTTCCAAGATGAGAAGGTGCGATGGTCCAGGGACGAGACTTCAACTGGCTTCCGGGTCACAGTTTGCAGCTCAGTTCAGGGATTTAGGCCGAGCAAGTGATGTGCAGTAAATAGAAATCACAAGGGATGATCTAATGAGGTTACTAGAGCCACCACTAGGGCAATTAGAAGGTTTACAAATTGATTGTTCAGTTTATAAACAAAACCAGGAGATAGACTGAAGCAGCATTGATCTACTTTGCACTTGCATAGAAAATGCAGTTCAAAGGCTAGCTGGCTTGACTTCAAGCTCCGTATGTAAGTTTATAAAACAAACAAATATAAACAAACAAACAATCTATTCACTCCCTAGTGGAGTTGCCAAATTTTTATCGAGAAATCTAGTGTCCACTCGGAGCTGCTAGTCCCACTAAGACTGGTATCTATCTTAGAAACAAACAAACCAAAACTACTTTCGTTTTCCTTTATGAGAAGTAGATAAGAGGGGAATGAAGGACACCAACCTCAGTCTTGCACTTGGTTCCTTGCTCAGTTCCTCTCCCTTCTGACAGATCCTTGTCGCTTCTCCTTCATCTACCCAGCTTCAAAGAGCACCTTTGGAAACAAAGCAGCATAATACTATCGAAGAATAGAGATCTACAATCATAAACAATATAGGACCAAATATATATTGACCACACAAATGCATATATCATCAAACACACAAAAATGTCGAGGAAAACTTGTATATCTTTATTAATATCAAGAATAGGAAAGAGGATTACAACCAATTGTTCTGACCCAGCGTCATCCTCAAGCATGAAAGCCCTTCTTTCACCTCATGAAAAGCTTAGATCACCAAACTATGATAGTCCACCAAAAAACCAACAACACTTCCTTACAAGATACAAAATTCTAGCCTATGGATCTCTGGGATGAGGGATCCATATATAGATTATTGCAGCGGGGTGAGTCATCTTCTGGGATTTTTATTAGTGTCCTCTCTAATAGTTCTTGATTCCACTTGGAGATGATGATCTCCTACTCATCCCTGAGTGAATTCAAAGAGGCAAGTGTCATAGAAGAAGTTTCTGGGAGATTCCATCGTCATCCACCTCGCAAATTGTCTCTGTCATTTGTCCACTCTCACCCATCGTACCGTACAGAAGGGCTTTTCAGTGTGCATCGCACCCTCTACACTAGTGTTACAGGGAAATGTGTCCACACAGAACTGCTTATCCCACTAAGGTGTGGTAGCTACCATAGAAACAAACAAAGTAAAGCTACTTTCATTTTTCCTTTATGAAATATAGATGAGAGTACAACAAAGAAGACCAACCTTTGTCTTGCGCTAATCTCCTAGTTTGATTCCTCTCTCTCTTGATAGTCTTTCGCTACTTGCTCCCTTGTACGCCCAGCTTCACAGAGTACCTGTAAGATCATAGTCGCATAGCACTATACAAGAACATGGATCTATAATCATAAACAATCTAGGATCAGATGTAAATTGACCATACAACTGCATAAAATATAAATGACACAAGAGTATGGAGGAAAACTTGAATAGCTTTTATTGATAAACAAGAAAGAGACAAGGGAGTTACAACCAGTTGTTCTGACCCAACATCATCCTCTCAGCAAGGAAGCCCCTCTTCACCTCATACAAAGCTTAGATCACCCAAAACTCTGATGTTGTCTCAAGAAACCAACAGAAATTCCTTACAATATGCAAAATTCCAGCCTTTGGATCTCTGGGATGAGGGATCCATATATAGATATCTGTAAGGGAGATGAGTCAGCTTGTGATTTGATTAGTGTCTTCCCTCTGATAGTTCTTTCTTCCACTTGGAGATTGATGATCTCTTACTCATCCTTGGTCGAATTCATAGAGGCAAGTGTCACAGGAGAACTTTCTGGAACATTCCATGCCTCTCCACCTCGCAGAATGACACTGCCATTTGTCACTTGTCGCCCATTGCACCCCATAGAAGGGCGTTTTGAGATGAAACACACCTACATAGTGTATTTAGGTGAGATGCAATGCACTTTACCTATGGAGCAGCTGAAATGATCCTGTTTTGACCAGTTCAAAGCAATTTTCATGGAGAACTTATGGGAGAAGCTGTAATCAGTTGACCTTGTTCCTTTAGGGGTTAGAACAACACTTTTAGGGACTTAGGAGTCCTTGGTTTATGGAAATTTCATGCTTGGGGTTGTAGTTCCCAAAAATGTCTATACTAGTTGCCCCCTAAAGCATGAGGTCGTTAATCTTTTGATGTCGGGTGAAATGCTTTATTATGAGGATCCGAAGTTCTTTCAAGCTAGGAGGAGACCTGTAATAAGATACAGTACATACATTATCTTCATAAATTTTCATGATCTAGCTGAGGCTGGCATTCCCATGCTCAGCTTTATAAATTCATTTTCATGTACATAGGACAGACAATTGTCTGAGTGTAGACTGATGATTCTGGTAGAGCCATCATCCCTTTGATTGGATGATTATCTGTGCAGCAATGGTGTACATTTGATGTCTTTATTTCCTTGAATATATATCGCAGCCCGGATGGATGAAACTAGATCTGGGTTCTTCAATTTCGTTCGATCTTCACTCGAAGTACAAGTCTATCCATGTGAGAAATGTTCTGGAGTCGAACATGGAAAGACATCGCCTGATTACCAGCCAATGATGTAAGTTGTTAACAGGCATGAGAGGAATCACCGATAATGATAATGACCCTCAGGGTACTGCAGTACAATTCACGTGGTGTGAACAAAGGACTTGGCGTTGAACACCATGCAAAACCTTTCGGTCGAAGGTCATTGATGTAAAGTTGTCGCCGAAAGTGAGAAACTTGCCATTGAGGCATGCAAACTTCAAAGTACTGAACGGAGTGTTCCTAGATCAACTTCTTGGATAATGAATTGATGTCGACAAGAAGCAATCCGTCACAGGAGGGCCTTGATGAATCCCACATCAATGACATGCAACGGAGCAAATGATTTTAATGGAGGTAAAAACAATCTGATGACATAAGGTTCAGGGTGGTGGTCATGAAAGAATGGAGTGTAAATGTATTGTACCGGGTGAGACACAGGTGAATTCTCTGAATGACTTCTCTTGAACATATCAGCGAAACTGACATGATGGACTAGTAGCATTAACCCCAAATGTGGATGGTGTGATGGGACCATGGTGATATGAACGGTGAATGAAACAACCCAACCTGACTTGGATGCGGAGTGAAAGTGTCATGTTCAAGAGCGACTTGCTACCAACAAAGTTTCTTCAATTTTTCTTCCCAACTTTTCCCCAGTCATTGCTAACCAGTACCTCTTTATTTTTGTCAAGCTTGAGGAGGATAACATATGCTTGTTCTATAATTTTCCCTTCGGGCAAACCCATCGCTCTGTTTTAACGAGCCTAGCGATAGTGAAACTCATTCTTGTCTGTTGTGGACAAGTTTGTCGCTATTAAGTTTTAACGATTTTAACAACAAAGATAACTCGGTCCTTTTCAATTTTAGAGAGTCTGAAAAGGAATGTAAAGGAAACTCCAAAATTCCTTTTTCGTCGTCTAAACCCTTAAGTCCGAGAAAGTATAAAAAAATACAGAAGGGATGAATTTTTGATACTTTTAACGAGCCGAACAAAACAAGCACTCGATCTTTTTGTGTAATAATCCCTCGGGTCAAAAAAGATTAAAATCTAGAGGGATATCACTTCTGGTCCCTTTAATGAGCTGGAGAGGCCAATGGCTCGCCAATCTTTTCATATTTTACGAGTCGTTTGAAAAGAGCTTAAAGGAGACTTGTCTTTTGAGGAACGAGTGATAAAATTGGGTAGCAGCTAATTCCAGGTAAGGTTTGGAATTTTCCAAGCACGACAGTGTTACAAGGATGGCTAGTGAGATCACTCTTCGCAGCTGTTCCTCAAAAGGGATAAAAAATCAAATGGAGGTGAATGATAGGCCAATACAGAGTGGAGTTGAGGATGAGAACACGACCAAGGCTTTTAAAGGCTGAAGTACTACATTCATGATGGTTATTTACCGGAAAATAATTCATTTTTAATGAGCTGAAATGCAGGGGGAAACATTTGCTTATGGCTTATGTTTATTTTTAAACGAGTTTGAACTATGCGCTAAAACTGCTCGATGCAATGGTCATTTCTTGACTTTACCATAAATAGCTTTGTTCTTTCAAAGATTGCACTACATTTTCAATTGCTCCATCAAACTAGTTAGAAATGAACAATACATGTTTGAAAAATGAGTTAGAACACTAATATTTTACTCGAATTACGTAAAAATTAATGTAAAAGTGCTTTTACCTCTCATTTTACCATTTCATTTGAACTTTGATTTGTTGGAGCTTTGGAGGTGCTTTCCCTCGTTGATTTTCATCAGCTGATTTCGGGAGATTCTGTGGATGATTCTCGATGCCGTCTGGACCAGGTAGGAGATAAACTTGAGCTCTTTCATTTAATGCTTTCCATTTTGCATTCTGAGCTTGATTCCTGGTTTTTCTGAGCCTCTGGGGTTTGAAAAACTCGCCCTGGCTTTAGCGCACCCCTTGTGTATCGAAAGTTGCATTGGATGTTTGCCTGTCTACTGGCCATCTGACATGCAACGCACCCAGAGCACTACTGTAGGTGTGATGGGCGCAAGGAAGGAATTTTATGCACATTTTT
Source organism: Pinus tabuliformis (assembly GCA_031772625.1). Lineage (NCBI taxonomy): Eukaryota > Viridiplantae > Streptophyta > Pinopsida > Pinales > Pinaceae > Pinus > Pinus tabuliformis. The sequence goes on from CM062817.1 coordinate 353,092,151, forward strand.
TGATTGAAATTTTGCCTGTTTCTGACCGAAATCAGGATCTAACTCTTCTCTTGTTTGTTTTCAGAGATTTTGGAGAAAGATTACTATTACATGGCGAGAACGTGAGCATGAAGAAGAGGACATGCTTGCCTTACATGATCCAGTTACAGTAAATGCACTACGAAACTGTGGCTTGCTGAAGTTTTTTCCGCATTTCTAGCATGAGACAACAAATCAACTTGCTGCAGTATTTGCTCGATGCTTGGGATCCTACCAACCAGGTGTTCCAGATTAGGGGCAAATCTATCCCCTTGACTATAGTGGACATCCATTTCTTGACTGGTTTGTCGAGGTGGGGTGCCCCCATCTCTTTATCAGGTTCGGCCCGAGGAGGTGAATCTGTGAGAGATTATGTTCGCCGGTATTGCAGAGAGGGATCTCAGCCGAGTAAGGATGGCAAGATCATCATCTGTGATGTCACTGACAGGTCCCTCAGGACTATTCTGTTCACTTTTGTTAGGATGGTTGGTGGTGCGGCTCTTCATGTAGCCAACCGATCTTATATGCAGTATGCCTTGGAATGTCTCCAACGGAAGGTGTTCAACTGGTGCGACGCAGTACTTCTTGTGATGAAAGAACAATTGACCAAGATGAAGAGTGGGAGGTTGAAGACCTTTGGTTATGGTTCTATCTTGACCGCCTTTGTCTTGGAAAAGATACCACTGATGCAGCCACAATATATTGCACTCGATTTACCTTCACCGACTGAACCACGTATGTAGAGATGGTTCGACCATATGTCTAGGCATGCTGGTCAGTCTCAGATTTCCTTTTCTGATACCTTCTTCGGGTGGCTTGATCATCAGGAGATGGCTTATTCTGAGTATCCATATGCCGGTATGGACTTTCGGGGTGATCCAGATTTAGTACTGTCGGCTGGCGAACAGTGGGGTGCCATTGGTAAATTCTTTGGCCATATCCCTGATTATCGTTTTTCTTTTATAATGTCCTTGTGCTTTATTCTATCAAGACTTAATCAAACTCATGTGTTCATGCAGATGTTGGTCCTGTTCAGCCAGAAGTACGCCTGAGAGTGCCAGCTACCGCCCCAGTAGGAGAGGCTGTTGGAAGGGCTATCCTTCGCAACCTCGATGTGGCCGAGACTCTCACAGCATTATAGGAACATGTTGAGGGCCTCACTCTTGGTATTCCAGATGTGAAGACTGACGAGTTGCCCTTGAGGTTGCAGCGGCATACTATTGGTGTTCCAATACGATGGACTCGGCTCTTACGCATGATCGCACAGGTCGTGACTTGCTATCACGAGCATCATTAGACTAGGGTGCCCCCTAGCATTTTGCATTTTGGGTCATTTGACCAATTTTGTCTTGGTTACAAAACATTATGTGTAAACCATAAACATTTATATATATATTTTTGATTTTTGAAGCATTATTTTGGTTAAGTTACATGATCCAAATGCAAATATTGATGGCATGCTTCTTTTTATAAATGTTGCAAATGTCTATCTAACACATAATCTGCCAATGAGTCAGTTAATGTGTTTAAGGTTCTGGAAATATGCTGATATTGAATAAAATCAAATTGCCTTTCCAAAATCTTAACCCTTAGGAACATGCGATAAATAGCTGGATTTCGGACAGAGTAGATACCAGTGAGTTGTAGTATGACAAGTTGTGAGTCGAGCCTGACAATCAGTCAACGTATACCATGTGTGATGGCATCAGAGAGAATTTCTATCAACGCGCTATATTCAGCGATGTTATTCGCTTATCGACCAATACATACCCCTTTGGAACCTACTAACTCGCCGATTGGATAAAAAATGCCCCAGGCCACGGAAAATAGGTTCCGCGAACTACGACTCGCTCCGTCGGCATATCCAACACATGACTCCAATAGGTTTGACATCTGCAATAAATGTAAAAAGTTGATTACTTGACCAAAAAAAACACATTAGTGAAAAAAAAAACATAACAAAAGCATACAGGTTACTATACTGAATCATGCATAGTAACGCTTGAGGTACAACCCGTTACGAGGTTGTGCCAGTGGAATCCCATCATAATCCATTAACTCGTAGGCTCCTTTTGCTAACACTCGCTTAACAATATAGGGGCCCATCCATAAAGACTTGAATTTACCTGCCCCCAATTTATCGGATTCTTGGTCATAAAGCAAGACCAAGTCACCTTCTGAGAAGACACGGGGTTTGACATTCTTGTCGAACTGCGGTTTGACTCGTTTATTATGGGATTCGTTAGTCAAAGAGGCATCACGATGGGTTTCATCCAATTGGATTAGTTACAAGAAACGAGCCTCCTCTTCTGAAGTTCCGGGCAGAAGGTCAATTGCGAGTTTGAGGGACGAGATTTCACACTGGATTGGTAATACTGCTTCCAGGCCATATACCAGTTGGAAAGGTGTAAACCTGGTTGCATTCCTTACCGATGTTCGGTAAGCCCACAAGGCTGAGTACAGGATTAGGTGCCAACCTCTTTTGTGAACTCCAATCATCCTTTGCAGCATGCACTTGAGGACCTTGTTGATTGCTTCAACTTGCCCATTGGCTTGCGGGTAATATGGAGTAGAGCTGTCGTGGGACAACCCTAGTTTGGCAGCTAATTCGACCATCATGTGATTGCGAAAATGTCATCCATGATCTGTGACTATAGCTTGTGGGACGCTGAATCTGGCGACTACATGATTGAAAAATAAGAGGGCAGCTGTTTCACCAGTATTATCTAATCTAGGCATCGCCTCGGCCCATTTGGTAAAATAGTCAACTACGACTATGATATACCCATGCCACCGAGTCGAGGTGGGGTTACATGTCACGAAATCGATGCCCCATTTGGCGAATGGCCCAACAACAACTATTGGCTGCAGAGGTGCGGTTGGTCTTCTGGTTTTGCTATCGAAAATTTGATAAGCATGGCAACTTCTGACTGCGGTTATGCAATCTTTGAACATTGTTGGCCAGAAGTATCATGCTCGTAAAAATTTTGTGTTGTAGCATAACTAGATTGATGCCCCCCACACGCGCCCAAATGGCAATCATTCAGGACTTTTTCGGCCTCCTCATGGGTGAGGCACCTTCTCAGAACTGTATCGATACCACGATGGTAAAGTGTATTACCGACAATCATGTAGTCTTTTGCTTGGTATCGAATATGTTTTTGTTCGGAGCGAGAGGTATTTGGCCTATATTTTTGGGTTTGGAGATAAATGATTATATCCCCATACCACAGATTGAAACAAATTTTCGTCCACGATCGTTTCTTCGGATGTTTCATCGTTGAACGACGATGGGAGATCGCATAATAATTCTGCGAAAACCAAAGCTTTCTTTGACTTGGATTTTACAAATTCCAGATCAAACTCTTGTAGAATTGCTATCCATTTTGAACATTTTCCCCCCAGCTACTGTCGCAACAATATATAATTCATGGGGTTGCAATCTGATAGAATGGTAGTTTTTCGAAAGAGGACATAGTGTCGAAATCTCTGTATCGCTTGAACAACTGTGAGCACTAGCTTTTAAACATAAGAATATTTTCTTTCTGTATCATTCAAGTTCTTACTCAAATAATATATAGGATGTTCAATTCCGTTGTCTTCTTGAACTAAAACCATTGTGATGGTTGTATCCGCTGCAGCTAGATACAGGTTAAAGTCTTTTTGATAATCAGGAGTGTGCATTAATGATGCTTTCATTAGGGATTCTTTTAAAGCATCAAAGGAAGCTTGCGCAACCTGATCCCAGACAAAGGGTACTTCCTTTTTCAAAAGACGCATATAACCTTTAGCAAGTTCGGCGTAATTTGGAATGAACCTCCTCAGAAAGTTTGCTTTCCCTTGGAGTTTTTGTATCTGAAGCAAATTTGAAGGTGGAGGAAAATTTATGATTGCGTGAACCTTACATAGGTCAAGATGAATCCCATCTTTCGAGACTAAAAAGCCAAGTAAACGACCAGAACTGAAACAAAATACACATTTGTGTGCATTAATTCGTATCTTGTAGTGTCGGCAACGTAGAAATATTACTCTTAAATGCTGCGGATGATCAGTCCGCTTTCGCGAATGAGCCGGTAGGTCATCGAGGTATGGTTGAACGATGTTTTTGATGTCATGGAAGGCATAATCCATTGCCCTCTGAAAAGTTTCCCCTGTCCTCTTTAAACCAAAGGGTAATTTTCGATATGCGAATGTGCCCCACGGACAAATAAATGCAGTCTTTGACTGGTCCTATGGGCGGACATTTATTTGATTATACCCGGAGAATCCATCCAGGAATGAAAATATTTCACATCTGGTGCATTCATCAATTATCTGGTCGATGAAGGGTGTATGGTAGTTGTGTTTTGGACAAGCTTGATTTACATCCCTATAATCAATGCACACTCTAATTGTTCATTGTTTTTTCATAATAGGGACAATATTTGATGCCGAATTGGTTAGAGGAACTGGGTAAATGAAACCAGCATGGAGAATTTTTTCAACTTCTGCCTTAATGGCAGCGACTTTCTCGGGGTGCACTTGCCGTTTTCGTTGTCGTACTGGTTTGACATCTGGATACATCTTGATTTCGTGTTCAACGATACTCGAGTCAATTCCTAGCATTTCACTATATGACCAAGCAAAGACATCTCTGAATTCACGAAAAAGAGCATTATATATTTCCAGTTCTAAAGGAGAACAACATTTGCCAACATAAATATTATCTACAACATCTGTTTTGGTCGAGGTATTTATGGTGATAGTCTCTTCAATGTTGGACAAGTTTCACTCAGAATCCACCGTGTTTACAGTATTTGATAGAAAATCAAAAATTGAAGGATGATATAGGTCATCAAGAGTATTTTCTTCATAATCCAGAAGAAGGGAACGATGGTGGTAATCATCCCATGGTGCCCCTTCAATTACCATTGATTGAACAATTCCTTCGTCGGTGACATGCACTCGTGACCAAGGATCTGAAGGGGTACCATATTCCTTAGACCTATCTATCCAAACGCTTGATGAGAGTTGATTTGGGTTTGCCTCCCATGCTAGGAACATTGATGCTACAATATTTTTGTTGGGCTTGGAGGCAAAACTTGCACATGATCCATGTCGATATCGTTTTCTGAGATATTTTTAGAAGATATCATATTGCAGGTTCCTACCGATGCTACTTCCGCCAAATTGATTGGAGGTGGAAGGGCGAAAGTTCCCATTAGTATAGGATCTTTTAGTAGGCCTACTCTGATATTTTGAAGCGAATGGGGGCTTCCATGGATCATTGGAATGCTTCCCGTAACTTGAGAACCATTGGGGAGGAAGTTTTGTTGATCGACGATTGTAATCCCTCCTTGAAAGGGAAATGAAATCTTCCTAAAATAGGTCGACACAACAGCAGCCATAGCATATGTCCATGGTCTTCCTAGTAGGATGTTGTAATCGAGATTTTCGTCGATTACCTCAACATCTATTTCTATTGTTTTCCCTCCTAGTTCAACCTTCAAGTTACTTAGAATACCATATGGGGTATATGTTCGTCTGTCAAATGCTTTTAATGTTGTTGAAGATCGCGACAAGGTTGGAGATCCTAAAGCTTTCCAGCAACTCATCGATATAATACATGTAGATGCCCCCTCATCAATAATTGCTCGATGAACAGTTTTATTGAGGGCTTTCACCTGAACGAGGAAAGCTAGTTGAGCTAGTAACTGAGGATCGTATCCCTTATGATCGAAGGATACAAGATTGGAATCCTTTGGGTCTATCCCACCAATGGCTGATAATAAAGCTTGCTTTTGGGATGGGCAATTTTGTAGTACCTCAAGAGTCGACATAGCAGATGGCGATTGGGCCAAATATTCCACTATATTATAATGATATGCCACTCTGGCGCGGGGATTAAACGTCGACTTGTGTACTACTCCCTTTGGCAGTTTTATTGTCAACTCAGGAATGATGGGTGGCGCAACTTCTGTCGAAGTTGTTGTCAAACTACTGGGTTGACCTTTATCCTTGTTGTTCGACAGCTGTGGATTCCCATAATCTTTGTTTCTTGTCGATATCAAAGCATTATTTTGTTGTTTGGAAACCGACAACATTAGCACTTGAGACGGGGAAGCATTTCCACTGTCAACCAGATTTGTCCCTAGATTTGGAAATGGATCAATCAATACTACCGAGGTTTTTCAATTCTTGAAGAATTTTTTAAGCTCGGCTCTGTGTGGACAATCTGCGGTCCCATGATCCTCATCTCATATAAAGCATGGATTTTTTGGTTTCCTATTTCTAGGAGGGTTTGCAGAAGATTTTTCAGGTGATGATTCTTCCTGTTTCTTCTTCTGCCCTTTGCCTTTCTTCTTACCCCCTGGTTGCTTGGTTTCTTTGCCTTTATCTGTTGATATGGCATTTACTTCTGAGGCAAGAAGTTCCTCTTTTGCATTTTGACTGGAAATCGTACGGGCCTTTTAGGATTTAGCCTTTGTCAATTTCGTGTCTGTAGCGCCAATCACGCCATCACCGACATGAGAGTCATTGTTTGATTTAGGAGGAGGAGGAACTGAGAATTTTGGTCTAGGAGCATCAGGTATTTTGTCGTAGAGCATGCCGAACTGAGTGTAAATCAAGTCCAAATATTGCGCACGAGCGATAACCTGCTCTTCGGTGATGACTCCCCCTTTTGCCACATCTTCCGTGATGGAAGGCAATAATGACTTAACAAACCATTCAGCTAAAAGCTGATCGGGAACATACGTTTTCACCATTCTATGACGATGTTGCCACTCATGTATATGATCAGATATGTGAGTGGCCATCGTTTGTTTGAAATTGGTAAGAAGTTCCGTTCCCTTTTCGTACCTTATCGGTAACTGAAAATGGGTTAAAAAGGTCGTGGCTAGGGTACTGAAGTTGTCAAATGAAGCTCTAGGCAATTCGATATACCATTTTGCTGCCGGACCAGTTAACGTCCTCTGAAAAAGGTGAAGCCTAATTGAATCATCGTTTAGGGTGTTTGATGAACACCACAGATGAAAGGTCATCACATGATTCGACAGATCTTCACCCAGATTTCCATTAAATTTAGGAATATCTGATGGAATTTTATGTGGAATTGCTAGCCACCAAGGGGCGTAAGCGATTGGATTGTTTGTTAACCTATTTAAATCAGGTAACTCTAAAGTCGCCATGAAGGGTAACTGTTGATTCAGGTTAGGCGAAACATACCCAGGATAAGATGGGATTGCATAAGGAGTTGGTCTTTGCATACCAGCATAATGCATTTGATGTTGGTAACTCTGGTAAGTTTGGTGGACATGACCATTGTAGAATGGTTGATTTTGACCGTTTTGAATATACGGTTACCCACTATTCGTAAAGATTTGTTGCCCAGAACCTTGGTATACTTGTTGGAACTGCGGTTGTTGGTATTTCACTAGCCATGGTTGTGGAACCATGTGTTGTTACGTGATACTAACTGTTTGACCAAGATGAGGGGTAATTGTACCCTTTTGAACGTGTGTCATTCCAGCGGTCGACGATTGTGGTTGAGTTGCAGGGTTAAGGGGTTGTTGCATTACAACCTGAGAAACCCGAGGTTGGGAAACAACAGGCAGTGCTTGAACTTGCGACACCATCACAATAGCTGGCGTAGTTGGTATACTTGACATAGGTAAGCATTGTTGCATCGAATATACAACTCTTGGTTGTTGAGGTAGTATCGGTACCCAACCGCTTGACGTAATTCCAGCATAACCCGAATTTTTTTGCGAACTCCCGTATGGATGTCCTCCCGGAGGGGATAATGAAAGGGTATACTACCCCCCATACGGTGGTAATCTGGTACTTAAGGGAATGGTTTTCCCTTGAGGGCCGGACTGCCCAAATTGACCTCCAAATGGATCAGTTTGTCGAGACTCAACATAAGAGTTTTCGGATATTATCCCGGATGAGCAAACAAGAACAGACCATACTGTCGAAATGGCCCCTGAGTTGGCTCCTTCTAGCAATTGAGAGCTAGTTGGGACAGATGGTATACTGGTGAACATTGTTGGAGTGATAGCAGGGAGTTTTGTCATCACTGTGTTAGACGACGCAATCCTAGATGTTTACAGTTGTTCAGACATTTCTAGTCTATCCAAAAGATTACCTAGCGATTCTACAGGAGCTTCTACTAGCGGTAGGCTAATTTCTGATGAAGAAGGATACAGAGTGATCCTGACTCCAAATTGCGACAGAGTAGTAATTGGAGGATCTTCCACAATCTTTTCTATAGCAATCAGACCAGGTGGAAGGGGTATACCTTCAGGTCCGTAGAATATTTCTGGTGCCGAAGAAGGTATAGAATATGCAGCTACAGATGTTTGGGGAACAACACTCTCTGAACCGGTTGTAGATGGAACTGGTTCAGTGATACAGGTGTTTACCCTGAGACTAGGATCAGTACTATTGTCCTTCTGTGGCTGCTGAACTTCTTCTGCAAAGCAGGGATACCAGAAATGTTTGGAGTAACCGGAGTCTCTGATGTTGTTGGAACACTCGTTCTAATTTTACCAGGAGATTTGGAACTGGTTAAACGAGTTCGCTTTGTCTGTACTAGCTTCGATTCGGGAGACAAAGACGGTTGACTCGTAAGCCTCCGCGAACAATGGGGTTTCAATTGGATTTCTTCCACGATTGCGGATTACTCGATCAACTAAAAATAAAGGGGAAGTATGTTTCCGAATTGGATGAATTTTAGACGCTTTGACACAACTTGTTTTCTCAATTTTTAAGAGTCGAGAAAAAACAAAAGATGACTCTAGCCGCCTTCGATTTTTAATGAGCCTGAAGGGACAAGTGCTCAGATGGACCTTTTCCGTTAAGGAGTCTGAAAAGGAACGAAAGGGACTGCTCTGGAAATCTAGGTAGAGGGATTACCAAACCGATCGCAAAACTGCAGAATACTTTTTATGGTACGGCAGTCAATCTTCCTGAATGTTGTGTTCAGTGCATTGCGATCAATAGGGCAACAGACACGGCTTCCTATGGATAAAGGATTAAGCCTATTGTGGTCTCCCAAAATATACTCGACAATACGTGGGAGAACAAGTCCATACTGGCACTTATCGCCTCAAAGTGGGGGAATCATGCAACCATCAGTAAGAACAACAGTTACCAGGCTTTACGACGCCGGAATGCGTCTCTAGCCTAGACTTCTAAATGTTGTGCATTAGGTTCCAAAGCGTTGTTAGATTCATTGAATTTATTTTATAGTTGATCTTGTTTAAGAAATTTTTCTTTCAGGTTCACCATGAGATGTAGATGTATAATTCCTAAAATGCAATCTAAGATGAGAAACAATCTTTTATCTTCTTTGTGCAATGAAAATCCTAGCTACTAAGGAAAGAGAGACAGTATTCTTTCACAAAGAGCAAAGAGCACACACTAAATGCACAGTCATAAACCAAACCAAACAGACAGTCTAAATGCAAATGCACATGCATGTATTTGTTTTCGGCTTTCTTAGTATGTGAATGGTAAAAAGAAAGTTAATGCACAAATCTGAATTAATTTTCAAGCGACAATTACTAACAAGTCTCTTTTCGAAATCAGAAATGGAGAAAATCACAACACTTTACGATTTGGAAATGAATACTTGCTTTCGACACTAGAAAAATTACAAATTCAGACCAAATACAATAGTAACAGGATAATCGACTATCTACAACAACCAAACTCTTTCCTATGACTGAAAACGACACTTGCGACACTTTCAAATCAAAGGGTGACAGTACGATTACATTACTTTTTGCAAAGGAGAACTGAAAATGACTCAACAAATACACAAAAACATTTACAGTTCTTTTGTACAACGGAGGCGGAATAACAGCAAGGAAAAGGGGTTTCAAACAGAGATATACTGATTGTAGGCAGCAAAATTCATGAATAGAACTGGAAAGAATGAATCACAGAAACCAAAACTGAACAATGCCTAGTTTGATCAGCGCGCCTATAACACAGGGAATTTGAAATGCAGTGCACCTACTACACTCAGGAAGTGCACTGAATTTCAGATTCTCATAACAGTACCTGTGCTGGGCCAGAGACGAGACTTTTCTTGGGTTCCGTGTCACAGTTTGCAGTTCAGTTCATGGGTTTTGGCTAAGCAAATGGTAATTAGTAAAGCAACAATCAGGGGTAGATCTAAGGAGGTTCCAAGAGCTACTACGAGGGCAATCAGAGAGTTTGTAAATCAGTTGTCTAATTTATAAAAAAAACCCATAGATTGACTGAAGCGACATTTATCTACTTTGCATTTGCATAGCAAATGCAATTCGAAAGCTACATGGCTCGACTTCAAGCTCCGTCTGTAAGTTTATAAAATAAACAATAAAGGAAGATAAACAAAGAAACTAATTCGTCCCCACTGGAGTCGCCATTTTGTTACATGGAAAAGTGTCTACACAGAACTGCTTATCCCACTAAGATGTGGTAGCTACCTTAGAAACAAACAAATTAAAGCTACTTTCATTTTTCCTTTATGAAATATAGATGAGAGAAGAACAAAGAAGACCAACCTCTGTCTTGCGCTAATCTCCTAGTTTGATTCCTCTCTCTCTTGATAGTCTTTCGCTACTTGCTCCCTTGTACGCCCAGGTTCACAGAGTACCTGTAAGATCACAGTAGCATAACACTATACAAGAACATGGATCTATAATCATAAACAATCTAGGATCAGATGTAAATTGACCATACAAATGAAAAAAATATAAATGACACAAGAGTATGGAGGAAAACTTGAATAGCTTTTATTGATAAACAAGAAAGAGCCAAGGGAGTTACAACCATTTGTTCTGAACCGACATCATCCTCTCAGCAAGGAAGCCCCTCTTCACCTCATACGAAGCTTAGATCACCCAACACTCTGATGTTGTCTCAAGAAACCAACAACAATTCCTTATAATATGCAAAATTCCAGCCTCTGGATCTCTGGGATGAGGGATCCATATATAGATAACTGTAAGGGAGATGAGTCAGCTTGTAATTTGATTAGTGTCTTCCCTTTGATAGTTCTTGCTTCCACTTGGAGATTGATGATCTCTTACTCATCCTTGGTCGAATTCAGAGAGGCATCTGTCACAGGAGAAGTTTCTGGAAGATTCCATGCCTCTTCACCTCGCGGAATGACATTGTCATTTGTCACTTCTCACCCATCGCACCCCATAGAAGGGCTTTTTGAAATGCAATGCACCTACATAGTGTATTTAGGTGAGACGCAACGCACTTTGCCTATGGAGCAGCTGAAATGATCCTGTTTTGACCAGTTCTGAGCAGTTTTTCATGGAGAACTTCTAGGAGAAGCTGTAATCAGTTGACCTTGTTCCTTTAGGGGTTAGAACAAAACTTTTAGGGACTTAGGAGTCCTTGGTTTATGGAAATTTCATGCTTGGGTTTGTAGTGCACAAAAATGTCTATAACAACTAGGCAGTATGTATGGTCCAGCTCTAACTAGTTTTGAGTAGTTTTCTTTGGAGAACTTCTGGGAGATGATGTAATCAGTTGACATTTTTCTTTTAGGGTGTGAAGCAACACTTTTAGGGACTTATGAGCCCTTGGTTTATGTACATGTTTTATTGGGGGTTTCAATGCCAAAAAATGTCTATAACACTGGAGGATGGAATTGGAGGAGACATAACGGAGACATGAGGAGGGTTAGGGTTATGCATGGTCACTAAAGACTGTAGCATTGCCAAACATTTGCAACTGTACCTCCCTTTTTACCTACATTCCAGCCCCATTTTTGCTACACTATGTCATTATGCCATTGCGATTAATATTCTCACTTTTACTGCCTTGGTTTTACCCTCTTCCTCCTCAACACTTCCTCGACTGCTCCCGGTCACAACAACGACAGGTGTCTCAAGGTTCTGGAGGTAGCTGGCGCGGGAAATTTGTGATGGTTATGGATGACCTAATCGACTATTTAGAGGACCCATTAAATGGTACCTCCATTTGGACTATTCCCTAGGTAAATCTAGCAAGTGTCTTCACCTATGGCTGTGAGCTTTTTGATATCATTATTTCTCCCTTATCCAAGATAGATGTTACTTCTTCCTTATACAAGATAATTCTCTTAATTACAAATTGAAAAATGTATCATGACATTTCTTTCTCTGTTCATGTGAACTTGCTCAATTAGCAGCTAGATACCTTGTGAGATAAAACCCAATGTATATATTGTATTTGTATTGTGTTAATGGCCTTCCAATGCATGGTCAATCTTTAATTAAAATTTTGACATGGAAAATCCCAATTTTGCAATTTTCGAAATCAAATGCACAATGCATGGAAAACATGTATCCATCTTGGAGGATAGTGGGGCAACCCAAAATTTTATTAATTCACAGTTGGTGGAGTGTAGAGGAAGTCATAGATTGATATATATCCTCAGCAATGTGGGCAAGAGAGGATGTCCATCCTTCACCTTAGTTGTCTTCTTGGTTGTTGGCTCGATATGTTGAGGATATGGTTGATGGGACAAATGTTGAGGATATGGTTGATCGTTTGATATTGAAGTCAAAATCCTCCCTTAACCCTTTAGCCAAAAATATGTCTCCTCAAGTATCTCCAATAATATCCTATGAAGAGTCATAACATTTAACTTGGAATTATGGCCCACCATGATCATTTAATAATTAATTGAAATAGTAGTAGACCCCAATTTAGGGATTGGGTGGATCATATGGTGGGGTTGTGCTAGTGGGAACCCTAAATAAATGACTTGGAACCCCCTTGATTTTCTTCCTTGATGGCATTCATCTCCCAAATTTCTTGTTGGATACACAAGTCCTAGAAAACATGACAAGGAAGATGAGAGGAAGTTGACAAGGACATTAGGTTGTCCTAGAAACATCATAAAGTGTGTCCACATGGATGAACATGGAATGGAAATTAAGTTCATAAAGTCATAAAGGTCACGAAGGTGCATCAAAATATTTTTGGAGTGTCCCAAAGGGAAATATACAATTCTTGTCTCCTATAAAATAAAATATACATTTATTGTGGTGATAGTATCCACAAGATTCCTAGAACTAGTGGTATAGTGTTTGGTAGTGAAGGAATATGTGGCAAATCAATCTAATAATTTTGACTCGGTGGCATAAAATAGATCATGGGGCTGAATCAAACTTTCAAGGGACATGTCAAGGATCTCTGGTAAGATGGGGTTAGCAGCAAAGGCTACCTTCCAAATAATTTAAGGAGAGTAGGGCATATTTAGAGATGGACAACTCAACAAACCATAAGCAATAAAAGGGGATCTAACAAATATGGTTAGATTATGCATCAAAATCCCCATCCTTGAATGAAATGGTGGTTTACACAAGGCTCATGAGAGAAAATGGGATGGAGGGTAGATTGGCATGGTCAAAAAATGAGATAAGAGTTTTATCTTCTAAAGGAATATGGGATGGAGGTTATGTCTAAGTTCAGTGAGGCTTTTAGCTTTTTTGACAAGGATGGAGGTGGATGTATCATAACAAAGGAGCTCAGGACAATAATGTATTCTTTGGGTCGAAACCCCAATGTAGATTGGAAGTGGTCAAAATATTTTATATTCAATAATCAAGTCTTGAATAAAATCAACCATGAAAGCGTAGTTATAATCTGCCTGTAAATCCAACATATTAAATTCACCATTCCAAAATGATTTTTCTAAGGAGAATCAAAGAAATAGATGAGTCTTGCCATCCATCACCTCCATACATAGTAAACAACAACCAGGCCCAGTTTTTCCTTCACGACACATTGCCCCATGCTAAGATGAAGCCAGAAATATACATTTACTAATATTCTTAAGTAGAGCGAAAATATGAAGCGAATATATAGAGGTTCTCTGAAGGACTACTCGAACTAGAGTCAACTTGCCTCCTAGGGAGAGCCACGTCTCTGCCCATGATAAAAGTTTACAGTGGATTTTCTCTATAAGTAAACTCCAATCCTTAATTCCATAACAATTAAGTTGGAGCATAAATTTAAGATATTTAAAATCTCCATCCAGTGTAGTGAAGATAACACCAAAAATATGATAAATTTCCAGTACCAATGCATCATATGGGTAAGAAGAAATCATATGATATTTATTATGATTCATAAGGAGTTGAGAGACTGATCAAAACAGGTCAATCTACCAAATAGTAACACATCATCAACAAATATCAAAGGACTAACTATGACTTGCCTACATACACAATTACATTTAATCCATCTACCTCCACACCTGCAACCAAAATTACTACCCTTGTGAAGTTTGTGACTAATTCTTCCACAATCCAATATTTTATCCTCAACGTATTCTTCTTGCAAAAGTTATCATAGATACTTTGAAGTAGGGATATTGTCTACTAACAAATATTCTGTAATTTGCCTCCACCATGCTTGTAGAAATTATGGTGTAGAGTTGCAACTACTTATGAAGTTTTAATCAAAATCACAAGACAAAAACCTACTCTAATTCTCTCTCGAAGTTAATTCACAATTTAAAACAAAAATTTCATACATGCAATAAGAAATAACACACATGCACACATACTTTTTCCTGGGGAAAGAAATATGCGAAAAAACCCAATCTCTACTTGCATTAATATGATGGATAGAAATGTATTGCAATTCATTTGCTCAACTGACCATGACCTGCATGTGAATAACCTATCCCTCGTCTCCCTAAGTAGCTATAACCTAGACTTAGTAAATTTCTACCTTTGTTTGAGCCCATATTTCCTTGCACAATTCCTTGAGAAATTAGGCCACTATTATTTAGGAATTTTTACAAAATGGATTGCGAAATTCCCAAGGTCGATCATGTGACTACATGTAGAAATTTTGAATAATAAACACATATTCAATAGAGATTATCTCAATTATACACTATTGTGGAATAAATTCATAATACATAACCTCCTCTACATTGATCAACAATTTAGCAGCATCAAGAAACAATGAAACATCAATCGCATGCACACATTAACACAGTATGTATCCCGGGGAAAGCTTACAGCTGAAAACCCCACACTATCTATATATTAATGATTGATAACATGTAACATTACATAGTACAATACTCCTCTCAAGTATCCAGCACTATCTCGACCTGTTACACACAAACCAACTCAGATCCGAACAAGTCACAGGTTCAAATCTTCTCCACTGCTTTGCCTGCCTCTATTGCACATTACCTGCTGAGGATCACTCACACTGGAAATCATGTGAGCACAGGCTATTCTACTGGGAAAATACTACGCAATACTCATTGGCATACTCAATACATTGCTTGTGCAAATCCTCATGCAAAACTATAGTCACAACTGATAGCAATCTCAACCTATAACACCTGTCCCTGTTGAACTGTACATGCATTGACATGCAACTGAGTTAACTGATGTATTATTTAGTTTCTTTATGAGTTAACAATTATTTTAACAACTCATCATTAGTCTATTTGCAGTTAGACTAATTACAACTAGTTTAACCAAGTCAAACTGAACACAACTCCATCAACTCCACAATAAACTCCACTGAACTCAACTGCTTGAGTTCTAACTGAAGTCGTACATGCAACAACTCAACTGACCCGCAAAGAAAGCGTATTTCCTTCTGACAGTTGCATGTGCCACATCTATAGTTCAAACTGAAGTGCTCCAAGAGGATAAGTTAAAGTTTATAGTCTAAATATTATTATGAGACAATAATATTTGACTTTTCTATTTTTAACCTGGCAGTCTAAAAATAGACTTTGATCACTCCTGCTGTGAACCAGAAAATAGAAGTCCATCTATTTTTCCCAACATGACCAATCATCCATAAACAACATTCTGTAGCTCATAGACATGAACCATATGTCTAAAACTAGACTTTGCACCATAATTTGGCTACGGGCCCACTTAGTGAAGGTGACTCCTTTCCACTAAGCTCCATCATGTTGTTGCATTCTGAACACTACATGCAACACCTGTACACCAAAGGCTAGTATAAAATTGATGTTACATTTCCTTGGAATCTCCACCATAGTTGGGTAGCTCGAATTCTCCATGCACTAGCTATTTTGGGTTGACTAATCAATTAATTGGATGATCACTCAGTTTGACTAAAGTCCCACTGTACAATTGGCCTTCCACTTGTATGGGATCTAAAATGTTCCATGATAATTGCATATTCTCGGGGCTTGGTTTTCAAGGCAAAGTCAAGCGTTCAATCTAAACTAACTATGATAATCAATAACCACTTGGTTAATTCTAGTAGTCAACCGTAAACCAACCAGACTAGAATTTGAAACCGAACAGGTCAAAATGAAAATTAAGTATGTTAACACAATAGTTCAATAAGAACTTGAATTTTGTTACTCGTGCCTACTAGGGAGATGTTTCCATTGAAGGAAACCATAACACAAGAAACAATACAAAAAAGTATAAGTGATCTGAATGATGATGTTACCAAATATGTAAGTGAATGACCCGAACATTTATGGTGATCATGGGAATGTTCGATCTCGAACACAACATGATGATGCTGTTGGGGACGGAAATATCATTGTGGATGGATGGATTTAGTTTCTAAGAGGGTCTCAACTCAATCTACCTATTTGGATGGGTTTTTTAACTCAGATACATTGAGATTGGTTAAATTCATATTATCGGGTTCATGAGGGTAGGAGAGGGAGACTAAATGGAGATGGGAAGCTTAACAATCTGTTGAAGCCCCGAAAATCGGGTCGACAACAAGGGGGATACCCACCCGGTCTTGACCTTGGTTGGCAGCTCCTTATCCGTTTGGTATAGCGGGTCCGACTGGGGATAATGGGACCAGTTTCCCAATCTATGGGTGTGTGTGTGTAGAATTGGATGTTGTTGATCTAACAATAACTATCTAAGTATACTATGGTAATCTAATAAAAACAGCACATCTAATCTATGCTAACCCGGGATGTAACTCTTCTATTATGCGATCTAAAGAGATTTCATATAACAACTGGTAATAAAGATCATTAAGTGATTATAAGAAAGGAAATCAATTAAGATGAACTATTTCACATAAAAAGTTAGGCAAAACAGTTATGAACAATATATTGCATAATAAGCTATTCATACATTAAACATAAATAAATAGCTACCACCGTACAAAAGTGCCAAATGGTAACTCAAGCATTCATGCAATAACATATAAACAACTAAAAATTGTATATCACTTTAACATATAAGCAGAAATGGTCAAGAGATAAAAGTACCATTTATGACTGGTCCTACTCATAAGCTTCAAGAAATAATGATTTATTTCTCCTTGCTCTAACATCTACTAAGAGTACAAAAGTGCAACATCAGTAGCAGATATCAAATGCAAACATCAACAAATCTTGATCCATTCATTCACCGAAACCTCCTCTGAGGGTGCAAAAGTGCATGTTCTAAGGAAAAGTTTTTGATAAATTTCTGGACCCTTCTCTAAATGCATGAGAAGGGTTTAAATACTACTAACTAAATAACTTAATTACACATATTCAGGATACGGTTTAAATGACTGCCCTTTTTCTAAGCAAAATTATTTCTAAAAATTAAATCTAATATCTAACTATTTCTGCATTTGCTCCTTAATGTTGCGAGCATTCAATATTTACCTGGGTAGAGTCGGCTGACTGCCTTCCGCTTTTGGTTGAGCTAAGCAAAACAGAAATGCCAAGCGTTGGAACCATTTTTTTTTAGCAAAATAGTAGATATGCTTTGAGAATCATCTCTGGCTATGTGGATTTACTGTGTATGCTCAGTAATAACCCAAATTCCACTTAATTAACCCTCAAATTGCCGTTGCCTTTGCCTTCTTGCGTTTACGGGCTTACGAGTGACTAACCAGTCAGGGACTTTGCTTTTTGAGCAATTTTCTCATCGATGCGCGATTAACATTAGGCGGTAATCGCGCATCGAAAACTACCTCCGTTCTTTGATCCGGGCCTTTCTGGTGCATTTTTCGCCTTTAGCGCCTTTCCTTCGTCAGGTATAAGCTTTAAAATTTTGCAAACATACTGCTTTTGTGAGCTTCTAACCTTGAGCATTAAATCGCCTGTTGATATCAGCATTGTTCAACTATTCATTGAACCATGGCTCTGACTGATAGATCTGTAATGGATAGCTCAGCAGCACTCTGGAATTCACGGCTCTGTTCCATGTAGCATCCGTTCATGAGGGCATTTCTTCTCTGCTTCCGAGCATTGGAGCTTTATCCTTTTTCCTTAATTGCTCCCTGCACATTGCTTCATATTGTTTCTGTTTTTCATTCCTACAGTTCATACACAAGGAGAGAGTAATGATAATAAAAATTGACAAGAAAGCTATGAGTTCTACGGATGTACCAAAACATGCCGCATGACGTGAACTAACTCTTCGAAAAACACAAAACTGTCTTTCGTTAACACTTGGCGTACATTCATTAATTTTCATTAACGCGCGTATTCAATTTTTCTTGAATGTTGAGCCGGGGAAAATCTGTGATGGACGATCTCTGCGATTCGCATCGCATCATCACGTTATCACGTTTTCATCAAGATGTGTTATCGCAGGGTTGACCGATCACGTCGACCGCAGGATTACGGATTGTTGTTTCACGTGATCGAAAGATCGCCGATCGCAGTAACGCATTATCACAGGATCGCAGATTGTTACAATTCATTAAATAATCATGTGTTGTTTTTGCGATGTTGCGATATGCGATGTCGCATATCGTCCATCGGCAAAATTTATGCTTGTGAGTGTTTCTTAATGCCTGCGATGTGATGGATTTCACGTCGCATTTTCGTAGTTTATCATTCTACTCACAAGGAAATGTCCTATCTTTTTTGCGCGATGCGATATTTTCTTAAGGAGTATAATGCATGAGTTCTAATTGAATTTTTTGAATTTTTTGCTAAGGGTCCCCAGTTACCTAGTGTTATTGCTAATACTAGATAAGGAGGGGGGTTGTTGGTGGCCACAACACAGTCCTCCACAAGGAAAATATATGCCTTCATGTAAAGGTAAAGGGAATGTTATGGGTGTAATTTGATTCAAAGAAAGGGTGAATTATGCTTCCCTGAATGGACATTATGAGACTGTGTTTAAGATTCACCATTCTAAAGCTGTGAGAAGACTAGAGTGTAAGCACAAGAGAGAAGCTAAACATATTGTGGGCTGTGAAGAGGGCCAAGAAGGCCCTTTATGGTTCTTACACTTTTAGTTGGAGACACAAGATTTCAGAGTGTGTATAAGCTAGTAGTAAATATGAGGTGGATTGTCAAGCATATGCTGGAAGGGGTGTTGTTGGACTGTCATAGTGGAAAAAATGATCTAATGGAAAAAATGAATGTCTACTGAAAAATAAAATTACAACGTTGAGGAGAAACTTGGGAGAGGTAGATGATGGTTCCCTAAGCTAGGTCAGGTGCTTGCAATGGATTAAGGATCAACTTCTGCTGCAAAGTCTCATGAGGAATATGATTATGAAATAACTACACCTGAAAAATTGGAAGTCAATTTCTAGGACTCATTGCAAAGAAGTGGTTCAAAAAATCACCACTAAGTTTTGAATGGGATGTAAAATCCGACTTTCTCAAAATTGAATGAAGTTGCAACCACTCTAAAACAACATGAAGCAAGTAATGTTAATATTAAAACTTTAAGTAAAAGTTGACATTAACCTTATCTTTCCTTTTCCGAAAGGAAAGATAAGGAGAATGTCAACTTTTACTTTAACTTAAAAAATTTAATATTACCATTAATTATTAGGGTTAGGTTTTGTAGGGCCCTCGGGTTAAGAATTTTTTTTCCGTTTAAGATTCTTTTATTAAAGAATTATTATTTGGTGGTCATTAGCTATGTTGCACTACATTCTTCGGAATTGGTCAGTTTATTAGATAACTAGTGACTTTGGTGTTTTAAGGTTAGTTCAATACAAGACCAACCTTAGCCAATTTGAACCACCCAACTAGACTAGTACAACTCTAAAACCATTGGGACCAACAAATTCCTCTAGTTCTAGGCTACTTCCAATAAGAATGTGCCCTTCTCATCTCCCTCTCAACTCGTTTTGTTGGATCCTTTTGGGAATGGTGATTTGGAAAGTGCCATAAATTGTCGAATTGTTGTGAGTAGCTAAGAGCATAAGTAGTTAAGCCTTGGAAAACAGAAATTTCCAAATACCTAGTACATACATCCTAGAACATATTTAGTGAGGATGTGCATGCAAGGAACTATTACAGACCTCCCAAGATAATTAGTGAGGACGTGAATGACCCAAAGGCATAAAAAAAAGTTATCCACCCTCAAAAACCCTACCCAAAACATTGAAGTGTGGTGCAAAACAAATTTTTGGTAGGCTATTAATGCTACCAATAGTCATTCCCTCTCTAATTTCACAAGAATATCCTACTCAAGCTACCTACTCCACTATAGTTATATCAAGTTCTTGCAACTGTGTGAGTTACAAGAAATCAAAACTACCTTCGAATCTCCACCAATCTTAGGGAACTTGACTTCTCTTCATGCCCCCACTATTTTGGGTTGATTTATCAGTTAATTAGATGATCACTGAGTTTGACTGAAGTCCTACTTCTTAAATGACCTTCCACTAGTTCCTCCAAAAGTTAGAACTAGTTTAACTGACAACAATTTGAGATAATTGACCTTTATTGCTACAAATTAGCAATCGCATATGCAGAACTGAACTGTAACTCCTCCAACTCGAATTTATTGAGTGAACTAGGTGACGCAAGTGATTCCACAAAATTTAACATCATTTAAGTTGTGTGTTGATGTGGAAATTTATTTTTTTTCAATTTAATCAAGGAAAAATAAAATTGAGAGTTTCTTGCTGCATTTGTCAACACATATTTCATTGGAATGTATTAATTTCACTATGAACTTGTCATAGTTCACATGTTAACCTCATAAGAATTTGGGCTGATGTGGTTCTATGTGTTTTGTATATAAATAACAGGTGCCCATCTCTTGCTAATAGAAACAAGACTCCCTATGAAATGTGGTATGGCCACATTCCTTCGGTGAGGCATCTCAGGGTTTTTGGTTCCTACTATTATGCCTTCATACCTAAGGAACAGATAAAAAAACTCAGTGCAAGGAGTCACAAATGTATCTTCTTTGGGTACTCATACCTCCAAAACATACCATCTCTACGATGAAGTGAATAAGAAGTTTATAATATATAGACATGTGATCTTTCTTGAGTCTTCCAAGATTGACAATGTTGTTGGGTGATAGCTTAATCATTTGGATATATTCGATCATGAAAAGTATTTTCAAGAGTTTGATAGTGAGATTCCACATCTCCTTCTTTTAGCTCTATAATTTCTAAGAAGAGCCTTGAAGAAATCAGGGTGAAGGAAATTCCTTCCCCTGCTTTGTCAGGAAAGAGCTAAGAGATTACGGGTAGCAGGTAGCCAAATCTGACAAGCGGTGAGGGTACATGCAAGATACAAAGCAAGGATTAATGAAAAGGAGTAATGCAAAGGATTGTATTGAGTACATACCTATCATCAAACATCTTTCATCCCACTTAGGATGCCTTGCATCATGTCTGGTTAGCCATAAGATCATGTTGGTTACAACCTTTGTAGCTTAAATAGACAAGTGGTAATACTCTTCATCTTCTAAGCTATGTAATAAACAAGTGAAAGTGGGCGAGACACATAGAGGAAACACATGGAATTACTTTCAGTTCTTGCAACCATGAATGTCATTGAAGAAAGAATGATATGACAATGATAAGAAAAATTTTAAGCTACATTAAGAGGTGTATTTCAAAAGATGTCCTTTGTTTTCCATACCTAGCCTCCAAAGGGTTATGCATTAGATGGAGTATTCATGTGGTCCTGATATTCTATCACACCTTGGGTTCCTTGGTCTACTTATTTTTCTCCTTGGCTCCTTGAGAGTCATCTATCATGTTATCTTTCTTCATGGCCCATGAGAAACATAATTGTGTAGTTACAATGGCCAGTGATAGTTGTGGGATGAGGCCCTGGGAGGACACATTTACATATTTTTAGGATGCAAGGAAATTCTATGGGATGATGCCCTGGGAGGACACATCTATGCAATTTCACGATGCAAGGCAGACTAGGTAGTTAAGGGACAAAACTGCATAGTTTCTGAAGATAGTGGGTTCTGGCTGAGGGAAGGACAATGGAGGAAACCACTATGCATTTTTGAATGGTAAGGGAGGTTGGGATTTTTGCACATTGCATGGTTTAAACAGGCAACATAAAAGATTGAGGGTTACATATTTGAAGTGCATATTTCAGGAAAGTTGGATGAGTCTAGGTTGCTAAGGAAACTTTGAAATTTAGCTAAGTGTGGGATTAGTGGAACTTATGTGAATAGTGATAAAACTTGACTACGATCACACACTTGAAAACTTATTGACACAACATAGACCATCCAAAACATATAACGCATACTTCACCTAATGAAACAACCTTTGTGGTAGCTTACGGCAAGGTTAGCTCCAATTATAGACTTTGGGAGGATAATGGTGATACTTGTGTAAGAGTGTGTGAAAATCCATTCTCATAAAGATTTCCCCTTGAATCAAAACAAAACTCGCTTTGCATGACAAGCGATTACCCCCATGCCCAAAGATGACACATTCTATGTAAAGATAAAAGCATGAATGTCTCTTAAGATTGAAAAGGGGAGCTTGAGATCATCAAATTACCAATAGGTGACTAAGGAATGATCAATCAAAATATCCATAGTAGGCTATAAAATTTAAGTGCAGGCCAAAATTTTGTAGGATGTTGCAACCTCTATAACAGAGCCTTCACCTTCTTGCTAGCCTCTTTTTCAATTAGTGTCTTGAATTCTACGAACTTAGAGAATGTCTCATCTTTATTCCACATAAAGAAGATCCAACACTTCCGTGAGAAGCCATCAATAAAAGTGACAAAATATTTGTGTTTGA
Organism: Pinus tabuliformis; assembly: GCA_031772625.1. Taxonomy (NCBI): domain Eukaryota; kingdom Viridiplantae; phylum Streptophyta; class Pinopsida; order Pinales; family Pinaceae; genus Pinus; species Pinus tabuliformis. The sequence goes on from CM062817.1 coordinate 353,115,125, forward strand.
CGGTGTAGGTTGTCGAGAAAGTTCCATAAACATCATAGCGGGTCCTTTCTAGGACTACATGTGATTTGCTGTCCCCATCATGGAATGTGGGTTTTATGTACTTCTGCAACGTACATCCTTTGCATATATCCTACTACTTAAGTGCTCTTTTAGAGAGGCGAGTGGTTATTTGTTCTATAATATTCGAGGTACCATGATACAAATGACCAAGTATTTTGTGCCAAAGTTCATCGACATCGTGACCTTCACAGTCTCTTCCTTAGTGCTTAATGTAGTATAGTCCTCCAAATCTAGCTTATATAGGTCCTTCACACAAATCCCAATCCGCTTCACCTGCCCCATGGCTATGTGTCTTAGCAATGCTTTTCCTTTGTTGAATATCACTTCACAACCATGGTAAACCAACCACTCGATGAATGTTAGTAGATAGACCCCTAATCCTTTACCTTTACCTTTTTTTACTATCGCCTGATATTGAAATTTTGAATACAAAATATTTCTTTTCTGTTAAAAAATTGTCTTAAAATCTCCCTCCGTGTAGTAGTGCCAAATGCAACAACAGGCAAGTTGTCTCTAATCGTATCAGCATATATGAAAGGGACAGAAGAGGAATTGATGTATGAGAAAACTTGTCAGTAAAACTTGTTGCATTCTTCTTAGTTGACTACCCCCACAAAACAAAGAGCCCAAAAAATCATTGTCTTTATATAAGGTAATGTGAATGGTAAGTAAAATAAAAACCTCTATAGAGGTGCAAGACAGTAGTTGTCTACAAGCTGGCAGACATAGGGCACACTATCACAGTCAATTTTGAAGTTGTTAGATAATATCGTCTTAAAATTGATATGTTTGTGTCTTAATTGTTAATTGTATTAAACAGGTTTGATATAAAGTGGTCATTGTCTTAAATATAAATTTTGTGCCTTAAACTATTTTTCTCTCAAACTGCTTTTGCCTTAAATATAAAGTTTTGGCTTAAAATAATTTTGTCTTAGATTGTTTTTATCTTAAAATAATTTTGTCTTAAACTATTTTTGTCTTAAATATAAAGTTTTGTCTTTAAATTCTTGTCTCAAACTACTTTTATCTTAAATAAAAAGTTTTTTCTCAAAATATTTTTGTCTTAAATGTAAAGTTTTGTCTTAAAATATTTTTGTCTCAAACTGCTTTTGTCTTAAAATATTTTTTTCTTAAAGTATTTTTGTCTTAAATATAAAGTTTTGTCTTAAAATATTTTTGTATCAAATTGTTTTTGTGTTAAAGTTTATATTTAAGACAATTCAATTGATATTAAATTTTAATGTAAAACAACTAAAATAAAAAGTGTTTTTTTAAGACAAAAGATTCCCTTTGTCTTAAAAAATTGTCTTAAAAGTGAATTTGGTGTAATAGTGGTACATGCTATATGAATATTGCTAAGAAATTTGACAACAGGAACTTGCCTTACAAGATAGGCAAATGAGGATCATGCTACCAGAATATTTATCTCTTCAAAAATTGTCTCCAACTATTATCTTGCTTTACAAGATAAGAAAACTACTGCAAAAAATAATCCACATTCATGAAAGAGACGTAATTAGGAAAATGCATGTTGACTAGAACGAATTTCATTTACAGTTTAACGCTACAATAGACATTAATTGTTGTTTTATATGGTATTCCTTATCCTGTATAAATTATTAGCTCCCTGTTGACAATTACATCTGTAAAAAGAAATAAAACCACCCCTATAAACTATCCATAATTGCTCATTTTGTAAAAATATGACCTCACGTACTTTTTAAGAACCTTCATCTGAATTGCATTGTAACGAATCCATAAATGTTATATAAATGAAAGGATCATTTGCAATATGTTATGTTATGTATAGGTTATTTGAAATTTGTTATTTTTGTGCAAGAATTTGTTTTCAAAATGTCAATGGTACTATGGCTATATAGAAAGGCAAAATCTACCATCACCATTTTTACATGAGATAAATCCCTTTTCTGAAAATATTACTCAATTTTGTGAATGAAAATTAAAGAACCCATTGATACCATTTGTATTTTCGTGTGTTTCCAAGTTTGCATCCCTACTAATATGTACTCTTGTGTCTTTCCATTATGGGCACACATATCTCTATCCCTCCTATGCCCAAGTGTTGCCTGATGACCTTAGAGAAACTAAAGGGGTGCTTCCCTTAAAATAATATGAAATTTTGATTTGTGTTCTTCATGGAAATGGAAATGGTTATAGGACACTCAATTTCCACCCAAATATTGCTTGTGGTTGTGGAAGAGTTTTTATATCTCTTATTTGGAATAATAGTGATCTAGTTGATGTCAAGGACAATGGCAGGACACTACCATTTGTGAGAACAATGTAAATGGGCTAAGGGCTACTCAAATAAACAACTAAATTAATATTAAGTTGAAATAATAGATAGCAATGTCTACAAGAAAAATAATTTCTACACTCGGGCAAGGATTATTGAAGTTCAACATTAATTGACATGAAGTTGGAAATGAGAGAGAAGTTTGTGCAAAATTATTTGAAGAAGAACAAAGAATTCCTTCAATAAGGCAGTGGCCCTTGAAGTTTAGAGTAATTGGAGGGATTAATATCTAGCAAAAGATTGTTGCACTGACCATAGAAGAGAGAGAAAATGTCAATTAGCAAAAAATTCCAAACAAACTAATCCATTCAAATGCCCATGAAAAGTTGGGCATATGAAACAAAGAATGAGCTAATCACTCAGGAATTCAACATGATATAACAACCAGTCAAGATATTGATACAATTGAATACCAATTGTTGAGAGTGATACTATGAAGGATGTTAATATTCAAATAAACTCAAGTCACCCTAGATATGATGTAATTACAAGGTTTTGGATTAAAACTAAATCACATATAATATGACATAAATAGGATTTTGGATTTTTATTTTTTTAAATAACATATAAATATCATTAAATTTGATAGTCACAAAAAAATCCCATCTACCTCAGGTAATACAAGAAGCTATCAAATGAGACATTAGTGTCGTTCTCATCAATAATCCGTCTCCGTAAATCTTTCTTCAACCTGTTTTCCACATTCTCTCCACTCTTCCCAAATTGTTTAAATATGGCCACTTAAATCCATGTTGTTGCAGTGATTTGATGTTGTCATAAACTTCAAACAGGTCCAAATTAATTTAGCCCACGATCCTTTCCAATATATGTCTCAAGATGAGCATCTGAGCTATCAATATTTAGATGTTCTTGTTTCTCTGTTATATAAGAAGACAAAATAATAGGTGCTTTGTCACTTATTGCAATATCAGATGCACCATTTCAATAAGATGTTGGTTTTTCTGCTTAACCAACTATTTCAATATCTTAGGTGGATCCACCCAACATTTCACATGAACGTGGCAACTAAGGCCTACCAATTCCTTATTCACACTCTTCAATATTTGTAGCAGATGGTGGCAAAAAGTTTAAGTTTGGCGTGAAAGTTTGGCCTAAAACTTGACAAAGATACCAAAATTGATGCTCGTGCTATAGCTTAATGATCCCATAATCTTCATTCAAATGTTGTTGCCTTACCTGTGGCTTTTTTATTTTCATTCAGTCCAACTGAAGCTGACACGACTTCATTTATTAGAGGTTGAAAAATCTAGATTTACTAATTTTTAATGAGGTCATGGAAGAGGTGGATAGTAAATTAGGACATGAAAAAAATGCATTTATAACAATTGAAGGGAAATTTAATATGACTCTTAATACAAAGAGATCCTCAAAGACATTTAAGCAATGCTTGCTACATAGCATTTTTTCCCTGTCACCTTTGATATTTCTTCATGGAAACAAGGACCAATCCCATTTTGTACATGAAGTATCATATCTATAAATATTATTATTCCATGGTTCTATAAAATATCTCCATGTTGTAGTAGTACACTATTTTTTTTTGACAAGGGTCTTATTCAAAAATTCCAAATTATGTATTCTTTACCCCTTCCAAATTTACAGAATACACCTAGTACCATTTGTAACAACTTCAAACTTCAATGAACCTTTTGTACAATATATATATTAATATAAATCTAATTTTTTTCTTTTAATTATTTGTATTATCAACCATGTTGACATGAAAAACTAAAATTTGATTATCTCACTTTATTTATTCTGACATTTGTTCCCACAATAACACACTTTTCTAAAAACCTAACATGTATCTTTCCATACATATTAGCATGTCATAGACTGTTTATTATATAAAATACTTTTTATATGTTTTCTTATTTATTATATAAACTATTTTTTAATGTAAAGACTTGTAATTAATTTTCTGTCCATACAAAGCTCATTTATACTTCTCTCCAACTTGATTATGTCTCCATTCTAATAATAAACTATTTCTATGTTATTGGATATGCCATGGAACATTGGAAATGTAGATACACATGTATAAAGACATATTATTTATGCACATAAATCCACGTCGAAAACTACTTTATCAAAAATTATGCAAGAACCATGTTCCTCAACTGTTTCCCCTCCCACCTCAGTTTCTCCCGGAAACATGCAAACCAACTCACCTCACATTGTTCAAAACAAATACAACCCCCCTTCAATGGTGAGCACCTCCGATTTTGGAAAAGGATAGATAAACTCTCTACCATGCATGCTATTGTTATATGCAAATAATCATACCCACATATGAAAATGAGACTTTTACACAATAACCTTTATTCCTTTAGTTGTTCTTCACCTAAGTATACCTATCATTTTTCTCATTCAAAAAATATGGACCCTTGCACGCAATCACTTTCCCCTTATAATTTAACAAAAGTTGATGAAATGGTCATTGCACATGTGAACCCTATTTTACTAGTAACTCATACTCATGGCATTCAATACAAATAGATCAGACATACAATCAACTCCCCACAAGATATTAGTACTATTACAGAGTATATATGTCGTATAATTACTAAATTCGACATCCTCATTGTCAAAAGACATAATTCTACTCAAAAGGATTACAAACTCTTTATTTGTAAATCATGTGTAATGGGAACACTTGAATACAAAATAAAAAATGATCCCTAAGACAAGGATGTCTAACTCAACCCATTTAAAACCTATGCTTTGTTATATCAATGTATAGACATTTCCTCTTTTATTTATAAGGTAACCACCTCTTCTCCCAAACCCCATCAATCTGTAGTTGATTCTAATTATGACCCTAATGTCATCCTCAGTCAATTAGACCACCATCCTTTCTCTTTCATTTCATTGTTTCCAAATTCATTTCAGTTTTCTCATTCCCCACCCTCTTTCCTACAACCATTTCCATGATTGCACAACCAAGAATTACAAAATTTGAGATGTGTGAATATGATTTGTAATTGACGCACTACCACAATAATTAATTCGGTGAACATCCAAGATTATGATTCTAATTATACAACATTCATGTGCCATCATAGGAAAAGAATTTCTTCCATTATTTTTGAAAAAATGCATTGAGAACAACTTACAAAAAAATGTTTCATATCGTCAACAAGGCCTTCTTGACTTCTAAGATACCAACTTTTCGGAGCAAGTTATATGCTTTGGTTCAAGCCTTGGAGAACAGACTATTCTTGGAACAAATGAAGATGTGATCTGAGTGATGTGATCACACAAACATGAATTCTAACATTCTTTTCCACTCTCAGTTCAATTGATACCAAGTGGAATGAGTTACACAAGATCATGCCTAACAATGTTCCCTCAAATTCGATTAATATCTACTAGTGGATAACTCAAAATATAATAAAATCCCCACATCTTACAACACAATATATGGATTATATATAATTTTTTGGCGAATCTCTCACCAAGCATGGCGAATATTTTACTCAATTATAAAATCTTGTAAGATCTTAGCATAGGCTACATGCTGGTTAAATTCCCCCATTTAAATAGGCTACATTCTAGGTGAATACCATGGGTCAATACCATGTGCCATTTTTATTTTTATTAATTCTAATATTAGGGTTAATAATGGTTTTTTGCATGGTATTAATAACAATCTAGTCCATGGTATTTGTCCCATAGTATTTTGGCCATAGGTTTCACCTAAATATAACCTGTTTTTTGAGTGTTCGTAAATATAAGGTGACCTATGGAGTAAATATAAAAAAATGTTTTATTTGTTTACCATACCTCTCGTTTATTTATATTTTTATTAATTTACCATACCTCTTTTACAAATATGGTATTTGGCCCATAGGATTCACTTAAATAAAACCTCTTTCTTGAGCCTTCATAAATAGAACGAGGGTTATGGACTAAATATAAAAAGAGGTTTTATTTATTTACGATACGTCTAGTTTATTTATATTTTTATTTATTTACCATACCTTTTGAGTAAGTATAAAAAGACGTTTTATTTATTTACCATACCTCCACTTTACTTATATTTTTATTTGTTTACACCCTTACATGTATATAAGGTGACTTATGGAGTAAATATAAAAAATGTTTTATTTATTTACCATACCTCTCATTTACTTATATTTTTATTAATTTACCATACCTCTTTTATAAATATGGTATTTGGTCCATAGGATTCACTTAAATAAAAGCTATTCTTGAAAATGGGCGAATGGAAGGTTGTAAGTCCTAATTTCAAGGGCTAAATTTACCTTTTTTACCCTCTCCCTTAAAATAAGGTGGGCTATTTGAGGTGATTTGTAAAAATGTACTATGATACTAAATATTCGCCCACTAAAAATTTAAAACCCCTTAATTTCGCCAAAGGGCGAACATTCGCCCCTAAAATTATCCTTGATTGTAGATTTATAATTTTTGTCAAAGAATTCCTACAAAAGTTCCTTTACACACCTAATTATCATTGGAAGTCTTCATATAACTAGTCTTCTCTCCCTTAATATCTACATTGCAATTTCTCTTCTTCTAAACATTGAATCTGTTATTTTCCACAGATATAAAAGGAAATATAAAGGATCTAAATGTAGGTTGTAATCCCACATAGAAATTACCCACATACGAATTCTAAAACACAAAAAATAAACATTGCAAAACCATAGCACATAAAACACATATACACAGAGATTTTCCCCTGGATCCCAAAACACGGACTACCACCTTGATTTTTCATTATGTTCCTTGTAATGTTACAATACATGTTTATACATGCTGAAGCATTTGATACCATGGACCGAAAGCCATCGTATCGAAAACCATGGATCGAAAACCATAGGTAGGTTCACCCAACCTGATATAGGGGCCAAAAACGTTTTTCCCCCAGACTCCGTAGAGGTGGGCTACTCGCCCCCCTCAAACACCCCAGACAGGGGGGGTTGCCCCCCTTCCTCTCACCCCCCCACTGCGCAATCGGTGCAACAAAGGGGGGGCTCACATTCTCCCACTTGACCTTTTCTTTCCACAGGGGGCCACAGGAGAGCTTAGTCATTTATCCAGCCCTGAAATGCCCATTGTTTCTATACACCAAGAGAACTTCTCAGACCTCACAAATTTTTTCAATACATCTAAAATGTTCTTCAAAGTGTCGGCCTTTACCAACAACACCATTTTGTCTTCTATCATATCCCTCACAAAGTGATACTGAACATCAATGTGCTTTGCCTTTGAATGATAAGTAGCGTTCTTTGCCAAGAAAATTGCACTTTGGCTGTCACAATCTATGCTTATAGCTCCCTGTACTAACCCAATACTTGAACACAATATCTACAACCAAACTGATTCCTTGCTTGCATGAGTGGCTACCATGTATTCTTCCTCTGTATTTGATAGTGCCACTATAGATTGTTTCTTACTCATCCAAGTGACTGCTCCTCCAAATAGGTTAAATACATACCCACTTGTAGATATTATTTGATCCAAATCTCCAGCCCAGCCTGCATCAAAAAAGCCATGAATATCCAACACTCTATCCAATCTTGGTCTTCCTTGGTAGCACAAACCTTAATCACTAGTGCCACCCAAATACCGAAAAACCCACTTCACTATTCTCCAATGCTCCTTCCCTAGTTTTGACATAAACCTACTCAATACTCCCACTACATGTGCAATGTTTGGTCTAGTACATATCATTGCATACATCAGGCTACCAACTACGCTTGCATATGGAATGTTAAAGTCGGTCTTTTCAGTCCTCTGTTAGAGATCAAACTCTTTCTACATTTCATTTCTAGGTGTCTCGCCCCATTCACTCAGCTGCATTCTGCTAGGGGCATGCCATAACCTGATGGAAGGGCCTTACCATTCATTCCCCTCATGTCTTGTACCTGCTGGCTCAGGTCTTTTCATCAATGTGTATTAAAGTTCATGACAGTCAATCTTTGATCTTTTAGTGGACGAGAGTCATTTCGGTCATCAAGTCTAGGGATTGGTCATTTGGTCCTCAAGCAATGTCCAATAAAGCTAGTAAGGCCAGAGGGAGGCTCTTATAAAGTTGTGATTCACATATTTTCATCGTCATATTGATATATTATGATTGTTCTTCAAAACTCCGTTTTGAAGAAAAGTCAACAATTTGTCATTTGTAAATAAAATTCAAAGTTTCTCAGTGGATTTCTCCAAGTGTAGCCTTGGTCTCCTTGACCGAATGCCATGTCAACAACCCCTACAAAAAGTGCAAAAAATTGCATCATTTTAGCTAAAAATTCAAAGGGAAAAGTGAAATACAAAGTTGAATTAAATCAGGAAAAACTGCCAAAATAAAACATTATCAAAGGGGGTTTTGAAGAAACAAAAATTAAAGCCATGACTCCAAAGTCTTTGTATAAGATTCCCACAAGAAACAAAGTCATTATGCATACCAAGGTTATAGAGAAAGCATTGCAAACTCATTGTGAAGAGTTAGCACGCGTTTTAGGAGAGGTTAGAGGTGTTTTCCAGAGCGTGGCACACACAGAGAGGGGCACGGTGCACATAGAGAGCGCGACGCACAGGGCGCGACCCCAAAGTGGTGAAACTACACAAGCGCGGCGCACACATAGAGAACGGCGCACTAGGTTTGTTGCACGGTGATGGCATTTGAGCATTCATCGGAGTACGAGTTAGAAACTCAAAGTGATTCATCCTCAGAAGAACAGGCTCCCCGGAGACATCATAAAAGTGGAAAAAATGCTAGCGATGAGCCAACCACCCTCACAGAATTGCAGGCATGCCCTCTTCCTATGTCATGTTTCCAACATCTATCATGTTTTGAGTTTTGTCGAAGAGTGGCTAATGTTCGAGTTCATCATGAGTTGCCCCCTCTTTTTGTGCTTCACCTACATGGAGATCACTCTATCTTGGCCGGTGTAACCTTCACACTGACACCTGAAACTGTCTCATTAGCAACCGACATACCGAATGTTGGAGAACCATGGCACAAGAAACAGAAGGTTGATCGACAGCATTATGAGCCTTACATTAAGGCCAGTTTCTTGAGGCAGCTCACAAGAGTCTTTCCATTCCAATATTTGAAACATGAATATGCTCCACTCCTAAAGTTGATCGTGAAGTACATCAGCTGTGAGGGGAGGTTCTCTCGTCTATATGCCTATCACATCAAGTTGCTCATGCACTTTACCAGGGTATGGATGATGAAAATCCCATATTTCATTTGCAAGAATATAGAAAGGATGAACACCTTCATGCAGCACAAGACGCCTCAGTAGCAACTTAACAGTGTTTATCACTTTGCTCTTATTAAGATTTTGGTGGTTCATCAGCTGGGATTGCAGGGCATTACTTGGGATGATTTCATCTCTCGTGACCTCTTTAGAACTTCATAGGTATTATTAAAGGTTAAGCACGAGGGTGAACCTTCACATTGGTATGAGCGCCATGAGACTGCTAGTGTGCCAGTTTTCATCACATATCATAAAGGCACTAGACGTTTGTTTGTAGCGCCAAAGCGAGTGTTATCTCCACCCGGGGTGGAAGGGGCCTCGATTACTCCATCAGCATCACAGGAGCACGAAAAAGGCAAGAAGCCAATGCAGGATGAGGGGCCTTCAGGTCAGCCATCAGGTGAATGAGAGACTGAATTCGTTCTCCTTCATGATGATGAGACAGATATAGAACCGACAAATGCACAGCTTAAAGAGATAATCTAGGAACAACAAGAAGAGGTTCAAGCCTTGTCCCTTGATTTGGAAAGAGCCAAATGGAACATGAAATATCTGGAGTATAGTAACAAACAACTGGAGGATCAACAAGTGATGATGGAGCTACAAAACATTGGTGATGGAGCATCACCAAGCTGCACAAAGGAGAAGAGTTGAGCTCACGTCATTGGAGCAAGAGATTAATGAGGATCGGGAGGCCAATATCGAGAGAGTTAACATGCACTTTAAGAGGATTTTGGACAAGGCCAACAAGGACCATGCGTTGTTGAGACACATTGCTTTCCACTACATGGCGTGAAACAAAGCGTGCAAGGCCCGAATCAGGAATTTGAAGGCGAATGTTATGAAACCAGCTCACAAAAAGATAGAAAAGAGAGATCCACGCCTTAGAATTCAGCCTCTTCGAGGGGGCAACCTCCTTTACATTACATAAACGAACAATTCTTGGATGATACAAATGAAAATACCTCCTTTCTATATATGGGAGTCTAAGTGGTCCCAATACAATCAAAGCCTACATAGCAATAATATTGTAGGGCACAACAATAACAATAGTGGGCTTCTATGTGGCACAATAGTAACAATATGGGCACTACATGGGTACATCAATATAAATAAGGGGTATAACTACAATAGTAATGGGGTAATCACTAGTATTATAGGGACCCAACATGCCCCTCTCCTTCAAAAAAGTGTTGTCCTCAACGCTTGAGGAGTTGAGGATACTTCTGCATAAAATTCTCGTCCTCCCATGTGGAATCTTCAGCGGATAAGTTCTTCCACTTGATAAGGTACTCTGAAATTGATCGATTTCGTAGCTGTCGAGTTCTTGTTTCTATAACTGCTTCCGGTTCCAATATAATTTTTCCTTCTTCTTCAAGTTCTGGCAATATTGTTTGAACTGGGAGCTTGTCGCCTATAACCTTCTTTAAGCATGAAACATGGAAAACTGGGTGCAATCGAGAAGCTGCAGGAAGCTCTAATTTGTATGCCATAGTACCAATCTTTTGCAACACCTTGTACGGACCATAATACTTTGGTGATAATTTATTATCCTTCTTAGCTTGCTTGAGGGACATTTTCTTATATGGTTGTAGCCGTAGGAATACCCAATCACCTACATCAAAACTTCTTTCACTGCGATGCTGACCTGCCTGTTGTTTCATTCTATTATGTGCCAACACAAGGTTATCCTTTAAGAGTTGGAGGACTTGTTGTTGATGTTCGATGTGATGTTCCACTGCCTGAACCTTAGAATTTTCTCTTAAATATGATGTGATGGATGGTGGTTGATACCCATAAAGTGCCATAAATGGGGTCATTTTTGTTGCTGTATGAAAGGAAGTGTTATACCACCATTCAGCCAGAGGCAACCATTTGACCCATTGTGTCTGTTTATCAGATATAAAGCAACGAAGGTATCCTTCCAAACATTTGTTTACTATCTCAGTTTGCCCATCAGATTGAGGATGATAAGATGAGCTATGAGCTAACTGAGTACCAAGACAAGAAAATAATTCTGTCCAAAAATTTCCAGTGAAAATGGGATCTTTGTCACTTACAATAATCTTTGGGTTTCCATGTAGCTTTTGAATTGTTTCCATAAATGCAGTAGAAACTGTACTGGCTTTAAATGGATGTGATAATGCACAAAAGTGTGCATACTTGGTAAGTCTGTCAACTACCACCATGATGACACTCTTTCCCTCATACTTGGGTAAACCTGTGATAAAATCCATTGATACCTCCTCCCAACGTTGGCTTGGAATGGGTAAAGGTTGTAATAGACCCGGTGTCTTAATTGTTTCAACTTTATTTTGCTGGCAAACCAAACATTCTGCCACAAACTTATGAATATCTGATTTAAGGCCATACCAAAAAAATTCCTTCTTCACCCTGTGGTAAGTTTTTAAAAATCCTGAGTGCCCTCCTAAGGGAGAAGTGTGCAATTCCATAAGAATCTTTTGTTTTAGCTGGGAATTCTTACAGAGGTATAAGCGATCTTTGTACCATAACGAATCATTTTTCCAGGTAAATGTATCAGACATACTGGAATCTTGTTGTAGCTTTTGAATAAGTGCCCATACTTCTTCGTCATTCTTCCATTCTTCCCTTGCTTCATTTATCCAATCTGGTTGTATGATAGAAATAGCGCACAACAATGCTTCCACATCCTCATCCTTCCTTGAGAGTGCATCTGCCACCACATTTTGCTTCCCCTTTTTGTAGATGATTTCAAAGTCATAACCCAACATCTTTGTGACCCACTTTTGTTGCTCTTCAGAGGATAATATTTGTTCTAAAAAGTATTTAAGGCTATCATGATCTGTTTTTACCTTGAAGTGTCTTCCCATTAGGTAGGGTCGCCATTTCTTAAGTGCATGGAGTATTGCCAACATTTCCTTCTCATAAATAGCTTTTCTTAGAAACTTTCCCTTGATTGGACGACTTTCAAAGGTGATGGGTCTTTCATCTTGCATTAGAACAGCACCAATTCCATTTCCTGAAGCATCACATTCCACAGTAAAGGTTTTTGTGAAGTCCGGTGTAGCTAAGACCGGTGCTTCGCACATTGCCTCTTTAAGATGTTCAAAGGCCTTTGTTTCCTTCGGAGTCCATGAAAATGCATCTTTCTTCAATAATGTCGTTAGAGGTGCTGCTATTCTCCCATAATTCCTAACAAACTTGCGATAATACCCTGTCAACCCAAGAAATCCGCGCAAATGCTTTATGGATGTGGGGATTTTCCATTCCTTAATGGCTTTAATTTTGGTAGGGTCTACCTTAACTCCTTCATGAGATACAATATGACCCAAATATTCCACCTCCTGGACTCCAAAGAAACATTTGGATCTTTTGGCATATAATTGTTTCTCTTCCAATAGTTGTAGCACCCTGTCGACATGTTCAACATGATCCTTCCAAGACTTGCTGTAGATAAGTATATCATCAAAAAATACTAACACAAATTTTCTAAGGAATGGTTTGAAAATTGAATTCATCAAACCTTGAAATGTTGAAGGTGCATTGGTAAGGCCAAAAGGCATGACCAAAAATTCATAATGACCCTCATGAGTTCTAAATGCTGTTTTCGGAATGTCTTCAATCTTCATTCTGATTTGATGATATCCTAAACGAAGATCCAACTTGGTGAAGTAAATTGATCCATGCAATTCATCCAGTAATTCATCAACGACAGGAATGGGGAACTTATCTTTAATAGTGAGCTTGTTGAGCTCCCTATAATCCGGACACATGCGCCATGATCCATCCTTCTTGTGCACCAATACTACTGGAGCAGAGAAAGAACTTTGACTCGGTTGAATTATACCAGCCTCTAGCATTTCTGCAACCATACGTTCAATTTCACTTTTTTGGACATAGGGATATCTGTACGGCCTGATGTTTGGAGGAACACTTCCTGGAATCAGATGAATAGCATGATCATGATCACGCATAGGTGGGAGACCTTTGGGAGTCTCAAATACCTTGGAATGATTGTCCAGGACTTTTTGGAGATCTGGAGAAATAGATGATTCTAATGTGGAAACATCTAGCGAACATAATTGTGCAATTACACCCCTTTGCTCCTTTTTTAGAAGCTTTGTCATACCATTAGAGCTGATTATCTTTCCTGGTTTCCCTGCAATACCCCTTAATTCAACTTCCTTTCCTTCCACAGAAAATTTCATGAAAAGTTCTTGAAAATTAAAAGCTATTGTACCCAAGGATTGTAGCCATTGGACTCCTAGTACAACATCAGCACCTCCCATTGGAATGGAAAACATTGGGCTAGTCAATACATATTCTCCCATGGATAGCTTGATATTATGGCACTTTCCAGAGCAATTTATTGTTCCTCCATTTGCAATCATCACTTGACACTCTGGTGCTAGATATAGGAAGCAATTCAATTCTTTTGCTACCCTACAATGAATAAAATTGAGGGTGCTTCCTGAATCAATCAACACTATCACCTTTTTCTTCTTGATTTGTCCTTCTATCTTGATGGTTTGAGGAGTGGTAATTCCCGCCAATGCATTACAATATATGGTCGGATTTATTTGTTCTTCATATAGGATTTGTTCCTGGAATATATCCTCTTCTTTTGACCTTTCTTGCTCCTTTTCTTCTTCCTCTTCACAATCTATGTAGAATAATTTCTTCTCAGCACACTTATGACCTTTTGTGTATTTGCTATCACAATTGTAACAAAGCCCTTTTGCTCTTTTTTCTTCCAATTGTTGCGGTGTCAACCTTGTAGGTTGTGGAAGACTATGGGCAACAACACTTCCATCTTTATAGTTGTGAATGGTATGCTTCCTAGTTGCCATAATTTTGCTTTCCATTTTTCTTGCTAACCTGAATGCCTTCTCTAATGAATCAGGTTCCCAAAGGCGCACATCATGTTGGATATTATCCTTTAAAGACCCGATGAACACATCAATCCTATGCTCCTCTGGAATATCTTTTATCCTTATGTTCAATTTTTGGAACTCCTCAATGTGCTCCATTATTGAACCCTTTTGTTTGAGATTCATCAATTGGCTAAAAAAAGTGTTGCTTTTTGTATCCTCATAATGTGCTACCAATTCCTCCGTAAAAAATTCCCAAGTGATAAATTGTTTACGAGAACAAAGCCATTGATACCATACAAACTGATTTGGTTCCAAATATAAAGTTGCCATACGTACCTTTTGTGTGTTTTGCACATTATTGAGATAGAAGAATTGCTCCATCTGTAATATCCATGTGGCGGGATCCTTGCCATCAAAATTCCTCATATCGATTTTTGGAACATGATGAGTCTTCGATCCAACATTAGTGTCTATGGTATCATGATTAACATTTCTTTTGTTCTCATCATGAGTTTCCTTTACTACCTTTTCACCATTAGTGACACTTTCTTGTAGCAACTTCTTCAATTCTTCCATATATGTCTTCAAATCTATCTTCAAATCTGCCATGTCTCTCTTCAAATCTATCTTTGAATCATCCATCTTAGCTTCCATGCCCTTTATCTTAGATTCCACGCCACTTATCTTAGCTTCTGTTAGCTTTTGTGATCGTGACATTTGTTGCACTTGTTCTCGTAATTTTGATATATCACGTAGCATTTCTTCTTCTTCTTCATGAGTCATGCTAGAGCTTTCAGGTTCCTTACTAGGTGTTTGCATTTTCTTTCCTCAGGGCATCAGTTACCGATAATAATTCTTTACTATGCCCTTTGAATTCCTTTAAACCAAGCTTACACAAAAATAAAAAAAAAACTACACACCTTTTTTTCACTTTATAGAAGCCTGATATTGAATCTGATGTGTCTCTGTAATTTCGAATCATCCAGTTCTGAAATTGCTACCTGCAGTAGCCTTCTGCGTCCTCTTTCCAATGCCACAAGTCTGAGCCAAATTGGATTCTCCAAGGAAGAGTTATGTGAAATCTCCCACAGTGACTTGCTTTTAGACTAGTTCAGTAGAGCGAACTTGTACGACGTGCCACGAGCCACTGTTTCACCCTTTTGAATCTAAAACACACATACAAGAAACTACAGTTCGTCCTCTTTCTGCACCTTTTTACGAAATTTCAATCCGATCCTCAGAGAGAGAGTTATGACGATTTTCCCCAGGTCACCTGTTTTGAATGTAATTCAGGAGTCTGCAAAAAGGCCAACTTCCTTAGCTCATATCTCCGAAAATATCACGCGCAAATCTCTGAAAATCGGACCCAAGGTTCAGCGCCAATTTTTCTCAAATGGGTTTTTTTTGCGACTTCTGAAACATCACAGAAAAAAATTTATAGGGAAAATTCCACGATGACCTGTTTGGAGCAGCGAAACCCTAGAATCCAAAGCTCTGATACCAAATGTTATGAAACCAGCTCACAAAAAGATAGAAAAGAGAGATCCACGCCTTAGAATTCAGCCTCTTCGAGGGGGCAACCTCCTTTACATTACATAAATGAACAATTCTTGGATGATACAAATGAAAATACCTCCTTTCTATATATAGGAGTCTAAGTGGTCATAACATAACCAGAGCCGACATAAGAATAATAATGTAAGGGAACAATAATAACAATAGTGGGCTTCTATGGGGCACATTAGTAACAATATGGGCACTACATGGGTATATCAATATAAATAAGGGGTATAACTACAATAGTAATGGGGTAATCACTAGTATTATAGGGACCCAACAATTGAGGAAGGAAATCAAGAAGCAAAGGAGGAAAAGGGAGCTCGATCGACTTTAGATATTGGATAAAGCCTCTTTGGCCCAGCATAACACTTGATAAGGAAGCTCCAGCCCAAATTTCAAGAAAGTTGGGGCATTTTTGGTGTTTTTGGAAATTTTTGTGCAAAAAACATGGTTTCTCTCGCTGTGCTCCGTGCCACTGGCGCGACACTTAGGATTGGGAGATACAAATCACAAACGGTTTGCATTTTTGGATTTGGCATGAAAAAACATGACTTCTGGTGCATGGAAAAGGAGTTCGGGCAAGTTTTGAGTCCTCAGGAGGTCAAAAACATTAAAAAAATGACCTCTCTGCCCCTATTTTGACACACAGGAAGTAGTATTGGGAGAATGAAGTTTTGGAGTGGAAAATGAGCACCAAATTTAGAAATTCCACTTGGGTTGGAAAGTAGACAGGTAGGGATTTATAACAAGCATACTTGGGCACAATTTGGACTCTAGTAGGTACCTCAAAATCACCTCCAAAGTGGCACGGTTCATATAGCTTTTGGCGCGGCACACAGGGACCCAAAGGCCAAAATCACTTCCGCTCCGCGACATTTCGATTTGCGATTCTCTCCAAGTGGGCCAGCTCATTTACACTATATTTTTCTCGGAAACTAAGGCAATGTTTAAAAAGTATTTTCACTAAAGGTGGGCTCCTATCCAAGTGGAAAAGGAAAGGCGAGCAGTCACCCAAGCCATTTGTCATTTCTGTAACACTACACCTGTAACTAATGGTTGGCTTTCCATTTCCAATTTGTAGTCATTTGAAAAACTCCTCAACTATGGGTCGTTCTATTTCCCAATGGCGTAGTCTATTTAATGTATGCAACACTATTTGCAAAGTGTTGGCATTTCTTGTAACTGTGGGAGAAAAACTCAGTCTCTCACTGTACATTTTGGCAGACAATTAATGGAAGATTGTAGCTCTGGTTAATGAGATTTCTGTGGCATGAGTTTAGCAAATTTATCTTCTTTATGTTTCATATGTATTTCGTTATGTTTCATATTTTCATTCACATTCATTTCCAGTGAAAGCTTTCTAAGTGAAGGGCATAAAGAGATCTCTATAACTCCCGTGTTCAAATCCCATTTATGTCCTGACATATTTGAGTATCTTGAAGAGATTGAGTTTGATGAGCATTTTGAAATATCATTGTTCGAGACCAAATCCGAAAGGGTTGTTGACTATACTGTCCCCAATCCATAATTTCTTGTAGACCTAGAAACTGAAAGGGCTAACCGGTCAATTGATAATTATATTGTGACACAACTTTAGACTCAAATTGTTAATTCCCTACAAACTGCACACACTCATCCAACACCTCCAAGACCGAATCCACCAAGAGTGATGGCTGCCTATTTTGCACCTCTTGTGCGGCCTCAAGTTCTAGATGATATACCTGCATATTGTCAAAGCAAAATCCCTTTGTTTGATAGTGCCCCTCATAGCATTACTGCTCAGCAACATGTGGACAGAATGGAAATTTTCAATGAACTTCATGAGATCGATGTAGAAAATGTAGCAATGAGACGCTTTGTTCAGACATTTTCCACCACCTTGGCCGAACTACAAAGACAATTTTTAGACCACTGGGAAGTGAAAAAGAATCCTCTTCAAATTCTTGCTGAGTATGAGCAGATCAAACGAAACGTTGGTGAGTCGGTCCAAGACTACTGCATTAGATTCAATTCCATTTATAATGAAATTCTTGATCATCTAAGGCCACTTATGGGACTAGCCATGATGAAATTTCTGGATGGTTTTGATGCTGACATGGCCTATCAACTAAGAGATAGAGAGCCTGCCACAATGAAAGACATGCAGAAAATCGCGGTCAGCGTTGAAGCAAATCTGTTGTCCGAAAGAGCTAGAGAGAAAGCATAAAATAAGGTCACAGTCAAGGAAGAGTCTTCCTCGATGGATCAATTACTCAAGAAGGTAGAGCAGAAGCTTGAAAGGGTGAAACTCGACAAACCTGAGCAACAAGTTAGAAATCCTAACTTCCGTGGCCAGCAGCAGCCACAATATAGGATAAGGCAGAGAGATCAACGAACCAAAGATCAAACAGCACAGCAGCCAGTACATACACCTCTTCAGCAAAATTTTGTGAATGGATCGGACTCTGATGAGGAAGGGAAGGTAATAGGGGAAGAGAATGTTATGAAACCAGCTCACAAAAAGATAGAAAAGAGAGATCCACGCCTTAGAATTCAGCCTCTTCGAGGGGGTAACCTCCTTTACATTACATAAATGAACAATTCTTGGATGATACAAATGAAAATGCATCCTTTCTATATATAGGAGTCTAAGGGGTCATAACATAACCAGAGCCAACATAACAATAATAATGTAAGGGCACAATAATAACAATAGTGGGCTTCTATGGGGCACATTAGTAACAATATGGGCACTACATGGGTACATCAATATAATAAGTGGGTTGTACTAATAACAATAAGGGGTTACACTAGTAGTATAGGGACCTAACATGCCCCTCTCCTTCAAAAAGCGTTGTCCTCAACGCTTGAGTAGTTCTTGATGCTTCTATATAAAATTATTGTCCTCCCATGTGGAATCTTCAGCGGGTAAGTTCTTCCACTTGATGAGATACTCTGAAATTGATCGATTTCGTAGCTTTCGGGTTCTTGTTTCTGTGACTGCTCTAGGTTCCAATATGATTTTTCCTTCCTTTTCAATATCTGGCAATATTGTTTGAATTGGGATCTTTTGCAAGTTTTGAATAAGTGGCCATACTTCTTTGTCCTTCTTCCATTCATCCCTTGCTTCGTTTATCCAATTTGGTTGGATAATAGAAATAGGACAAAATAATGCTTCCACATCCTCATCCTTGAAGAGTATTTCCATTCGGTAAGGTCGCCATTTTTTAAGTGCATGTAGTATTGCCAACGTTTCCTTCTCATAAATAGCTTGCTTTAGATGTAGCAGTAAAAATACCCAATCGCCTACATCAAAACATTTTTCACTATGATGTTGATCTACCTGTTGTTTCATTTGATTTTGCACTGAAGTGGCGCTATCCTTTAAAAGTTGGAGAACTTGTTGTTGATGCTCGATGTGCTCTTGCACTGCTTGAACCCTTTTCTTCTTGATATGTCCTTCTATCTTTAGATTTTGAGGAGTGGTAATTTCTTCCAATCCTTTACAAGATATGGTCGGATTCATTTCTTGACGCTTGATGTGATCTTTCACTTCTTGAACATTTTTCTTCTTGATATGTCCTTCTGTCTGGCTAGTTTGAGGAGTGGTAATTACGACTAGTGAATTACAAGATATGGTTGGATTCATTTCTTCTTTCTTGATGTGATCTTTCACTTCTTGCACCTTTTTCTTCTTGATATTTCCTTCTATCTTGAGATTTTGAGGAGTGGTCATTCTTGCCAATAGTTTACAAGATATGTTCTGATTCATTTCTTCTTTCTTTGGGGTCGGGTCCTGGCATATATCCTCTTCTTTTGATGTTTCTTGATCCTTTTCTTCCTCCTCTTCATACTCTATGTAAAATAATTTCTTCTCAGCACACTTATGACCTCTAGTGCATTTGCTATCACGATTGTAACAAAGCCCTTTTTCTCTTTTTTCTTCCAATTGTTGTGGTGTAACCCTTGTAGGTTGTGGAAGGCTAGGAGGAACAACACGTCCATCTTTATAGTTGTGAGGGGTAGACTTCCTTGTTGCCATAATTTTACTTTCAAATATTTCACAAAGCCCTTTTACTCTTTCCAATTGTTGTGGTGTTGCTCTAAAGAAGGTGTTGCTCTTTGTATCCTCATAATGTGATATCATTTCCTCCGTGAGAATTGACCACGTAACAAGTTTTTTATGAGAACAAAGCCCTTTATACCATAAAAATTGATCTGGTTCTAAATATGAAGATGCAATACATACCTTTTGTAACAGTGATACACCATGTAGATCAAAATATTGCTCCATCTGAAGTATCCAATTTACCGGATACTTGCCATCAAACTTCCTCATCTTGCTATTTCTTGATTTTAGGACCTCGAACTTGAAACGACTGTAACTCTGTACTTGTGTATATTTAAGTTCTGAACTTGCTACCTGTAGTAGCCCTCTGTGTCCTCTTTCTAATTCCACCAGTCTTATCCAAATTGGATTCCCCAAAAAAGAGTTATGCACGATCTCCCAAGATGACCTGATTATAGACCTTTCCATAAGAGCGAACTTGTATGAAGTGCCACGTGTCAATTTTTCAACTTATGGATCTGCAAAATGCATACAAGAAACTACAGTCCTTCCTCTTTCTATACCTTCTGACAAAATTTCAATCCAATGCTCAAAGAGAAAGTTATGACTATTTTTCCAAGGTCACCTGTTTTGAATGTAATTCAGGAGTCTGCAAAAAGACCAACTTACTCAGATCATATCTCCGCACATATCGCGCGAAAATCTCTGAAATTCGGACCCAAGGTTCAGTGTGATTGCTTCTCAAATGGGTTTTTTTTTGCGACTTCTGAAACTTCACAGAAAAAAGTTATAGTGAAAATGCCACGATGACCTGTTTGGAGCAGCGAAACCCTAGAATCCAAAGCTTTGATACCAAATGTTATGGAACCAGCTCACAAAAAGATAGAAAAGAGAGATCCACGCCTTAGAATTCAGCCTCTTCGAGGGGGCAACCTCCTTTACATTACATAAATGAACAATTCTTGGATGATACAAATGAAAATAGCTCCTTTCTATATATAGGAGTCTAAGGGGTCATAACATAACCAGAGCCGACATAACAATAATAATGTAAGGGAACAATAATAACAATAGTGGGCTTCTATGGGGCACATTAGTAACAATATGGGAACTACATGGGTACATCAATATAATAAGTGGGTTGTACTAATAACAATAAGGGGTTACACTAGTAGTATAGGGGCCTAACAGAGAACCACTTCTTTACTCCAGATGATTTGCCTACTTACATTACTGAAGAGGAGGAGTATGCGGAAAGTTCAGCTACACAAAAAGATGCAGATTTCATTCTAGCAAGTGACACAGTTTTGGAAGAAGAATCAGAGGAGTATCAAAGAGGCTATATGAATGTTATGTCTGCTCAGCAGTGGCAATATTCACTTAGAAACACGGATGTGCCAGTTAACCCAATTCAGAAGAGGAAGGAAGTTTCGGCATCAAAGAATGATTCGTCAGTTGCACAAAAGAAAGGCAAAGAGGCACTTGGACCTGACAGCAATAATTCACCATCAGCAAAAAAATCAAATCAGCAAATTGTATCAAGAGAAAAGGAAAAGAAAGAAACCCCAGTCAAAGAAGTAGAAAAGACTTCCACTTTTAGTTTGGAGAATGAAATTTCTAAATTGAAGGTATCCATTCCCTTGACTGAAATAATGAAGAACAGAAGTTATATGGGGCAAGTTTCTAAAATTTTAAACTGTGATCCAATGTTTGGTATGGTGAATGTTGAAGATGATCAACCCGAAATGATATTTGGACTAGCATTGAATGGTGAGTCTCCAAACAATGATGTGCCACCTTTTTATTTCAGTTTAAGATTACATGATTTCGTGTTACACAATGCCATGTTCGATTCCAGAGCTTCTAACAATCTCATGCCCAAGGCTATCATGGATAAGTTGGGTCTGGACATCACCCGGAAATACCACGATCTCTATTCATTTGATTCCAGCAGAGTAAGATGTATCGGGCTCATCAAAGACTTGGTTGTAAGTCTGGATCAAATCCCAGTGAAGAATGTTTTGATGGATATTGTGGTAGCGGATATTCCTCCCAGGTTCAGTATGCTTCTTTCCAGGTCTTTGGCAGCGAAATTGAAAGGGACACTACAACTAGATTTCTCCTATGCAACAATTTCAGAATTTGGCTAGATGAGAAAATTGTATCGGGAACAAAAAATGGAATACATGATTACAAGCAAGGAGAAACCCATTAATCATTCAATTAATTACGTACATACAGATCCAGATTCTTTTGTTTTTCATTCAGATAGTTTTAACAATGTAGATAGTCAGTTAGTTGAAGCAGAAAGTATTCTAGAAATAGTATAAAATTTCAGAGAAGTTTTGAAGAAAGAAGGATGAGAACAACAAAACACCATTGAGAAATCAGCTGAAGGTAATGGACAACAAGCAGGAAAAACAGAGCCAGCAGAATTTTAGCACTTGGGAGAAGAGGAAGAAGGTTTATGGACCATGGATTTCGATGGAGCAGTGGGAAATGATGGCACTGGAATTGGAATTTGGGTACATAGTCCTTTCTCCACCCCGAAAAGGGTGCCTACTAATGTGTGGGTATGCTCTTACAAATTAGCTTTTGATTGTTCAAACAATGAGGCTAAGTATGAAGCTCTGATTGTTGGCCTAAAGATTCTAAGAAAGTTGAATGCTAAGAGGATTGCAGTATATGGCGACTCCGAATTGGTGATTAAGCAGGTCAGAGGTGAATATCAATCAAAGCATCATCGGATGCGGGCTTACCGGAATGCAGTCCTAGACATCCTGAAATTATTTTCAGAATATACCTTGACATGTGTGCCTCATGTTCAAAACAGCATTGTTGATGCTCTTGCTAAGGCAACCAATAGTTTGAAGATTCCAATGAACTCCAGTAATAAATTCGAAATCCATGTCAAGCATCGTCAAACTGTCCCCGACAATCAGAGGTATTGGCAAGTCTTCCAAGATGATGAGGAGATTGATGATTTTCTGCAACACAAAGGTAAGTTCAAAGAGACCTCAATTGATAAAGAAAATGATGATGGCAAAGATGAGGTGTAGATCAATCAAATGGAAATATTGCAGCTGAAGGACAATATCATCCCTAAAGGCTTGATACCTTTAGAAGGACTTTTTGATCAAGATGACGTAGCCCACAAACCAACATTGCAACCAACAGAGAAAGGTGTTGAAGAGGTCAATATCGGAACAACTGCTAATCGTAAAATGGTAAAATTGTCTAAAGCATTGCCACAAAGGATGAAAGCCAAATATATCAGTTTGTTGTCTTCATTTGCTAACGTGTTTGCTTTGGATTATTCTGACTTGAAGACATATGATACTAATATCATTCAGCACACTATACCCATTAAGCCTAATCAGAAATTGTTTAGACAGAAGTTGAGAAGGCTAAATCCAAAACTGCTGCCATCAATTGAAAAGGAGATAAACAGGTTGTACAAATCAAGAATCATCATTCCCATCAAATTTTCAGATTGGATCTCCAATTTGGTGCCCTTGCGGGAGAAGATAGGTGAGATTCACTTGTGCATCGGTTTTATGAATCTCAATAAAGTTTCATTGAAAGATAACTACCCACTGCCAAAAATCGATCATATACTTCAGTGAGTAGTTGGAGCATCTCGTATGTCACTGCTTGATGGTTATTCTAGATATAACCAAATTTCAGTCCATGAAGATGACCGAGACAAGACAACATTCACTACTCCATGGGGAACTTTTCATTATGCTAAAATGCCTTTCGGTTTGAAGAACGCAGGTTCCACCTTTCAGCAGGTAATGGACTTGGCTTTCGCAAATGAGAAGGATGCCTTTTTGGTTGTATACATTGATGATCTGATGGTGTTTTCCAAATCTGATGCAGAACACATGTATCATCTGAAAACTGTCTTTCAAAAGTGCAGAAAATATGGTCTATCACTGAATCCCGAAAAAAAGCTTGTTTTCCATGGAGGAGGGCAAACTACTTGGGCACACTATGTCAAAGGATGGCATTCGTATCGATCCTGCACGTGTACAAGCTATTCAACAAATTGATCTGTCCCGGAATAAGAACGAGATTCAGTCTTTCAATGGTAAAATGAATTTTTTATGTGGCTTTGTACCTAATCTTGCTGAGCACCTAAGAGAGATCACAAACATGCTTATGAAGGACAGCCAAGTGAAGTGGACGGAAGAGGCTGTAAAATCTTTCAATTTAGTCAAATTGGCTCTTTCCTCAGCTCCAGTTCTAATCAACCTGGAATACACTCAGGATTTTATATTGTTTTCATTCGCTTTGGAGCATACTATGGCAGTTGTGTTGATGCAGAAAAGACATGATCACGAAAGACCAATTGCTTTCTTCAGCCGGACTATAAGAGATGCAGCCTTAAAGTACAATATCATTGAGAAGCAAGCTCTCGCACTTGTGAAAGCATTGAAAGACTTTCGGATATACATTCTGCATTCTCACGTTTTGGCTTATGTTCCTAACGCTGCTGATGTCAAAGAGGAGGCAAGTGGATTGTAGCTTTGTTGGAATATGATGTGGAGATAAAGCCCACAAAGCTAGTTAAAGGATAGGGATTGGCAAAGTTAATGGCGGAATCAAACTTGCACGCCTTAGACATAAATATGATCGTTGTTATGTCTGATGAGAATGAGGAGGGTTCGTCAATTCAGGTATCTGAAATTTTTGTTCTTTCTTCGTGGTATTCAGACATCATATATGTGCTGCAAAATTTGTCGCCACCACCTGGCATGACTAGAAACAAAGCTAGAACTCTCAAGTTAAAGGCTGCCAAGTTTTGCATTCTAAATTCTGCACTTTATTGGAAAGATCCAGGTGGTGTTCTTTTGAATTGTTTGGTGGAATAAGAAGCAAAGTAGGTCATGGAGGATTTCCACGAAGGGGATTGTGGTGGTCACCTTTTTTGGAAAACAACAACAAATAAAGTTTTGAGAGTGGGATACTATTGGCCAACATTGTTTGCTGATGTGTATAAGGTTGTCAAGAGCTATCATAAATGCCAAATTTTTGAAGGAAGGCAGAAATGACAGCCTTTGCCGCTTAAGCCCATTGAGGTGAGTGCCCCTTTTCAGCAATGGGGGTTGGATTTCATTGGTGAAATTCATCCCACTTCTTTCGGTTAGCATCGATGGATTCTCATGGCAACAAATTACTTCACGAAATGGATCGAAGAAATTCCCACCAGACAAGCTACAGATACGGCAATTATTTCATTCCTTGAAAATAACATCTTGTCTCGCTTTGGTTTCCCGAAGAAGTTAATAACTGATAACGCAGCAGCTTTCAAATTGAAAAGGATGGTAGAGTTTTGTCATAAATATCATATCATTTTGGGTCACTCAACTACCTATCATCCACAAGGCAATGGATTGGCAGAGTCCTCTAACAAATCTTTGGTCAATATCATCAAGAAGCTGCTGGAAATCAACAAGAAGAGCTGGCATAAGAAGTTGGTAAATGCACTTTGGGCATATCGGGTTAGTCAAAACAAATACATTGGTATGTCCCCCTTTGAGCTTGTGTACGGGGTTCATTCCTTGTTTCCTACCTCTCTCGTAGCCCCAGTAGTAAAACTTCTTCAGGAAGTCAGCAGTGAAGATGATCCTATGTAGAGAAGATTGAATCAGATGATCCATTTGCAGTAGACCAGAGAAGAAGTCTTCCAAAGCACATCTAGGCTTCAAGATAAAATTAAAAAAAATTATGACATAAAAGAAAAGGTGGACAAATTTCAGCTGGATGATGTAGTACTGAAGTGGGATGCCAAGAATGAGGAAAAGGGTAAGCACGGTAAATTCGAGAATCTCTAGAAAGGTCCCTTCAAGATTGCAGCATATCGAGGTCAAAATGCCTTTCTTCTGAAGGAAATGAATGGGGAAGATTGTCCAGGGGGGGCGATCAATGGTCAGCTACTCAAGCGGTACCACTTCTGAGTTGTTTCTACTATTTCCATTATCACTGTAAATACCATTTTATTTCAGTTTTGGTTTGAGTTTGTTTAGTCAGTTTTTGAGTAATTTTAAGTCCATACTTGAGTCAGTCAGAGTCAAGTTTCAGTCAATAAATGAGTCAAGAGTTGCATGTCTTTTGTTGAAATGATGACTCCATAGCCCAATGGACGAAGGCATTGTCTGCTCTCCAAAAGATTTGCCATTCTTAGCACCTCCAAGGAGCTACCATCGCCCATTGGAGCCAATGTTAGAGTCAGTCTTGTCAATCCTCCGTCAGAGATCAAAACTCTTTCTGCATTTGATTTTTAGGTGTCTCGTCCCACTCACTCAATTTCATTTTGCTAGGGGCATGCCATAACCTAATAGAAGGGACTTACCATTCATTCCCGTCATGTCTTGTACCTGATGGCACAGGTCTTTTCATTAATGTGTATTAAAGTCCATGACAGTCAATGTTTGATCTTTTAGTGGACGAGAGTCATTTTGGTAATCAATTCTAGGGATTGGTCATTTGGTTCTCAAGAAATGTCCAATAAATCCAGTAAGGCCAGAGGGAGGCTCTTATAAAGTTGTGATTCACAGTTTTTCATCGTCATATTGATATATTACGACTGTTCTTCAAAAGTCTATTTTGAAGAAAAGTCAACAGTTTTTCATTTGTAAAAAATATTCAAAGTTTCTCAGTGGATTTCTCCAAGCGCAGCTCTGGTCTCCTTGATCGAATACCATGTCAAGAAACCCTGCAAAAAGTGCCAAAAACTGCATCATTTTAGCTAAAAATTCAAAGGGAAAAGTGAAATACAGAGTTGAATTAAACCAGGAAAAAGTGCCAAAATAAAACATTATCAAAGGGGTTTTGAAGAAACAAAAATTAAAGCCATGACTCCAAAGTCTTTATATAAGATTCCTACAAGAAACAAAGTCATTATGCATACCAAGATTATAGAGAAAGCATTGCAAAGTCATTGTGAAGAGTTAGAACGTGTTTTAGGAGAGGTTGGAGGTGTTTTCCAGAGCGCGACGCACACACAGAGGGGCGCGACGCACATAGAGAGGATGATACACAGGGCACAACCCCACAGTGATGAAACTACATGGGTGCGGCGAACACACAGAGCACGGCGCACTAGGTTTGCTACGCGACGCACACCCACAAAGGCCCGAAATTGTGCCAAACTTACAACAAATCACTTTGAAACCATTCAAATTGACAGGTAGGGTCTACATCTTTCTTGCTTATCAAATTTTGTTGATATGATGATCGTTTATGGCCATGTATAGTTGCAATAAAAACGCCTAAACCCTACCTCTTGAAATCATCAAAGCCATTTCTCTTAGGGTTGCAAATTTGTTGTGTTGAGGCCAAGGTTCCTCCTCCCTTTCATTTTTCCCACTCTTTCCATTTTTCCCTTTCCCCCTATTCCATTTTTCCCATCTTTCCCTACCCTAAAACAGTACTAAACCTCTATTCCCTATCCCCTCCACTCATTTGTCAATGTAAAACCCCAAAACCCTTCCTTATAAAATCTCCAAACCCTCCTACATGTCCCTAAAACAAAAATTCTCCCCATAATCCCTAATCCCATCATATTAATCGCCTTCCTAACATTCCATTTTTGCATTGTTCCCCTTGGTGGCAGAGTTCATAACAACACATAGTTTCACTACCATCATCAAAGGGCAGTCCAAGCACTGTCCATATACAGTAGTCATGGCATCTAAGCATTCATCGGAGTACGAGGTGGAAACTCAAAGTGATTCATCCTCAAAAGAATAGGCTCCCCGGAGACATCATAAAAGTGGAAATCATGTTAGGGATGAGCCAACCACCCTCACAGAATGCAGGGATGCCCTCTTGCTATGTCATGTTTCTAGCATCTATCATGTTTTCAGTTTTGTCAAAGAGTGGCTAATGTTCGAGTTCATCATGAGTTGGCCCGTCTTTTTGTGCTTCACCTACATGGAGATCACTCTATCCTAGTCGGTGTCACCTTCACACTGACACCTGAAACTGTCTCATTAGCAACCGACATACCGAATGTTGGAGAACCATGGCACAAGAAACAGAAGGTTGATCGGCAGCATTATGAGCCTTACATTACGGCCAGTTTCTTGAGGAAACTCACAAGAGTCTTTCCATTCCGATATTTGAAAGGTGAATATGCTCCGCTCATGAAGTTGATCATGAAGTATTTCAGCAGTGAGGGGAGGTTCTCTCATCTATATGCCTATCACATCAGGTTGCTCATGCACTTTACCAAGGTATGGATGATCAACATCCAATATTTCATTTGCAGGAACATAAAGAGGATGAACACCTTCATGCAGCACAAGACCCCTCAGCAGCAACTTAACAGTGTTTATCACTTTGCTCTTATTAAGATTTTGGTGGTTCATCAGCTGGGATTGCAGAGCATTACTTGGGATGATTTCATCTCCCGTGACCTCTTCAGAACTTCACAGGTATTATCATAGGTTAAGCATGATGGTGAACCTTCTCGTCAATATGAGGGCCATGAGACTGCTAGTGTGTCGGTTTTCATCACATATTAGAAAGGCACCAGGCGTTTGTTTGCAGCGGCAAAGCGAGTGTTATCTCCACCCGGGGTGGAAGGGGCCTCACTTCCCCCATCAGCATCATAGGAATAGGACAAAGGCAAGGAGCCAATGCAAGATGAGGGGCCTTCAGGTGAGCCATCAGGTGAACGAGAGACCGAATTTGTTCTCCTTCATGATGATGAGACAGATACAGAACCGACAAATGCACAACTTAAAGAGATCATCCAGGAGAAGCAAGCAGAGATTCAAGCCTTGTCCCTTGATTTGGAAAGAGCCAAATGGAACATGAAATATCTGGAGTAGAGGAACAAATAGCTGGAGGATCAGAAAGCGATCATGGAGCTACAAAACATTCGTGAGCATCGCCAAGCTGCACAAAGGAGAAGAGTTGAGCTCATGTCGTTGGAGCAAGAGATTAATGAGGATCGGGAGGCCAATCTCGAGAGAGTTAACATGCACTTGGAGAGGCTGCTGGACAAGGCTGACAAGGACCATCCATTGCTAAGACACATGGCTTTGCACTACATGGCGCGAAAAAAAGTGTACAAGGCCCGAATAAGGAATTTGAAGGCGAAATTGAGGAAGGCAATCAAGAAGAAAAAGAGGCAAAGGGAGATCAATCAACTTCAAATATTGGCCAAAGCCTCTTTGGCCTAGAATAACACTTGATAAGGAAGCTCCAGCCCAAATTTCAAGAAATTTGGGGCATTTTTGGGGTTTTTGGAAATTTTTATGCAAAAAATAGGGTTTTTCTCCCTGTGCGCGCTTAGGATTGGGAGCTCCAAATCACAAATGGTTTGAATTTTTGGATTCAGCATGAAAAATCATGACTTCTGGTGCATGGACAAGAAGTTTGGGCAATTTTTGAGTCCCCAGGAGGTCAAAAACACTCAAAAAATGACCTCTCTGCCCGTATTTTGACACACAAGAAGCAGTCTTGGGAGAATGAAGTTTTGGAGGGGCAAATGAGCACCAAATTCAGAAATTCCACTTGGGTTGGAAATCAGATAGGTAGGGATTTCCAACAAGTAGACTTGGGAAATTTTTTGACTCCATCAGGTACATGAAAATCGCCTCCAAAGTGGTGCGACGCATATAGCTTTTGGTGCGGTGCACAGGGATCCAAAGGCCAAAATCACTTCCGCTTTGTGACATTTTGATTCGTGATTTTCTCCAAGTGGGCCCGCTCATTTACACTAGATTTTTCTTGGCAACTAAGGAAATGTTTAAAAAGTATTTTCACTAAAGGTGGGCTCCTATCCAAGTGGCAAATGAAAGGGGAGTAGTCACCCAAGCCATTTGTCATTTCTGTAACACTACACCTGTAACTAATGGTTGGCTTTCCATTTCCAGTTTGTAATCATTTGAAAAACTCCTCAACTATGGGTCGTTCTGTTTCCAAACAGCATAGTCTATTTATTGTATGTAACACTATTTGCAAAGGGTTTGCATTTTTGGGAACTGTGGGAGAAAAACCTAATCACTCACTGTACATTTTGACAGAGAATTAATGGAAGTTTGCAGCTCTGGTTCATGAGATTCTTGTGGCATGAGTTTAGAAAATGTATCTTCTTTATGTTTCATATGTATTCCATTATGTTTCATATTTTCATTCACATTCATTTCCAGTGAAAGCTTTCTAAGTAAAAAAGGTAGAATTCAGTGCACTGCTGTGCCTTGGGATAGTTTACACGTTCTATGTTTTCTTTTGTTGAAAGGATTCATGTATTTATGCCCTTTTCACACTCTCAAACAATCTCTCCACCTCACATTTTTTCAACTCTAATTGCTAGACTTTCTGCCTGTCTTGCCTCACGAAATAACCTGCGTCTTTGAGTTAAATTCTCTGCTTATGTTGTTCCTTGACCCAACACATCCCAGAAAACTCAGTTATTCTTCAAACATCTCCATCATGTTTATTTATCTAGCCTAAAATCAGTATCCATTTTAAGTCATCTCATACCCTATTGTTTATTTTCCTGAGTGTGACTCGAAGAGAGCCCTCTCCTGTTCTGGTAGGGCTAGCTACCAGACTGAGCGTGGCTTGTGGTTACCCTGAATTTTTCCTTCCTTCAACCTATGGCAAATTTAGGTGCTAACATGGAACACGGGACATATCCTCATCCTCTTCTTGTGTCTTGGGACACTGTTCAACAGATAGCTTTACACCTACAAGAATAGGAGCCTTCCTCGGTTTATTATCCTCCATGTTAAACCTTTG
This sequence comes from Pinus tabuliformis, assembly GCA_031772625.1. Lineage (NCBI taxonomy): Eukaryota > Viridiplantae > Streptophyta > Pinopsida > Pinales > Pinaceae > Pinus > Pinus tabuliformis. Next base: position 353,145,977 of record CM062817.1, read on the forward strand.
TAGTTTTGTCTCAACATATTGCCTCTGGTTTAACCAGAGCTTCCTCTTTGCCTGATCTCTTTTAATTTTCTTGCCCGAAAAATAGTTTGCAGCAACAATATCTTTCATGTCAAATTTGGAGGACAATTCTATCTTCAAATCCTGGATAATTTATTTTTCATTTCAAACCAGCAACATATCATGCACATACAAGAGCAGATAAATAATATGGTCACCAATTAATTTAAAATACACACAGTGATATGCTTTGCTTCTGGTGAAGCCAAGTCCCCGTACAAATGTATCAAATTTCTAATAGCACATCCTTGGTGACTATTTTAACCCATACATAGACTTATGTAACTTGCATACCAATTCTTTCTTATCTTTCATCGCAAAGCCTTCTGGTTGCTTCATGTAGATCTCCTCTTCCAGATCCCCATGAAGAAATTTTGTCTTCACATCCATCTGTTATACCTCAAAATCAAAACCAACAGCAACATATAAAGGTAATCTAATAGAAGTTACCTTGGCAACAAGAGAAAAAATATCACCAAAGTCAACTCCCGACACCTAGGAATAACATTTTGCTACCAATTGAGCTTTGTATTTCTCGACCTTTCCTTCTACATTTGTCTTCTTCCTGACCACCCATTTGCTTCTAATGGGTTTCCTTCCAACTGGCAGCTTCAACATATCCCAAGCCTCATTTTTGTGTAAAGGTGTCATTTCATCAACCATGTCCTCTTTCCAGAGTTTTCCATCCTGTGAATCTACTAGATCCTTCATATTTTTGGGATCATCATTAATAATAGATAATAAAAAAAATTGAATCGAAAGTAGATGGACTATACCTTCCTGGCTGTCTTCTTTCTCGAATGGATCTTCTTACACCCAGAGTTTGCGGCTCTTCATCTTCTGTTTCCTCCTCTACTGTAGAGTCGAATTCCTCCTCCTTTACCTCAAACTCTATCTTCTCAGGTTCCTTTGGTTGGACCTCATGTTTTGTAGAAATTTTGAATAATTTAACACATATTCAATGGAGATTATCCTGATCATGTACTAATGCGGAAAACATACACAATACATAAGCTCCTCTACGTTGATCAAGAATATAGCAGCATCAATAACAATAAAACATCAAGAGCATTCACACATTAACACAGTATGTATCACGGGGAAAGCATCTCGCTAAAAACCCCACACTATCTGTATATTAATGATTGAGTCATGTAACATTACACAGCATAATACTTCTCACAAGTATCTCCACCTCTGTTACACACAATACAGCTCAGATCTGATCTCCAAATCTCTTCCACTGCTTGCCTGCCTCCACTGCTCAATACCTGCTCAAGAACTGATGAGAATAGCTTCCCAAACTCGATTTTCACCTACAAAATAGTCACTCACTCTTTGTGGACGTGAGCAAAGGCTAAAATGTGGGCCAAATACGTGAGCAAACTCATTGGCATACTCAATCCCTTGATTGTGCAAGATCTAGTGCACAACTATAGTCACAACTAATAGCAATCTGATTATCTACCACCTGTCCCTGTTGAACTGAACATGCACTGACATGCAACTGAGTTAACTGATGTATTCTTTAGTTGTATTATGAGTTAATAATTATTTTAACAACTCATCATTAGTCTATCTGCAGTTAGACTAACTACAACCAGTTTAACTAAGTTAAACTGAACACAACTCCATCAACTGTACCTCCAGTCCACTAAACTCAACTCACTTGAGTTCTAACTGAAGTCATGCATGCAACAACTCAACTGACTCATAAGAAAAACGAATTTCTTTCTGATAGCTGCATGTGCCACTTTCGTAGCTCAAACTGAAGTGCTCCAAGAGAATAAGATTAAGTTTATAGTCCAAATATTATTGTGAGATAATAATATTTGACTTTTCTATTTTTGACAGCCAGTCTAAAAATAGACTTGATCACTCACACTGTGATCACTCATACTTTCATCAAAAATAGAAGTCCATCTATTTTTCCCAACTTGATCAATCATCCATAAACATAGACATGATCCATATGTCTAAAAATAGACATAGTCTAAAAATAGACTTGCGCCAAAAATAGCCTGCGGGCCCACTTAGTGAAGGCGACTCTTTTCACTAAGCTCCATCATCTTGTTGCAATCTCAACACTCCCTCTCGACAAGATATGGATTATCAACAACCCCTATCCTGCCTCGGTGGTACTCGAATTTGCTCCTAGTGAGAGCCTTCGTCAGAATATCAGCATCCTGATCCTCCGTTGGAATGTACGAAAGTAACATGATCCTCCGCTGCACACAATCTCTGATATGATGGTACCTGATGTGCTTGGACCCGAAAAACCCGACCAAGATCATCCTCATCCACACAGATCTCTGCTTCCTGCTGTACCAAGAAACTACTGTCGATCCGATACTGAAGACCCCTCCTGATGTGCTCTTTCTGTCCGTTGGGCTCCCTACCCACTCTGCATCCTCCTGCCTGTACCAAGATCCATATCCCGATGTGCCTCTCAAGTGGCTCAATACATGCTTGCCCACCTTCCAGAAGAGCTTGGTAGGCTTAACCATAGCTTGTGAAAGCTGGTTAACTGCATAGCATATATCAGGTCGTGTATTGACCAAATACATCAGCGACCCCACCAACTGTCGATAAACAGTGGCATCCACTTCTTCTCCCGAAGTGGCATCCTCCTTCCTCCAACCTCCAGGAAGAGGAGTATCAACAGGCTTGCAGCCATGCATGTTGAACTTCTCCAGTATCTCCCGAGCATACTTGCCCTGAGAAACAAACAGTCCACCACTGCGCTGCCATATTTCCAATCCTAGGAAATAGTGAAGGAGGCCCAAATCCTTCATCTCAAACTCTGTAGCAAGATCCTTCTTGCATGACAGTATCAACAGCTCATCACCCGTTAGAATCAAATCATCAACATACAGTACAATGATAAGCAACTTACCCTCCACCATAATCTGGTATAGGTTCGGATCCGCCTCGCTCTTGGAGAATCCAAGTCCTGTGAAATAGCTGTCTATCCGTGTGTACCAAGCACGTGGTGCTTGCTTCAACCCATACAGCGCTCTCTTGAGCCTGCACACATGCGACTCACTGCTGAAGACTTCAAAGCCTTCGGGTTGCTCAATGTACACCTCCTCCTCAATGACTCCGTTGAGGAACGCAGTCTTCACATCCATCTGATGAATGTGCCATCCCATCTGCGCTGAGAGAGCAAGAATCGTCCGTATGGAAGAATACCTTGCGACAGGTGCAAAGGTCTCCTCATAATCGATCCCCTCAATCTGTGAAAAGCCTCGGGCAACAAATCTTGCCTTGTACTTCTCCACACTCCCGTCAGCTGCCTACTTAACTTTGTAGATCCATCTCGAACCCACCACTGATTTCCCTTCCGGTCTAGGAACAATCTCCCATGCACTGTTTCTGACAATAGAATCATACTCTTCCACCATGGCGTCTACCCATGCGGGATCCTCCACAGCTTCCTCGAAAGAGGATGGCTTAGTCACAACACACTTGCTCATAAGAGCCATGTATCCAGTGTACCGATCAGGTGACTGTCTCTGCCTGCGTTGGGCTGTAGGTGGTCCTACAATTTTCTCTGCATCTTGAGCCAGTCGCTCAGCTTCTGTCAAGCGCTTTCGCCCTCTGATGGTTGGCGCTGCATGAGTGGTCTCTTCCACTCCATGAACCTCGTCCTGTGGCTGATCCACGTCCTGAAGCTCATCCTTAGGAACTAATAGCTCCTCATCTGCATGCAAGTGTAGCTCCCTCTCAGGCGAACACTTCATGGCTTTCTCCTCCTGAAATTTTATATCCCGTCGCACAACAGTTTTACCACTGTCTGGCAAATACACACGATAGTTGTGGGGCGTATCAGTGTACCCCACAAATATCCCAACCTCTGCAGTCGGCTCCAACTTCTTTCTGGCATCCTTCGTCACATGCATGTAAACGTTAGCACCAAAAATCCTCAAATGAGAAAGATCAGGCTTCTTACCAGAATAAGCCTCCTCGGGTGTACTCATGCCAAGTATCCTATGAGGACAACGGTTCTGCACATAAACTGCTGTATTGCATGCTTCCGCCCACAAGTGAAGGGGTAGGCCCTGATCATGCAACATTGCCCGTGCAGCACCCACAATCGTTCTGTTCTTCCGCTCAGCTACCCCGTTCTGCTGTGGGTTATGGGGAGCTATGAGCTCTCTACGAATCCCTTCTGCCTTGCAGAAATCCTTGAACTCGTCCGAGATGTATTCACCACCATTATCGCTCCTAAGAGCCTTCACCTTCTTCCCCGACTCCTTCTCGACCAGTGCTTTGAATTCACAGAACTTTGAATATGTCTCACTCTTCTTCTGCATGAAGAAGATCCAGCACTTACGAGAGAAATCATCAACAAAAATCACATAATACCTGTGTTTTGCTGTCGAAGCAACTGAGAAAGGTCCACACACGTCTGTGTGAATTCTCTCAAGGATCGTCGTGGCGCGACTATCCTTCTCGTGAAAGGTGGCTTTCACAAACTTCCCCAAAGTACACCCCTTGCACTGATCTGACTGCGCAAGTGTGCCTTTAGGAAGCCCTGTAGTGATCTGCTGCAGTATCTTCAAGGCTCCATGGTGAAGGTGACCCAATCTCCTGTGCCACAACTTGCCATCATCTCGGCTCACCAATCCTTCTACCTTGCCTGCCATTGCTGCGCATCCATCTACATGCAACTGATAAAGGTTCCTCACTCGAACCCCTATCTTCCGGGTCTCACCAGTTGTCTTGCTGCGCAGGAAGGCCTTTCCCTCGCTGAAAACAACATCATACCCCTTGTCTTCTAACATCGCCACTGAGATGAGATTCTTCTTCAATCCTAGAACATGCATGACTTCCTTCAATACAAAGGGTTTACCAGACTCCCTCTCAAGGGAAATGGTACCGATACCGGTCGCACTGTATCTACCATCATCGCCCATCTCGATGTGCACTCCAAGATCTTTGTCCTCCAGATCAGAGAACAAATCTCTATCTCCCGTCATGTGAAAAGACGCACCACTGTCCAGGAACCACACTGATCCCATCACACTTGAAACCAAGCATGCGATCAATGAAAAATCAAGCTCAAACTGAGAAGCTAAAGCCTCTCCCCCTGCAGATCCAGCAGCTTGCTTGTTCTTCTTCTTCTGCGGACAATTTGTGGCATAGTGTCCATGCTGGTGACAGTGAAAACACTTCACCTTGGACATATCCTGCTTCTTGCCTTTCGCACCAGACTGAGAAGCTTTCTTGCTCTTCCCTTTCTTTGCTTTGGCAGCCAAAGCACAATTCTCTTCATCAGCTCCCTTTGACGAAGATCCGTCCCTGGTACTCCGCCTGATCTCCTCCTGCACAAGATCTGACCATAGTCTTTCCCATCCTGGCAACTTCTCCCGACCATTGACAGAGTCCTGATAGGAATGCCAACTCTTCGGAAGACCAAGGAGAGCCAAGCTCACCAAGTCCTCATCGTCGACAGTAACCCCCACACTTCCCAGCTCATCTCGACACTGAGTGAACTTCGTGAGATACTTGGGAATACTGTCTCCCTTCTCACATTTGATGTTTCTGAGTTTATCTTTGAGCGCCAGCTTCCTCTGATCGCTCTTTCTTTGGAATAATTCTGTTAATGATTTCCACATCAAATATGGAGTAGCCTTTCCATGGAGGCTGGACACAATGTGATCCTTCACGCCCTCCAACAGAATTCTTCGACATTTTGCGATCTTCTTTTGCCAAGCATCAGCTTGAGTAGCATCAGTAGGCTTTGGGATATCCGTATCTATGAATTCCTTCAGCCCGTTATCATCCAATACTGCCTCCATCCTGTCCTTCCATGCAATATAGTTTGAGCTGCCCTCAAGAGCATACTCCAATCGCAATCCGTTGAAAGACATTGCTGCGTTGTCACCAAGAAAACATTGCTGCAAATTCGAATTCCACCAGCAACCAACTCAACTGCTTCCGATCAACCCTCGCTTGATATCCTGTAAAAATCTCTTCTACAAATCAAGCTGCTCCGATACCATGTAGAAACTTTTTCTACAATTATCTAGCTCTGATACCATGTAGAAATTTTGAATAATTTAACACATATTCAATGGAGATTATCCTGATCATGTACTAATGCGGAAAACATACACAATACATAAGCTCCTCTACGTTGATCAAGAATATAGCAGCATCAATAACAATAAAACATCAAGAGCATTCACACATTAACACAGTATGTATCACGGGGAAAGCATCTCGCTAAAAACCCCACACTATCTGTATATTAATGATTGAGTCATGTAACATTACACAGCATAATACTTCTCACAAGTATCTCCACCTCTGTTACACACAATACAGCTCAGATTTGATCTCCAAATCTCTTCCACTGCTTGCCTGCCTCCACTGCTCAATACCTGCTCAAGAACTGATGAGAATAGCTTCCCAAACTCGATTTTCACCTGCAAAATAGTCACTCACTCTTTGTGGACGTGAGCAAAGGCTAAAATGCGGGCCAAATACATGAGCAAACTCATTGGCATACTCAATACCTTGATTGTGCAAGATCTGGTGCACAACTATAGTCACAACTAATAGCAATCTGATTCTCTACCACCTGTCCCTGTTGAATTGAACATGCACTGACATGCAACTGAGTTAACTGATGTATTCTTTAGTTGTATTATGAGTTAATAATTAGTTTAACAACTCATCATTAGTCTATCTACAGTTAGACTAACTACAACCAGTTTAACTAAGTTAAACTGAACACAACTCCATCAACTGTACCTCCAGTCCACTAAACTCAACTCACTTGAGTTCTAACTGAAGTCATGCATGCAACAACTCAACTGACTCATAAGAAAAACGAATTTCCTTTTGATAGCTGCATGTGCCACTTCCGTAGCTCAAACTGAAGTGCTCCAAGAGAATAAGATTAAGTTTATAGTCCAAATATTATTGTGAGATAATAATATTTGACTTTTCTATTTTTGACAGCCAGTCTAAAAATAGACTTGATCACTCACACTGCGATCACTCACACTTTCATCAAAAATAGAAGTCCATCTATTTTTCCCAACTTGATCAATCATCCATAAACATAGACATGATCCATATGTCTAAAAATAGACATAGTCTAAAAATAGACTTGCGCCAAAAATAGCCTGCGGGCCCACTTAGTGAAGGCGACTCTTTTCACTAAGCTCCATCATCTTGTTGCAATCTCAACATGTCTAATAACATCTTTCACCTCTCTGAACACCACATCTCAGCTATACACAACCTTCATTGTTGCTGGGTTCAAAAGCTTATAACCCTTTAAACAATCGTTATACCCAATAAAGATGAACTTTTCAGATTTACTATCCAAATTGGTCTGTTTCTCCTTTGGAACATTTACATATGCATCACATCCAAATACCCTCAAATGTGAAAGAGTGGATTTCTTACTAGTCCATACCTCTTATGGAGTCTTATCCTCCAATGTTGATGAAGGTGATCTGTTGACCAAGTAACATGCTATCTCCACCGCCTCTGCCCAGAATTCTTGTCCTGACCTAACACCACCGAGCATGCTTCTTGCCCTTTCCATCAACATCTTGTTCATTCTTTCTACAACTCCATTTTGCTAAGGTGTATATGGAGTAGTATTCTCATGTGCTATACCACACTTACAAAATTCTTCAAATTCCTTATTGCAAAAGTCTCCACCATTACTTTTCCTCAGCACCTTTATCTTCTTCTCTATCTAGTTTTCCACCAGAGCCTTAAATTCTTTAAACCTATCAAAGACTTCAGATTTCTTCTTAAGGAAATATAACCATGTATTCCTTGAGAATTCATCTATAAATGATACATAGTACATAGACTTACCTAGTGATGGAACGTTCACAGGTCCAAACACATCATTGTGCACAAGCTCTAACATCTGTTTCGCCCTCTTACCACCAGCGGGGAAATTCACCCGATTCTACTTCACATATACACAATTTTCACTGAAATCAAAATCCAGAGAGCTATTACTCATACCTTCTACCATACCTTCACAATGAAGTATTTGAAGGCCCTTCTCTGCAATATGTCCAAGTCTTTGATGCCACAACATGGTCTTCTCTCAAGAGACCACTAGATTTTCTGCTCCACTCTTAGGAGAAACAAAATTGTTGCACCCATCAACAACAATTCCAAGGAAAATTTTAAGGATGGAAAATTTTCTTGAAGTTTAAAACATTGGCGAATCTCACTAATCCCTAATATGCAAATTATAAATGTTTATTGATATATTTGTAAAATTATTCAAATTTATAATTATTTTATATATAGTCTCTATATAATGTTGGCGATTTTTAAGGTTAAATAATTTTATATTCTAAAATTTGGGTGAATCGTCTTTTATAAAATTGGAAATTGGCGAATATTTTTTGTGGAAAAATCATGGAAAATTAGCCCACTGGGCGAACATTAGCCCCTAAAATTTTCCATGAACAATTCTACCTTGTAGCTTGTACATAGTTCCAATCCAAACTCCCTGCATCAATACTAGTGCTCCTCGAACCATCTTGAAGGTATCCTTCTCTAACACTGTTTTTACACCTGCATCATCCATCTTGCTTACAGAAATCAGATTTCTAGCTAATGCAGGAATATGCAGAACACCCGGAAGTGTTCTAAGCCTTCCACCTTGCAATGTCAACTTTACCTTTCTGTGACCAATGATTCTAGCCTTCCTATTATCCCCTAAGAAGACATCACCACCATCATATTTATCATACTCGCAAAACCACTCTCTATGGGCGTGAAGTGAAAGGATGCACCTAAGTCAATCAACCATGCATCATGATCTACATGTGTACTTGAAGAAGCCAAGTACATATCCCCACCTTCATCTGACGTGGTTTTTGCCTCTGTAGAAGAAGCATCATCAGATCCCTTTCCTTTATCAGGAGATTTAGATTTACAGTCCCTTTTATAGTGCCCTTCCCTTCCACATTTGCAGCACACCACATTTACAGGTTTTCCTGGAGATTTAGATCTCCCTATAGATTTAGATCTCCCACTTGATGACTTATTTTTGTTTATGTTCTCAGACTCTCCTCATACAGCCAAGGCATCATCATTCTAGCTCTCCATATTTTTCTATCTCATCTCCTTCGTCAGCAAGGATGAGACTATTTCACCAAACTGCAAGGTAGTTGGATTGCTACCTATTGCAATAACCATACTATCCCACGAATCTGGTAGAGAACACAACAAACTAATGCACTTATCTTCATCTAAAATTTTGATATCAATAGATAATAGCTGACTTACTATTGTACTAAATACGTTCAGATGCTCTGTCACTAGGTCTCCATCTTACATTCTCAAGTTATACATCTTTTTTTGTAAGAATAGTTTATTCACCTGAGACTTGTATTGGTACAAAGTCCCTAACTTGTCCCACAAAGCCTTTGTCATAGCTTCCCCTGATACGTTCAACAATACTAAATCTGAGACACACAATCATATTGTGCTCTTAGCCTTCTATTCTAACTTCTTCCATTCTTAACTTTCCACAACTCAAAACTCCGACCATTAAATTTCTCAATTTCTACCTTTTCATTGCTCGCCATCTTCTTTCACCACCAGAATTGATCTCACAGATCTCCCACTGAACAGGGTCTACCATAGGCCCAAGCGAAACCCCTCAACAATAAAGGTGTCCCCTTGAAGCCAAAACAACTCTGATACCAAATGTAGGTTTTCACCCCGTACAGAAATTACATACATACGAATTCTAAAACAAATAAAATAAACAATGCAAGAGCATAACACATAAAACAAATATACACAGAGATTTTCCCCTAGATCCCAAAACGGGCACTACTAGATTGATTTTTCATTATGTTCCTTTCAATGTTACAACACATATTTATACATGCCAAAGCATCCAATACCATGGACCGAAAACCATGTACCAAAAACCATAGGTAGGTTCGCCCAACCTAATATAAGATCCAAAACAAATTTCCTCTGGCATTGCCCCAGATACCCACCCCTCTCAAACACCCCAGATAGGAGGGCTGTCGTAGTCCCTCTAATCCCCTAGTTCACTACGTGGTCTAGTCGTGGAAAGAATATAAGATAGCCCAACACTAAACACATACATAGCTTCCTTTGGTTGAAAAATGCACCAAATATGGATATTCTCGATTGGAACAATGAAATAGATGCCACCAATGCTAAGAGTTATTTAAATCATTACACAACCGCTTGGAATCCACATCATATCCAACATTGAAATATTGCACTTCATCAATTGAAACTCCATGATCCATATATTTTTGAAACAACATCATTATTCATGGTGTCTCAGTCTTAAGACTATGAAGAGCTTGTCAATTATGCTCAACGATACATAAAGTGTGATGAATCTTCATGTTTTTTCAAAAAAACAATGTTCTTAGTTGTCGAGATGGAGTACCATGGGATTTTCACTCCAGATATTCAATTTTCATTGAAATAAAGATAGGAAAACCTTCATCCTTTCTCGAAATGACAATAGATTGAACATCCACAATGTCAATCTGCTTTCCATTTTAAGAGCAAGTGTTAATTTCCCACTTTTTCTATCACACCATGTTGTGTTACACTACATTTCATAGTATGTAGCAAAAAATAAAATAAGATCAAAAATCTATCATTGAATGTTATCACACCTCACGAAATATATACCTCCAGAATCACCTATTGTTAATGTCTTTTAGAAACTCCTTGCAGAAACCATTCCATACAAAGAATTTGAGGCAGAAGAATATGCCATATATTACAAAAGCTACCACTCTCACTCTAGAGTTGAACATTTGTTTTTTTTATGCTAATATAATTTTTTACAGATGTATTCTTCATGATTATGAAACCCCTTTCAACATCAACTTTTATCGTTGCATACATGAATAGACCTGCTTCATTGGAACCATGGCATCTTTGTGAAGTTGCATTCTCTTGGTCACTTTCTACTTATTGAAAGAAAGATGAGTGAAAACACATATTCCGTCAATTGATTGTTCATGCCTTTCCAAAATACACTATTATCCCTTCCCCTAATTATGCTTGTTATGTCACCTTTTTTTGGAATAAACTGCTTTTATATTTTCCTTTTCGCACACTCCCAAGTGAAATTGGTTCCACTAATGAGGACATAATTGCACACTATGGATTAAAAAGGGGATATATACACCATGGCATGTTCATCGTGAAACAAAAAATCCACGTCCCTTATATCCCAAAAATCCCTCTACTTGTGCAGTTTCCCCTCCCAACTCCATGAACATGGATGAATGTAAAATACTTTCTCACCTCCACCCAAGATACAACGTTGAAGTTGATGACCTTTAAATGCTTGGCCATCACGACTTTGATGCTGACCATAATTGGTCAGATACTAGTATCCCTCCCGATTTGCAACATGTTTTCGTACATTTCATTGAATTCAACAACTCAACTAACCAAATCCAACATTATCTCTTTTCAATCCCACACTAATGCCACTCCTTCTCTCCGTCCCAAATGAATACCTTTAAAAAAATTATTTCTCACTTTAAAAATACTACACCAATACCTCCACTCAGAATGATCATCGAGGGGATAGTAGGGACAAGAAAATATTATTTAATTGGTTGTCTACAAAGTACACTTTTGGAAAAATTCCTAACAAACACAAACATCTCACCTCTACATACACCTAATGTAATTCCATCTTTCAACTTAAATGCCCTTACAATGCATTTTTTCTTCTCATCCCTATTTGATCAATGCATCCTCTTGAGGGAAAATCACTTGTAAACCTCCAAGAGAAACGTTGGTATGTAAATTACATTCTAATTGATGATATCATCCTCATTGGTCCAAAAATGATTTCCCGTAGTGACAGTCTCTTAGGGAAATCATTCCCTTCTAAACAAAATTCAGTATTCGAAAATTCTTTGAGTTTTAGGCTAGCTTCTACCTGTGAAAGACATTCTTATGTGTGTCAACACATCACATGGAAATCCAATCTGGAAAATATTCACTTATTCATAACATTTAACTATTTTTCATCAACAAGGTGTTATCCCTTCCCATGTTTCTTGCCATGAACTCCTCACAAACCTCAATTATGGAACACCTTCTCTAGAGGGCTGGAAGCATATAATGTCAGAAAAAAAGTCCTCTCACATGCATGACAAGCATCAAATGTTCCAATATTCCATGCACCTATATGAAATGAGCCATTATGTTTCTTTCCATAATAAGACAATGCTAAAATATTTAGTAGGCTAATTGTGTTATGCTCTATAGACCAACAAAGGCAACGAACTTCTCCTACAATATAATATGAATATTTTGATGAATTAATGGTCAACTTATGAAATGAGAAAATGTTATACTCACCAAAAACATGTGCGTCAATGGAGGCCTTATTAATGGTGCACTTAGAAAATTCATCTAAATCTTATATGAAACTACCATAAAGCCCTCATATTTTTTATCTTTCATGGTGGTTGACTTCCAACAATACAAAGGAATACCATGAGACATTTCATACTAAACATATGTACACATTTCCTCCATCACAAGGGGTACACATCAATAAATTTCCCTTAAAATGGCATTGTATCTAACAATACATAAATTGTAGGGTATGCCATTAGACAAATGAACTATAGACATTGGCACTAAATAAAGACAAGGTTTAACATTCATTATCGTATCAAGAGTAATATTGTTGTTGGCCATCTGGATTAATCCAACATTTGCATTCTCAAGATTTCCATGCATGCAACATATTCCATATCTCAAACATACCCATCAAGAAGAATCATTTCTCGCGTAAAAATCTCCACAAGAGAATATACTCTTGTCAACCATACGCTCTATCATCTAATTTGCCCAGGGTAAACGTCACTTGCTAATTCAACAACCTCATATACAATTGCTTAATATTGCAATTACCCTCACATTGTTTTATTTATTTTTATACGAAAGGTTCATATTTACCTACATTTTTTTTAAGTTAAATGATTTCAACATTAATTTCCACTAACAATTATTATTTCCTCTTTTCCTATAACCAATAAATATGGATATGGGCTACTTGTACATGCTATATGAATATTGCTAAGAAATTTGACAACAGGAACTTTCCTTACAAGATAGACAAATGAGGGTCATGCCACCAGAATATTTTTCTCTTCATCATTTGTCTCCAACTATTATCTTTCTTTAAAAGTTAAGAAAAATCCCACAAAAAATATTCCACATCCATGAAAGAAACAAAATCAGGAAATTATATGCTGACTAGAACAAACGTTGTTTACAGCTTAATGCTACAACAGACATTAATTATTGTTGTATATGCCATTCCTCATCCTATATAAATTATTAGCTCCCCATTGACAATTACATCTGTAAAAAAAAATAGAAGCACCCCTATCACCTATCCATAGTTGCTTACTTTGTAAAAATATGACCTCACATACTTTTTAAGAACCTTCATCTGAATTGCATTGTAACAAATCCATAAATGTTCTATAAATGAAAAGTTCATTTGCAATATGTTATTTTATATATAGGTTGTTTGAAATTTGTTATTTTTGTGTAAGAACAAAATTTCAAAATGTCATTGGTACTATGGCTATATAGAAAGGAAAAATATACCCTGGCCATTTTTACATGAGATAACTCCCTTTTGTGAAAACATCACTCAATTTTGTGAATGAAAAGTAAAGAACCCCTTGATAGCATATGTATATACCTTTGTTTCAAAGTTTGCATCCCTGTGAATATGTACTCTTGTGTCTTTCCATTGTGGGGGCACATATCTCTATCCCTCCTATGCCCACATGTTTCATGGTGGTTGCATGATGACCTTAGAGAAACTAAAGGGGTGCTTCCCTTAAAATAATATGAAATCTTGATTTGTACGGTCTAATCCCATGCAGAGTTTTTTGTTTTTGAAGATTTGATTTGTGTTCTCCATGAAAAACATTGTGATTTAAGACCCTTATTAACATATTTTATTTCCCATGATCTGCTACATGAACCCATTTAGTAACATAACCTAAGCACCTAACCTACATACGTCACGCCTATAAAGTTGATATATACCTTTTTATCTATCTACTTTATGTCCAGTAGATGGAGAGAGGTTGGATATGTGTTTTCTTTTTCTTGGTAACCTATTACAAAGACTTTAATGTTGTATCTAATTCCCAAGTATACCTATGAACATTAGCTAACATTATTGAATTTTTTTACTTCCCATAATTGAGTACCCTTGGGCTATGTTTTGGTCCACCCATATAGTTTGCAATGTGTTTTTCTTGTTGCCCAATGATACAAAATTTATTTTATAGTTTGAATCACATGGTCTCATGTTTTAGTAGTAGCAATTTTTTATTATTTTATTTCATATTTATATGATTTTAATATTTTATACTTGCATACATATGTATGTGATGTTGTCCCATGCATCCCTACTCTCCTTGATTTCCAAAATGACATCCCTGTTCCTCCACACATGAACCGTAATTACTTAGATGTGTTGAAATGGTCATTTCAATGGCACATTAAGTGAGTGTCAACAAACAAAATGACCTATTCCTTGCATGAGATTGGTATACTTGGATATGTATTAGATATTTTGTGTTTTTTTGTCGGTATCTTTCTTCTATTGTTGATATTTTTCTTAGGTCAAGGTAGGTTGAAGTAACTTATAAGTTTTAATATACTACATATCAAATTGAAATTTTGACCCGAGAAGATTACTCATTGCTACTTTACACAATGTGGTATATAACAAATAGGCTATGCAACAACAAGATGTATGAAGTGTGATGATTTTTGTCAAAGAAATATCCTTAGAAAGCAATGAATGCTTGCACATGCACATATCTTAATCAAGTTAGTCCAACTCCATTATCTGTTTCTCAAATGCTATTGTAAGAGAGATTAAACACCAAAGCTAATGCCAATCACATTCCTTTTTATGGTCATGATTTCTTATTATACTTTCTTTCCCCTTATGCTTATTATTTGCGACCAGAGCAAGCGTTTTCGATGAGATGTTAGCTGAACTTTACCACTTAGTGAACATCTAACTAAATCACTTCGTCACAAAATTGTGGGGTGTGTGTTATATTCTTTTCATGATTAGCCCCATGGGCGAAGTCAGGGGGTTAGTCAGTAGGCGACTGACCTCCCCTTCAATGAGCTCGATGCAGTGGGGGAGTCACAGGGTGGATGCAAGGCCCTCTTATCAGGGTGTTTTAGGTGGGTAGAGCTACCTGTGGTTTTGTGCATGGGTTTTGCACATGATTTTTGTCATGATGGTTTTTTGCCCATGGTATCTTGTAGATATGGTCAAGGGAACTATGACTATGTTCTAATCCAGGATTAATGGATTCGGGTTTATGGATTCTTTGACATGTATATATATGTATTGTAACATTGCAAGGAATGTAATGGAAAATGAATCTGACAGTCCATTTTTTGGATCTAGGGGAAAATATCTGTGTATATCTATTTTATGTTTTATGCTCTCGCCATTTTTTATTTCATTTTTAAGAATTTGTTTGTAGGTGATTTTTGTAAAGGGTTAAAACCAACATTTGCTATTGGAGTTGTTTTAGGTTCAAGGGGATGCCTTTGCTACTGAGAGGCTTTTCTTCGGCCTGTGGTAGTCCCTATTCAATGGGAGATCTATGAGATCGATTCTTGTGGTGAATGAAGATGGGATGCAGTGGAGAGATAGAGATCGAGAAATTTAATGGTCAGAGTTCTGAGTTGTGGAAAATCAAGATGGATTATCTACTCATGGATAAAGACCGGCTCATGGTAGATATGGGTACTAAATCAATGGCAATGTCGATGAACATTGGAAAAAGCTGAATCAGAATGAAAACAGCACAATATACTTGTGTATGTAAGATTCAATATTGTTAAATGTATCAGGGGAAGCTTCGACGAAGGCTTTGTGGGATAAGGTATGGACTTTGTACCAATCTAAGTCTCTGGTGAATAAACTGTTCCTACAGAAAAAGTTGTATAACATGACGATGAAGGATGGAGACTCGATAATAGAGCATCTAAACTCCTTTAATATTGTGGTAATCCAATTGTTATCTATTTATATTAAAATTTCAGATGAAGATAAGTGCATCAATTTGCTATGTTCTCTACTAGATTTGTGGGATAGTTTGGTTGATGCAATAGGTAGTAATACAACTACCTTGCAGTTTGATGAAATACTCTCATCATTTCTATGAGAGGAGATGAGAGTGAAAAATATGGGGGGCCAGAATGGTGATGCCTTGTCTATATCAGGACGGTCCCATAATAGAAAAAAGAAGTCCTCGAGTGGGAGATCTAAATCTAGAGGGAGATTTAAATTTTCAACAAAAGTTGTAAACATGTCCTGGAAATGTGGAAAGGAGTGAAAATTCAAAAAGGACTATAGACCTAAAGCTCCTGAGAAATTAAAGTGATCTGATGATGCTCCTGTTGTAGAGGTGAAACCACCTTAGATGAATTTGTGGATGTGTGCTTCGCTTCTTCTTCAAGTAGACATGTACATCATGAGGAATGGTTGATTGACTCAAGTGCATCCTTTCACTTAACACCCCACAAGGAGTGGTTCTGTGAATATGGGAAATATGATGGTGGTGACGAATTCTGAAAGGGTTCTAGGAAGGGTAGAATCATCAAACATGGAAAAGTCAAGTTGAAGTTGCAAGGTGGAAGGATTAGAACACTTTGGGTGTTCTTCTTATTCCTTTGTTGGCCATAAACCTAGTTTTGTAAGAAAGATGGATGATGTAGCGGTAAAATAGTGATTGCGAAATATACCTGCAAGATGGTTGAGGGAGCACTGGTGTTGATGTTGGCAGGTCAGATTGGAACTCTATACAAGCTTTCCTATAGCATTATTATTAATGGGTGGAACAATTTTGTGGTTCCTGAAAGTGAAGCAAAAGATATAGTGGTATCTGGAGAAAATACCATGCTATGTCATCAAAGGTTATACATATTGCAGAGAAGGGCCTTTAAATACTTCATGGTAATGTTATGGTAGAAGGTATGTATAATTTCTATTTGTATTTCAATTTCTGTGAACATCGTGTATATGAGAAGAAAAATGAGGTGAGTTTCTCCTCTAGTGCTAAGGAGGTGAAAGGGAAATTAGAGCTTATGCACAGTGATATGTTTGGACCTGTGCCAGTTCCATCACTAGGTAAGCATGTGTAATATGTCTCATTTGTAGATGAATTCTTAAGAAATACATGGATATATTTTGTCAGGAAGAAATCGCACTCTTGGACAAGTTTAAAGAATTTAAGGCTCTGGTGGAAAACCAAAAGGAGAGAAAGATAAAGGTGTCAAGGACAGATAATGGTGGAGATTTCTGTAAGAAGGAATTTGAAGAGTTATGTAAGAAGTGTGGTATAGCACAACAAAAGACTACCTTGTACACACCTCAGTAGAATGGAGTTAAAAAAAGAATGAACAAGAAGTTAATGGACAAGGAAATAAGCATTGTCAATGGTGCCTTAGGACAAGAATTATTGGCAAATGCGATCGAGAATGCATGTTACCTAGTTAATAGAACACCTTCATCAACATTGGAGGATAAGTCTCCACATGAAGTATGGATTGGTAAGAAACCATCTATTTAAAATATGAGGGTATTTGGTTGTGATTCATATGTACATGTTCAAAAGGAGTAAATAACCAAGTTGGATAGTAAATATGAAAGGTGCATCTTTATTGAGTATAAGGATGGTCTAAAAGGTTATAATCTTTGGAACCCATAAAGAAGGAAGGTTGTGTACAACCGACATGTGGTGTTTAGAGAGGTGAAAGATGTTATTAAACATGAATTCCTACCAAAGGGACGTCCGAATATAGAGTTTGAGCTAAAGGAGAAAGAATCAGACTCCACTGTAGAAGATGAATAAGAAGATGAAGAGCGACAAACTCCAACTGTGAGAAGATCTGTTTGAGACAGAAGAAAGAAGGAAGCCAAAAAGGTATATTCCATCTTCTTTCTGTTCAAGATTTTATTTATCTATTACTAATTATTATCCCATAATTGCCACAGAGGAAGTACATTTAGACAATGGAAAACACTAAAAAGAGGTCATGGCTGATGAAATGACGTCTTTGCAAAGAAATGAGGCTTCGGATATGTTGGAGTTTCCAGCTTGAAGGAAACCCATTGGAAACAAAAGGGTGCTTAAGAGGAAAATGAATACTAAAGGAAAGGTGGAGAAATAAAAGTTTGTGGTGGTAGAAAAAGGTTATTCTTAGGTGTTGGGAGTCGATTTGGTGACATTTCCTTTCCTATTGCGAAGGTAGCTTCTATTAGATTTCCTTTATCTATTATTGTTGCTTTTCATTTTCAGGTAGAATAGACATACGTAAAGACAAAATTTCCCCATGGGGATCTCGAAGAAGAGATCAAGCAACCTGAAGGCTTTGTAGTGAAGGGTAAGAAAGAACTAGTATGCAGGTTAAAATCGTATATATGTGGGTTAAAATAGTCACCAATGATGTTTTATCATAAATTTGATACATTTACATGGGTACCTGGATTCACCAGAAGAAAAGCATATCACTGTTTGTATTTTAAATTAATTTTTGACCGCGTTAATTATTTAATCTTGTATGTGGATGATATGTTGTTGATTGGAAATGAAAAAAAAATTATCTGGGATATGAAGAACCAATTGTCCTGCAAATTCAACATGAAATATCTTGGTGCTGCAAACTATATTTTGGGAATGTAAATTAAATGAGATCGGGGAAAGAGGAAGCTCTATTTAACTGAGAGGAAGTACGTCGAGATAGTAATGCAAAGGTTTCATATGTAGGGTATTAAACTAGTGAAGCTTCCTATTCTTGTAGCTTTAAGGTTATCTATTCAACAATGTCCCAAGACATCAAAACAAGAATATGACATGTCCCGTGTTCCATATGTAAGTGAAGTGGGTAGCCTGATGTATGCAATGGTTTGTACTAGACCATACATTGCACATGCAATGGGATTATTGATCAGGTTTATGTCAAAACTAGAGAAGGAGAATTGGACAACAATGAAGCAAGCATTCAAGTATTGTGTGGAACTGGTGACTATGATATATGCTACCAAGGAAGACGAGGATTGCACAGACTTTTGGATGCTCATGGCTTTGTTGATGCAAACTCGGCTAGAGATCTACATCAAATAATATCTACAAGTGGGTATGCGTTTAACATATTTGGAGGTGCAGTAAGTTGGATGAGTAAGACACAGTTTGTAGTGGAAATTTCAACTACAAAGGCAGAATACATGGAAGCTACTCATGCAATAAAAGAAGCATTTTCGTTGCAAAGACTGTGTTCAAGTATGGGGTTAGTATGACAAGATAGAAGGATAGACTGTGACAACCAAAGTGAAATTTTCCTGGCAAGGAACCCCGCTTATCTTTTCAAGACAAAGTGCATTGATGTTCATTATCACTTTGTTAGGGACATGGTTGAGGAGAAACAAGGTGTTGTTGGTAAAGGAAGACACATTGAAGAATATTGCAAATGCATTGACGAAGTCTGTAAGCACTGAGAAGTCTTCTGGTGTAGAGAAACAATGGGCCCTGTAGGGGTCGACCAATGACTAAGCTGTCCTTTGACCCCCTATGTGGAAAAGAAAAAGGAAAGTGCAAGAATGCTGGGTGTGTGTTATATTCCTTCCAAGACTAGACCCACGTGCTAAGCTGGGGGTTTAGTCCAGTCCCCTTTCATTGTAGGGTGTACAGTGAGGGGTTTTAGGGTGGCGGTTGCCCCCATGTACGAGATCCTGGGCAGCGCTCAGAGAATTTTTTTTTTGGACCCTATATTAGGTGGTGGACATACATATGGTTTTGAGCATTATTTTTTTACATGGTTTTGGGCATGATGGTTTTCCCATGGTATATTATAGATCGTATGAAGAAAACTACGGTTATGTTCTAATCCAAAGTTAATAGATTGCGGTTTATGGATGCTTCAACATGTATATATATGTATTGTAACATTGAAAGGAATATAATGAAAAAATAAGCTAGTAGTCCCGCTTTTGTGATCTAGGGGGAAATCTCTCACCATTTTTTATTTTCTGTTTTTAAGAATTCATTTGCAGGTAATTTTTGTATAGGGTTAAAACCTACAAAAAAATTACCCTAGGGTCAAAAGAATAGATTTATTTTTACCCCTGTGAGAAAATACATATGCTTTACAGATTCAAGTTAGACACTTCTTTGAAATTTGAAAAATGTGTACTTTTTGTTCTTGATAATTATATTAGTTAAAATTGAATAAAAGGTATAATTATTTGGGGATTGTCCTATAAAAAAGGATAACTTCATCCTAGAAGGATTGGAAAAATATGCTAATAACTTTTGGTACACCCCTCACCTATAATTAGATGTTCTTATACATATAAATGGATTCATTGAATTTTGATATGTTTCATAGCAAGGTGATCAGAATATTGGTTGTACTTTATGGTGGAAATGCCTCATAATAGGCATTTTGGCTATCAAATTCCATTTCTGCCGGTGAGTATTTCATCATCAAGGTTATTTATATTATCTTATATGTCATTAGATTGTTCTTTAGGTAAATGTAAGTATACTTTGTCTCCAACTTCTAAATGTTGTGAAAATTTATCCTGATCATGTTGTTACTTGTTCTATTTTAGTGTCTTGGAAGGAACTTTCATAACTGATAATGTGCTTCAAACAATATTTTGCGATGGAAATTAAACGAGATCAGGAAAAGAGGAAGCTCTAGTTAAATGAGAGGAAGTAAGTTGAGACAGTAATGTAGAGGTTTAATATGCAGGGTATTAAGCTAGTAAAGGTTCCTATTCCTGTAGCATTAACATTATCTCTTGAACAAAGTCCCAAGACATATGAAGAGGAATAGGACATGTCCTGTGTTCCATACGGAAGTCAAGTGGGTAGCCTAAGGTGTGCAATGGTTTGTACTAGACCATACATTGCACATGCAATGGGATTATTTATCAAGTTTATGTCAAAACTAGAGAAGGATAATTGGACAACAATGAAGCGAGCATTCCAGTATTTGTGTGGAACTAGTGATTATGATCTATGCTACCAAGGAAGACGAGGATTGCACAGACTTTTGGATGCTCATGGCTTTGTTGATGCAAACTGTGCTTGATATCTACATCAAATAATATCTACAAGTGGGTATGTGTTTAACATATTTGGAGTTGTAGTAAGTTGGATGAGTAAGAGATAGTTTGTAGTGGAAATTTCAACTACAAGGGTTGAATACAAGGAAGCTACTCATGGAATAAAGGAAGCATTTTGGTTGCAAAGGTTGCGTTCCAGTATGGGGTTAGTACAACAAGATAGAGGGATAGATTGTTACAACCAAAGTGAAATTTTCTTGGCAAAGAACCATGCTTATCATTTAAAGACAAAGCACATTGATGTTCAGTATTACTTTGTGAGGGATATGGTTGAGGAAAAAAAGGTGTTGTTGGTAAAGGAAGACACTTTGAAGAATATTTCATATCCATTGATGAAGTCTGTAAGCACTGACAATTCTTCTTGGTGTAGAGAAACAATATGCATTGCAGGGGTGGATCAATGACTAAGCTCTCCTTTGACCCCCTATTTGGAAAAGAAAAAAACAAGTGCAAGAATGTTGGATGTGTGTTATATTCCTTCCAAGACTAGCCCCACGTGCTAAGCTAGGTTGCAGTCTCCTCCCCATTCATTCCAGGGTGTGCAGTGGGGGGTTTTAGGGTGGCGGTTTCCCCCGTATACGGGATACTAGGCAAGGCTGAGAGAGTTTTTTTTTGGACCCTATATTAGGTGGGTGGACCTACCTATGGTTTTGAGCATTATTTTTGCACATGGTTTTTGGCATGATGGTTTTCTTCCCATGGTATCTTGTAGATCAAATCAAGAAAGCTACGGTTATGTTCTAATCCATGGTTAATAGATTGTGGTTTATGGATGCTTTGACATGTATATATATGTATTGTAACATTGAGAGGAATATAATGAAAAATTAAGCTTGTAATCCCAGTTTTGTGATCCAGGGGGAAATCTCTCACCATTTTTTATTTTCTGTTTTTAAGAATTAATTTGCGGGTAATTTTTGTACAGGGTTAAAACCTACAAAAAAATTACCCTAGGATCAAAAGAATAGATTTATTTTTACTCCTATGAGAAAATACATATGCTTTATGGAGTCAGGTGAGACACTTCTTTGAAATTTGGAACACGTGTACTTTTTGTTCTTCATAATTATATTAGTTAAAATTGAATAAAAGGTATATTTATTTTGGGATTTCCCTGCGAAAAAGGGTAACTTCATCCTAGAAGGATAGGAAAAATATGTTAATAACTTTTGGTAAACCCCTCACCTATAATTAGATGTTCTTATACATATAAATGGATTCATTGAATTTTGATATGTTTCATAGCAAGGTGATTAGAATATTGGCTCTACTTTATGGTGGAAATGCCTCATAACAGGCATTTTGACTGTCAAATTCCATTTCTACCAACGAATATTTCATCATCAAGGTTATTTATATTATGTTATATGTCTTTAGATTGTTCTTTAGGTAAATGTAAGTATACTTTGTCTCCAACTTCTAAATATTGTGCAAATTTATCCTGATCATGTTGTTAATTGTTCTGTTTTAGTGACTTGGAAGGAACTTTCATAATTGATAATGTATTGTTGTATATTTGAAAAAAAATGTGTCTTTATCCGGGGTTGCTTCTCTTTGGTTGTAGCTAGTGTAGTTAGACTTTAGACAATATCGAATGGTGCTTGTGTTATGAATGCATGTCTTTTAGTGTACAACTATTAGCATCAAACTCTACCTAACATAGTTTCATTGTACATAAAGCAAGTTTTCATCCCAAGTCCTCGAAGTGCAAATTTCATATTCGTAACCTTTGATTGGAAATTTATTTTTCCAGAACGTTCGTAACTTTCAAAAGTTTTATCTCACTAAAATTCTACATTTCCATCCAAAACGAAATTAAGTACTTGAAGGACTGTGCTGTTGTGGGGATTGTTGGTGATGAAAGGAGACACTACAAAATACTCATCAAAAAGTCAACATGTAACACGACACTTGTTGGTGAAGATATGACATAAAACATTAAAAATATTCTCCCACTCTAACCTGAAATGTAACTTAATTTGACAAATCACCATCACAAGAATGCAACGGTTATTCTGCACACAGTGATTTATTCGGTTAGTAGATACCTCTATAGATTAACCAGTCAAAAATCATTACACCTAATTGAAACTATGACCAATTTCATAGAGTTTAGAGGGATGTCATGTCATTATTCTACAAGTTCGACCATATGTAACCACTTTTTACTAATACTTTTATCCCTAAGTGGTGGAGGAATATAACATTTCTCTTCGTTATGTTAGAAACTTAAATCAATGAAATTTAAAGCATAATTAAAATGTATAAGACAACTAAGGTTCAAAGCATAATTAAAATGTATAAGACAACTAATACAAAGCTAAGGTGGTCATTATCCATTTTTTTATTTAACTTAACTTCACTAGATAGCAGACACTTTCTATTCTACGGTTTTCTTTTTCGTAATTTTTATATTTGGTTAACAACTTTCAAGGTTTTATTGCCGATAGTGCTCATTTTTAACTTTGCTTTCTAATTAATTTATTTTTGTCTTTTATTGTAAAATTTATCAATTTCTATACTAATCACTTATTAATTGCAAATAAGTGATTATTAGTTCTTTGTCTTTTGTAATATTTTATCATTTAATATTTATTTTCTATAATTATTATTTTTTTTGTGGTGCTTTCAACTAACACTTCACATCGTGGTACGGGTGTTTTGTGGTTATGATAGTTTAAGTTTTTTATGTTTTATATCATAGAGGACCGTTTTTTTAATTCCTTTTCCTTTTTCCCGTTAATGTATGTTTTATTTTATGTTTAGGGTTATTCATGATATTCTTGCATATCATGAATATTATCCATAAGATGGAAAATACATATACCAAACTTTAACTGAGAAAGGAACTTATAACATTATTTTAAGATATATTGAGATGGATTCATCAATATACTTTTACTCCTCATTTATTTTCATCTTAGTCACAAGCTCAATAATTGTGTGCCTTTTCAGTTTTTCATTTTCATCTTTCAACCATGTGAGATCGTGAGTGTGGTTATGATATGATATAGACTTGAACAATTAAACTGGTTATAATTTTTGTGGGAACACTTTTATTTAGTCATATCATAATTTATATGTGGAATTTTCTTCTCTAGTTTCTTTTCAACTGGAAACAAGCTCAATAATTACGAGTACTTTTAATTCTACCATCTTTCGTTTCAATCCTTGGAACCTTGTTTCATTGACCTAGACCTACAACCGCACCCTTGGCTCTGTATTTAAACTTCTGAAGGTATATACTATGTCAAGAGAGTACTCTTCTCCATGCTGCTAACTAATATATAAGGAGAGTGACATGAACTATAATCCACCATTCTAATTGGCATCTCTGATCTTCTTCTTCTTGCAAATATACCATGTTAGGTAAACAAATATAAACATAACCAATATTCCTTAAAGAATTTTAGGGGAGGCTATCTCGTTTGCACAAATCAATCCATATTAACACAATCAATCATCATAACATACCTACATCATCAACCTCTATATGACGACAAAAACTGCAACATTGACCATCATGAGAAATAACCATGCATGCATGATCAACACATAGACAATCAGACGTGCACACATAAAAATCACATCTACCTTAATGTTAACACCAAAACATCATACATGTATTTATATAATCTAGAAGACACCTAAAGTTGTATATGAGAATATACAAGTGAAGATTTTCCAATTGAAGACATTACGAAGTTCCGAAAAAAATAATTTCTCCTAAGGTTTAAAGTATATGGAAATAAAAAATTAATGTTTTCATGGTTTTTTATTCGACAGTCATGCACGTGTGATATTTCTTTTGAAAGCCATGCGATCGTGAAAATGACAGACTCAGCAATTTTGGACCACTTCCCACACTGGAAGATGATTCCCTAATATTATGTCAGTCAAGGACAACCGAACTCGACTCGCCTTGAAGATATGCAACCCTCAATGGAATCCTCTTGTCCTGCTCATAAGTCACGTTCATTCATGAACCAAGGGAGGGAATATGGATTCAAAGAAATATATATAAACAGACCATGGGAGAACCAAAACATGAGAAAATGTTATGTTGGCCAAATTACTATCAAAGAAACCCTACATTTCATTGTTGAAGAAGAAGAAGTAAGAGAATTTATATGTTGCCCATATTTCTTCTAAGGAATCTGTCATCCTAGTGAGGGAAGTGTCCACCATTGAGTGAATCTTCTTACTTCTTTGAGAGAGAGGATAAGCTTGCAAAGAGATTGAGGAAATGAACCTCCTTGATGAGGATTTTTGAACCCCATACCTAAAAGAATTCCCTTAAATTGTTTAGTATTCATCTATTGTATTGATCTTATACCACCAACAATCAATAAAGGGATCTTGTTTCCATTATTTTCTTGACTTGTTTGATTCATTAAGCATTATTTGTGTATGTATCTCGTTGTTTTAGTTTATGTTCGTATATGCGTTGTTTTCACCATTTGTAGTGCTTTGTTTATCTCAGTCTATTCACTAACAACACAAGATATATATGTATTCCTTTGTAGGAAACAACCAATTGCTAGGGAGGTATCTTTTGGGACACCATTGCTAAAAAAACACTACTTAGTCATATATTCACTCAACATCTCACCATTATTTAGATTTATTTGATTTTCACACACCCCTTGGACAGAGCTAGGACCCCTTACTTGAATTTCACAATTCACTGCATGCACTATAAGATATAGGAGCTCAAGCCCTCTACCTTGGCTTCTGGAATTGTGTAGAGCCTATCCCGACCTAGCATCAAGTGTGCACTACGTAGTTCCAGAAGAAAACCTCCTAGTCTTGCCACTGAGACTATATAATGCACAGTCTCTCCTGGCCTTTACGTAGACTGAACTGCGCATTGTGCAGTTCCAGTCATTAAACTTTCTGACTGACTTATGGGAATGCACAATCCACAATTCCCACAGTCATCTAGTGACCTATTTTTGATTTTTGAGCTTGTCTTGAAGTTTCTTTGGTTTTTTAGCTGACATTTACTTCCCGTGAGTGTCCTCTATTTCTAATAGGTATAGTAGTTGTTGAGCATCTCCTTAGCAGTTATAGTTAACATGGCATCCAAGAGATCTGAATCAAATGAAAATTCCAAGAGAATTAGTAGGGAAGCAGTTCAACAGATACCAGTTGATCTACCATTTTATGCAGATATTCAAATGTTCATTGAGAATGACTCAACACTGACATGGCAATAAATCAAAGATACGTCTGCAGAGAAATTCAAGGAATAATTAAATGACTGATAGGTTTATCTTAGTATCCAGTGGTTAGTATTATACAAGAAGGAATGAAAATAACCCGCCTTCCCATGCGTGAACATTATCAGTTGGATTGTCTCACACACAAATGAATAAACTATGACATTGAGCAGTGCTAGTGGGAAGGAGTTTTCAACCTTCAGGGTAGAGAACTTTTAGTACATGTATCATTTACCCTAGCTGGTGAAGCGCATGGACTCATTTTTCTATGCCACCCATAGCTTTGTGAACACTATAGATATCGTCAAGTGGTGAGTGAAAGAGTCTTCAAAATTTAGACAAACACCCACTAATGTTTACAAGACAAAGACACGCAAGAAGGTTTATCAATTTTTGATCATGTTTTCCTATAGAATATATTATCAAGAGAACAAAAAAACCTTATGCTAAAGGGTGGGTAGTCGTAGTAGACCAATTGGTGAGTGATGGCAAGCCATTCAACTGGTCAAATTTGCTGGCTCATCAGTTGAAGGTTCATGTGAATAAGTCTCAGAATCCATCCAAGAATGTGAAATCAAGGTTTTACACGTCTACATAGTTACTAGATGAAAAAATTTCCCAAAAATAGTTCCCTGGCATGAGAAGGACATGGAGACCAAAATCAGGTGTCATCAACATCTATTGTAAGTTGTTTTTCGATGACACTTATCGACGAGTGATGAGAATGCTGACTGACCATTTTATCATCATATTGGACAAGATTATGTTTGAGTAGGAACCACCTTGCATGCTCTGAGAAACAATGGAGTCAATAGTAAATATTGTAGATTGGTATGCCTCACAAGGTGGAACCTTGATAACAGTGTTTGGTGGAGACAAGCCCCAACATATTATACCAAGGTATGCCACATACAAGTTGATCATGCAAGAAGTGTCATATCACCTCTCCACACTGTTGTTAGCATGACTACATAAGAAGAAGAAGGCCCCATGGCTCGATCTTCATTTGCGGATCATATTATATGAGATTAAGAGCTTGAAGGATGCAAATACCGAGGTTAAGGAGATAGTCAAATTCAATTTTAGAACAAGATACTTTAATCTGTATGATCTCCACAGTATTTCTAAGGACCACTATGTGAGGGTGTACTTTCCATGGATCCATGGGGTATGTCATTGGCAAGAGGAGGACCCCTGGAGGTATTGTTACAATGCCTCTAAAATCCATGAGCTGATCAATATAAAAACAACTTGGAAGATTTCTTTGCAGATAATAGTAGCTCCAGAAGAAACAAAAATAACAACAATAGGTAGTCATCCTGTGTATGACATAGGGTAGAGGAATATTTCATAGAACCCATAGGAAGAGAAAATTTTCAAGATGAGGGAAAATATTATCATGGAGGAAACAAATTTGGTAGTCAAAGCAAATATGGAGTAGCAGAAGGAAGAGAGAAGAACAGAGGTTGCAGGAAGCATAACTGAAGTTGTAGGAGACAAAGAAGAAGTTGAAGGTAGAACAAGAGCTAAGGTGGAGAGAAAGAGAAGAGAAGCAGAAGCTGGAAGATAAATAAGGGTAGGGCATGGTGATAGAGAAAATAATTCCCATACAAGTTGATGAATCAAAACATCTAGCAGTTGAGGACGAGGGTAAACAAATGCAAGATCAGGAGCTTACTCAGCAAATTGATCAATTGATTGAAGTGACAGACATGTAGATGGAATAGGAGCCATACAATGAAGATACTAACGTTATTCCTATAGCACCGAAGGTCATCTCTTAGTCTCCACTATGTCTAGTGTTAGAACCAATTCCGAGTGAGAAAGGAGATATCATTTTCCTTGATGATGATTAGGTCCTGGATGTGTACAATCTATCATTTGACGAGCTGTAGAAGAAGATTGTATAGGAATACAGGCAACACTTTCTGAATGATCATGCATCACCTGAATTGGTCAAGTAAAGGGTGGTAGTATCAAACACCAAGAAGCATCCAACCACCCTTGCCGAAGCTAGATTGGCCTATGCAGGAGCAATAAGTGTTGGGTTTCGAGGATGATTATTTAGAGGTCTTTATTTTTGCTAGATGTATACCCCAAGAAGAATGTACACCCCTCCACACGGTGGTTTCAGGGGCAGCGCCCCCGAAGCTAAATATATACGTAAGAGTTGTTTGTAAAAGTATAGTAATTTCTAGTCAATCTGGATCATTCATTGGGCGCATGATCTGACAGTAGAATTTATGTTTAGTTTAGGGTTTTTTTCCCTAGAAGGAAACCCCTCTCTTTGTATGAGGGCATTGTATTGAGGCTATGATATAGATGTGTATTCTCTAAGAGAGAAACAAAGAGGTGAGGCTATGAGAGAAAATAGAGTATATTATAGCGGATTTGTTGTAGGTTGTGTCTCTTCATTTTGCTAGATAACAGCAAGGAAGGACTAGCTGTTTAAGGTGGAGGTAGAAAAAACTGGGTGAACCATGTATATCCGTGTCTCTCTTGTTTCATGCATTTTCCGTGTTTATATTTCTGCAATATTTTCTATGTTCCATTGCTCTATAATATATAATTTTCTAACAATAAGCTGAAATGTTAAGTACTTGATGGCCAAAAATGAACAACTGGAAAGGAACCTGTAGGCTATTAGGAAAGATGCATAACAAATTTGAGCATTAATTCATAATGCAGTTTCTGCAATGGGGGAGACGATGAAAGAAATACTCATTGAAGTGTGAAAACTTAAGGGTACCATGCGAAAGCTCTATGACGGATTTGCCACAGTGAATAAAGAAGTTTCCCATGTGCATGGCCTACAACAATGGAGAAAAGATTTTGTTCAAATGCTCAAGAACATACATGCTTTCATTGTCGATGTTCAAGAGTGGAGAATGTGGTAAAAAGGGGTCCTTCTTGACTTAGTTAAGAAAATGAAGCCACATAAAGATCTACATAAAGAAAAGGTCTGTATGTTGGTCTAGAACTATGAGAAACACACCCTATTTGTCAAGAACATACAAACATCATATATTTAGTTGTACAACAGTTTGGATTTCATGGTGAGAAAGCACAAGATCCCATCAATTGGTTCCTTGACCGATTCTAGACCCAAGAACCAAGTCCGGTTGGAGATTGATGATTACATGGACTAGCTAAGATGAGCAGCCACTAGGGAAGACTTGGAAATGAATGCACACAACATGGAGAAGTACATCAGTGTTCTTTTCAAGTTCAACACCATGTTGCACATGCTTGTGAACGAGTTTAATATAGGTCTAAGACTATATACCTAGAAGCCATGGACGAAAGAGTCTGCTTTCAGAATTACACCATCAAACAACTTGGGGACACCATCAACTGGTACCAAGCTTGGCATTAATATGTGATTGAGAAGAACCAAGTGGAGGTTTCCAAGTTGGTATTTCCCAAACTATAGAATCATAGTGCATTTCCCTATTAGGTTGTCTCTAGTCTATTTTGTCTCGCATGGGTACATGTGGGAAATGTAATATTATTTCGAAATATGTTCTAAGTCAAATTTCAATTGTTGTTAGTGGAATGTCAAAGGTCATCATGTTATGCAATGAGTTACTTGTAAAGATTTTTAAGAATCATGAGGGTAGTCAAAGAGTCACAAAGGGGAATGTGAAGGGTCACCACACCCTTTATTATAAAAAGAACCTCATAACTCATAGAACAAGATTTTGGAAACAAGGGTTATGATTATTGTGAAGAGCCTTGGCTTCTCCATAGCATAGTGGGAAAATACTTCTTTGGAGGAGCATGTGTTTTTTACTGTAATATTCCACTATTAGGGATAGTGGTCATCAATGACATATGTATGGATGTAACTTTAACTTATAATAATAATATTAGAGCCAACATGTTTTCATGAATATGTTTTTAATGTATTTCAACTACTCTGGTGGCGTTGGCAATGTATGTTGTTTAGCTTATGCATTTTCTTACGAACTATTTTTTATGCAATTGTACAAATATTTTTGCTTGTCTATTGTTGGTTTAATTCGTCACTTTAACTTGTGGAATATTTCCCATTTTTTCTTGCGATGTCATTCGACTTGTGTGCTCCTTTCAAGTTGTGTATTATTATAGGATTCTAAGGGGCACACTTCCTTTCCCCTACATGTGTTAGAACCTTCATGCATCACACTTAACTCTTCACGGGTTTACACGCTTACTATTACTGAATGTTATCACACTTACCTCTATGCGCTACAGTGGTTAAGGCATTACACTGCCACCCACTGTTAGGACTCCTACTCGAGACAGTTTTAGGTCTACTTGATACTTCATATCGAGTAGATCCCCTTAATGTTGGTGGTTCCAGCACCCTCAACAAGGCCTTAGTCAATTAGTGAGTTAATTGCAAAAAATGCTTCAAAGGGAATGTCATAAGCCAGTAACATAGGAAAGAGTATCACTTACAGTGAAAGTGTTAAGTGCAACATTTGGAGAAAAAATCAAGGATGCAGTTAATAATCCAAACCCGTCCTGGAAAATTTTGGTACAGGTAAAAAATAATTCTGTGTATGGAACTACATTTAACATAATTACATATATGGAACCTACGTTATCTATTATGGGTTGAGAAACCACTCATTTTCTCAACCTAGCTTGGAGGGGAAGGGAAATGAATACTATTCAGTTAAATTTTTTTGTCATTACAATATATCTTCTTAGGATTTTACTTACGAAAGGTCATCGGATTGAAGTTTGTGCAACTGATCCATGGGTTCATGCAACTCAACCATGGGTTGATAACTATTTAACCAAATGGATTTGCCAAATTTTAAGGCTAATGCAGTAGAACTATAGTTTTTGCTCATTCATAACAACAATCCAATGAGACACTTTCAAATTCAATATTAGAAATGTGACTCATTCAACTCTAATTTCCTTCAGTGGCAATGTTTGAACATCCACTAAGAACATGCCATGTCATCCCTGCCTCCAAAACTAGCATTTTTTCAACCAATTCTCATCCTCCTATTCCCATATAAATGTCTCAACTTTAGCATTTGGGGATTCATGGATACTATATCTTTCAATATTAGATTCCACTAAAGTAAATATATTCCCAGCATGGTCACCACTATGTACAACTATCTGAACTAGGTCACCAATATATGAAGTTACCCTAACTAGGTTACTCCTATATAACTTTTTCTCGATTGGGTCATTGTTGTATCCAGTGTCTCCAATATAGTGCTTTGCTGAGAACAACATGTTATGTCAACTTCAGTGCTTAGTGAAGCCCCACTTTTTGATTGTATTGGATCACCATGTACTGGGCATTGCTTGAAGCACATTTACTTTCAAATCATAAGCCTTTCTTCGAAACTTATGCATCCTGCATTGATGAGCCCTACAATATAATCCAAATCAATGAACATTACTATGACACAGATATATGAGTAAATTTTTTTGCAAAGTGACCGAAATGGAACAACAAATTTTGCACTTCAAAAAAGTAAAGTACTAATTTCCTAGGTGACTCTTATTACACTTGAGAAAAATAGGTCATTTAAAATCATCTATTGCTTCCATTTCTATTAAAAATCTCATATACTATAGTGAGCATGAAATAATAATAGTCTAACTTGATTGAAATTATAATATTGAACAACATACCAATGGCATTGAATTGCTATATATATATATATATATATATATATAAAAAAAAAAAAAAAAAAAAAAAAAATTGCGTCAAAATGATTCGCTAAAGTCTTTATTAACATCTCGTGATATATCTCAGAGCCTATAGTAAGAATTTAAAATAATTCAATATACTATACAAAGTGAGTGAATAACTTAATGGTAATGAACACTAAAAAAATTGTTTGGTAACAAGGAAAGACAACGGCCTTGCAGGGTCAGACAATAATATTATGGGACTCACATTAGGTAGTGCCATTACAAATTTTGTTAATTATTTACACTTCAAATGGATGAAGTTTGATGTTATCAACACACTCTTTGTGTTCAAACCGTAAAGGATTTCAAGTATCTTTCCAATCAAATAACTGAACCAAGACTTCAATGCTAAAGCTGAGAAACAAAACATTGTCAAGAGATGATAAGAAACCCAAGCTTTTGCTAATGAAAAATAGATCAAATCACTTTCCCCTCTTTCTTCTGCCACATTATAAAAGATATGATTGACATAATTTGACGCAATTCTAAAGCCAAAAAATATATAAACAATCCTACATAATCAATACAAAACATATAGATGGTTTCAAAAGCATGTTCATCATTTAATAACAATTCCATCACAAATCAACTTGGTCAACATATGAAAATGGGTTTTAATTTAGTTGAATATGGGATTTAATATGCTAAAAAAATGTCCAAAATAACATTGCTACTAGGAAAATGCTTTAGTTGACAAACAAAGACACATAGACATGTCTACTACAGTCTTTAGAAATATATATAGTTGAGAGAAGCAAAATAAAAAATTATTAGACAACAAAGTTATGAATCTAGATGTATTTTGATCATTGGTCACTTCAATTTTGCTTCATTTGGTCTCAGTTTCCAATCAATAGTAAAACATCTCAACACACAAAGCAACTCATAAAAAAAAAAAATTGAAACCAGTGGAGGAAAATTGGTTAAATAAGTCCACTTTACATAGAGATTGTATAACACACCTAACTGATTTTCATACACAGACCTTCAATTTCCTTGATAGATTTGCATCACACCATCACCTCTCATCAAAGACATCAACCTTGTAGTCTCCTTCTCTCCAAATAGTTGTAACCACAAAAAAGTGAACACAACTTCTTAATCATATTAGTCTAAGCGCAAGCTTCAAGTGCATTGTGAGATGCTTTTACTTCAATTTCTACCATCTGTTACAGATCCATTTGAGCACATCACTCCCAACATTAACATCAATACTATTAGGGCTCATCAAACCCTAATCTAAGTGCTACATTCCAAAGACAAGTCGTCACTTTGAATGCCTCCTTCCCTGAAAGTTTCCTGGCCTGATGCCCTCCAAAAATGCTTCCTTGAGGGACCAGCACAGCCTTGGTTAGGGGTAAGTGCACTTTAGTGTAGGTAGGCCCATGTCAGGGTGCATTTCAAACAAATTAGGCCCAATTTCACGTGTGTTGGGCAAGATTGAGTGAAATCCTCATAGGGTTATGGGAATATTCTTATCTTTTGGAGCCTTCTAGAAGATTCCCACACTTATTATCTCCTATGAGCTCGAAATTCGATAGGGAATGAATTAAGTAAAATCCTATCCTCCATGGAAACTAACTCGAAGTTTGGAAGGCCATTCAATACCCTCATTTATGACAAAACCTCCTTCATTTCCCTATAAATTGAGCACTCATCTAAGTGATGAGGGGCTAGACTTTGAGAATTTGTAAGGAGATATTGTTGGTGTGAGGTTTGAGAAATTGGTGACCCCACTAGGGAATGATGATCATTTCGTGTAGTTTACCTTCATCTTACTACACCCTAGTAGACTTTACTTGCTTCCATTGCTCTTGTTTCAACCTTTTAAAGTTTTTTTGGTAAAAATTGTGCTTGAAAGCCCTTAGGATGGCCTCTCTAGCACCAACGCAGGTATGGTCAAGAGACAAAGCACTCCAGAGCACCCCTGGCTTGAGGACAGCACTCTAAAGTGCATTGTCTCCCATTCAGGGCTATGCTAATCCTCCTTAGGTAAAAAATCCCACCTTTTAATTGATATTAACCAAATTTCCTTCTGTTTTCTCTTGCTAAAAGATCAATGATTGTTGTACCTCTGAAATTAATTTTTGTTTAATTTCCTAGCCCTACTTTGGCCTTGATTTTTTAGTGTTTCTTAAATGATTTCTTTATCACTATCAATTCATTGTCAAAGTTAGATTATAGTTGATTAATCTTTTTTGAAAACAAAGTGTCATAAAAGTATTCATTTCTTTCGAAAAGGAACTGTTGTAAAGTCTTCGTTCTTGCAAAAATATTGATTGATTGTATGTGCCTTATTTTCCTTTTGTTCATTTGAATGTTAAGGGAATTGAAAAGAAAAACTTTTATGTTGCATATTGTAGTTTGTAAATGCTTGATAGGAATAGCTATGGAAATTGCATTAGGTAAGCTCTTTTCTCTTTGTCAAAGATCTGATTGCTCTATCCCTTACTAGCTATGATTTTCATTGCTAATTAAATGAAGGAATGTTTCTCATGTTAGTTGCATTCTAGGAATTGCAAACATACATCACGTGGTGAACCTTGAAAGGAAAATTCTTAAGAATATCAACTTAAAATTTATCTCAATTATCCTAATGAAGCAGTGTAACTTAACGCAAAACATTTAGAGGTTCTAGGCTAGAGAGTTGTTCTGGTGTTGTAAAACATAGCAGTTGTCGCTAACCTGTCTGCGATACATTTTGATTGTGATACCTCATTCCACATACGTCACTATATCATAGCTCATCCATGTACCTTCAGGTATATATGGGACGATCACATTAGGTTTCTATCATCCTTAGGTAACCGAGTCAGCCGCCTTGTACACTGTGATACACCGAACACAACATTCGGGGAGATTTCCTGCCCGTACTTCTTGGTTCGTCGAGAGGTATTCTACAGTTCATAGTGGCTTGGTAATCCTTTTGCCTAGGTTATCCATTTTTTGTTTTGCTATGTTATTTTGATTAAATAAAATTAATTGACCACATAGAACATCCTCTAGGCTCACTCCTTATCTTAGGTTGAGACATATGGCAACAACTCTAGAGTCCACCGATCAAGGAATTCCTTTTCCTTCTTCTTTGGTTGTTGAAGAAGAAGAAGAAGAAGAAGAAGAAGAAGGAGAAGGAGAAGGAGAAGGAGAAGGAGAAGGAGAAGGAGAAGGAGAAGGAGAAGGAGAAGGAGAAGGAGAAGGAGCTGCCAACTCTAGAGTCCACCGATCAAGGAATTCCTTTTCCTTCTTCTTTGGTTGTTGAAGAAGAAGAAGGAGAAGGAGAAGGAGAACGAGAAGGAGAAGGAGAAGGAGAAGGAGAAGGAGAAGGAGAAGGAGAAGGAGAAGGAGAAGGAGAAGGAGAAGGAGAAGAGAGAAAGAGAAAGAGAAGAGAAAGAGAAGAAGAAGAAGAAGAAGAAGAAGAAGAGAATTCAGAGGGGGGCAACCAAGCAACCATTACTTCGAATGCAACTTTTGATGAGAAAACATCCGATAAGCCTCACAAAGTTCGATATCCATGCAAACTTTGTACGAGATATCATGTTCGTGGAAATTCTCTTGTTATTTCTTAGATCTTAGAAGAATGGTCCTCTCATTCACATTGTCCTATGTCATCAACTTCTAGAGATCATGCTAGTGACACACCATCAACTAGTGGTAGTAAAGTTCATGGAAAGAAGGGTAAAGTTAAGTTTCCCTATAGGTTATGTGAAGGGAATGAACCCACTCACCTTTGTCCCTATCTTGACGAAGCCAAAAAGTGTTGGATATCTGTCATGCTTCTCCGCAGTGACTTCCATCTAGTTATAGGAGACTCTCCCTTAGTCCTTCACTAGTTGATAAAGTGAATGAACCAAATCAACCATCAGTCAAACCGACTCTCTCTGAATGTGAATCCCATGAGTCTATACCTAACCTTTCTAGATGATAGTACAAGTTTGTAATATGATGTACCTAACAATATTATGGATGAAGGTGCATATGTGAGTATCCTTTCCTCCAGTGCTTGGCAAGCGCTTGGTTCGCGGCCACTCATGCCTGTTTCCTAGAATCTGTTGGCTTTTAACAGAGGAGCCAATCAACCATTAGGGATCCTTCCTCAGGTTCCTATTAATTTGGGAGAAAAAATTGTTTATCTCAATGTGATGGTATTCCCAGGGCCTTTATGTTACAATTTACTTCTTTTTCATGACTATGTTTATGACATAGGAGCTATTGTTTCAACACTCTTTCAAGTGACGTGCTTCCAACATGAAGGAAAAATTGTCACCATTGACCGGGTTTCATTTGTCAGTCCAAATATGTCTTTGAGTCAAACATCTTACCTAAATCATTTTTTTGTCCCAATGGTATCTTCCCCACCATGGGTCAATTACGTGGCAAGCCATTCCATGCCTACATCAACTGACGATCAATTCAGTGATGTTGTACATTATGTGTTGGGGGCATTGCAACAAGATCTCAGATTCCCTGTTACAAATTTGTTCCATAGCATTGTTCTCCCATTTCATGAGAACCTCTTGGAAGTCATGACCTCTTATGGGTCGTGAACAAAGGAATATGAGCATAGCCATTGGTCTTGTGTCAATCCTGTTAAAAAATGAAACAAAGTAATATGTGTTGTGGGGAAAAGTATCCGATGCGGATGACCCTATCCCTACTCTAAAGGTGACAGTCTTTAGCAACAACTGAAAGTAAAGCTTTGATGATTTCCTTTATGAAAGTACAGAGAGAAGGAAAAGAAGGTCAACCAACCTGGTGTCCTTCGCTTAGTCGATCCTTGTCCTCTCTCTTTGTCTCTTGTTCCCAGCTCCTTGCTCTCTTTGCCGGTCCAGCTACACACAGATCCTGCACAAAACAAGAGAGGAAACTACAAGATACATGTACTCATAACTGAAGCATGGATTAGGGTGAATCAAATATACATGTAAATACAATACATCAATGCAATACAAGTATATAGGAGAACATGCAAAACTTTATTGATAGAAGTAACAGGGTTCTGAGAAGGTTACAACCAATGATGGCTCCAATCCAGCAGCACCTCCCCAGCAGCAAGAACTCTCCTCTTCACCTCTAGTAAAACAATCACCCAATAGCTCTAACTGTAATCCAACAGCACCTCCTTGCTTAACACAAAATTCCAGCCTCCTTAGACCTCATAGAAGAGCTCTATATATAGGAGAGAAGAAGAGAGGATGAGTCAGCTTGAGGCTGGCATAGAGCTGACTAGTGTCCTCTCCCTCTTCAGTTAATCTTTAGTTCTTGAGTCCACTTGGAGATCCTTGCTTACACATGGTGATCAAGTACCTCTTACTCATCACAGGGCGAATCTCATGAACCAAGTGTCAGTTTGGAAGCTTCCTGGGCAGTTGACACCTTGCAGGATGACTGTGCCACTTGGCCAATCTCGCCCAGCGCAGGTAGCCTTCATTAAATTTGACTTCCAGCGCAGGTACAAGGAGGGACAGTTGCATTCCAGCGCAGAAGCTCAGTGGAGCAGCTGACATGATCCAAAATTAGCCTGTTTTGAAGTGTTTTCAGGTGGAGAACTGATTGGAAGTGCTGTTGTTTGATGACCTTGTTCTTTTAGGGGTAAGAACAACATGTTTAGGGACTGAGGATCCCTGTAATTATCGACATTTCATGCTCCATGATGCGAGGCACAAAAATGTCTATAACAGTTGCCCCCTAAAGTATGAGGCCGTTTATCGGGTGAAATGCTTTATCTAGAGGGTCCGAAGTTCATTCCAGTGCTGAGGAGAGTGCCCTGTAATGCAATACAATACAATACATTATTTTTCATTCTATTTTCATGATCTAGCTGAGGCGGGCATTCCCATGCTCAGCTTTTATAAACACATTTTGGTACATATGACAGACGATCGTCTGAAGGTAGACTGATAATTTTCTGCTGAAATTATCATCCTTTGAATAGGATGATCATCTGCTGCAATGATGTACATGGCAAATGCTTTTATATTTCCTGAATATATATCGCAGCCCGGATGGATGAAACTTGATCCGGGGTCTTCAAACTCGTTCGATCTTCACTCTAAGTACAAGTCGATCCATGTGAGAATTTCGCTGAAGTCGAACATGGAAAGACATCGCTTGATTACCGGTCAATAATGAAAACCGTTAACAAGCGCGAGAGGAATCACCAATAATGACGATGACCCTCAAGGTACTGCAGTACAATTCACGTGGCGTGAATAAAGGACTTGGCGTCGAACGCCATGCAAAATCTTCTGGTCGAAGGTCATTGATGTATACCTGTCGCCGGAAGTGAGAAACTTGCCATTGAGGCATGCAAGCTTCAAAGTACTGATGGGGGTGTTCCTAGATCAACTTCTTGGATAATGAGCTGAAGTCGACAAGAAGCGATCCGTCAAAGGAGGGCCTTAATGAATCCCACATCAATGACACGGAACGGAGCTAATGATTTTAGTGGAGGTGAAAACAAACTGTGACATATGATTCAGGGTGGCGATCATGAATGGATGAAGGATAATGTATGGCAGTGGACAGGACACGGTTGACACTTTCAGAATGACCCCTCTTGAACATATAACGACACTGATGCGATGGATCGGTAGCATTACCCCAAATGTGGATGGTTTGGCGAGGACCATGGCGATGAGACCGGTGAATGAAACAACCCAACCCGATGTGGAACGGAGGAAAAGTGTCATGTTCAAGAGTGACTTGCTACCATTAAACTTTGAATGTTCTCCCAATTTTTCCCCAGTCATTTCTGACCAGTACCTCTTTATTTTTGTCAAGCTTGAGGAGGATAACATATGCTTGTTCTATAACCTGCCCTTCGGGCAAGCCCATCGCTATGATTTAACGAGCCTAGCGATAGGGAAACTCGTTCTCGTCTAAAGACAAGTTTGTCGCTATTTAATCATTTTAACGAGTCTAACGACAAGGAAAACTCGGTCCTTTTCATTTTTAGAGAGTCTGAAAAGGTACAGAAAGTTAACTCCATAATTCCTTTTTCGTCAGCTAATCCCTTAAGTCCGAAAAAGTATAAAACAATACAGAAGGGATGGCTGTTCGGTACTTTTAACGAGCCGAACAAGACAAGCGCTCGATCCTTTTGTGCAATAATCCCTCAGGTCCAAAAAGATTAAAATTTAGAGGAGGGATAGCGTTCCGGTCATTTAACGAGCTGGAAGGCCAAAACTCGGCAAACTTTTCATATTTTACGAGTCAGTGAAAAGAGCTGAAAGAAGACTCGTCTTTTGAGGAACGAGTGATAAACAGGGATAGCTACAGATTCCAGGTACAGGTTGGAATTTTCCAATCACGGCAGTGTCACAAGGATGGCTAGGTGAAATCACTCTTCGCAGCTGTTTCTCAAAAGAGGTAAACACACAAATGGAAGTGAATGATCGGCCAAATGATGGTGGAGGTGATGGATGAAAACACGACCAAGGCTCTTATGGCTGATGAATTTACGATCTCAAAAGGTTATTTACCGGTTCATTTTTTCCATGAGCTTGAACTCTGGGGGAAACTTTTGCTCACACTTTTCTATTTTTTAACGAGCATAGATTCAGTCATAAAACTGCTCGAATTTTGCGTTTATTTTTTAACGAGCATGAACTATATGCTAAAACTGCTCGATATACCAGTCATAAAAAAGAACGCCCTCCGTAAGGACCAATTTTTATAGAGCTTATGCCTTACCACAGCTATGCTCCAATTTTGGCAAATTTTACTTTTGCCCCACAGGCTTCTTTCATGCAAGTTTGGAAACGGCTAATCTTAAAACCAGATAAATAACCGCCCCTAGCTTGCACTCCAGAAGGTTTGCATGCCCCCAGGTATAGGATAGAATTTCGAGGCCGCCCCTCCTCTCCCCTACTTCTGCTTTTCTTTGGGTGTTCACATTTACTTGTCATCTTGCCAATCTAATGCTAACGATACTTGTCTTCTCGTTATTTTAAGGGGTCTTACGCAGTACTCAGGCTTCCCGTCGGCCCACTTTTAACAAACAGCTATTTGTGACAATAGAAGAACACCACTCAAAGATAAAACATTGGCATTATTGAGGGAGGCTTGCCTCTTTCTTATTATTCCAAAGACGGTTCGATTTGCTGCCGCAGATCAATCTCTTTCTTCGGCGGTGTCTATCATTGGGTTGTCCAAAGATGGTTACCTTCTGTCAAAACAAAATAGTCCCCTTCCTTGTAGGCTGCCCCTGCTTATCCTTCAAAACATATGTTTCGATGGGCGAGGCTTGAATTCAAGGATGTTTACTATTTGTTGCAATAAGGAAATTCCCACTCGGGCATTGCCCACTTTTTTAGACAAAGGTGAATGACTCTTTGGTCAAACACATAACTTTAACAAAAGATTATTATTCTAGAACAACCCCACTTCCTTCGGACGGGGTACGGACTAGTCATATTCTTCTGCGGAAATTCTTCCTTATACCCGGGGTTTCTTCTGCCCGAAGCAGACCAGGGTGCATGCCCCCTGGGTCCTAGTCTTTCTTTCCGAATTACTCGCGCTCATCGGGAAGGAGGACCGGGGGTGGAGGCGAATCTTGAGTGAACAGACCATTTAGGAATGGT
Source organism: Pinus tabuliformis (assembly GCA_031772625.1). Lineage (NCBI taxonomy): Eukaryota > Viridiplantae > Streptophyta > Pinopsida > Pinales > Pinaceae > Pinus > Pinus tabuliformis. The sequence goes on from CM062817.1 coordinate 353,186,779, forward strand.
ATTTGACTATTTGCGATGCGAGATCCCGGAAATGAAAGTTGGTCTACGAGCTTGACCACCCTTCCTTCGTGTGGAAAACACATTACTCTAAAGAGTGAGGAGACTATCGCTCCCATGCAATAAATATAGTCGCGTCCAAGGAGTAGGTTATAATCCAAGGGTCCTTGGACGACCATCACGTTCATCCTGACGGTCTTCCCTTTCAATGTAACAGGTACATCGGGGAGGATCCCTAATGGTCGACTGGTTCCTTTATCAAAACCTGAGAGATTTCTCAACTCAGGTAAAAGCGCTGGGGAACCCAGTGCTTTCCAAGCAACAGAGGAAAGGATACTCACAGACGCCCCTTCATCAATGATAGTACCAGCCATAATCATTCTATAGATCTGGACAATGATTCTGAATGGTGTACTGGCTGGTAACCGGGGTCTGCCTAGTTGATTCCAATCAAAGGATACAACCAGGTTGCTTGGTGGTGGGACCGAATATACGGCCGGATATGACTCTGATGATGTTCCTTCCTGCGATAAAGGAATGGGCGCATTGCCCTGATGCTCATCGGAGTCGGTGCTGATGAAAAGAACCTGGATGGTGTCATCCTTATTCTCTTCAGTGAGGGTGTCGCATGAAGATGACTCTTCGGCGACAGTGTCATTTGAAGACGGGTCTTCAATGACGGAGTCATTGGACGATAGAACCTCCGAAGGAAGAACCGGGCCAACTGCCGTTTCGACCTTTAGACTTTCGTCTGGTCTAGATTCAGTAGGTTCATTCTCAATGACCGACACTTCAGCTGACCACTTAAGCGGGTCAACTGGATTTTCAACTATCGAGGGATTAGGCGCGAGTTTTCGGTATCCAGGAGGAAGTTGCAACGGTGAAACCGGGCGATCTTCCAAAACTCTCTTTGCCTCATCTAAGAATGGACATTTGTGGAGGGCATGATTGCCTTCACACAATAGACAGGGTGATCTTGGTCCCCTTCTTCGTCCTTCACTCTCGCTAGTTGACGGAATGCAATCAACATGACAACCAGAGGTTGATGCTACCGGATTGTGCAACCTTGGGGACCAGTCCCTTAGTATCCGGGGAATACAAGGACAATCACGATGGAAGTGGATCCCTTTGCAAATGACACATGGCGATTTAGGCCCGGTCGGTGCAGTGTGTGGGTTTTTGTCAGCTTTCTTCTGCTTGCCCCCAGTCGCCTTCGCCAGAGGCTCCTTCTGCTTCTTTTCTCTCTTCTTCTTTTCTTTCTTCTCCTTGGGAGGCTGACTTTTGCCAGCTTTACCTTGCGAAGAAGAAGGATCAGAGGAAGTATCATAAGAAGTGGAAGGCTGGTGGGTAGTTCTAGATTGTTCTGACTGTTGATTCGACTGCTCAGGATTAGTGGCGATCTGGACTACATTAGTTGAAAAGAGCCATACAGGGAGGCCGATTGTCAATCCTGGAAGTGACAATGTAGCCATATGAGGCGCACCAACATCTCCCCAAGAGGAGAAGGGATTTGGACTTCCGCCAAGGTTACTTCCTTGGTTGGTGGGCTCCATACTTTTCAACCGAAAGATCAACGTGGGAATAACAGGTGATTATGTTCCGCTTAAAATAAATTTCATTAACGACGCTTTTAGACACAAACTTGCTTTTTCATGTTTTAAGAGTCGAGAAAAAGCTAAAGATGACTCTAGTCGCCTTCGATGTATTAACGAGCCCGAAGTGACAAATGCTCGGTTGGACTTTTTCAGTTATAGAGTTTGAAAAAGGCCAAAAGAAACTGCTCTGGAGATCTAGGCAGAGGGTGTGCCAAACCTTTCGCGAAACCACAGAATACGTTTTACGGTACGGGTGGTCGATCTTCGTGAATGTTGTGTTCACTGCATCGCGATCAGTAGGGCGGCCGACACGGCTTCCTAAGGATAAAGGATAAAAGCCTATAGGGGTCTCCCAATATACGCGACGGTACGCGGGAGCTCAAGTCCGTGTTAGTGCCACCGACTCTCAGGAGGAATCACCCACCTTCGTAGAGATCGACAGTCACTATGTTTAACGACGCCGGAACACGTCTCTACCTAGACCTCTAGATGTTTGCGTTAAATTCCAAAGAGTTGTTATGTAAATTGAGTTTATTTTAATGTTGATCTTGCTTAACAGTTTGCCTTTCAGGTTCGCCACGAGATGTATATATACAACTTCCTATATGCAATCTAAGAATGAGAAGCAAATCTTTTCAATCTTTCAACTTTGAAAACCTTAATCTACTGAGGGAAAAGAAAGACACAACTTTTTCCACAGATCATAGAACACACACTAAAATGCACATTTTCCTAAATCGTCAAGCATACAGTCAAATGCAAAATGCACAATGCATGTATTTCTTTTCGTTATCCTTAATGTTGATGTAAGACAGAAAGGAAACTGTTGTATAATTTTGAATCTAATTTCAAGTAGAAATAAACAAGCTTGTCCACAATAAAAAAGACACCTTATGATAGACTTGTTTAAACACAGGAAATGTATAGATTCAAACCATAAAATGAAAAACAAACAAACTCAAACAGCCATGAACAGTAATAAAACTAGCTCATAAGATCACAAAGACACTTTTACAGTTCAGGATCTAAGAGGTCACAGCTATACTGGTTCGCTTTTCACAATGGGAAACTGTAACTGAAACAAGAAATACTGAAAGAACACTCACAGTTTCATCACACAACTGAGGCGGAATAATGTCAAGGAGAATGGTTTACAGCAAGTACAATGACCAGCAAGCAATCAGCAAAAAATCAGTGAAAACAAGGCCAAGACACAATGGGAAAACTGAGCAAGACAATGGCTAACTGGACCAGCGTAGGTTCTAGTCTGCCAGTTTGACTCTCAGCGCAGTTCCCGAAGGGAGCACCTGCGCTGTAATGCAGACTGCCTGTGGACAGCCTGCACTGACTCACGAGAGTTTCGTCTACAAAGAATTTCGGGTCATAAAAAGCTCAAAAATGCACTGTTTTTGCTGAAATAAAAAGCTATAGGTCAAGTACAGGCTAAGGGATGATCAAGAGGATGAAGATCTATCACAAAGAGTAAAGAGTCTTTTGTAGATAAGCTCTTCAAATCTTGAATCTGCTCAGCAAATGAGCAAGAGTAGCAGACCCTCTACTTCGCTTTTGATATAGTCAAAAGCTTTTCGATTTGGTACTCTTTTCTTCAAGAAATGAATAGCAAAATACTACAAACACCAACAAGATACTAGGCTCCCCAGCGGAGTCGCCAGTTTGTTGTGGGGAAAAGTATCCGATGCGGATGACCCTATCCCTACTCTAAAGGTGACAGTCTTTAGCAACAACTGAAAGTAAAGCTTTGATGATTTCCTTTATGAAAGTACAGAGAGAAGGAAAAGAAGGTCAACCAACCTGGTGTCCTTCGCTTAGTCGATCCTTGTCCTCTCTCTTTGTCTCTTGTTCCCAGCTCCTTGCTCTCTTTGCCGGTCCAGCTACACACAGATCCTGCACAAAACAAGAGAGGAAACTACAAGATACATGTACTCATAACTGAAGCATGGATTAGGGTGAATCAAATATACATGTAAATACAATACATCAATGCAATACAAGTATATAGGAGAACATGCAAAACTTTATTGATAGAAGTAACAGGGTTCTGAGAAGGTTACAACCAATGATGGCTCCAATCCAGCAGCACCTCCCCAGCAGCAAGAACTCTCCTCTTCACCTCTAGTAAAACAATCACCCAATAGCTCTAACTGTAATCCAACAGCACCTCCTTGCTTAACACAAAATTCCAGCCTCCTTAGACCTCATAGAAGAGCTCTATATATAGGAGAGAAGAAGAGAGGATGAGTCAGCTTGAGGCTGGCATAGAGCTGACTAGTGTCCTCTCACTCTTCAGTTAATCTTCAGTTCTTGAGTCCACTTGGAGATCCTTGCTTACACATGGTGATCAAGTACCTCTTACTCATCACAGGGCGAATCTCATGAACCAAGTGTCAGTTTGGAAGCTTCCTGGGCAGTTGACACCTTGCAGGATGACTGTGCCACTTGGCCAATCTCGCCCAGCGCAGGTAGCCTTCATTAAATTTGACTTCCAGCGCAGGTACAAGGAGGGACAGTTGCATTCCAGCGCAGAAGCTCAGTGGAGCAGCTGACATGATCCAAAATTAGCCTGTTTTGAAGTGTTTTCAGGTGGAGAACTGATTGGAAGTGCTGTTGTTTGATGACCTTGTTCTTTTAGGGGTAAGAACAACATGTTTAGGGACTGAGGATCCCTGTAATTATCGACATTTCATGCTCCATGATGCGAGGCACAAAAATGTCTATAACAATATGAGCATCATTCCTTGTCACGTGTCAAGCTCGTTACAAAATGAAACAAGGAATATGAGGATAGTTATTTTACTGTGTCAACCTCCTTAAGGAATGAAATAGGTTCCATGAGGATAGTTCTTCTACTATGTCAACATCATTAAAAAATGAAACAAGTCCACGAGGATAGTTCCTGGTCTTGTGTCAACCTTGTTAAAAAATGAAACAAAGGGTCTGAGGATAGTTATTTTACTATGTCAACATCATTAAAAAATGAAACAGGTCCCAGAGCATAGTTTCTTGTCTTGTGTCAAGCTCATTAAAAAATAAAACAAGGAATTAGAGCATAGTTCCTTGCCTTGTGTGAAGCTCATTAAAAAATGAAACAAGGAATTAGAGCATAGTTCCTTGTCTTGTTTCAAGCTCATTAGAAAATGAAACAAGGAATTAGATCATAGTTCCTTGTCTTGTGTCAAGCTCGTTATAAAATGAAACAAGGAATCAGAGCATAGTTCCTTGTCTTGAGTCAGGCTCGTTAATAAATGAAACATTGAATTGGAACGTAGTTCCTTGTCTTGTGTTAAGCTCGTTAAAAAATGAATTAAGGAATATGAAAAAACTTCCTTGCATTGTGCCAAGCTCATTAAAAAATGAAATAAGGTCCCCTGGAGCAAATTTCTAATTTGTGTCTTCGATTAGAACTCATAAAATCCCAATTGAGTCTTTCACTTGATCTCGTAAATGAACCTTCATTCCATCCACCTGATAGCCAAGAGTAGTCTAATTAGGTGAATGTAATGAATCTTGCAGGCATGCACCTAGAACCATGTCATCATACTGAGGGCATGTAAACCAATCTCAAGCATAGTTTTTTGTTTCAAACTTGTGTAAACATGAAACTAAATCTAAGCATAGTTTTTCGTTTCAACCTTGTGTAAACATGAAACTGAGTCCAACCATAGTTCCCTATGCTTCAATCTTGTGTAAAAGTGAACCGATATCCATTTTAACCTTCGTGATTTCCATTCTATCAGCCTCTTCCATTAGGTGAGCCTTGGTTTTTCTCCTTCCATCGTCACTATCTTCTTGGCCAATCATACGCTTTCACTTGGTTGTTATACCCTTTTTGAGGAACAATTATAATGAGTGGTCTTATTAGCCAACCTCTTAACATAAATCAACATGTTTTGAGAAGTTCCAACATCACCGAAACCACTCACTATCCTAGAAACCACTCGTTCCTCAAAGTGGAGTCCTCCTTAAGATCTTTGCAGACTCTCGAAATATGAAAATATTATCGAGGGCTTGTCCTCTTCAGATCATTAACAGATTGGAAACGACATCTACTTAGTATAAGTTTAACCATTTTCCAGACTAAGATAAATTATTTACAAAGAAGGAATATGTTAATCGAACATGGTCAACAGGTTCTCTCCTGTATTATTTTACGCCTTTTCGGAATTGAGAGAAAAATCCACGAGAAAGAACTTATGGAGTTTTCTTTTTGTCCCTTTTCAAACTCTCTAAACATGAAAGGGGTCAATTTATCACTGTCATTAGACTCATTAAAACATCAAATACCGACAAACTTGTCCATCATTACGAGACCTAGTTTCACCTTCGCTAGACTCATTAAAAAATCACATAGTGGTGGATTCAACCGAAGGGTGTAATTATACAACAAGCATACTTCATCCTCCTCAAGCTTGATAAAAAATAAAGAGGTACTAGTCAATAATGACTAAGGAAAATGGGAAAAAGCGTAAACCACTTTATGGCAGCACGCCGCCCTTGAACTTGACACTTTCACTTCATCACTGTGACTACATGGGTTGGGTTATCTACTTGATGGTAATAATACCTTGGTCTATCATACCATCCATTACTTTGGTTTTGGGTCAATGTTTCAAATTCATTCAGTGTCACCGACATGTTCAAGAGAAGTCACTCAGTCAAAATTCATCCTTTGTAATACTCATAAACCTTCATTTTCATGACCGCCATTCCTGAACCTTGTGTCATCAGTCACATTCTGTCTCCACAAATCATTACACTTGTTTTGTTTCGTTGATGTGGGATACATCAAGGGCCTCCTGTGATGAGTCACTTCTTATTGACATCAGCACATTATCCAAGAAGTTGAATTAGAAACACCTTTCCAGTACCTTCAGGCTTGCATACATCAATGACAGGTTTCTTGCTTCCGATCATAGGTTGAGATCACTAGCCTTTGACCAAAATACTTTGTATGGTGTTCACATCAAAACATCCATTCACACCATGCACAATGTACTATAGTACCTTGAATATCATTATCATTATCGATGATTTCCCTCTCATTTGTTAACGACATACATCATTGGTTGGTAATCTAACGGTTTCTTCCCATGTTCAACTTCAGATCACATATTCACATGGTTAGACTCATACTCGAGCAAATGATTGAACAAGATAGAAGACACTGGATCTAGTTTCATCCATCCAGGCTGCAATTTTAAGAAAGTATGAAATCATTTGTACAATGGCTTTACAAAGATGGGCATCCTATCATGGGTCTATATCTATAGATGATTATCTATGCACATGTAATGAAAAGTTTATATGTTGAGCATGGGTATGCCTTCCCTCAACAATTCATGAAAAATACAAAATATCATGATATTATGTATTGTAATTGATGTAGTTCACCATCTGCTTCGGAACCTCCTCATCACATCGTAAAGAATAACAATTGACATTATCATTTTTGACTTCATGCCTTACTGGGAATTTGTTGCAAATCCTTTTGGGCACATCACTCCTAACATTAAGGTCAATACTATTAGGGATCATTAAATCCTAATCCAGTTTCCACATTCCCTAGACAAGTCATCACTTTGAATGTCTCCTTCCTTGAAAGTTTCCTAGTCTAAAGCTTTCCAAAAATGCCTCCTTGAGGGACCACCGTAGCCTTGGTCAGGGTTAAGTGCACTTTGGTGCACGTAGGCCCATGTGAAGATGCATTTCAGAGCACTTAGGGCCACTTTGACCTGTTTTCAGCGAGATTGAGCGAAATCCTCATCTGGTTTTGGGAATATTCTTATCTTCTAAAGCCTTCTAAAAGGTTCCCACACTTATCATCTCCTATGAACTCAAAAGTGGATAGGGATTGAGTTTTGTAACCTCCTATCCTCTCATCCCTTCCTCCATGGAAACTAACTCTAAGATTGGAAGGCCATTCAATACCATCATTTATGACCAAAACCTCCTCCATTTTCCTATAAATTGAGCACTCATCTAAGTGATCAGGGGTTGAACTTTGAGAATTTGTAAGGAGATACTATTGTTGTGAGGTTTGATATTGTAAGCAAGTATTTTGATGCTGCGAGAGTGTTGTGCTATTAATGTGATGTTTGTTGGAACTCAAGCTAGAGGAGTGACATTGGATTGGACTTCATGGTTGTAACTCTTCCTTCTACTTAATAAAGTTGTTTAAATGTTTTCCCATATTCTTGTATTTATGTATGATGATTATATGTGTAAATTCTTATGATTCAATTTGGTTATAGTAGCTAGATCTCTTGCTTTGATTGGTTTTAGTCCTCTATTTATGATTGCAGGTACTTGCCGAGTAGATTAAGTTTGAGAAGGAGCGACAGGAGCCATACAAAGGAGAAAAAGGGAAAGAGAAATATAACAAGTAGGTCCCTTTTCTTATTTATATTAAATAGAAAAAGGTTAAGTGCTTTAAATCTGTTGTTCTAGGTGTAGCTACCCACCTAGGGAAATTGTGTTTATCCATAGATGCGAAATTCCACATAACACCATCACTTCCTGTATTACACAAGTTCACATCCATAGAATATTCAACCCTTCTATTCAACATCTCAAAAGGAGCTACAAGTTACTACCACATTATTTGAACAGTTTTTTAGTTTCATTTGCGCTTTATCTAAGATGAAATAAACACTCATTACTACATCTCCATGACACCCTGCTAAATAAGTAAAGGATGCCTACCAAAGTCCGATTCACATTGTGCCCATATTTATATGGGAAATAAATTATCCATATTTGAATCATGAATGTTCATTGTGCTCTTAAATTGCATGGCCCTATTTTATATTTACTTTTGGAAATTCATGTTCATAGAAAGTTATTTCCTTGTCTGATTCTTCAGCTTGATCATATATGTTTCCTCTTTCGATGGATATCATTATGCTATTAGTTTTCCATGCCCAATGTCATTTTACTTTGTAATATTAATGTATGCCCTATTTATTTTTCAAAATTAGCCTCCAGCGCATCATAAGAATGAACTAAATCTTCAACATAAATTTCTTCATATGTTATTCAACTAAGATGTTATGACATCACAGCACTCCAAAAACTTCCAACGATCATTAACATTACTTATACTATTACCATCATTTCATAGGTTCTAAAAACCTTGACATATTACAACATAGAATTGTGCTTGCAATTTGCTCAATGAATAAAAGGTAATGTTTGAGCTTTAGCTCAAAGGAAAGTGATCTACGTTATTTCATAATATGATTTTAAACTCTGGGTACTTGCAGATAATTCTAGTTGTGCCCAAGGTCTGGTATCTGCAAAAGAAATATCATGTACTCTTATCTGACAATGTGTCTTGCAAAGTAGTGCATAAACAATATTTAGGGCTTTGAAAACTAACTAGACTTCCCAGTGCAACAAAGAAACAATACAATGACCTATAATCCCTAGACCTTCTTTGCTTCGTACATAGGATGAATTCCTATAGTTTTTATCCTTTTACTATACAAAATCAAAGCAATACACTGACTATACGTGAAAATTTCTTCAAAATATATGGGTTTTGAACTTTATCTTACAACATTATTGTAAGAAAAGATAAAATGGCCTGAAAATTTGCAGTATTGTCAATTCCCTCTAACCCTCTTTTTGCCACAAATTTAAAAACTTTGTGGTAGCCGTGAGGAGACACCTAAAGTCTAGCTATGTTAAATGTTGACATCAACAAGATTGTGTGCAATAACTAGGTGATTTTGATAGCTTATATTCCCCTAGGTCATGGTTTCTTAAACAAGATGATCCCACAAGTCACAGACATGGTAAGAGAGTGAAAAAATAAGAACTTTTTTTTTATTTTTTCCTTTTTCTCCATGCTACACCATGTAATTTAGTATTCATGACAACAAAAGTGCACACATCAATGTATGTTTAGTTTCCCATTCATGTTTTGAATATGGAAGGTACTCCCTACAACACTCACGGGCATGCCAAGCAAAGTGATTTTAAAATTCGAATTCTAAGCAAACATATATGGATTACTTAGTTGTCTCCATTTTTGCAGGATGCAAATATTGTCAAGATACCAATTAAAGTCTAACTAAACCACTACAGGACCTCACTTCAATAGAACTAACAATTGAAGACTCTAACACTAGTCGTGGCCAAGGTAACTTTGAAAAAACTAAATTTGAAATACCACCTCTCTGGTCAATGGAAATCAACCATTGTATATTTTCTTTTTCATTGTCAACTACATTAGATTCAAAATTGGAAGAATATAACTTTCCACTTTAAAGTACTACCCTTCCTCATCCGATGATATCACATATTCAAACAACAAAAAGAAACCATATCGCTCAATGTCTATCTATCCATAGAGGGAAAACAAACTATGTGGTAGTCACACATAGTCAATAAGTCCTGGACAATATATTAGTAAAAAATTGGAGCTTACATATCCTGTTGAAAAAAAATTGCAACACCATGAAATAAGACGATGGTAAAAACAACCAATTTGTCACACTATGGAAATCAATAACAGACAACTCTAAAATTTTCCTATCTGACATTTAAGTAACTAAAATCCTCCCCTTTTTGAAAACAACAAAACAAGCATATCTTAAAAATAATATATTTTGACAAAAATGATACTATAAAGCATATCAACATAAACATATAGGTAAATAACATCATGAGTATCCTTGTGATGGTTGTCAAATTACCAGTGTGGTTCAAAAACATATTTCACAATCTCAATTTTTTTCAAAAATGTCACAAGGCACAACTCTTAGAAGAAAAAATGATGTTCATTAGTTGTCAAAAATCATGTTTCAAAGAAGTGTTTCATAATGTAAACATCTTAGAATTTGGGAAGACACATAGATAATAATGAATGCATATAAATTTTAAATAGTAAAATGCATGGCATTTAACTTTCAATACAATTACAAAAGTAGTTATAAGTGATAACATAACAATAATTCTCAACTAAAGTAGACATGCTAATGAACAGATTGAGACAAGCTAAAGAGGCATAAATACATGAAATAAACCAAGTAATGTAGAGGAGATATTGAAGCACATGAACAATAAATTTCATAAAAGCGTTTGGAGGAAAATTTGTGAAATCAGTCCACTTTACTTAGAGATTGTATAATACACCTAACTTTTTGTCATACAAAGACCTTCAATTTCCTGCAAACATTTGCATCACTCCAATGCCTCTCATCAAGGGAATTAACCTTGTAGTCTCCATCTTCTCTCCAAATAGTTGCAACCACAAAAAAGTGAAAATAATTGTCTCATTGATCTCATTTTGAGCAGGCACTTTAATTTCATTATGAGCTTCTACTACTTCCATTTCTACAATCACTTCCTATATTTCACAAGTTCACATCCAGAAAATATTCAACCCTCCTATACAATTACCAAAATGCCCACATCTTTAACTCAAAGGTTCATTAACTTAAATCATAGCCTACAACACTCTAAGGGTTTTCAAAGGTATAAAAAAAAAAGGAACAACCCTTAAGAGAATCAGTAATGTTCTGATTATCCAAGACTTTTGTATAGAAGATATGCAATCCATCCCCATGAAATTTTATGAGAGACTCAACTTCCCCTGCCACCATTCAAAATCATCAACCAATAATTCCAACCTACTATAATTTTAATCAAAATGAAATTAAAAATCGTCAACTCAATTTCAAAGTGCTTAGGAGTTCAAAATAGGGATGGAATGGCGTAACTTCCCTATTTTTATTCTTAGGGGCTTGAAAAAAAATAATTATACACAAAACTTTGGTTAAAAAACATTTGAGTTTCATAGGAAGGATTACCTTTAATATTTTAAGAATACCAATGTCGAAATAAATTACTCTTTCATCAAGGATGATGTAAGAAATTAAGCTTAAGATCTAGGACATTTAAATTATTTAGTTGTAGCCAAGTTCTTTGCACTATTAAACATGTAGAATAATTGGGTGGGGATATGGGCACCTTTCATTTATGTGTATTCATGACTTGAATGGTTGCTAAAGAAAACATATCTTACTTTGACCTCATAGAGTTGTGGTGAGTGATTAAAGAGACACAAGTGCATAATATGGGGGATTAGAGATAGACCTTGCTTCAAGCTCCTAACATTGAAATGGACAATTGTACTTTAGTATGATGATTCACAGCCTTAAGAGTTGTTGTTTCTCTTGTGTGATATTTAAATATAAATAATGCAGTATTTTCATTGAACCACACTAGCTCACACTCATCTGGAAACCTCAATATTAAGAAATTCATATTTGGATCATATGCTAAATCAAATAGGAAAATGACAAGACTCAAGTCCATATTTCGAAATGATTTGAAAGGCAGATGACACACCTACCCTATTGAAATAATTGAGCCCTTCGAATTTATGTCACAATGGAGAGGGGAGTTTGAGTTTTGTGTATCTTATAAAATCAAAACATATATTGGATCCCTTGCTATAGAATACATAGAGGTTACATACTTTTGTAAGATATTTCAATTCATCCCTTTTCTCCTTGGGCATTTCTCAAAAAGCATTCACCTCCCTCCCCTTCCAAACTAGCGTGAGAACATGGGTGGGTGGTTAACACATAGTTGAGAACATGGGTGTCATAAATGGAATTATGTTAAATGTGGTTACATATGTGGAATTATGTTTTAGCTTCACCAGATGTTTTGAAGAACAATGCCTAGTTGGGACCCAAATATCGTTCATTGAAGTGGAAATGCTTATATGTCTGTTATTTTTTTATTGTGATGCTCATAAGACACCCAATTTTCACCGAAATATTTATTATGGTTGTGGAAGTGTTTTTATATCTCCTATTTTGTATAATAGTGATCTACTGGATGTCAAGGACAATGGCAGGACATTGCCATGTGTGAGACCAATGTAAGTGGAGTAAGGGTTATTCAATTAAACAACTAAATTAATGTTCAGTCGAAACTAAAAAATAGCAATGTCTACAAGCCAAATAATTTCTACAGTAAGGCACATGTTATTGAAGTTCAATATAATAAACATGAAGTTGGAAATGAGAGAGGAGTTTGTACAAAACTCTTTGAAGAAGAACAAAGAATTCCTTCAATTAGGAAATGGCCCTTGAAGTTTAGAGTAATAGGAGGAATTAACGTCTAGAAAAGGATTATTTCACTCACCACCAAAGACAGAGAAAAGGTTGATTAGGAAAAAAATACAAACAAACTTATCCATTCAAATGTCCATGAAAATTTTTAGGCATAGGAGACAAATAATGAGTTGGTCGCTCAATAATTCAACATGATAGAACAATAATTCAAGATATTGATACAATTGAATACCAATTGTTGATGGGGATACTACGCAGGATGTTAATATTTGAATAAACTCAAGTCACCCTAGATATGATGTAACTAAAAGATTTTGGATTAAAAATAAATCACATATAATATGACAGAAATAGGATTTTGGATTTTTTTTTAAATAACATAGAAATATTATTCAATCCCATATACACAATTTTCACAAAAATTAAAATCCAGAGTGCTATTACTCATGCCTTCTCCCATACCTTTACCATGAAGTATTTGAGGGCCCTTCTCTCCATTATGTCCAAGCCTTTGATGCCACAACATGGTATTCTCTCCAGAGAGCACTAGATTTCCTGCTCCACTTTTAGGAACCATGGAACTGTTGCACCCATCAACAACATTGCTACCTTGTAGCTTGTACAGAGTTCCAGTCCAAACTCCCCGCATCAATACTAGTGATCCCTGAACCATGTTCGAGGTATCCTTCTCATACACTATTTTTACACCTACATCATCTAGCTTGCTTACAGAAATTAGATTTCTGGCTAATGCAGGAATATGCAGAACACCTGGAAGTGTTCTAACCCTTCCACCTTGCAACTTCAACTTTACTTTTCTGCGACCAACGATTCTAGGCTTCCTATCATCCCCTAAGAAGACATCACCACCATCGTATTTATCATACTCGCAAAACCACTCTCTATAGGGAGTGAAGTGAAAGGATGCACCTGAGTCAATCAACCATGCCTCATGATATACATGTGTACTTGAAGAAGCCAAGTACACATCCCCACCTTCATCTGACGTGGTTTTCACCTCTGCAGAAGGAGCATCATCAGATCCCTTTCCTTTATCAGGAGCTTTATATTTACAGTCCCTTTTGAAGTTCCCTTCCTTTCCGTATTTCTAGCACACCACCTTTACAGGTTTTCCTGGAGATTTATATCTCCCTCTAGATTTATATCTCCCACTCGATGGCTTATTTTATTTTTTCTGTTCTCGGACTATCCTCATACAGACAAGGCATCACCATTCTAGCTCTGCATATTTTTTCGTCTCATCTCCTCTATCAGCAAGAATGAGACTATTTCATCAAAATGCAAGGCAGTTGCATTGCTACCTATTGCAAGACTATCCCATGAATCTAGTAGAGAACACAACAAAATGATGCACTTATCTTCATTTGAAATTTTAATATCAAAAGATGCTAAGTGACTTACCACAATATTAAATGTGTAACTGAGTCTCCATCTTTCATCCTCAGGTTACACAGCTTTTTCCTCAAGAACAGTTTATTAACCAGAGACTTAGATTGGTACAAAGTCCCTAACATGTCCCAGAAAGCATTTGTCATATCTTCCCCTGATACATTCAACAATACTGAATCTAAGACACATAATCGTATTGTTCTCTTTGCCTTCCAATCCAACTTCTTCCATTCTTCATTGGACACAACTGTTGGTTTAGTACCTAGATCTACCGCAATCCATTGATCTTTATCCACCAATAGATCCTCCATATTGAGTTTCCACAACTCAAAACTCTGACCATTAAATTTCTCGATCTCTATCTTTCCACTGCTCGCCATCTTCTTTCACCACCAGAATCGATCTTGCAGATCTCCCACTAAACAGGGTATACCACGGGCCTGAGTGAAACCCCTGAGCAACAAAGGAGTCCCCTTGAAGCCAAAATACCTCTGATACCAAATGTAGGTTTTAAGCCCGTACATAAATTACCTGCATACGAATTCTAAAACACAGAAAATAAACAATGCGAGAGCATAACACATAAAACACGTATACATAGAGACTTTCCCCTGGATCCAAAAACTAGGACTACCAGCTTGGTTTTTCATTATGTTCCTTTCAATGTTATAATACATATTTATATATGATGAAGCATCCAATACCGTGGACCAAAAACCATTATGTCCAATACCATGGACCAAAAACCATCGTGTCCAAAAAACGTGTGAGAAAATCATGCACAAAACGATAGGTGGGTCTGCCCAACCTAACATAGGGTCCAAAAGTGGGGTTACAGGTATGCCTCAAACCCCCTGTGACCCCCAACTACACAATCGGCACAATGAAGGGGGGGCTTCGCCCCCCCTCTAACCCCTGGTTAACTATGTGGGCTAGTTATGGAAAGAATATAACACAACCCAACAATAGGTGCAATGCCTTTTGGTACAATGTACAGTATTGAGTAACTGCATTGATGATCTCCAATAGTGTTTTAATTCGTGGCTAGGTTTCAATATCCTTTGATCCATCGGAAGTATAAGAAGCGGTTAAAACAAATTTAGTCAAAGGATATCCAAATCCATCAATTGAGACAACACCATTTAATAAAATTTTATACCAGATTCAATAATGATATTTTTAACAGATAGATATTTGATCAATACATCAGAGATATATAGTAGTTTTTCTAGTATACCTGATGTATCGGGGTCCTATCCCTCTAAATTGAGCGAGAAGAAAAACACCTCAATACTACCTTTTTTCATTCCTCCATTTCATTTAGAGTCCACCACCCCCAGAATACATGAGAGGGAAGAACCTGATATTCTGCTACACTTTTCCTTCTAAACTACCCATGTTTGGAGGTAGGTGTGGTTTGTACATAAGTGGCTTGAAGTGGGGGGTGTGGAGTAATAAGGAAATAGGGTTGGACCAAGACTTATAAATGTGAATGTGTATTTGTTCAGAGAAAATATTTGTGGTGTAGAGAAGAGAAGGAACCTTAGCACAATGTTGCCTTGCATTACCCTACTAAAAATGTGCACTTAAAACAGTCATAAAAGATAATTTTTATAGTAATTCCCTCACCTAAAATAGAGGGTTGTAATAAAAATTCAGGGAGGAGGAAATCTCATATCTTGGAGTGCTTGGTGCCCATTGTTGATTTAGAGGCAAGATTTATCTAGAGTAGTTCCAAAGGTTCTCATGCTAGGGCTTTCATCTCGTCTTGCCTTGCCCCATGGTCGAGGGCATAGGAGTTGGATTCAAAATTGAGATGTATCTATTAATATTGAACATGTACGTGGCCCCATTCTCATATTGTGGTTTTCTCCAAATTGAATTGTCTGGTCCCCTACTTCTCGAAGGTACATGCATATGGTAGTTCCTGGGTAACATTCTACCACCGAAGGGGAAGGTCTTGTGATCTTGAATGTGAATATGTATTTGTGAAGAAAAAATTGGTGGTGTATAGAAGAGAAGGAACCATAGCACAATGTCGTCCAACCCCACCTTGCTAAAAAGAAAACCCACTCAAAACAACCATAATAGGTAAATTTTACAATAATGAGGTCAGCCGCAATAGAGAACTGTAATAAAAATTTAGGCAAGAGGAAGTCATATACCTTGGAGTGCTTGGATCCAGGAAGATTTAGTGATGGATACATAAGCTTGTAGCTCGTTGAACCATGCCTTGTGGACACCATAACTCCCTGATACTCTTCTTACTACAGGATCCCGACCAGAGCTTGTGCAATGGTGGGTGTTTCAGAAGATAGGGCTTGTGTAGATTTATGATATGGCTTATACAACGTTATTTATGATACTCTTCTTACTACAGGATCCTCACATGGGATTGTGCAAAGGCGGGCAGTTGAGATGATAGTTAGTTAGTTAACAAGAAATGAAGGAGTCGGTTAACCAAATAGGTGGTCGATCTAACGACGGAAGACAATTGAACCATATAACATCATATTGAATGACCATAATAAACACAACTAAGACCATAGGGGAGTTCTTCCCAGAGGGAACTACTTACAATGTAATAAATAATCATATTGATATTATTGAGGTACAAGGTTTAACACTCATAGTGATTTCATGAGTTAAATTAGTTTAAATGAATAAATGGTTTAAGAATATCACCACCATTTGCATTTGAATGTTATGGAAACATGAACGCAACTACATGTACTACTATTAGGATAAAAGAAAAACAACATTAATACATATGTTTATAGATCATTTCAATTTTATATCATTAATACATATTTATTCTAGAAATATTATATAAATAAATTTGCATATCCCTACACACTCAACATTGACTACTTGTTTAACAACAATCACATTATTAACATTAATAAATTTATATATACTAAAATATATTTCACTTATCCTTTTTAAGTAGCACATCCCCTTAAAATTTATTTTAACATTAAAAATGAAATTACCTTTTCTTAATACTATAAGATAGCATATAAATATTTATTTATTAAAATTCAAGTCAACAATACACTCTATCATTAGATGAAAAAACAAAGGACATTTCATATGGCTCGGGCTCTTGCTATACAGAAATCACAAGGTTTGACAACAAATAAACTATTAATTACACAAAAAGTTGCAAAGGGAATGTCGTAAGGAAGTAACATATGAAAGAGTAGAAGTTATAGTGAAAGTGTCAACTAGAACATTTAGACAAAAAATTGGGGATGCAATTAATAATGAAAAAATTGGTAAAGGTAAAACAAAATGTTGTGTATGGAACCACATATGACATAATTACCTATATGGAACATATGTTTATCTACTATGGGTTAATCACCCACCCATGTTCTCAGCCTGGCTTGGAGGGGGAGGGAAGTGCATATTGGTCAGTTACACATTATATGTCATCATAATATATTTTCTGAGGATTTTAGTTACAAAAGGTCATAGGAAAATAATGGGTGAAATGGATCGATGGGTTCATGGAGTTGATCCATGGGTTCATAACTATTTAAACAAATGAATTTTCGGAATTTTAAGGCGAATGTTGTAGGACTTCAGTTTTTTTTCATTCATAACAAAAATCCAGCGAAACACTTTGAAATTAAATTTTGGAAGAGGTGACTCATTCACTTCCTTCAATGTCAATGTCTCAACATCCACTAAGAACCTGCTAGGTCATCCGATGCCTCCAAAACTAGCATATTGTTCAACAAATTTTCATCCTCTTACTCCTATATAAATCTCTAAAATTTCGCATTTGGGGATTCATGGCTACTAGATCTTTCAAGCTTGGATTCAACTAAAGTAACAATATTACCAGCTAGGTCACCAATATATCCAGTTATCCGAACTAGGTGACCATTAGATTAAGGTACACTAAGAGGGTTACTCCTATATAACTTTTTCTAGACTGGTTTGTTATTGTATCCAATGTCTTTAGTGCAATGCTTGGATGAGAACAACATGCTATGTCAACATTAGTGCTTGGCAAAGCCCCTTTTTTGATTGCATATTATCAGCATATAATATGCATTGCTTGAAGCACATTTACTTTCATATCTTAAGCCTTTCTTCCAAAATTATGCATCCTTCATTGATGAGCCCTGAAATATAATCCAAATAAATGAAAATTACTATGAGAAAGATAGATAAGTAATTTCTTTTGCAAAGTAACCAAAACAGAACAAAAAAATTTGTACTTTAAAAAAGTAAAGCACTAATTTCCGAGGTGAATCTTGTTACACTCTAGAAAGATATCTCAGTTAAAATCATTTGTTGCTTCCATTTCAATTAAAAAATTTATATACTATAGTGAGCATGAAATACTAATACCGTCACTTGATTCAAATTCTAATACTGAAAAACTTACCAATGGCATTGAATTGCTATAAAAAAAATATGTAATTTTGCATCAAAATGATTAACTAAAGCCTTTATTGACATCTCCTGATATATCTCATAGCCTATATTAAGAATTTAAAATGCGACAAGATACTAGATAAAGTGAGGAAATAACTTAATGATAATGATACAATAAAAAACATTTTTTGGTAAGAAGGGAATACAACAGACCTGCAAGGTGAGACAACAATATTTTAGGACTCACGGTAGGTAGCTCCATTGGAAATTTTGTGAATTCTTTATGCTTCAAATGGATAAATGTTGATGCTAACAACACAATCTTTTTTTCTCACCATAAAGGATTCTAGGTAGCTTGCCAAACAAATAACTAAACCAACACTTCAATCTTATAGCTCAGAATCAAAACATTGTCAACAGATGATAAGAAACCCAAGCTTTTTGCTAATGAAAATAATGTCAAATGAATTTCCCCTCTTTCTTCTACCACATTCTAAAAGATATAATTTACATAATTTGAAGTAATTATAAAGCTAAAAATATATATAAACTATCCTACATAATCAATACAAATCATATAGATGGTTTCAAAAGCATATTCATCATTTAAAATAATTCCATCACAAATCAACTTTATCAACATCTGAGAATGGGATTTAATGCAGCTGAATGTGGTATTTAATATGCTAAAATTGGTCCAAAATAAAAAAATTCCCACACGGAAAATTATTTAGCTCACAAATAAAGGCTCACACACATGTTTACTACAACCTTCAAAAAGATATATAGTTGAGTGAAACAAAATAAAGAAATTATTAGACAACAAAGTTAAGAATCCAGATATATTTTGATCAAGGGTCACTTGAATTTTGCTTCAATTGGCCTCAGCTACCAATCAAGAGGTCAAGATCTCAACACAAAAGGAAACTCATTTTAGAAACATTTTTAAGCCAATGGTGGAAAATTGGTGAAATCATTCCAATTTACTTAGAGATTGTATAATAAACATAAGTTTTTGTAATATACAGACCTTCAATTTCCTCCATAGATTTGCATCACTCCAATTCCTCTCATTAAGGACATCAACCTTGTAGTCTCTTTCTCTCCAAATAGTTGCAACCACAAAAAAATGAACACAACTTCTCAATGGTATTAGCGTGAGAGAAAATTTAAAATGAATTATGCACTGCTTGTACTTCAATTTATACCATCACTTCCTATATTACACAAACTCACATCCATCAAATATTCAACCCTTCTATTCTACATCTCAAATGGAGTTGCAAGTTGCTACCACATTATTTCAACATTTTTTTAGTTTGATTTCCACTTTATCTAAGATGAAATAAGCACTCATTACATCATCTCTATGACACCATGCTAAATAAGTAAAGGATGCATACCAAAGGTTGATTCACATTGTGTCAAATTTTACATGGGAATCAATATAAATTATCCAGAATTGAATGAGGAATGTTCACTTTGCTCTTAAATTGCATGGACCTATTCTATATTTACTTGTTGAAATTAATGTTCATAGAATGTTATTTCCTTGTCTGATTCTTCAACTGATCATTCTTTTTTCCTCTTTCGATGGAAATCATTATGCTATTACTTTTTCATGCCCAATGCAATTTTATTTCTTAAGACTAATTTATGCTTTAATTATTTCTCAAAAGTGGTCCAATGCATCAGAATAATGATCTAAATCTTCAACATAAATTTCTTCATATCTTATTCAAATATGATATTATGATTTCTAGCCACTCCAAAAAATTGCAACCATCATTAATATTACTTATAGTATTTCCATAATTTCTCAGGTTCTATAACCTTGACATATCAGAACAAAGAATTGTGCTTACAATTTTCTAAGTGAGTAAAATGTTATGTTTGAAATTTAGCTCAAAGAAAAATGGTCTATGCTATTTCATGGTATGAATATTCTAGTTGTGCCCAATGGTTGGTATCTGCAAAGAAATATCATGTTTTCTTTGTTGAAAACCTGTCTTGCAAAGCAGTGCATACACTATCTTTATGGATATGAAAACTAACTAGACTTCTGAATGCAACAAAGAAAAAATACAGTGATCTATAACCCTTGTACCTTCTTCGCTTTTTACTTAGGGATGAATCCATACCCTTTTTAGCCTTTTACTATACAAAATAAAAGCAATACACTGACTAGACTTGAACATTTCTTTAAAATATATGGGTTTTCAACTTAATCTTACAATATTATTCTAAATTACTATAAGAAAAGATAAAATGTCCTAGAACATTATAGTATTGGCAATTCCCTCTGAACCTCTTTTTGTCGTAAATGTTGCCAGGAAAAACCTAAAATCTAGCCATGTTAAAATTTGACATCAACAACATTGTGTGCAATCCCTGGGTGATTTTGATAGCTTATATTCCCCTGGGTCATGGTTTCTTAAACAAGCTAATCCCACAAATCACAAACATGCTAACAGAGTGAAAAAATAAGAATACTTTTTATTTTTCTGCTTTTCCTTTTACTCCATGTTCCACCATGTAATTTAGTATTCATGACAACAAAAAATGCACACATCAATGTATGTTTAGTTGTCCATTCATGTTGTGAATCTGCAAGGTACTACCTACAACACTCACATGCATGCCAAGAAAGGTGATGTTAAAATTTGAATTGTAAAGAAACAAGTACAATTTACACTACTGTCTCCATTTTTGTAGGATGCAAATTTTTTCGGGATACCAATTTATTTCTAACTAAACCACCACAGTGCCCCAATTCAATAAAAATGATAATTTAAGACTCTGACCCTATTCGTTGCCAAGGTATCTTTAAAAAAATTAGCTTTGAAAGACCACCCATCGGGTCAATGGAAATCAACAATTTCATATTTTTTTTATCATTGTCAACTACATTAGATTCTAAATTGGAAGAATATAACTTTCTACTTTAAAGTACTACCCTTCCTCATCTGATGATATCACATATTCAAACAACAAAAAGAAACAATATTGCTCAAATTTTATCTATCCATAGAGGGAAAACAGACTATGTCGTAGTCACACATCATCAATAAGTCTTACATAATAGATGAGTAAAAAATTGGAGCTTACATATCCTGTTGAATAAAAAATACAACACCCTGAAATAACACACAGGAAAAAAAACCAATCTATCACACTATAGAAAACAGTAATAGCCAACTCCAAAATTTTCTTGTCTGATATTTAAGTAACTAAAGTTCTCCCCTTTTCGAAAACAACAAAACAAACATATCTTAACCTTAGACTTTAAGCTTTTGTGGTTGTTATTTGGTGTAGTATTTTCCGGATTATCCACAGTATCATATTCATCATGTAAACATTTCAAACCCCAAAGGGGATCCATCATCATGACCACAAAAAATGGTTTTGAGAGAAGAATCCTCTGACCAGTGTATATATAAACCTAATTAATCCTAAATAGTGAAAGCCGACTTTAGCCAACATATATTAGTTTAAAATTTATTCTTATCTTCATTTATTTATTTCAATTTTAATTTACTTGTTTTAATTATTTATTTTAAGTATTATAATTAATTATAATTTATTTATTTATTAATTAGTTTAGTTACTTAATTAATTAATTTAACTGATTTATAATTTTAAACCTAATGTTACTATAATTTATGGTCATATAAATTTATTTTGTTATTTTTTTGGTTATTATTACTAAATTTTAATTATTAATTAATTAATTAATTAATTTTTTTATTTTATTTCATTTTATTTTTTATTTTATTTGGGGAGAGACTAGTGATACTAAGCTACAAAGGATTTGGAGTGGTTTATTTGTCTAAGAAGGGGAAGCCAGTTTCCACTAATTTTGCTCCCATTGTTCCTGTTGAGGCTTTGAGGAAATTTCATGATTTCGATGGCCTCTCTAATTTTACTCTTTTGATAATGATCCTTTCTTGCAATGATTTTTGCATCTTCTAAACATACATGATGTTTGGTTTTGGATGGGATTTGAGATAGCCCTTGCTTCAATCTCCTAACATTGAAATGGATAATTGTGCTCTATTGTGATGACTCAGAACCTTAAGAATTGTTGTTTCTCTTCTGTGATATTTAAATATAACTAATGCATTATTTTCATTCAGCCACGCTAGCTCACACTCACCTAGAAACCCCAATATTAGTGAGATCATGTTTTCATCATATGGTAAATCAGATAGGAAAACCATTAAATTCTCCTATCAAGCAATGAATTGCTAGAAATACAAAGCATAAATAATTCACATATGCTGATGAAGAACATACTGAATATGAAATTCTTGTATTTCCTAATAAATATGTCAAGCACATATCTAACTTATGGGAGAAGCTAGCTTAATGAATAGAGCACTTGGAATTATTCAAAAACAAATTACTCTCAAGGATCAAGATAGCTATAACTTCCAAAGTTCACTACTATTTCATTTCATACTTATATTGGTGCACCATGGGACATGGAAAATCCAATTACTAGACCAATAACACCTATCATTAAATGAATAAACAAATGACATTTCATATGGCTCGGGTTCTCTCTATACTCAAATCACAAGGTTTGACAACAAGTAAACTATTAATTGCACAAAATGTTGCAAAGGGAGCGTCGTAAGGCAGTAGCATAGAAAAGAGTAGAACTTATAGTGAAAGTGTCAACTCCAACATTTGGAGAAAAAATCAAGGATGCAGCTAATAATCAAAACCTCTACTAAAAAATTTGGTAAAGGTAGAACATAATGCCGTGTATGGAACGACATTTAACATAATTACATGTGTGGAACCTATGTTATCTATTGTGGGTTAAAAAACAACTAATCTTCTCAACCTAGCTTGGAGGGGTATGGATGCGCATATTGGTTAGTTACAAATTCTTTGTCATTAAAATATATCTTCTGAGAATTTTAATTACAAAAGGTCCTATGAAAACAATGGGTGCAACTGATCCATCTATTCATGCAGGTGATCCATGGGTTCATAACTATTTAACCGAATGAATTTGCCAAATTTTAAGGCTAATGTTATATGATTGTACTTTTCTCTCATTCGTAACAACAATCTAGTGAAACACTTTGAAATTCAATATTAGAAGAGGCCACTCATTCACTGCCTTCAGTATCAATGTCTGAACATCCACTAAGAACATGAAAGGTCATCCAATGCCTCTAAAGCTGGCATATTTTTCAACAAATTTTCATCCTCCTACTCCCATATAAATCTCTCAAATTTTGCATTTTGGGATTCATGGCCGCTAGATCTTTCATGCTTGGATTCTACTAAAGTAACAATATTACCAACTGGGTCACCACTATATGTAGTTATCCGAACTAGGTCACCATTATATGAAGTTATGCTAACAGGGTTACTCCTATATACATTTTTCTAGACTGGGTAATTCTTGTATCTAGTGTCTTGAATGTAGTGCTTGGTTGAGAACAACATGCTATGTCAACATTAGTGCTCAGTGAATCCCCCTTTTGATTCCATATTATCACCATGTACTAGGCATTGCTTGAAGCACTTTTTTTTTCACATCTTAGGCCTTTCCTCAAAACTTATGCATTCTTCATTGATGAGCCTTGCAATATAATCCAAATCAATAAAGATCACTATGGCAGAGACAGATAATTAATTTTTCTTGCAAAGTAAGCAAAGTGAAACAACAAATTTTTTACTTCAAAAAATTAAAGCACTAATTTCCCAGGTGACTCTTGTTACACTCTAGAAAAATATCTCAGTTTAAATCATCTTTTTCTTCCATTTCAATTAAAGAACTCATACTATAGTGAGCATGAAATAAGAATAGTGAAATTTGATTGAAATTATAACACTAAAAAACGTACCAATGACATTGAATTGATATAAAAAAAAAATAAACAATTTTGCATCAAAATGATTTTATAAAGCCTTTTTTAAAATCTCATAATAAATCTCAGAGCCTATAGTAAGAATTTAAAATAAGACAAGATACTTGATAAAGTGAGAAAATAAGTTAGTGATCATGATATACTAAAAAATATTGTTTGGTAAGAAGGAAAGACAACAGAACTGCAAGGTCAAACAACAATATTCTGGGACTCACAGTGTTGGGTGTGGAGCTTGATTATCTTCTGTATTTAAAGGTATCGCCGCATTGGACCCCAGTTCGAAATGGGGCGGCAACGGGGGGGTCCAGGGGGGCCTGTCCCGAAGCTAAGAATAGATGTAAAATTTCCTTGTAAAAGTATAGTGATTTCTAGTCAATCTGGGTCGTTCATTAGGCGGAGATTTGACGATAGAAGTTATGTTTAATTTAGGGTTTTTTCCCTAGAAGGCAACCCCTCACTATATGTGAGGGAATTGTATTGCATCTATGTAGATTTGTATTCTGAGTCAAAAAGAGAGAGGAGATTGAGAGCGAAGAGGGTGTTACAGTGGATCTGTTGTAGGTTGTATCTCTTCAGTTTGCTAGATAATATAAAAGGAAGGACTGGTTGTTTCTCCATGGACATAGCCCAAATTGGGTGAACCATGTATATCTGTGTCTCCCTTGTTTTATGTGTTTTCCGTGTTTATATTTCTACAATATTTTATGTGTTCCATTGCTTCATAATATATAATTTTCTAACACACAGTAGGCGACTCCATTGCAATTTTTGTGAATTATTTACGCTTTAAATGGATAAATGTTGATTCTATAAGCACACTCTTTGTGTTATCACCATAAACGATTTCATTTATCTTTCCAATCAAATAGTTGAACCAAGACTTCAATGCTAAAGCTCAGAATCAAAACATTGTCAACAGATGATAAGAAACCCAAGCTTTTTCCTAATGAAAAGAAGATCAAATGAATTTTCCCTCTTTCTTCTGCCACATTCTAAAAGCTATAATTGACATAATTTGAAGCAATTCTAAAGCTAAAAAAAATATAAACTATCCTACAAAATCAATACAAACACATATAGATGGTTTCAAAAGGCTGTTCATCATTTAATAACAATTCCATCATAAATCAACTTTATCAATATTTAAAAAATGGATTTAATGTTGTTGAGTATGGGATTTAATCTCCTAAAATTGTTCCAAAATAAAAATTTCCACTAGGAAAATTCTTTAGCTGACAAATCAAGGCTCACGATCATGTCTACTACAGTATTTAGAAAGATATATAGTTGAGAAAAAGGAAATAAACAAATTATTAGACAATAAAGCTTAGAGTCGAGGTATATTTTGATCACAAGTATTTACTTGTTGAAATTCATGTTCATAGAAAGTGATTTCCTTGCCCCATTCTCCAGCTTGATCATTCTTCTTTCCTCTTTCTTCTTAATACTAATTTATGCCGTACTACTTTTCAAAAGTAGCCTCCAACTCATCAGAATAATGAACTAAATCTTCAACATAAATTTCTTCAGATCTTATTCAACTAAGATATTATCATTTCCAAGCACTCCAAAAACTTCCAACCATCATTAATATTACTTATACTATTGTCATCATTGCTCATGTTCTAATAACCTTGACATATCACAACAAAGAATTGTGCTTACAATTTTCTCAGTGAGTAAAAGGTTATGTTTGAACTTTAGCTCAAAGAAAAATGGTCTATTCTATTTCATGGTATGATTTTAAACTTTGGGTACTTGCAAAGAATTCTAGTTGTGCCCAAGAGTTGGTATCTGCAATGAAAGATCATGTTTTCTTAGCCAATTACTTGTCTTGCAAAGTAGTGCATAAACAATCTTTAGGGCTCTAAAACTAACTAGACTTCCCAGTGCAACAAAGAAACAATATAGTGACCTATAATCCCTGTACCTTATTTCCTTCTTACTTAGGGATGCATTCATACCCTTTTTATCCTTTTACTATACAAAATCAAAGCAATGCACTGACTAGACTTGAACCTTTCTTCAAAATATATGGGTTTTCAACTTTATCTTACAATATTCTTCTACATTACTGTAAGAAAAGATAAAATGCCCTAAAACTTTCCAGTATTGACAATTCCCTTTGAACATCTTTTTGTCGCAAATGTTGCCAAATGTTTATAGAAAGACATAAAATTTAAGAAAATTTTGTAAGGTGACCAAATTCAAAACTCTGCAGTAGTTGAGAGGAGACACCTAAAATCTAGCCATGTTAAAGGTTGACATAAACAATATTGTGTGCAATCACAGGGTGATTTTGATAGCTTATATTCCCCTAGGTCATGTTTTCTTAAACAACCTAATCCCACAAATCAAAGAGATGCTAAAAGAGTGAAAAAATTATAATACTTTTTATTTTTCTGTTTTTCCTTTTACTCCATGTTCCACCATGTAATTTAGTATTCATGACAACAAAAAGTGCACACATCAATGTATGTTTAGTTGTCCATTGATGTCTGGAATCTAAAAGGTACTTCCTACGACACTCACAAGCATGACAATCAAAGTGACGTTAAAATTAGAATTCTATACAAACAAATATGGTTTACTCAACTATCTCCATGGTTATAGGATGCAAAATTTGTATGGATACCAGTTCAATTCTAACTAAACCACCACAAGACCCCACTTCAATAGAACTGATAATTTAAGACTTTGACCCTAGTGTCACCAAGGTAGCTTTGAAAAATTTAACTTTGAAAGACCACCCCTCGTGTCAATGGAAATCAACCATTTCATCTTTTGTTTGTCATTGTCAACTACATTAGATTCAAAATTGGAAGAATACAACTTTCCACATTAAAGTACTAACCTTCCTCATATGATGATATCAAACATTGAAACAATAAAAAGACACAATATCGCTACAATGCTATCTATTCATAGAGGGAAAATAAACTATGTTGGAGTCGAACATTGTCAATAAGTCTTGGACAATAGATTAATAAAAAATTGGAGGTTACATATGTTGTTGAATTAAAAAATGCAGTGCCCTAAAATAACATGAGGGGAAACACAACCAATATTTCACACTATGGAAATCAATAATAGACAACTCAAAAATTTTCCCATCTGACATTTAACTAACTAAAATCTTGGCTTGAAGGGCCCTGACCTAGTTTCAACATTAATTAGCCAAGAAAATCCCTACACTACTGGCCCTTTCGGCATCAATCAATAGAATGCAGACTGATGTCTAACCCAAAGTAGTATGGGGGGATGCAAGAACCAAGTTTCTACACCTTGAGATGGCAGTGATGTCGTTTGATAACTTAACTCCTTCCTTCGCGTAGACCGATAAGCCCTTTAGGGCTTGTCGATATACTTCTCTTATTCGGCTTCGAGACCTTCGTGAAGGTCTGCGATTGTCCTTCACGTAACCTAAATAGGAAAGTCAGACACTTACGTGCTATATGACTACTATTGGTGTCCATGTATGAACAATTTATCATAACTTTTCCTACATTAATGTATCAATCCAGGTGCGTATTCTTTTCAAGGAAACAAACAAGGTATATGCAGGGGCAAGGTTAAAAATTTTCATCGACCAAGGATTCATGATTACCAAATCAAAACATTGTTGAAATAGAAATAAAAGCTCAACTGCAAAACTTAAAAAGGTATTCACGGTGATCTAAAGAATCTACAATGACAATCAAGAAATAAACACAATAATACACAATACACACATAACAAGGAAACATGCAACACCTGATCAGAAGAGTGGGTCCAACTTTCTAATCAAGGCTGCATTACTCACAACGAAAGATAGATCAACAAAAATGTTGTATTTTATCAATCTAAACAATGTTTTTACAATACAATACAAGGTCTAACTCCCCATGACACAGGAATGCCTCCTCTTTTATATAGTACAAAGGGGAATAACATCTCTCCCTAAAACCTGGCAACTATATGCCTAAAGATATACATCAGTTCAATCATAGCACTACCACCAAGAGAGCAATAATAGGAATGATCCAAAACTGGTTGAGAGCTGTTGCAAATCAGTTATGTTGTTTCATTGTGGTTGATCAGCTGATGTGAATCACAGAATTACTGCGACATGCCGTGTGGTCACCACTTGTGCTGCATAATCTATGGTCATAACATGTTTTAGTGGTTCACATAGGTAAATCCCTCATGACTCTACTTCATTAATTAGATATCCCAAGAGATGATAAAGGGGAATTACCTCATATTTCTACATAGTAAATGTATGCGAATGAATACAAAAGGGATGAAAAGAGGAGCGAAAATGCAACTAAAAGATAGGCCAATTTGTTGCCCAACATCTCCCCCCAACTAGCCTTTTGCATGCCCTCATGTAGATCTCTGTCTCCACAAATCTAGGTTGGATAGGCTGTGTGCTTAACGAAACCGGTTGAGATCATATTCCTCGGCCATTTCTGTTCCTGGAACCTTAAACCCCTCTGAGAGAAGAACTTCCTTCCACCAATCATTTGGTACATTATATGCTAGGGTGTAGTGCTTTTCTAGCAACCAAAGGACCGGGTACTGAAATTGAATTCCCATCCACCAGACCCCGCATGTTTGGATGCATGCCACATATCTTGGCACCCTACTGAGTGCTAGTACAAAATTTGGTGCTCCAAATGGTTCTCTATTCCGGACGGATGTGGGTGACATCATCCACCTTTTTTGACAACTATCGAAGGCCTCTACTTGAAACGTGGCCAATTGTTTGACACAGTGATAGATACACCACTTTTGTGTCCTTAGCATCCATTCCTTATTTCCCATAATTTCTAAAAATGTAGTGTGCTTATTGTACATAGTCACTGGTCTCTTTGGTTCTCCTCTTACCATAAAAGGCTTCGTGGCCTGATCTAACTCAAATGTGTCGAAAGCCTTTTTCCAGCTTAACTGATTAAAAGTGTAAGAGGTGAGGGCCCTTAAATGAATGTCCCCCACATATGGAACCATATTAAATTCTCTCTCAATACGCAAGAGATACCCATGTATGTAAAGCTCACACATCAAATGCTAAGTTGGCACATCATTGGCTCTCCATATTTAGAGGAACTGTACACTGTCCTCAATATCATGACTAATTTCTTTATGGATGCTTTCCAAATAGAATAAAATAAAGTGTTCAGCAAAAATAAAGAATAACTGAAAGTAGGAGGGCAACATGCCATCACCTCCTGTGTCAAATGGAGCATCTACTCTTTATCAGTTTAAACTCTGCCACTTGCCTTTCCAATTGTTCCACCTTGAGTTTCTGCTTTGCATGCCTCAGTCACAATACATCAATGTGCTCCACATATTGAAGATAGTCGTGGATTCTCATTCTTATGCTTTCTTCGCTTCCTTCAGATATCGCACCGCGGTGGATTTGTAGATTTGTACTTTAGCCGGCAAAGAAAACTCACAACCTTCAAACAAATATTCTATTAGGTGTTTCTGAGTGGCAAGAGAGGTTTTTTCCACTCCATCTACCTGTGTCTCTGATTCGTCCATCGTGGTTTTGGGCTTCTTAGCCCACTGCTTGTATTTCTTCACCTGTTTCTTCAACATGTGCATCTCTTTTCTTAGCCTCTTAACCTTTGTTTTGAGCCACATTGTTTATTTGAATTGCAACTGATATTTCTACTTCATAGGTAGCCTTTGTTGCTCACACAAAGCTACCCATTCTTGTTTGACCACCACCTCATATAGTACTGCACCCGATTCGACAGGTGGTGGATTACTTGAGGGAGTATCCACAGGGTTAATCGACGGGGCTTCTTTGCTTTATCTCTCTTCCTAGGGAGTAGCCACTTCTTTACTGTGCCTTGCCTCGTCCTGCTGTGAAGATATGTTGATAGGTGGCAGGCTCACTTGATGGATGTCCATCGGTGGTTTAGCCAAACTTTCCCTTCTAGGTTCCCTCGTTTCAAAAGCACCTACCTCTTCCTCTATTCTAGGTTCCTGGGAAAGGTCTCTGTGGAGATCTATGGCCAACAAACCTATGGTAGATGGTTCCTTATTCGAACCATCAAACATCAAAATCGGTGGAACTGCCACATCCCCCTCTGTATGTCAAGTAGAGTGATACACCCTTGCCCATTTTAGAATGGAGAAGTAAGACGAAAAATGAAAGAATTTTCCTACTTGATCTATATTGGCCCAAGTTGTGACCTCGGGCTATTTTGCTCTATCTGCAGTGCCTCCGCTCTGGGTTAAAACCCCTACTTGTCCAGTCCCTTATTTTGAGGTTAACGTTGGTTCTTGTGGAACAACGTTAGTCACGACATCTAATTCCTCTGTACTCTCTAGGGTCAGATAGGTTGATGGTGGTTCTTTTGTAACACCACCTTTTGTATCAAGCAGTTCTTGAACAGAAAATGCTGGAACTATTTCTTCCAAAATGACATAGATACAAATGGATTCTTACATCATCACATCAATTCCATCCATTATACCCATAGCCTCTCCTTCTATTGGCCCCACGGTTCTTTCAGCTTCGGGCCCCTCTCGTCCTGTTTCATATTCCTCCATTGGTTCTACAGTCGAGGGTGGTTCTTGTGGGAGACCCCCAGCCATAATATTAATGAATTCCTCCACCTTAGCCTGATGTGGTCCCTCTTCACTTATTACGTTGTTGCTAATTTACTACACTGGCTCCATGGTCAAGGCTACTTCTTGAGAGACAACCTCGATCATGGTGTTGGTGGCCCTTTCTGTATCGGGCCCTTGCTACAACACTTCTTCTTACATCAGTTCTGCAGTCGAGGCTGGTTCTTCTGGAGCAACCTCAACTATCCTCTCTGGTGCATGCTCCTAGTTCTATTCCAACCCTTTGAGTTCCATCTCCATTTCCTCTGGTTCCTCTTGATCTATGTATCATCCTCTACTCTACTTCCTTCCTCCATCACTTCTCTCTTCTTCTCTAGCACCTCTAGTAGCTCTTATCCCTTCCTCTATTGAATCCCCAAATGTTTCACATAGGATTTGAAGTCGACCGATTGCATGCATGACTAAGAGCTGGACTAGACCATGGTTGGTAATGACTGAAGCCACTTTTCATGGACGCCCAGTAGAGTGTGCCATCAGTTAGAGACTCTTTAACAGGAAGAAAGGCATATTCAATGAGAAGGCTTCTGCCTATGGGAACTGGAGGTGAGTCAATATACTAAAATGATATTTAAACACGGTCGTATACCTCCCCTCGTAGGTTATGTATCTCATTAGAAAACCTGTTACCTCACCCTGTGGGTGTGGTAATGAATTCCAACCGTAACATTGGCCTTTTGGAACAACATTTTCTCTGGCTTGCAAGAATGCTTTGGGGATTCTGGGAGGGTAGTTCTTCATGAAAACCATTTCTTCACCTACTCGGGTAGCCCACTGACCTCTGCAATGGTTTCTTCTGTAACAGGGATTTCTATCCCCCAGACCCGAGAACTCCTTTCCTATAGATTGGGTGCAAATTCAATCATAATTGCCTTGTTAAACCCTTGCAATCTATCAAAATACACATTACACCCTGCCTTTTCAAAAACCTGCCATACATCCTGATTATTTCAGACCATTGTCATGCCCTCTGGCTCGTGGCACACAACCAGCCCACCCATCATTGTAGGAACTAGATCAGCATGATGGATATAGTTGGTTGGTATGGGGAGACTAATAGCAACCCAACTGATGATGGCAATAATGTTAGCATGGTGGCCGCAGGGTAATAGAATGGTAATAATGGCTGGTACACCTCGAAAAACACAACAAATAATGGAAAGGTTTGGCATTATAGGTGAATGATTATGGTGATTGAATAAAACATACTGAGGAAATGACTGGTAAATTTCTTGGCATATGATTTCAAATTCCAATGCATAGGAATCATGATTACAAAATCACATGATTTTTGGTTTTCGTTCACATTAGATTTGGTAATGATGTGATATGATTATGATTTTATGTATGCAGTTTTTTATTTATGACGAGACCCTTGGAAACTTAAATGCGGTTGTCTACGACACATCCTAGTCTCTTCTTTGGAATATTTTAATTAAATCCATAAGAGTCAATGAAGGCGTACCTGGTGACCTACCTGGCAATGGAGTAACAACAAAAATAACCACCGAGTAATGGCAAAAATAGAGTAATAGCACCGACAGAGTAATAACACCAGTGGAATAATAACATGGCAAAGTAATAGCAGTGGCAGAGTAACAACAACTACAGAGTAACAACAACGACTGTTACTTGAAAAATTTCTTAGTTTCTCTTTTTCATAATTCGGTTCTTATTCCTACAAAAAGACAAACAAGTAGGTAGTAACAACATATATATATATATATATATATATATATATATATATAGAAGGCAGAGGGAGTATTCTCTGCACTAACAACCATCCAACAAGATGTATAAGAAATATGTTTAATGAAGGTGTCTTTAGTAGTTGGATGGTGGTATAACTTCAGACAGTGTCCATTCACTAGGAAGGAAGTACGATTTTCATCTACTCTAACCAATCTAACTGTTCCATTGTCGAATACAATGTCCACTTCATAGGGAACCATCCAGCGAATCTGAATCTTTCCTTTAAAATCTTTGAACCGAGAGTCATACAACAATGGCCAGTCTTTTGTTTGAAACACCTTATTCTTGATAAATTTATCGTGCCATTTCATTCTCTATTGTTGGATAGCAGTGGTTCACTGGACAAGTAATGAACGAATCTCATCTAATTCATTGAGTTGTTCCAGCTAGTGCTTCTGGGCCTTTGATAAGTCTAATCCCACTTCCAAAGTTGTTTTGAGCGTATGGATCTCGAATTCTACCAAAAACAAGGGGGATTTCCCATAGATTAGCTAAAATGGTGAAAAATATATTGTATTCTGCCATGTCGTCCAATACACCCAAAGAGCTTCTGGAAGTTTCTATGACCAATCCCAGTGATGACTTACTACAGTTTTTGTCAATATATTTTCCAATACCTTGTTTGTGCTTTCTACCTATCCATTTTCTTGGGGATATTAAGGAGTTGTCACTCTTTTTTTAACCGTGTATTTCTGCATAAGCCTCTCTATCATGTGGGATGTGAACTGTGCTCCTCCATCTAAAACAATTTATCTTGAGGTACCATATCAGGAAAAAATCTCTTCAAAACGGAAATCTACCACCACCTATTCTATTTCTTTCACAACCGCTCTGGCTTCCACCCACTTGGTCACATAATTAGTATAGACCAAGATGTGAACCTTCTGGTGGGAAGGTGGGTTGATGGGTCCAACAAAATTGATGGCCCACTTTTCAAAAGGTTCAAGGATTGTCTAGGGTTGTAATGGTATTTCATCTGATTTCCTAGGTTGTCCCATCCATTGACAGCTGTCACATCTTCAGAGATAATCTCTAGCATCATGAAAGATAGAAGGCTAGTAGTATCCAATTTGCAGCACCTTGTGGCCTATTCTTTTATCTGTGAAATGTCCTCCACAAGGTCCACCATGGGCGGCCTTCAATCTCTCATAGATATGATCCTCTAATACACAACGCCAAATCTGTTGATCAACCCCTGTATGAAAGAGGTATCCTTCCATCCATGAATATCAGTTTCTATGATGAATAATTTTCCATTGATCCTTATATAACAAACGACGAGGCACCTTCCCTGTAGCAAGATAGTTAGCAATATTTGCATACCATGGATTGTTAGCTGAAATTTCAAAGAGATATTCATCTATAAAGCTATCTTCGATAGGTGTACCTTCGGCATTATTTTCCAACCTAGACAGAAAATCAACGACCACATTGTCCTTCCCTAGTTTATCTACTATGGTAATATCAAATTCTTGAAGTAGCAAAAGCCATCTTGTAATATGGCCAAGAGTAATGGTTTTGGATTTCAGAGATCTGTGGTTTGTGCTTTTTGAATTTTTGACCGGAGAATCCACAGTTGTAGAATTTATACACCAACGTTTCGAATCCCAAATGGGATCCATCATCAGGGAACAGAGAAAGATGATAAGAGAAAGATGATAAAAAGAAGAGCCAGATGAAGGAAATAAATACTCGTGAGGGATGAATGTTTAAAGGAACAGCACAGGTCGGCCAGAGAGATTTATAATGAAACCTAATTTTCATATTAATTTTAATTTAATATCATTCAATTAATATCTATAAAATAAAATAAAAACCTTAAACTAAATTCTAAATTAATATTAATATTAAAAACTAATATATAAATTAATATTAATATCATAAAACATTAAAAACCTAAAATCTATAATGATAATGATATCTAAAACTAAAATATAAGTTAATATTGATAACATAAACCCTAATATATAACTTTAAAATTTTTATATAACTTTATATTTGTGAAATATGATTAATATATAACTTAATAATTGAATAACCTAAAATCTATATAATCTATATAACTTAAAATATATATAATAGAATTAAAATCAATAAAGCCTAAAATCTATATTAGACTTTAAAACTAATATAAATATTAATATCATAATACTTTATATATAACATAAAAAAAATTATATTAATATTAAAATCTAAAAACTAATATATATATTAGTATTGATATTATAAATCCTAATAACTATATAAAATTAATAGAATATTAATATTTATATAATCTAACATCTATATAATATTAATATAATATTAATATTTATATAACTTAAGACAAAATAACTTAATGCTTTTTATAAAACTAGAGCCCTATATAACTAAAAAAAATCTAACTAAAAAACCATATCACCTAATGTATATAATAGTATTAATAAAACCTAATATCTATAACAATAAATTAATTAATATTAAGCTAAAATAGTATTAATAAAACCTAATATCTATAACAATAGATTAATATTAATATAACCTAAGACTTATATTCATTCTATATTTAAATTTTTAAATACACTCTATATTTAAAATCTAAACCATATTAAAACATACATTAATGTCTAAAAATCCATGCTTGAAGTTATTTAATAATTAGAGCTTTTAGGAATATAAATAACTCAATGACAAACTTAATATTAAAATTAAAACTATGTTAATATCTATAATAATAATATGTAAACTTATGTTAATATCTATATTAATAACTATCTCACCTGATCGACAACTTACCTGGGGCCGGGCTGACGTTTCTTGATTTCACTGATGAGGGGAAGCCAGCGTCCGCTAATCTCCAAACCGCTGTCTCTGTTCAGATTACAAGGATGCTTGAAGATCTCGAGGGCTTCTCTGATTTTCCGTTTCTGATGCTGCTCTTCTCTCACGATAATTGATGCGTTTTCTAAGCAGATGTGGTGTTTAGTCTTCGAGGAGTGCTCTGCCAAGGCCGAAACGTTGGTGTATAAATTCTACAACTGTGGATTCTCCGGTCAAAAATTCAAAAAGTAATGGTTTTATTCATCAAATACCTGATGGTTGCATGATCAATGTGTACAAAGGTGGGGTAACTAGTGACATAGTGCTAGAACTTGTTGATGGCATAAATGATGGCAAGGAATTCTTTTTCAGTCACTATGTAGTTTAACTTTGCAGGAGCCAAGTTCTTACTAACATAGTAAACTGCATATGGTACCTTATCCACTTGCTGCCCCAAAACTGCCCCAACTACTGTCTGGCAAGCATCAACATGAATATCGAATGGTAATGCACAACCTGGTTTGCTACGGATTGGAGCACTACAGACTAGTTCCTTGATCTTCAGAAAGACTGCATCACAGTCATCAGTCCACACAAAATCTGCATCTTTTGTCAGTAATTGAAAAAGTAGGCATGTCGTTTTAGCAAAATTTTATATAAAGCACCTATAACAACCAACACAATCGATAAAGCTATGTACCTCAGAGGATGTTTTGGATATTGGAAAATGTTTTATTACCTTTATCTTGGCTGGATCCGTTCAGATTCCTGCAACCAAAAGCAAGTGTCCCAGGACTATTCCTTCGTTCATCATCATATGGCATTTCTGCATACTTAAAGAGACATGCACCTGCTTGCATCTTTCAAGAACTTTTTCTAGCTTCCCCAATGATACCTAAAATGAATCTCCATATGCCGTGAAATTGTCAATATAAATCTCAACACTATCATCCATTAGATCAGAGAAAATCCCTAAAATTTCCCTTTGGAATGTTGCAGGTGCATTACAGAGACCAAATGGGAGGACTCTATATGTGAACGTTCCCCAAGGGCATGTAAATATGGTCTTATCCTAATCGTCAGGAGCCATCTGGATCTGGTTATACTTACCAAATCCATCTAGGAAGGAGAAAAACTCCTTCCCAGATAATGTATACAAGACTTGGTCAATGAATGGTAACAAAAAATGGTCTTTCTGGGTTTCATTATTTAATTCTCTATAGTACACGCATGTTCTCCATTTATCATTTTTCTTAGGGACCAGTACCAAGGGACAAACCCATTGACTGTCTGAAATGGGGTGGATAAATCACACATCTAGAAGCATTTGGAGCTTTTCCTTAACAATGTTTTTAAGAGCAGGGTTCATTCTTCTCTAGGGTTAGCTCACAAGATGACAGTCCTCCTTAATGTATATGAGATGGGTGCATAGATTAGTAGGAAAAATTCCCTCACATAGGAATGGCTCCAAGAGATGTTCTACTACAAGAACTCTCAATCAAAAGACTCCTATCAGTATGACCTAAAACTCATGCATAATGAGCATCTCGCCAACATGGCATAAAAGGGATCTCAATGCAAAACATGCATGATGAAAACATGAGTATCCCATCAAGATATAGCAAAGGGATCTCAAAACACAAGATGATGAGTCATGACAACAAGTACATCACATATGCAGTTCTGCGTCACATCAAGTAGGAATAATAAAAAGAGTAAGAAGCAGGATCCGACATTAAACATCAAGCAAGGACCTGTGTATCACAATGCATAAAGAAGAAGTACATGAACATTGCATATACCTCACAACCAAGGGCCATCTGAAGAAGTGGATGTCAAACTGCTGAAGTTGTTCGGACCATCAATCTCATGGCATCGATCGCATGAAAATGATTGCTCACACATGAATGTGGACATCTTCACTGGAACTTATGAAAGTGGTTGGAAATTGAATTGAGAGAATGATAAATGTGAATGCACTATCACATTTATGACGTCGAATAGTGAAAAATCGACTATCCAATTTTTGAATTCTAAGAAGTTGAGAATCTAGCGCTCAAGGAATCTCTTAGGTTCTCCCTAGATTCCTCAAAGATTCTTCTCCATTGGTCGACTGGAAATCTACCACTCCAAATATGAATCTGACCTTTCCATTGCGAAACCTGTGGAAAACCATGAAAAACGACTATAAACTTGACTATATTTGGACATGGAGAAAACTTACCTCCTCAGGAAAATTTCAAGGATCATGGTTTCATTCCCTGTTTTTGCAGCAATCATGGTTCCACTTGCATACTAAAGAATGGCTGAAAAATACAAAACTCTGATGGAGAGGCGAATAGTTCCATTGCATTTGTGGCATCGAGAATTGTTGAAACCATATAAAATTTGTCAAAATATGAGAGAGTGAATTTTCACACCTCCTACAAAATGTTATCTCGAACTGCGTGCCAAGATTATGCCTCCTCTGTATCGAAATCCATGCCCACTCCTAGTTCCTCCACGCCCCTGGTTAACTATGTGAAAAGGTTGATATATTACCGAGTGGCCAGATAATCCAATGAGGGTCGTTGGCATATTGGATAAACAAAAATTTCGTTGACGAGGGGTCGGGTGGTAAAACCCTTACCCTCCCATTTTTAAATGCGAATTATCTTATGTTTAACTGTGGGGTGGTGGGTCCACTATTTCTGTGGCCCGTGTCCCTTTTTCCTTGCCACTGATTCCTGTGGGGCACTCACATTTAATGTGCATTAGTTTGGGGGTTGTACATGGTCCACTTATGGGTTCGTATTATATGGTTATGTTTTTTGGTTATGAGGCCATCCGATGAGGCACCGCACATGGCCGAGCGGGTTCAAATCACGCTAGCCTCACCTTAATATGCTGAACAATGGTGGAGGGGGGTGGTGGGGTTGGTGGCCCCCACCCGCTTTCTATATATATATAAGTAAGAAGCAGGATCCGACAATGGAATCCAATAATATATATATATATATATATATATATATATATATATATATATATATATATATATATATATATATATATTTTATAACAAACAAATGGCTTTTTTAAGAAATTTGAATTTTAGCCATAGGAGTGATTTTAGCGACCCCACAATTTCACTTGGAATCCAGTCTAGGTTGGCTGGAAAAAGTCCAAATTGTGGCCTCCTTAAGCCCGCCTAGTCATCAAAAAATCAACCTAACTTTGAATGCTTCTAACTTATGCATACAAACTCGGATTGACGAACTATTTGCAACACTGCAGGTAGGACAACGAGATCTACATTCTGGTGGTAGTTTGATCATAATCCAAACACTTTGACTTTTGAGCTTTCCTAACTCCTCTTTGTCCTATGTGTGTCTCTGGAGCCACCTGGATCAATCCTCCCCACTGAGGAGCTTTTGGTCCTCCAAAAGAATGAAAAACAATCTGAAACTTCTCTATACCTTGTCTGCATCACAAGCGTCCTCAGAGGTCTTGCTTCCATCTCCTTCACCTTTGTTCTTCGAAGCCTTAAGAAATG
Organism: Pinus tabuliformis; assembly: GCA_031772625.1. Classification (NCBI taxonomy): domain Eukaryota; kingdom Viridiplantae; phylum Streptophyta; class Pinopsida; order Pinales; family Pinaceae; genus Pinus; species Pinus tabuliformis. The sequence goes on from CM062817.1 coordinate 353,225,879, forward strand.
AGCCGACACCTGCAACCTCTGTAACCTGTAGTACATTGTTTTGAAAATTACATGTCTGACTTTCACGACCAACTAGTGACTCAAGCATCCCACACTTTCCACAAGTTTAAAACACATACTCGGTGGTCAAGTTTACATCAAGATGGACACACCACTCCATCTACAAAAACAAGGCCAACATATCACTGTTATTTCAACAAGTGATGGAAAACACATCATCACTGCAACACATGATTTAGAGACATAATGCCAAACACTATTGTTTTGACAAGTGATGGAAACACAACATCGCTTTCACAGTTTATCATGCAACACAAAATAAGACTAGATATCATTGTTGCTAAACAAGTGATGAAAAACATCATCACCTTTATATTTTAAAATGCAACAAATGATTTACAAAAGTATGACCATAAAATGATAACATGCTTAGAAACCATTTTTCACTTATCAAGGTGAACGGGTCATCACCCTATGATGGTCTTGCTTATCGATAAATCATTTCACATGGTTCATGCATCGACACATTGTCTTTAAGGTGCTGCTTTGGATGGAGCCTCGAACAAGTGGCTCTTTGATGGCCACTTCTATCACAATGACTGCAATAGGTTTTCTTCCTCCAAATCTGCTTAACCTGTTTCTTTTCATGTTGTTGAGAGGGTCTTTCATGCCTCATCCTTTTGTGTGCTACCATTCTTTTCCAACACTTAGAAAATGTATGGTTATGTAATCCACAAAAGGTACATGTTTTTCAATTCCATGTTTTACGTTCATCATTAAAAACATGATTATGATCGTAATGAACATTCGAATATCGAAATTGGTTATACCTTTCCTTTCCATCTCTGGTGTAAGTATGGTGATGATAGCTAGCCTCAGCTCCTTCCCTACAATGGGAACTGGCATGGGATGATGGGGATGTTTTCCCATCATTCTCTTTCCTCAATGATTTCTATAATGCCTCGGATGAATGTGACACCTTTGAGCATTCTCCTTTAGTGTATCTTGAGCCTGCAAATCAATGTTCATGCACAACCTCGAAAGATTGAGTTATGCCTTGGTTATTAACACCAAGTTCTTCTTCCTCCTCATGCCTTGTCCTTGTAAGGAGCCTCATGTTTGTCCCTGTATTTGGGATCTCCAAATCTCTAACAAAACTCATCCTATGTGAAGATGAAACTAAAAGAAAATCAACATATTTTACCTCTTTTTTTTATTTGGAAAGAACTAATGAGGGTTGCTCATCATCTATTGTTGGTGGTTCGCAATTGTCATGGCGCATTCCCCAACTTCCTTTTTGACATACCCAAGTCTTGTTCAACACGGTCATTGCTCCACCTTAATGGGGTTGACAATGCCTTGGCCATTAACACCAAAGTCTTTTCCTTCATACCCCATTTTCTTCAACAGTTAGAAGCCAATTCCTATGGTATGATTTTTAGAAACAATGAAATCATCATCAGGAAACATACATGAAGATGGACAACTAGTTTTTACCTTGCATGGGTCACGCTGCATATTTTCCAAGGCCTCATCCTTTGCTTGTAGCTATCATAGCAAACTATGTTTCTCCTCTTTCTATTCATGTAGATGCATATTCAATTTTGCGTTCTCCGTTTGAAGATTATGTTTGTTTTTCTTTAGTTCTTCCATGGCCTCTTCTGTGGCTTGCAACTGAAGTTGAAATTGCTCCTTTTCCTCTGTCTCTTTCTATAGAATTTCATACATTATCTCTATGGTCTCGTACATTTCTTTTTCATCCTCTGTCACTGCACGTTCCATTGTTCATGTTTTTATTCACATCAATGTAAAGACCGCTCTGATACCACTTGATCCAGGTCCGGGTGTGACAAAGGATGCTTTCAAGACCTTTTAATTTCATGATGTGTTAAATTTCATTTTTAAAATAACATAAATGAATACATCTGCATGTTGGAAAGAATAGGAACATGGCATTCATGAGCACATGAAAACATAAGACGTTGATAACAGAGTTCGTCTAGGAGGGACTACGTCTCTGGGACCTAGTGTCAAGATGGTGTAGGTTGTTGCATTAAGTACTACCAATAGTGGTGATGTACATAGAGATGAATTCGATATCATACAAGGAAAAATTCCCTCACTCAGGAGTGGCTCCAAGAGATGTTTCGCTACAGGAAATCTCAATCAAAAGACTCCTATCAGTATGATATAAAACTCATGCATGATGAGCATCCCGCCAACATGGCATAAAATGGATCTGAATGCAAAACATGCATGACAACAACATGAGTATCCCATCAACATACAACAAAGGGATCTCAAAAAACAACATGATGAATCATGACAATAGGTACATCACATAGGTGACTTCACGTCACATCAAGTAGGAATCATAAAATGAGTAAGAAGCAGGATCCCATATCAAACATCAACCAAGGACCTGTGTAGCACAATGCATAAAGAAGAAGTACATGAACACTGCATATACCTCAAAACCAAGGGCCATATGAAGAAGTGGATGTGAAACTGTTGAAGTTGTTCAAACCATCGATCTCACAGCACCAATCGCATGAAAATGACTACTCGAACATGAATGTGGACATCTTCACTGGCACTTAGAAAGGTGGATGGAAAATGAAATGAGAGAATGAGAAATTTGAATGCACCATCAGATTTATGACGTCAAATAGTGCAAAATCGACTATCCAATTTTTGAATTATGAGAAGTTGAGAATCTGGGGCTCAATGAATCTTTTAGACTCCCCTAGATTCCTCAAAGGTTATTCTCGATGAGTGGACTGAAAATATGCAACTCTAATTATGAATGTGACCTTGCCATTGTGATCCCTACGGGAAACCATGAAAAATGAATATAAACTTGACTATATTCCAACATGGAGAAAAATCACCTCCTCGGGAAAATTTCAAGGACCAGGGTTCTATTCCCTATTTTTGCAGCAATCATGGTTCCACCTACATAATGAAAAATTGCCAAAAAATACAAAACTCTGATGGAGAAATGGACATCATGCCAAGATTCTAACTCGTTTGTCTCGAAATCTATTCCTGCTTTTGGTTCCTCCATGCCCTCGGTGCATTGTCCAAAAAGGTTGATATATTTCCGAGTGGGCGGATAATCTAATGAGGGTCGTTGGCATATTCGCTAAATAAAAATCTTGTTGAGGAGGTGTCGGGTGATCAAACCCCACCCATCCAATTTTTAAATGTGAATTATTTTATGTTTAACTATGGGGTGGTGGGTCAACTATTTCAGAGGCCCGTGCCCCTTTTTCCCTGCTGCCAGTTCCCATGGAGTGCTCATATTTAATGCATGTTAGTTTTGGGGTTGTACATGGTCTATTTGTGCATTCATATTATATGGTTATGATTTTTAGTTATGAGGTCATCTAGTGGGCCAGCCCACGTGGCCAAGCGGGTCAACTGCTTCTAGCCTCACCTTAATATGGTCAACGATTGTGGATCGGGGTGGTGGGGTTGGTGGCCTGCACCTATATCTATATATATATATATATATATATATATATATATATATATATATATATATATATATATATATATATATATATATATATATATATATATATATATATATATATATATATATATATATATATATGTATATATATATATATATATATATATATATATATATATATGTATGTATGTATGTATATTATTTTTATAACAAACAAACGCCTTTTTTAATAAATTCAAACTTTAGTGGTAGGAGTGATTTTAATGAGCCCACAATTTCACTCAGAATCCGGCCCAGGTTCACTGGAATCCGGTGGCTAGAAAAATTCATAATTGTGGCCTCCTTAAGCCTACGCAATCATCAAAAAGATAACCCAACTTTGACTGCTTCTAATTTTCGCAAATAGACTCAGATTGACGAACTACTCACACCACCATGATCAGGACAAGGAGATCTATGCTCCAGCCCTGGCTCAAGCATAATCTAAACTCTTTGACTTTTGAGCTTTCCTAAGTCCTCTTTGTCTTGTTTGTGTCTCTAGAGCCACCTGGATCAGAATATCCCACAAATTTCATTATGCTTCATCCAAAGAATCCAGTGGGAGGACATCCTTTGATTCTGGGATGACCATGGTTTTACACAGTTGATGCTAATATTGGATGTTGCTCTGGTGATATGTACATTTCAAATGGAGAGTCTACAAAAAAGGTCAACTTATACCTACCTGCTAGATGTATTTGGGAAGTCAAGGATACCTTATGGTTAGAATATGACAGTAGTGATGACGAGAGCCAACCTATTTTTTTGATTCAGCATCATACAGAGTATGCTCAGGATGGTAAATTGTGAGATTTCTTGATCAATCTAGACACTATGCCTACTTTTTATATATTTCATCAGATCTTTAATATGGATTTCCAAGAAAACTCTGATTCCCAACCTTCCTTTTCCATATTGTGGCATCATCTTCCTGTACTCTTGAGCGCGAGACCACTCTTGTTGAAATAAGTCCAGGAAAATCCTTACACATTAGTTCAAACCTGGATTCATCTCAGCAAGAGCAGCTTGTTGCCTTGTTGTGAGATCATTTGGATGCATTCGCTTGGAGTTATGAAGACATGAATGACTTTCCTCCCGAGACTTGTACTCATCATATCTATATCCAGGAGGGAGCCCGACATGTCTGAAAACCCAAGAGATGAATCAATCGCAAACTAAGAGGTATTGTTAAGGAATAATCACAAAAGCTCTTAGATGGTAATTTCATCCACCCCATTTCTGATAGCTAGTCAGTCTCTCCATTAGTGATAGTCCCTAGGAAAGATGGGAGATGGTGTATTTGCATTGACTATTGATAATTAAACAAAGCCACTCTTAAGGATTACTTTCACCTTCCTTTCATCTATCACATGTTAGATACCCTTGCTGGTAAAAATTACTTTTGATTTTCAGATGGCTTCAGTGGGTATAACCAAATCTAGACCTCACCTTCAGATCAAGACAAAACCACCTTTACATGCCCTTGGGGTATATTTGCCTAGCGAGTGTTTCCTTTTGGGTTGTGTAATGCACCCGCTACCTTTCAAAGGGTTGTGCTAGCTATTTTAGCTGATCTTGAATGTGTTGAGATTTATATGGATGATTTTTCTATGTTTAGTAACTCATTTGATGAATCTCTTAAAAATTTAGGAAATGTTCTTTTACATTTCCAAGAGTCCCATCTTGCTTTGAGTGATAAAGAATGTAGATTAATGTGCAAAGCATAAGTGGTTCTTGGTCATTTGATTTTTGACAAAGGTATTCAAGTAGACCTTGCCAAAATTGAATTTATTATTCGTCTTCCTGCACCCAAAACTCAAAGGGAAGTGAGAGGTTTCCTGAGACATGCTCATTATTACCGGAGATTCATTGACATTTTTTCCAAGATTGCTAGCCCCCTTTTTCAGTCACTAGCTAAGGATAGTGAATTCACTTGGTCCATGACTTGCCAACAGTCATTTGAAATGAAGGAAGAATTAGTACAAGCACTAGTTTTGAGAGGACCAACCTAGTCCTTTCCATTTCATATTTCCTCCGATGCTTCAGACACTTCTATTGGCGAACCTTAGGACAAAAGAGAATAAAAAATCCTATGGTATTTAATACATCAGTAAAAATTGGTCACCTGTCGAATTTAACTATACAGTGGCTGAGAAAGAATTTTTAGCCATTATTTTTTCTATTAACAAATTCGTACATTACATTATAGGATATGAAGATTTTGTGCATACTGATGATTCTTCTATAAGATATTTAATGAACAAACCTTTAACTAGTGGTAGAGTGACTAGGTGGTAACTTCTATTACATGAATTCAACGTTACAATTATTGATAGGACAGGAAATTCTAATGTTGTAGCTAATTACCTTTCTAGATTAAACAATCCTGGCAAAGAAATTCTTGTTAATGATGATTTCCCTGATGAACATATTTTTTGTATGTTAGCAAACTCTCCATGGTTTGCTAAAATAGCTAACTATTTAGTCACCAAAGAGACACCACCTCACTTATCCGCTTGTGAAAAATAAAATATTATTCAGAAAAGTTCTTCATATTCTTGGATACAGGGAGACCTCTTTTACACTAGACCAAATTTTGTTATTCGTATAATCGTACCTTATTGTATCCTTGTTGCGCGAACACTAAGGCAGTCGTTAGGTGAGGTAGAGTGGTTACTGACTGCTTCGACGGATATATCCAGGCAAGTCTAGGGAGGTCCGGCCCTAGGGAAGTCTTTGAATAGCCCCGGGGAGTCGGCCCTTCTAATTAACGAATGAAGACCTTCACTGTATAAAATCCGCCTATAAGAGAGGAAGAAATGTTTGATATTTTCAAATCTACCCATGATGAACCTTGTGGTGGCCACTTTGGTGACAAATGAACTACATATAAAATTTTATGCACTGGCTATTTTTGGCCTTCTTTTTTTAAGGATGCCAAACAATATGTTAGGCATTGTGATAGTGGTCAACGAATGGGTCAACATATTCTAGCCAATTAAATGCCCTTATGTCCCAAGTCATGATTGAGCCCTTTGAAAAATGGGCTATTGATTATGTAGGACCCATAACTCCCACATCTTTAAATAAAAATCATATCTTGATTTGCACTAATTTTGTTACTAAATAGGTAGAGGCTAAATCTGTTTCTTTTTCCACTGAAAAAGTTGTTGTTGATTTTTTGTTTAATGAAATTTTTACTAGATTTGGTCTTCCTAGAGAGATTGTTTCTGATAATGGACTTCAGTTTGTCTCTAACTTGGTACAGGGAGTCATGAATCAATATAATATTCAGCACAATAAATCTACACCATACCACCCGCAAGAAAATGGCTTGGTGGAATCCACAAATAGGGTGATCGAATCCATCCTCACCAAAACAATAAGCATGCATAGGAAGGGTTGGGCTAGTCTGTTGCCAGAAGCCTTATGGGCTCATTGAACCACTTGGATGAACAACACGGTGCATACACCATATGAGCTGGTGTTGTGAGATGTAGTATTGCAGCAATAATGTTGCAACTCTTGGGACTTCCTTCCTTACTTTTATCAACCTGGTAGTTCATAACCAACTTGAAAGCAACGGTGCTGTATGCACAAGTACTAGCTCTTACTATAGGCTATCACTTGATCAGCTGGCACAAGTTTGCTAGAAGCTTAAGCCAACTTATATGAGTTCTCAGAAGAAGCATTTACTATGATGGAAGAGAGATAATTCTACAGGGGCTATTCTACTTGAAGAAAGAGAAGGAAAACTATAATGAAACACAAACCGCAACGAACCCTAGCAAACCCTAATTTTGCAAGAAAAGAGATGGAAACTATTGAAATGGCTTCCATTAACTACTGAAAAGGTAAATTGCATTTCTTCAAGCTACTTCTACAGAGAAATGAGAAGAAATCATCTTTTTGTACTTTTGAGTATTTTTATGTAGAATTATTATGCTTGAGATTTGATTGATTGTGACTATGCAGAGGTTTTGTGGCAAAGGAAGATGGGATTGGATTTTTCTGAAGATAAGGAAGGTGTGGAGGGGTCCTAAGAACTCCCTAGTACCCTTCTAGAGACTTCCATTGTGATCAAACTTTGAAAATCACTCGCATTAACTTCTACAGAAGGCTATAGGGGATCTACAGGAGAATCTACATGAGGAGGCCGAAAGTGCTTTTTGTAGGTTTGGAGGTGAAAAATTGATGGGAGAATGGGAATGAAGGCTACATGAAGGTGTTGAAGGGTCTATGACTATGTCAATGAAGATCAGGAATGAAGGAGATGGTTGTATTTTTTGGAAGGTCAAGAAAGCAACTTTATGGAAAAATGCAGGAATTAGGACAGATTGGTGAAATATGGCGAAAGAGTGGGGAAATATTTGAGATATGAACTGGTACAGGCTATGTTATGGAGGAATGATAAGCAAGAATGTCCTACTAGTGACCTTCACACTTACTTCTCAAAACTGACCCAAGCAAAAACCGAAAAACAGAGTTTGTCTATTTTGACCTAAAATTTAACCTAAAAAGAGAGTATTGTTGATCAGAGCTTTATGAACAGAAATTTATGTGAGAAAGCCATGGTAAATGAACATCACACTAGCAATTTGATGAAAGGCAAAATTTGTGCTTTTGGTGGCAGCAGTAGTGCCTTGCCCTCAAATCATGGTCCCAAGGAGGGAGAAAGGAGATCAAGACCTGTTGGTAGCCAATTTGGATCTTTCTCTATTACTACAGCAAACTACTTAAGAAACTTGGAGCAAGAAAAACTAATTTAACCATCAAAAGCAACCTATTTTAACAAAGCAAGATTTTAACCTAAACAACAAAAGTCAACGTATGAATGCAAGAAAAAGCATATAAATGCACAAAGGAGGTCTTGGGCACTTAGGTTGGCCCCTAACCCAAGAGCTGCAGCCCTCTAGAAAATATCAGTGCTGGTTCAAAGCTGGATTCATCTTCATTGATCAAAAAATATTAGTTACATCACAAATTTGTATGCACAAAGAGCTCGAAAATGAGCTGAGTACAAGACTGCTCAAAAGTGCAAAAAAAGAGTACGAAATGGCTAACCTATTGAGGCTTGAACCCTTTTTATTTATACAAGTGGGGACTCCCAACAGTCCTCCTAAACTTAAGGAACTCAGCTGCCTAAACTGAAGATAACAACAACTCTACTAGACTTGCTTGGCTACCCCTTTGGATCATCATTGTGTGCCTTTGTACTCTGGGATGCTGGTGGGGAACTCGAAGAAGGGGTCATTAATACAGGAGACACCTCTCCTACAAGTCCTCAGCCCTGTTTCCTCGAGTTTGGATGCCAATATGCTCATAAATGCCCGGTCCTTGTCCAAAAATGTCCAAAAATCTGCAGTAAACACTCATTATACTATTTAGCAAAGTGAGTATCCTCATTCACTCTTTTGACATAAATATATTCAAAAACGTGCACGAAACTATTTAGAATGGTGGATTAAATGAAAATAATAGGCATAATGAGCCCATATAGTTACCCATTTTTGGGGCTCATCATCACCCCCCTACTGAATGGGTTACTCATCCTCTGAGAAACTAATCTAGTTCTTCATCTTTTATAGCTTTAACAGCTTCCTTGACATCCTAGCCCTTTGAGGTGATGTCCTCTTCTCTGTCATGAAAGCCTGTTTTTTTTTTCACTTCCTCCCATTGTTTCTGTTCTTCTTCTTCCTTAACCCCTTCCAATAGTCCTAAGAGTAATGGAGGATTGAAATCAAGGCCAATCCAGTTGGCTTTCAAGTTTTGCATTAACTGTTTATATAGAGGAACTGTCATCATAGCTTCCCTCATTCTAGTTGGGGAGTGATAATCCCTGATCTTTAAACTATATGACAATGTATTCCACCTTCTCCTGCAAGCATGAAGGAAGTCATCGCTAAATAATCTCTCCATATATTCAAAATGAGCAATAGCTTGTGCTTGCTTGTCAACGTAATCAGGGAGAACTTGAGGGTTGGCTGCAAGGTGTTAATGTGCATAAATAAGAGCCAATGGTTCTGTTGGTTCTGCCCTTATCATCAAGGGCTCACTTAGTTCTTTTGCCATTATCTTTTGAATTTCCGCTGCTCTCTTTTCCTCGTGGCTCATCCAGGAAGCCATATCCATGAGTTGTAGGTCTCCCAGTGCCGCATTTGGATCCCATAAGTTCATGTCTATTAGTGCCATATTATGGACGTAAGATTTTGATAATTTGGCTTTATCCTCGGCTGAACTATTATCACATGAATGCATAAACTAACAATAATATTTAAATGGGATGGTACCCTTCTGGGCCAATGTTTTTATCTGGAATTGGAGCCACTGGTCTTTGAGATATAGTGCATAGGATCTAGTTGGCTGTCTACACTGCAAGACCTCCATTGCCCAGCTAGCCATGCAGGCCATCTAGGCTTCCTTTTCCTGCAACTGTTTTTTCAAGATCAGCACTTCAGTTGTTGCTTGAGACACTTTTTCTTCCTGTTATTTCATCATCATTTCAACGTTGGTCTGTGGCTCTTCCTCTTGTTGTTCTTTCTTTCCTGCGTCATTGTCTACTAGGGGTCCTTCTTGTTGTTGTTGCCCTTCCAATATTGGCAGCTTGTCTTCCCCTTTAGATTCCCGTTCTTATAACTGCTTTTTCAGTAGTTCATTCTCTTCCTATAGTTGGGCTCTTCTAATGCTCTCTAGGTGTCTTACCATGCCCAACTCCCTTCTCAACTCTCTCAACTAGTCTTCCATGTGCCCTATATATTCAATTTCTTTAGATTTAGCAATCTACATCCAGGTGTGGGTTTTGACCCTTTCTTTTTCTACTTCAAAGAAAAGAGGCACAACGAATTTTTATGGGATGATCTTCCCACCTTCTAGAAGATTGTAATAGGAGCCTAAATTAGGCTGAGGGCTTGGTTCAGGTATCTCTTTGGCCTTTCCTTCCTCTTGTGACTATTTTCCTCCCTTCTCTTCTAATTTTTCAGTTTCTTTCAGCTTGGCCATTGTCTCCTGTAGAGAGGTTTGAGCTTCCTGTAGGACTACCTTAGAGTCCATCAATTTGATGCTTTCCTTCCAGGTGGAAGTTTTGGGACTCCCTTTCTCATAAGTGATAGAGATTTTGGAAGGGGATTCCTCCTTTTTCTTAGTAGGTGCATCCTCGATGATTATAAGTTCTTTTGATGGTGGTTGGGGTTTGCCCACCTTAATTTTGGTGCTCCTCCTGGCCTTGAAATACATGGATGTTTATCTTTTTCTTTTTCCCCTTTGTTTTGTTGGAGTGCTCAATGCAACAAGCACAATTGCTGCTTCCTTTCCCAATGTTTCAGGGGATGTTTCTTTCTGCTGTTCTTTTCCTTCATCTTGTGTAGTCTTTCTTGTGTCTATTGTTTTTGCGTATGTCTCTGCTATATCTGGTGGTGTCTTCCCCTTTTCTTGTTGGGTCCCTGCCTCTCTGGTGGAAATATTTTTCTGGGCTTTCTTGGGCTTTTTCTATTCAACATCTGTTCTTTTCCTCTTCTCTGTTTTTGAGGCTATTTTCTTTTCTTCCTTAGGTACAATAGTTGATTTGTCAAGTATCTCCTCTTCTTTTTGCTTCTCCTCTGTTTCCTGTTCCTCCTCTGTTTGAATATTTTGTGTCTCGTCATGAATTTCCTTCTCAATTTCCTCTTTCGCTTCCTCCTCCTGACTGCCAGATGGGCTAATTTCCTCAGTCAAAGTTTTGATGTCATCTCCTCTAGACATATTCCTGAAAATTTCCCAAGCTATGGGGATCGTGTATCTTTTTAGGGCATCTTCCACCAATAATTTAATGAGGCCATGGTGGGTCGGCTGGTCTGGGACCCCTGCATTCAACTTGGTGCCACATTTTATTAAGGACTGGAGGAGGAAATATGGGAGGCTGAGTTTCCTAACTACAGGTAGGTCCATCCCATATCTCAATTCATGCAATAACCTGAAGTGATAACCATAAATTATACTGAACCTTCCTTCACAAGTGATATATTTCATTATCTGGTAGCTGACTTCACTCCATGGAGGAGGTAAGCTTGACCTTCTGACCCCATTTTTATCCTCTACAGGATGCTCCTCAAGAATGTCTTCTTAGCAACCTGTCCAAATTTGTTTTCCTCCTTACTCCAAGGGAGCCCAAGTTGAGGACCTATGATTCTTTTGATAAAATCAGGTGTAAGTTCTAGGGTCAAACCCCTGAGACAAGTTGTTGCATCTGTTTTCGAATTGGGTCTTAAGGACGTCAAAAATTCTTCAGTCACCTTATCATCATATCCATGAATTCTTTCAAAGAAAGACATCCAGTTTGTCCTGGTGAAGAGGGCCACCACCTTGGGGTGCTCATGCAATTTGTTGGAGTGGAAAGGCTCCTTTCTCATAAAACCTCTTGACATGGTGTTTAGTGGTTTCTGAAAGTGCTCGGGTGAGGAAAAAAAACAACAATTTCCAAAATCAGAAATAAAGGGATAGTTGAGTTTTATTTTTTTTGAAACTATAGGAGGAATTTCCCCTGTGCTCCTTCTTCACAACACCAATTCACAATTTTCCCCTTCTTCAAACCATTCTCAACATTAATTTTCTTCTTGGTTCTTGGAAGAAATCAATACTTTGACAGAACAGGGGCTATATAAAACAATGGTTTTTCACAGAGTAAATAGACTTGCAATTTCGTTTCCTTCCTAGGTTTGATTTCTATGATTGCATCCCCTCTTTTTACAACAGAATGTGATGAAGAAAGAGGAAGATTTTGAATGCAAATAAGGAAACAAAGAGATTGTGTAGAACTCAGAAAAGGCACAGCAGACTTTTGAATTTCTCTTTCCTTGTTTTTCTTCGACCAATACTCTATTTTTAATCCACCACCTTATCTAAACATATCTTATGCAGAGCAGGTTTTCGAGCCTACCTCATTCCCAGCTCAAATTTAACAAAAAGTCTTACCCTTTCTATTGCAAAGCTGCTCCCTATCCTTCCTGTAGAAATCCTCCTGTAGAAGGTATTCCTGCTCCTGTAGAATGCAATAGTGCTCCTGTAGAACCCGATAGTCGGGATGCTTTTGAAAATCTACCAAAAAAAAACTGGTTCACTGCTATGAAGGTGGTAGATAAGTTTTGCAGTCAAGAACTTCGTAAATGAAAATGAAACAAAGCGTGGTGGAGGCTTAGACCACACTGTACTTAACTAATGGTGTAATCCGCGGTGAGGAGGTGAGGTGACCGGATGGGTACGTTATCCCCATCTGGATTGTTGGTCCTACGCTAGTGTAATTATGGTTCTTTATGTTTCCTGACAACCATCACCTCCCTTACTCCCGTTATATGCTGCCACCACTACCCGTTTCAAATGTTTCCCTCCCGAGTTGAAATGCCAGACATGCTGACTTCGTCTCTGATCAGTAGTTTGAATTGGATGTGGCTCAATTGAATTCCATAAGGGTGTGTAAACTAAATGAGGGTGGCCAGATAGTTGGCCACTAATTCCTCTTAATCATGACCATTCCCATAGTTCATGCAGTTTTGAAATAATATTCATGCAATCGAGGAATAGGTTTAGCGACTTACCTACCTAGTCGTTATTGTGTTATGCATGCTTCGAACTTTGGCACTTCATTTCCTCATTGCTGTTGGTGTTAGTGCTCTACATGCTCAGCCTTCAGCTTATGCTGATGATTTCTCGATCAAGATCCTCTCCTTACATGCTTCATACATGCTACTGTGCTGACCTTGTCTCTGGACTTTGTTTTTCGAAGGGATCAGCTGCTATAGGAATCCTACAGGATTTCCTATAGCTGCTTCTCCTTCTGAAATTCAAGTTGATGCTTGATCAGGCTTAAAAAGATAGCTGACAAAGGTTTTGAATGAAGGAAATAGTAGTTGGGAGGCATCAGATAAGAATAAGCAAGAAGAACACTGCTACTTTATTTGTTATCATTTTTTTGTGTTACAGAATGAAAGAAGCAGAATTTTGGTATTTTGTTTGTGCAGGGAAAGAAATGCAAGTGGAAGTGTGAGTGCAAAGGGGTGGAATGGAGAGTTAGGCAGATGGATGGTGGCAGGGAGGTCCAAAGGCCTTCTAGACAAACTTATAGCCCTCGTGCTCGTTTCTAAAGTTGATTTTGGCATTTTTGTAGTTTCTACAGGATCATCTTGTAGAATACACAGAGTTTCCTATAGGACACGGAATTTAAAAAAAAATGAGACCGAGGCCTGGAAAAGGATAATAGTGATGGAGGGATGGACTATGAAGGGTGTATGTAGCATGGCCATGTCTTTTTTCTCTTGTGTGACCCTCTTGCAACCTGCAATTTATTCAAAAGAAATTATGTTTTTTTTCTCTCTCTTTCTTTTTTTTTCGAGACAGCTGGGGCACCTCCACAAGGTTTTCACCCTCACTACCTTCCTTGGGTGCCTCCAAGAGGTTTTCACCCAGGGATCTTTTATTCCTTTTCCTGTTTTTTCTATGTTTTCTTCTTCTTCTTCATTTTTGTGTTTGCTCAGGGTGTGGGTGGAGTGGAGACAGGGACCTGCTCCACTACCAACACTGATTTTCCCAGATTCTCAATGAAATCTTCCTTGGAAAGGGGCTTCCTATAGATCTTCAATCTATGCCCATTGACGAGCATGGTGATGGCATCTTTATCTATGGTCCAGATAAGGACTGAAACATTGTCATTGCATTTTTCTATTGTATATCATCCCAACCATATTGTCCTCAGTTTTCCCTTGAAATCTTTATATCTTGAATCATACAGCAACACCCAATCTCCTTGTTGGAATTGTTTTCCTTTAAGTTTTCTGTCATGCCATATTTTTCTTTGAAGTTTGACTATATCTAAGTGGATTAGGGCTTGCATTCTCTGTTCACCCAATCCATTTAGCTGAAGCAATCTTTCCTTTTGTGCATGGCTGAGATCTAAGTCCTACTGAGCTGCCATCCTTAATGTGTTATATTCAAATTCTATTGAGAGCAGAGCCTTCTTCCTGTAGACTAGCTCATAGGGTGTAAACCCTGTGGTGGTTTTCCAGGCGGTCGTATAGGCCTAGGTGGCGTCAACCAATCGATCTGCCCAATCTTTTTTGATGTTGCTAACTACCTTAGTCAAAATCCCTTCCAAAGCCCTGTTAGTGACATCCACCTGTCCATTTGCTTGTGGATGATAAGGGGTGGAAGTTCTATGCTTAATCTTGTGGTGTGTGAGCAGATCTTCAACTAAATTGGAGGTAAACTGACTCCCTTGATCTGTGACTAATTCTCTTGGATAGCCAAACTTGTAGAAGATATTTTTCCTCAAAAACTCAGCTACTTTTTCTTCTATTGCTGCTTTGATTGCCTTTATTTCTTCCCATTTTGTTAGATAATCAGTACACAGAATGGTGTAAGATTTCTATTTTGAACGAGGGTTGATAGGATACCCAAAGTCCATGCCCCACTTCTCAAATGGCTCGAAAGTCACTTGAGGTTGCAGGGGCATCTCATCCCTTGGAGTCGGTTTCCCCATCCCTTGACATTGGTCACATTGGTTGATGTATCTCCTGACATCTTGATGAAGAGTGGGTCAATAGTAACCTGCCTACAAAATTTTGAAGGAAATCATCTTTGGTGCAAAGTGGCTGCCACAAGGCCCATCATGACAAGTTAGGAGGATGTCAAAGACTTCCTCCTCCCTGAGACATTGCCTTAAAATCTGATCTGGGCCAAGTTTAAAAGATTGCCCCCAATCCAAGTGAATGGGGCACTTTTCCTCATGATCTTTCTCTTCTCTTTTTGGGACAGGTGTGGCGAAAACTGTGCTGAAACCAAGTAATTTTCTATATCAACAAACCATGTAGAGAGTACTGAAATAAAAAATAGGTGTTCATCTGGCATTTGATCATCCACCATTACTTCTTCACCTGTAGGCAAATCTAGTCTAGATAGAAAATCAGCAACAACATTTTCCTTACTTGGCTTATCAACTATAGTCAAATAAAATTGTTGCAATAAAAGTAACCATCTAATGATACGAGCATTTACATTTGGTTTATTCATCAAATACCTAGTTGCAGCATGATCAGTTTGTACAAATGTTTGATAGCCAGTGATGTAGTGTCTGAACTTGTTTAGACTAGGAGCTCCTTTTGGGTTACAGTGTAGTTCAATTCTTCCTTGGACAGGTTTTTACTGACAAAATATATGGCATAAGGCAGCTTCTCTTCAACTTGCCCTAAGGCTGCTCCTATCTCTTTGTTCAAGGCATCTATGTGAATGTGGAAAGGTAAGGCCCAGTTTGGACCTCTCAAGATTGGGGCAGTTACCAGCTTACCTTTCAAGGCATCCAGAGCCTCTTGACAGTTTTCAGTCCATGTAAACTCAGCATCTTTTCCCAAAATACCAAACAATGGAGAGGCTAGCTTACTAAAATCCTTAATGAATCTTCTATAATACCCTGCTAAGCCTAGAAAACTCCGAACATCTATTACCTTTTGAGGAGGTGGGACCCTCTGGATGATAGCAATCTTGTTGGGATCCACTTGTAATCCTTGCTGAGAAATTGTATGACCTAGAACGGTCCCTTCAGTCATCAAGAATTCACATTTTTCAGGACTGAGGGACACGTTAATTTCCCTACACTTGGCTAAAACTTTTCCCATATTAGTCAAAGCTTCCTGGAAGTTAGAACCTGCTGAAGCCCCGAAAAGCGGGTCGACAACAAGGGGGATACCCGCCCGGTTCGGACCTTGGTTCGCAGCTCCTTATCCTTTGGTATAGCGGGTCCGACTAGGGATAATGGGACCAGTTTCCCAATCTAAGATTGTGTGTGTGTGCAAAGTTGGATGATGCTAATCTAAGAGTTCTAATCTAAGCTACTTTAATCTAACTCTATGCTGTTGTAATCTAATGAAACCATCACATCTAATCTATGCTAACCCGGGATGTATTTCTTCTATTATGCGATCTAAAGAGATTTCAAATAATAACTGGTAATAAAGGTCATTCAACTACCATAAGAATGGAAATCAATGAAGATGAACTACTTTGCATAAAAAGTTAGGCAAAACAGTTATGAACAACATATCGCATAATAAGTTATTCATATATCAAACATAAATAAATGACTCCACCGTACAAAAGTGCCAAATGGTAACTCAAACATTCATGCAATAACATATAAACAACTAAAAAATGTATATCACTTTAAGAATATAAGCAGAAATGGCCAAGAGATAAAAGTACCATTTATGACTGGTCCTACTCATAAGCTCTAAGCAATAATGATTTATCTCTACCTGTTCTAATATCTACCAAGAGTACAGAAGTGCAACATCAGTAGCAGATATTAAATGCAAACATTAATAAACCTTGATCCATTCATTCATCAAAACCTCCTCTTAGGGTGCAAAAGTGTATGTTCCGAGGACAAGTTTTTGACAAATTTCTGGACCCCTCTCTAAATGCATGAGAAGGGTTTAAATACTTCTAACTAAATAACTTAATTACATAAATTTAGGATACGGTTTAAATGACCGCCCTTTACCTAAACAAACTTATTTCTAAAAATTGAATCTAATTCCTAACTATTTCTTCATTTGCTCCTTAATGTTGCGAGCATGCAACATTTTCCTGGGAAGAGTCGGCTAGTTGTTTTCTGCTTTTTCTTGAGCTACGCAAATAGAAATGGCAAGCACTGGCACCAGTTTCTAGTAAACTAGAAGATATTTTTGGGAATCATCCTCTGGCTGGGCGAATTTACTGCGTATATACTTGGTAACAACCCATATTTCTCTCAAATTGCTTCTGCTTTTGCTATCTTGGTTTCTGGACTCGTGGATGACTAAGAAAATTAGGGACTTTGCTTTCTGAACAATTTTCTTAGCAATGCTCGATTGGCGCTAGGCGCTAATCGCGCATCGAAAACTGCCTCCGTTCTTTGATCCGGGCCTTTCTGGTGCGTTTTCCACCTTTAGCGCTTTTCCCTTTACTGGGCATAAGCTTTCAGAATTTTGTAAACATGCTGCTTTTGTGAGCTTTTGAACTTGAGTGTCGAATTGCCTATTGATATCAGCATCTGTTCAGTAATACTCTGAAATCTACGTTTATGTTGCATGCGATATCCGTTTATGAGGACATCTCTTCTCTGTTCTCCGAGCATTGACGCTTTCCCTTTTTCCTTAGATATTTCCTGCACATTGCTTCATGTTGTTTCCTGTTTTTTATTCCTGCAAATCATGCAAAGGAAAAGAGTAATGATAATAAATTTTGACACAAAAGCTCTAAGCTCTACGAATGTATAAAATCATGGCATCCATAGTGAACTGACTCTTTGAAAAACACAAAATTGTCCTTCATGAATACTTTGGCGTACATTCATTAATTTCTTTTAAGGCGTGCGCTCGATTTTTTGGTTTAGGGACAGCTTTTCTTGAATGCTGAGCCGAGGAAAATTTGTGATGGTTGTTTTCTGCGACTCGCATCGTAGCATCGCGGATCGCATTATCAAGATGTGTCATTACAGAGTTTCCTGATCAATTTATCACAAGATCGCAACATCGCACTTATCGCGAGATTGCGGCATCGCGCTTATCGCAAGATCGTAGATCACACTTATCACAAGATCGCAGATCGTTGCAATTTTTTAAGTTATTGTGTGTTGTTTATGCGATGTTGCGATATGCGATGTCGCATATCAGCCATCGGATATTTGTTTCATTTATGGGCGCTTCTTAATGTATGCGATGCGATGAATTTTGCGTCGCTTCTTCGCAGTTTTTTATTGTGCTCATAAAGAAATGTTTTACTCTTCTCCGTGTGATATATTTTAAGGAGTATAATACAAAAAAAAAAATTATAAAATTTTATGAATTTTTTACTAAGGGTCCCCACTTCTCTAGTGTTATTGCTAATACTTAAAGAAGGAGGGGGGTTGTTGGTGGCCACAACAATGGCAATTCACTTGGAAGAACCAGTTATCTCTTCTTTTCTATTGAATTTTTTAAACTTCCAAAACGGAAAATTTTTCATAAATCTAAACTTTGTTATAGATAGATAGAGTACATTATGCCTTATTTTATCAATGATATTTTGTTTCAACCTCTTTCTATTCTAATTGTTTGCTTCCTCAGGCTTGTCCTTGTATTTATATCAGCCATTACTTGGTCTTGTAAAGATAAAATAAAGTCTTCTCTGTGTGCTAGCTTTAAAATATGCTCGTTTTCCGTAGGTAGAGCCTCTGCTGCCAGCAGGCGTCCATAGCCTCGACAGGGTACCCAGCAATGATCCTTTATCATGTTTAAGGTTATCTACAACCTTCAAAGAAAAATCCATATTGACAATTTTTCCTTTTTTATTCTTAAAGAACAATGTCTTGGTTTGGTAGCCAAATTATGACAGAGTCATTCACTTGATTTACACTTTTGCTGAACAAACTGGCTCGTGATGAGACCCCTTGTCTTTTGATTTCAACAATCTTGAGTCATTGCGCTGTTTTGATGGACAGTGTTTGGCAAAGTCATCAAAGTTATAATATCTGTGATCATGATAAGCCGTCTTGTGATGAGACCTCTTATTCTTTGAGATATAGTGTTTCTTGGATTGTCCCTCTAAATGCTGCGATTTTCTTTAACAGGGAGGAAATCATTGTTTTCCTTAAGAAAGCTCTGGACGACAATAATAGAGTTTGAAAACAACAGTTTTACAGAGAACCTTTATTTTGTTATTGATACCTTTCATTTTGCTGATATAAAACAATTCCTTCACTAAAGGTTGCTTTCATCAAATTTTTTGAAGTTGAAACTAGTATCATATCTAGGCTAAAGTTTTTAACTGTATCTGTCAATAATAAAGGTCATATTTTCAAAAAATTTCTATTTATACAAGCGAAAAGCTCAAAATCTGAAAGAGAAATGGTGTCTTTTCGTGAATACCGGTAGTAACCATTTATAACTAGTTTTATTATGAAAAAGAAAAGGAAAAAAACAAAACTATTCTACAAAATAGAAGAATAATCTTCTATGGAAAATATATTTTAAGGTTTTACCATTAACAGGCAAACAATCCCTTCTACCTGCTAGATCTTGTAAGACAAACATTGATGGACCTATGACTTCAACAATCTGAAAAGGACCAAGCCACATATTTTGAAATTTTGTATGTTTTCCCCTTTCTTTGTGAGCCTTATCCCATTTTAAAACTAAATCTCCCATCTGAAAATTTTTTCTAGTCATTATGTTTGAATCAAAAGAGGATTTTATTAGCACTTGATGATGAGCATGGGTTTTCTTAGCTTGTTCTTGTTTCTCTTCTAATTTAATTATTTCCATTTGTCTTAGTTGTATGGAGGAAGTAGGTACTTCATCAAAGTATTGTATTAAAGACAAAGAGGGAATGACTAAGTGAGTTGGAAGAACCACTTGTTTCCCATAAACTAAATTAAAGGGGGAAGTGCCGATCGAAGCTTTCTTCATTATTCTATTTAACCATAAAGCATTTACCAAAGCTTTATGCCAATTCTTTTGGTTCTGGTCAACTATTCTTTTAATAATCCTGATTAGGTTTTTATTTGTTGACTCAGCTAACCCATTACCTTGCGGATAGTAATTGGCCGAATATTTTAGTTTGAACCCTCTTTTAAGTGCAAACTCAGTTATTGCATTTCCAGAAAAGTATGATGCATTATCAAACATTAAAGCTGTTGGCAATCCAAACCTAGTGATTATAAATTGATCTATGAATTCGATAATATTTTCAGAATTAGCAGTCTTGAGAGGAACTGCTTCTACCCATTTAGTAAAATAATCTGTTGCCGTGAGGATGTATCTATGCTGCTTAGAAGAGTGAGGAACGATCTCACCTATTATGTCCAAGCCCCACTGACTGAATGGTTGCTCGATGTTTACCGGTTGTAGTGGCAGGGACGGCATCTTTTGTCTTCCAGTAGTAGTTTGGCAGACTTGACATTTCCTCACGTAACTGTGTGAATCTTTGAACAGCGTAGGCCAGTAATATCCTGCACGTAAAATTTTATGTGCAGTAGCATCTCCAGCATAGTGTCCGCCTGCTGGTCCATCGTGGAGTTCCTACAAAACTTTTTCAACTTCAGTTTTTTCAAGACATCTAAGAAGAACATAATCATAATTCTTTCTAAAAAGAATATCATTTATGAGCTGATATTGTTTAGCTTTCAATCTCATAGCTCTTTTCTTAGTGTGATCCAGGTGTGATGGAGCATACCCGTTCTTAAGATAATAAATGATATCAGCATACAATGATTCTGCATCGTTTAGGCTTACCTCATACATTTGTATCTCTTCAGATGAAATTTCACAGATTTGCGATGCTCCAACCAACATTTTGCTGAAGCCTTGACCTCTTACAATGTTTGCTGGTTTGATTTCAAGGTCATATTCCTGTAAAGAAGTGATCCAATTTGCTCTTTTCTCGCCCATATCCTTCTGTATTAGAAGATTTCTTACCGATGGAAACGGTACTATGATCTTAGTATGGGATTTAAGTAAGAAAGGTCTGAAATATTTGACCGCTTTGAAAACAACATAGGCCTGTTTTTCCACGTCTGAATAATTGAGTTCAGCACCTTGTAAATTTGAGCAAAAAAACGCAATTGGAGCTTCTGTTTTTTCTTGATTTTCTTGAGTTAGAATTGCAGCATATGATTTCTCTGAGGCAAATGTGTATAAAACAAAAGCTTCTGAAAAATTCGGGGTTGCTAAAGATGGAGCATTAATAATAGCGTGTTTGATCAGGTTGAATGCTTCATGTTCATCTTGACCCCATTTGAAATTTGAATTATTTTTAATCATGGTTTGCAAAGGAGACACAATTCGTGAAAAATCTGGGACAAATCTCTTTACAAAATTGATTTGACCAAGGAAAGATTGCATGGCTTTTTTATTATGAGGTAGAGATATTTCAGAGATTTCTTTGATTCTGTCAGGATCAATGCGAATACTGGATTTTGACACTATGAATCCTAGAAGTTTTCCTTCACTTAATGCGAAAAAAGATTTCTTTGGGTTAAGTGAAATCCCATACCTTAAACATCGTTGAAAAATTTGTTTTAAATCTTTGAGATGGTCGCTTCGCTTCTTGGAGTACACTGTTATATCATCCAAATAAATTACTACGGATTTATTGACTAAACCCTTAAATGCGATGTCCATGGCTCTTTGAAATGTAGTGCCGGCATTAATCAAACCAAATGGCATCTTCTGATATCCATATGTGCCCCATTTAGTTCTGAATGTGGTTTTCAACTAATCATTGGGATGCACCAGCACTTGATTATATCCTGAAAATTCATCCAAGAAAGACATTAGCTCTGAGCCTGCTACTGCCTGTAATATCTGTTCCATAGGTGGAAGAAGAAAATTGTCTTTTTGACAGGTTTTGTTAAGATTCCGAAAATCAATATAGATTCTAATATCTCCGTTTTTCTTTCTAACGGGTACCATATTGGAGACCCATTTGGAATGTCTGTCGGGGAAAATTATTCTGGCTCTTAGTAACTTATTTAGCTCAGTTTTTATCTAATTTTCTAAATTGGGGTGGATCTTTCTTAGTTTCTGTTGGACAGGTTTTTCGTTGTCAATCATAGGAATAGTATGTTGAATGATAGAAGTGTCGTACGTCTTTAGCTCATCGTAATTCCAGGCAAAAACATTTTTATATTGTCTCAAAAGACGAATATACGCTAGTTTTTCTTCAGGGACTAGGCCGATGCCTAGATTAACGTTTTGTGGTTTATCACCGGTTCCTAGGTTTACTAATTCGTAGTTCAGAGTTGAACTGTAGAGCTTTGAATTGGTAGACCTTTAAAACCAATTTTTCAAATCGTATAAGTATTCTAACTTAACCACCAATTTAGGTATAGCATTATCAGTGCTATTTTGTTGTATTTGTCGATCGTGATGGTCTTCGTCAATTATCTAATTGGAGTAGGATCCTTCAGAAGTGAGGAAATTTACAATATCAGGATCGTCATTGAATACTCTCCAATTTGTAATGTTGTCAGGGATGGATGGTCTACAGATTAATTCTATTGAGAATCTATCTGGACTAAAATATTTGGAGGGAATAAGCCTAGAGGCTACGTTAGCCAATAGGTCTGCGCTTGCGTTTTGGAGTCTCGGGATTGAAGAGATATTAAATGCTATGAAATGCTCAGTCAGATCTTGTACTAAAGATTGATAGTGTTTTAAATGACCTGATAGGCAATGTATAGTGTTACGTACCTGTTTAACGATAATCTCAGAGTCTCCGAAGACTTGAAGATACTTGACGTTTAACCAAATTGCTTTGTATAGGCCTTGCACCAAGGCCTCATATTCTGTTGTATTGTTTGTGCAATTGAATTCGAGTCTGCACGTAAGCATAGTCTTGTTTCCTTCTGGACTAATCAGAACGCATCCTTCTCCTGCTCCTTTGTTAGATTTAGAGCCATCGAAATATAATTTCCAAAACAAAGATGTATTTACGGGTTCATCTACAAAATTAACACACTTTGCACTATTAGTTTGGGAAAAAATTTCGACTTGGGACAAAACTGAATTTTCTAAGTAAGGTGATGTGTGAGCATTGAAATTAGCGAGAAAAGAATTTACTGAGTAATTTCCTATGATACTGTTGTTATACGATACTGCTTCATTTTCTCCCTCTAATTCTGTTACTATGTACTTCTGGTGTAACTCTCGTTCAACCTTTATTTGATTCGGTTTACCGTTGTAGGGTAACCACATGTGCGACTAGTCAGTTGCAAAGTATCCATGGAGTTTCTCGAACCAGTCCCTGCTAAGAATTAAGCCATAGAATTATGGGATATCAGCCACTAGAATGTCAATAACCTGACATACCTTCGGGTTAGATGACAATCTTATGGTTACTTGATTAATTTCACCAATCACTTCGACTTGAGATCGATCAAGCTGAACTATGTGTACTGCTGATTTTTGTGGTTGAACATTTAACTTAGCACATATTAATCTGGGTAAAATATTCGATGAAGCACCGGAATCTACCAAAAAATTGTGCACATTTTTATTGAAAATTCCATAAGTGAGAAGAAACGAGGGAGTGTGAGATCTTGATCTTCCTCCAATCAAGGCGATATCATTTGGATCAATCTTATTAATCGCGTTAGTTGGAGGTCTTCCCATGTTGTGGGAAGCTTGAGAGAGTACAGTGGCAGGCAATGGTACAATAGGCTCGACATGTAATTCTTTCATCATTATCTTCTGTTGATGCTTCAATTTGCTGAATTCATAGACGTTAATATTAGCCCTAGTCTTTTTCATGTCGTCAATAATATTGTACTCCATTTCATTCGACACTATCAGTGTTTTTGATGTAGTTGTTTGATCTGCTTAGACTGGGCTAGATCGAGTCGCTTTAGTGGTTGTCTTCTTTGTTGCGACTTTATCTTTTGTTGTAGGGCTTGTGCTCTTCTACTTAGGGGTAGTTTGGGGAGGATCAAGCTGATTTTTGCTTCGTGTGCTAACCAGAAATACTTCTTGATCCTCTTCTTGTGGGAGGATGGAATCCTACATTCCTTGTAATTCCACAACTTCTTCGTCATCGGTCTTCCCTTCAGTGGCACTTTCTTCTTCTTTGTCTTCCTCAGTTTTAGCATTGGAGATGGCATTGGGTGGTCTTGCATCCGTTGAAGGACCTCTTTTAAAAGCTCTGTAGGGCTTTTTTAAAGAAGTTTATGCTACTTGCTTTTTTATGTCAATCATCTCATTAGACATGGTCTTTAATACTTTCTGCAATCCTTCCAAACTGAAAGGGTCTTTTGTTTGTTTCTTCTTGTAGTCTTCCTTGAAGGTGACTTTTTAGACTTTCGTTCCTCTATCGCGGATCTCTTTTCCAGGGCTATTACGTGTTTCTCTACTGCTATATCCTCTGTCATGTTTTCAACTAAGGTTGTTTTATTTGCTCTATCCACGAAGATTGCTATGTTTTATGGTAAAGCAGTAATATACCATTCACATCATACTTCTTCGCTGGGTTGGGAAGCAGTGGGAATTTTGTTGAGAATTTTATTGAACCGTAAATCGAAATCTTTGATAGGTTCTTTAACTTGGGACTTAAGATTGGCTAGCTCATTGATTAATGTTGTCGTTGATCCGTCATCGCCAAACTTGATAAGGAATTGATTGTGGAAGATATCCCAACTTGTGATAGACTCGGAGGGTAATGAAAAATACCATGACCCGGCTATCCCTTGCAGTGTATAGGGAAAAAGCCGAACAATAGCATCTTCGTTAGTAACTCCGTTGAGATTGATAGAAAGCATCAAATTGTTTATGTGCTCTTCCGCTAGCATGCCTGCTTCTGGATTGAATTTGGGCAGCCATTTCTCAGGATGGGCCGGTATTTGACTCAAGGGCGCGGGCATTAAAACTGCCCCAGGGTTGTTCCATGGAGACTGGGCCATCGTTGAGCTGCTAGTAGAGAAAAGTGCAGAAGATGATCTCTGTGGCTGGGAAGATGAGGATACTATGATCGTAGATGATTGAAGAGGGGTTGTCGGAGTCCTAGTAGACGGATGGATGATGGTTTGGAATGGAGGTGTGGGTGGTTGACTTCGCGGTGAGGTAGTTGAAATGGGCGATGTAGACGAAAGACTCTCACTGTCAGACTCTTGTGGTGATTTCCTCGCTCTTTTCCTGTTGGGAAGAGGTAACTCAGTTGGCTGGATGCCAAAATTTTCACTCTTTAACCTGGTTAGGGGATGAGCAAGATTGTATTGCAAAGTCACACTTCTTTTAGATTTATCAGACCTCTGAGGAGAAATAGAAAATCCCTGAAGTTTGTGAATCAGAGATTCAACTCTAGGAGGTTTAATGGTAGATTGGTCTGAACTATCAGGGCATGTAGCAGCGATTGATACTCGAGCGACTTCTGATTCTAGATTTAAATATATTGTAGAAGTCGGGGGAGATGATGAGGGCGTTTTACTCTCAGAATGGTATTTAGATTTTGGTTTAAGTGCCATTCATAGTTCAAGCCCTCCTTTTAGCGCCAAATATGTTGAAGCCCCGAAAATTCGGTCGACAACAAGGGGGATACCCGCCCGGTCTAGACCTTGGTTGGCAGCTCCTTATCCGTTTGGTATAGCGGGTCCGACTGGGGATAATGGGACCAGTTTCCCAATATAAGGGTGCATGTGTGTGCAGAGTTGGATGATGTTGATCTAAGAGTCTAATCTAAGAGTCTAATCTAAGCTACTTTAATCTAATTCTATGTTATTGTAATCTAATGAAAATAGCACATCTAATCTATGCTAACCCGGGATGTATTTCTTCTATTATGCGATCTAAAGAGATTTCAAATAATAACTGGCAATAAAGATCATTCAGCTATCATAAGAATGGAAATCAATGAAGATGAACTACTTTGCATAAAAAGTTAGGAAAAACAGTTATGAACAACATATCGCATAATAAGTTATTCATATATCAAACATAAATAAATCACTCCATCGTAAAAAAGTGCCAAATGGTAACTCAAACATTCATGCAATAACATATAAACAACTAAAAATTGTATATCACTTTGAGATTATAAGCAGAAATGGCCAAGAGATAAAAGTACCATTTATGACTGGTCCTACTCATAAGCTTCAAGCAACAATGATTTATCTCTACCTGTTCTAATATCTACCAAGAGTACAGAAGTGAAACATCAGTAGCAGATATTAAATGTAAACATTAGTAAACCTTGATCCATTCATTCATCAAAACCTCCTCTGAGGGTGCAAAAGTGCATGTTCTAAGGAAAAGTTTTTGACAAATTTCTAGACCCTTCTCTAAATGCATGAGAATGGTTTAAATACTGCTAACTAAATAACTTAATTACATAAATTTAGGATACGGTTTAAATGACCGCCCTTTACCTAAACAAACTTATTTCTAAAAATTGAATCTAATTCCTAACTATTTCTGCATTTGCTCCTTAATGTTGCGAGCATGCAACATTTGCCTCAGAAGAGTCGGATGGTTGTTTTATGCTTTTGCTTGAGCTACACAAATAGAAATGGCAAGCACTGGCACCACTTTCTAGTAAACTAGAAGATATTTTTTGGAATCATCCTCTGGCTGGCTGAATTTACTGCGTATATACTTGGTAACAACCCAAATTTCTCTCAAATTGCTTCTGATTTTGCTATCTTGGTTTCTGGACTCGTGGATGACTAAGCAAATTAGGGACTTTTCTTTATGAACAATTTTCTTAGCGATGCGGGATTAGCGCTAGGCGCTAATCGCGCATCAAGAATTGCCTCCGTTCTTTGATCCGGGCCTTTCTGGTGCATTTTCCACCTTTAGCGCCTTTCCCTTTACTGGGCATAAGCTTTCATAATTTTGTAGACATGCTATTTTTGTGAGCTTTTGACCTTGAGTGTCGAATTGCCTATTGATATCAGCATCTGTTCAGTAATACTCTGAAATCTGCGTTTTTGTTGCATGTGGTATCCGTTTATCAGGACGTATCTTCTCTGTTTTCTGAGCATTGACGCTTTCCCTTTTTCCTTAGATATTTCCTGCACATTGCTTCATGTTGTTTCGTGTTTTTTGTTCCTGCAGTTCACGCAAAGGAAAAGAGTAATGATAATAAATTTTGACACGAAAGCTCTAAGCTCTACGAATGTATAAAATCATGACATCCATAGTGAACCGACTCTTCGAAAAACACAAAATTGTCCTTCATGAATACTTTGGCGTACATTCATTAATTTCTTTTAAGGCGTGCACTCGATTTTTTGGTTTAGGGACAGCTTTTCTTGAATGCTGAGCCGAAGAAAATTTGCGATGGGTGTTTTCTGCGACTTGCATCGCAGCATCGCGGATCGCATTATCAAGATGTGTCATTGAAGAGTTTCCTGATCAGTTTATCACAAGATCGCAGCATCGCGCTTATCACGAGATCGCGGCATCGCGCTTATCGCAAGATCGCCGATCGCGCTTATCGCAAGATCGCAGATCGCAGATCGTTGCAATTTGTTAAGTTATTGTGTGCTGTTTATGCGATGTTGCGATATGCAATGTCGCATATCAGCCATCGGAGATTTGTTTCATTTATGGGCACTTCTGAATGTATGCGATGCAATGAATTTCGCATCGCTTATTCGTAGTTTTTATTGTGCTCATAAAGAAATGTTTTACTCCTCTCCGTGCGATATATTTTGAGTATAATACAAAAAAATTTATAAAATTTTATGAATTTTTTACTAAGGGTCCCCACTTCTTTAGTGTTATTGCTAATACTTGAAGAAGGAGTGGGGTTGTTGGTGGCCACAACAGAACCATAAGGGGTAAAGTCATCCATATAGATCTCCACTAAATCATGAACCAGTTCAGCAAATATGCTCAGTACTGCTCTTTGGAAAGTGGCGGGAGCATTTCACAACCCAAAAGGAAGGACCCAGTATGCATAAGTACCCCATGGACAAGTGAAAGTAGTCTTATCTTGGTCTTCCAGGCTAGTTTGGATCTGGTTCTACCCGCTAAACCCATCTAGGATGGAGAAGAACTTCTTCCCTACCAGGCCATCTAACACTTGATCTATGAAAGGAAAAGGGAAATGGTTCTTCTTGGTGGTCTTGTTCAGTTCCCGATAATCTACATAGATTCTCTACTTCCCATTTTTCTTTGCCACTAGTAGTAGAGGAGAAACCCATTCGTTGTCAGAGATGGGGTAGATGAATCCTGCATCCAACAAATTTTGTAGTTCTTCTTTGACAATGTCCTTAAGGGCTGGATTCATCCTCCTTTGAGGCTACCTGAATGGTTTACAATCTTCTTTAACGTAAATGTGATGAGTATAGACTGAAGGGTCAACTCCCTTCATCTCCTTGTAACTCCAAGCAAAAACATCAAGTGATTCTTCAATCAGCTACATAGTTCTTTCTCGTGAGAGGTGGATAGGGATGAGTTGATCTTCAAGGTTCTTTTTGGGCCAAATTCCACATTCTTAACTCAAAGGGAGGTTGGATCAACCACACAGAGATCAACTAAAGGATTATCTTGGGTTTCTTCCAGCAGATCTTCTAAGGGGAACACACTGGGGGGTGGATTCTGAATCAAGTTCTTAATAAGATCATGCTCGGTTTGTGGACCCCCCACGGTAGCTTCTACTATATACAATGGTGCAGAATAGAGTTCCTCCTCGTCTTCCTCCTCCAACTAGAGAGGTAAATCATGTTCTAGCATAGGTTGGGAAGGAGGATAGAGGACGAGTTGTTTTGACATATGCCCTGATTGTCATGTTCCCATCTCGACAACTGATGTAGGCATCTGCAGTATCCAATCAAGGTCTTCCCAGGATGAGAGGTTACCCAGTGAGCTTTGCCTTTGGTTGGAGAACCAAGAAATCAGCAGGGTACTCTCATGAATCAATAGAGACCATGACATCTTCCACAATCCCCTCAGGGTTCACAATGGAGCGGTCTGCTAACTGCAGTACTGTTGAGGTCTTTATTTGGGAACCCTGAAGGTTGAGTTTGAGCATAGTGTCCCTGGTCATCACATTAATGGCAGCCCTTAGATCAATAAAGGTATGAGGGATTATGGTGCCATTGATGTGGACATCGTCTACAAGAATCCCAGGGTCTAGATATTTCAAACAAATTACCTGCCCCAACATTAGGTCGGACAGTTGTCCTATGACATTGATAGTTGGGGCATCTTGTTGTGGGGGAAAGTATCCAACTCGGAATGACCCTAACCCACTCTAAGGGTGACAGTTCCTTAGCAACAACTGAAAGCAAAGCTATCTAAAGTTACTTCTTTATGACATGCAACAAATAAAAGGAAGAGATCCACTTACCGATGTCTTGCGCAAACGGTCGATCCGATCTCCTCTGTTCGCCGCTGGCTTCCAGCTCCAAGTCTTTTCACGGGCCCAGCTATACGAGATCCTGCAAACAAGACAAAGAAAGGAAACTACAAGAAGCATGCATTCATAATCGATTCAAGGATTAGCATAAATCAAAGACGCAAGTAAGACAATACACCATTGAAACACATGCGAATAGAAGAACCTCAAATGCTTTATTAATATATGGAAGTAAGGTTCAGGTGGTGATACAACCATGAAAGGTCTAATCCAGCATCACCTTCCCGACGGAGAGAAATCTCTTCTTCACCTCTCTCAAGCAATCACCCAATACTCTCAACTGTAAACCAACAGCAATTCTTTGCACCGAATTCTGCCCTCTAGATCCCATGGGATGAGATCCTTATATAGAGTTTTGGAGTGAAGATAAGTCAGCTTGATGTGTGACTTGTTGTCCTCTTCAACTCCAGTTGTTCTTCAGTCCTTCACTCGGAGTTTCTACCTTCCACTTGGAGTTTTAGAAGCTCTTAACTCATCATTAGGCGAATCTTCTGATCCAAGTGTCATTTTGGAAGCTTCCTGGGCACTGGCACATTGAGAAAAGATTCCTCCACATGTCAAAGTACGCCCAGCGCAGGTAGCCTTTGTTGCACTTGCTATGCAGCGCAGGTACACCACAGAGCTTTTGACTTTCAGCGCAGATGCCTAGTGGAGCAGCTGCTTTGATCCAAAATTGACCTGTTTTTGAGTGTTTTTCAGTGGAGAACTGATTTGCAGTGCTGTGGTTTGCTGACCTTGTTCCTCTAAGGGTAAGAACAACATGTTTAGGGACTTTGGATCCCTTAGATTATTGACATTTCATGCTCTATGATGTAAGGCACAAAAATGTCTATAACAGTTGCCCCTTAAAGTATGAGGTCGTTTATCGGGTGAAATGCTTTATTAGGAGGATCCGAAGTTCATTCAATCGTCAGGAGGTGACCTATAACAAAATACAATACAATACATTATCTTTTCATACTTTGTTTTCATGATCTAGCTGATGCGGGCATTTCCCATGCTCAGCTTTATAAATACATTTGCTGTACATAAACAGACGATCGTCTGATAATAGACTGATAATTCTCCGCTTTTAATTATCATCCTTTTAGTAGGATGATCATCTGCTGCACATGTCTATGTTTTTATCTCCTGAATATATATCGCAACCCGGATGGATGAAACTAGATCCGGGGTCTTCAAACTTGTCCGATCTACACTCTAGTACAAGTCGATCCATGTGAGAATTTCTTGAAGTCGAACATGGAAAGACATCGCTTGATTACCAGTCAATAATGTAAACTGTTAACAAGTGCGAGAGGAACCACCGATAATGATGATGACCCTCAAGGTACTGCAGCACAATTCACGTGGTGTGAATATAGGATCTGACGTCGAACACCACGCAAAGTCTCCTGGTCGAAGGTCATTAATGTATACCTATCGTCGGGAGTGAGAAACTTGCCATTGAGGCATGCAAGCTTCAAAGTACTGAGGGGGTGTTCCTAGATCAACTTCTTGGATAATGAGCTGGTGTCGAAAAGAAGTGATCCGTCAAAGGAGGGCCTTAATGAATCCCACATCAGTGACACGGAACAGAGCTAGTGATGATGGTGAAAACGATCTGTGAAATATGATTCAGGGTGGCGGTCATGGAAGGATGAACGATGATGTACGGTAGTGGATGGGACCCGGTTGACACTTTCTGAATGACATCTCTTGAACATATAACAACACTGATGTGATGGATCGGTAGCATTACCCCATGTATGGATGGTATGGCGAGACCATGGTGAAGGGACCGGTGAATGATAATAACGCAACCCGATATTTACGGAGGCAAAAGTGTCATGTTCAAGAGCGACTTGCTACCATTAAGCTTTGAGGTTCTCCCAGTTTTTCCCCAGTCATTTCTGACCAGTACCTCTTTATTTTTGTCAAGCTTGAGGAGGATAACATATGCTTGTTCTATAACCTGCCCTTCGGGCAAGCCCATCGCTATGTTTTAACGAGCCTAGCGATAGGGAAACTTGTTCTCGTCTAAAGACAAGTTTGTCGCTATCTAATATTTTTAACGAGCCCAGCGACAAAGACAACTCGGTCCTTTTCATTTTTAGAGAGTCTGAAAAGTGTACATAAAGTAGACTCCAGGGGTCATTTTTCGTCATCTAATCCCTTAAGTCCGAAAAAGTATAAAACAATACAGAAGGGATGAATGTTCGATATCTTTATCGAGCCGAACTAGACAAGCGCTCGATCTTTTTGTGCAATAATCCCTCAGGTCCAAAAAGATTAAAATCTAGAGGAGGGATAGCTCTTCCGGTCCTTTTAACGAGCTGGGAGGCCAAAACTCGGCAAACTTTTCATATTTTACGAGTCAGTGAAAAGAGCTCAAAGAAGACTCGTATTTTGAGGAACGAGTGATAAACAGGGATAGCAGCAGATTCCAGGTACAGGTTGGAATTTTCCAATCACGGCAGTATTACAAGGATGGCTACGTGGGATCACTCTTCGTAGCTGTTCCTCAAAATAGGTAAACAATCAAGTGGATGTGAATGATCGGCCAAATGAAAAGTGGAGGTGACGGTGCACAAACATGACCAAGGCTTTTATGGCTGATGAATTTACGGTCTCAAATGGTTATTTACCAGTTCATTTTTTCTGGATGAGCTTGAACTATGGGGGGAAGCTTGCTCACATGCTTATGTTTATTTTTTAACGAGCATGAAGTCCGCGTTAAAACTGCTCGGTTTTTCGTTTATTTTTTAATGAGCATGAACTATGCCAAAACTGCTCGTTTTTGCATTTATTTTTTAACGAGCATGAACTTTGCCAAAACTGCTCGTTTATTTGCATGCCCCCAGCATCATAATAACGCATGTCAAAGGAGGGTGCCCCCCAAGCTTCATTGCATTAAACTTGGTGGTTGGAATGAAGGTTTACCTTTGAATTTTGAAAAGGGGATTTGTTTCATTTTTTAATGAGGTTGACATAGTAAAAGAACTATCCTCATGATTCCTTGTTTCATTTTTTAACGAGGTTGACACGAGATAAGAACCGTCCTCGGAGCCCACTGTGTTTACAGTATTTCCATTAGGGCGATGATCCATGCTGACAAAATATTTAGGAATCTTCTGAATCCGTTAGACATAGAAGATTTCATATTGTAGGTTTCCACTGTGGCTACTTCCGCCAGATTACTCGCCGGCGGTAGGGAAAAAGTACCCATTAAGGCAGGGTCTTTTAGGAGACCTACTCCGATATTTTGGAGTGATTGATTACTTTCATGGATCATTGTGCTGCTTCCCGTAACTTGAGAACTGTTGGGGAGAAATGTTTGTTGGTCGACGATCGTAATTTTTCGTTGAAAAGGAAATACAATCCTCCTGAAGTAGGTCGACACAACTGCAACCATGGCATATATCCAAGGCCTTCCCAGTAGGATGTTGTAATCAAGGTTTCCGTCGATTACTTCAACATCAACTTCTACTGTTTTGCCCCCCAGTTCAACTTGCAAGTTATTTAAAATCCCGTATGGAGTGTATGATCGTCCATCAAATGCTTTTAAGGTCGTTGACGATTTCGACAAGGGTGGTGAGCCTAAATTTTTCCAGCAACTCATCGACATAAGACATGTAGATGCCCCCTCATCAATAATTGTTCGATGAACAGTTTTGTTGAGGGCTTTCACTTGAATAAGGAAAGCTAGTTGAGCTGGTATCTGAGGGTCATATCCTTTATGATCAAAGGCCACAAGATTGGAATCCATTGGGCCAATCCCACCTATGGCTGATAATAAAGCTTGCTCTTGGGAGGTGCAATTTTGCGCTACCTCAAGTGTCGACATAGCGGACGACGATTGGGTCAGGTCCTCTATTATATTATAATCCTGTGTTATTTTTTCACGAGGATTAAATGTCGATTTGTGTACTACTCCCTTTGGCGACTTTATCATTGGTTTAGGAACGATGGGTGGCACAACTTTGGTCAAAGTTGTTGTTGAACTACTAGGTTGTTTATTTGCCTTGTTGTTCAACTGCTTTGGATTCCTGTAATCTTTATTCCTTGTCAAAGCATTATTCTGCTACTTTGAGGTAGACAATATAAGCACTTGGGATCGGGAAGCATTTTGATTAGCAACCAGATTTTGTCTTGGATTAGGAAACGGATCAGTCAATATTGATGGGGTTTTCGAACTCTTAAAGAGCTTCTTAACTTCAGCTATATGTGGACAATCTTTCGTCCAATGATCCTCATCGCATATATGACACCCTGTCGGGGGTTTCCCTTTCCTTTTCTTTTTCTTCTTGCCCCCTGGTTGTTTCAGTCGTTTGCCCTTGTCGGTCGACATGGCATTTACTTCTGAGGCAAGAAGTTCCTCATCTGCATTTTGACTAGAAATTTTGTGTTTTCCAGTCACGCCATTACTGGCGTGAGAGTTAGTATTTGATTTAGGAGGGGGAGGAATTGAAAATTCAGGTCTACGCGCGTCAGGTATTTTGTCGTAGAGCGTGCCCGACTGAGTATATACTAAGTCTAACTATTGAGCACGAGCAATGACTTGCTCCTCTGTTACGACTCCTCCCTTGGCCACATCTTCCGTTATAGCGGGAAGTAACGACTTTATAAACCATTTAGCTATCAGCTGATCGGGAACGTAAGTTTTCACCATCCTACGACGACGTCGCCACTCATGTATATGATCAGATATGTGAGTGGCCGTTGTCTGTTTGAAGTTGGTAAGGAGTTTTGTTCCCGTTTCATACCTTATCGATAATTGAAAATGGGTTAAGAAAGTCGTGGCTAAGGAGCTGAAATTGTCGAAAGAGGCTCTTGGCAATCCAATGTACCATTTAGCCGCTGGACCTGTCAATGTCCTCTGGAAGAGGCGAAGTCTTATCGAATCATCGTTTAGAGTGTTCGATGAACACCACAAATGAAAAGTCATGACGTGATTCGACGGGTCATCACCTGGATTTCCATTGAATTTAGGAATGTCCGATGGAAGTTTATGCAGAATTGCTGGCCACCAAGGGGCATAATCAATTGGATCATTTGTCAGCCGGTTTAGATATGGTAATTCTAGAGTTGCTACAAAAGGCAACTGTTGGTTCAGGTTGGGCGAAGCATATCCAGGATAAGATGGTATCGCCTGAGCAATGGGTCTTTGCAGACTAGCATAATGCTGACAACTCTGACAAGGTTGATGGGTATAACCATTATAGCATCGTTGCCCATTACTTACAAAGACTTGTTGCTCAGGTCCTTGATATGATTGCTGGAATGGCGGTTGTTGAGATTGAACCAGCTCTGGTTGTTGGACCATTTGTTGTTGACCAATACTGGATGATTGACCAAGATGAGGAGTCACAGTACTTGTTTGAGCCTAAGTCGCTCCAGATAAGGAGGCACTACCCTGAGATTGTGATTGAGCCACTGAGACAAGAGGTTGTTGTATTACAACAGGTAGCGCTTGTACTTGCGACGCATTCGCCATAGCAGGTGTGGTGGGAATATTCGACACAGGGTGTACTGGTTGCATTGAATATGCAACTTCTGATCGTTGAGGCAGTATTGGTACCCAACCGCTGGATGTAATTCCAGTTTGACCTGATCCTTGTTGTAAACTCTCATATGGTTGTTCTCTAGGAGGGAACAATGAAAGAGCATACTGCCCTCCACATGGTGGAAATCCAGTACTTAAAGGGTAAATTGGCCTTTGAAGACACATTGGATCAATTTGTTGAGTTTCAACATAAGAAGTACCAGATGATAATCCGGATGAAGAACAAGGAACTAACCATATTGTCATCCCTGATTGGACTCCGGCTTGTTGTTGACAATTTGTCGGGACAGATGGTATACCAGCGAACATCGTTGGAGTAGCAGCAGGGGGTTCTGCTGCTACTGTGTCAGACGACACAGTCCTAGATGTCGACGGTTGTTCAGACATATCTAGTCTATCCAAAAGATTTCTTAGCGATTCTACAAGAACTTACGATGCCAAAAGACTAACTTCGAAGATCAACGCAGGAATAGGAGGTGATTATGTTCCGTTTAAAATGAATTTTATTATGACGACGCTTTTAGACACAACTTGCTTTTTCACTTTTTAAGAGTCGAGAAAAAGCTAAAGATGACTCTAGTCTCCTTCGATGTATTAATGAGCCCGAAGTGACAAATGCTCGGATGGACTTTTTCAGTTATAGAGTTTGAAAAAGGCCAAAAGAAACTACTCTGGAGTTCTAGGCAGAGGGTGTGCCAAACTTTTCGCGAAACCACAGAATACGTTTTACGGTACGAGTGGTCGATCTTCGTGAATGTTGTGTTCACTGCATCGCGATCAGTAGGGCGGCCGACACGGCTTCCTATGGATAAAGGCCTTGTTCCTATAGGGGTCTCCCAATATACGTGACGGTACGCGGGAGCACAAATCCGTATTAGTGCTATCGTCTCTCAGGAGGAATCACCCACCTTCGTAGAGATCGACAGTCACTATGTTTAAAGACGCCGGTTCATGTCTCTACCTAGACCTCTACTGTGTTTCGTTATGTTTCAAAGCGTTGTTAGATAAATTCAGTTCTTTTTAGGTTGATCTTGCTTAGCAGTTTGCCTTTATGGATCACCACGTGATGTATGATACAACTCCTAAATGCAGTCTAAGAATGATAAGCAGGCTTTTTCAATTCTTTCAACTTATGAAAACCTTAACTACTGAAGGAAAAGAAAGACATCATCTTTTCAAACAGATCATAGAGCACACACTGATGCACTTTTCCTAAATCGACATGCAAACTGTCAAAATTCACATGCACAATGCAAGTATTTCTTTTCTTCTTCCTTAATGTTGATGTATTACAAAAAGAAAGCTGTTGTATAATTTCGAATTCAATTTCAAGCGAAAGCAAACAAGTTTTTGTCCAATAATCAAAAGAACACCTTAATATTCACTCGTTTCAACACAAGAAATACTGAAATTCGAACCATATAACGAAAGCAAATGCTTAAGCAGCTATGAACAGCAATAAACTAGCTCTTAGAATCACAACGACACTTTATCACAGGCCTAGATCCAAGAGGTCACAGCAAGACTAGTTCACTTTCGCTACGGGAAACTGTGAATGAAAGCAAGAAATACAATAAGAACAATCACGGTTTCTTCATACAACTGAGGCGGAATGAAGGCAAAGAAAAGTAGTTTCAGCTGGGTATACAGGTTGACAACAGGCTGCAAAAACAATACTGAAAACTGGGCAACAGACAGTGGGGAATCCCAGTTGCACAAGGCAAAACTGGATCAGCGCAGGTGTTGCACTGTCAATCTGACATGCAGTGCAGGTAGCCCCTTCGGGACCTGCGTTGTAGCGTAGGTAGCCTTTGCTGCAGCTGCACTGAAGAGACAACTCTCGTCTCTCTCAGATTCCGGGTCACAGTTTGCTCAAAAATCAATGGTTTTTGGCCAAATCAGAGGCTGTCAGTCAAGTATACACTAGAGGATGATTAAAGGAAGATGAACACTATCACAAAGAGCTAAAAAGAGTCCTTGTGGATCAGCTCTTCAAATCATAAACTTGCCCAGCACTGGGCTAGAGTAGCTGCCCTCTACTTTGCATTCGAAGGACTCGAATGCAGTTCGATTCGGTACTTCCTTTGTTTAAGAAATGAATCGCAAGAAACACAAGCTACCAACAAGACACGGTCCCCAGTGGAGTCGCCAGTCTGTTGTGGGGGAAAGCATCCAACTCGGAATGACCCTAACCCACTCTAAGGGTGACAGTTCCTTAGCAACAGCTGAAAGCAAAGCTATCTAAAGTTACTTCTTTATGACATGCAACAGATAAAAGGAAGAGATCCACTTACCGATGTCTTGCGCAAACGGTCGATCCGATCTCCTCTGTTCGCCGCTTGCTTCCAGCTCCAAGTCTTTTCGCGGGCCCAGCTACACGAGATCCTGCAAACAAGACAAAGAAAGGAAACTACAAGAAGCATGCATTCATAATCGATTCAAGGATTAGCATAAATCAAAGACGCAAGTAAGACAATATACAATTGAAACACATGCGAATAGAAGAACCTCAAATGCTTTATTAATATATGGAAGTAAGGTTCAGGCGGTGATACAACCATGAAAGGTCTAATCCAGCATCACCTTCCCGACAGAGAGAAATCTCTTCTTCACCTCCCTCAAGCAATCACCCAATACTCTCAACTGTAAACCAACAGCAATTCTTTGCACCGAATTCCGCCCTCTAGATCCCATGGGATGAGATCCTTATATAGAGTTTTGGAGTGAAGATAAGTCAGCTTGATGTGTGACTTGTTGTCCTCTTCAACTCCAGTTGTTCTTCTGTCCTTCACTCGGAGTTTCTACCTTCCACTTGGAGTTTTAGAAGCTCTTAACTCATCATTAGGCAAATCTTCTGATCCAAGTGTCATTTTGGAAGCTTCCTGGGCACTGGCACATTGAGAAAAGATTCCTCCACATGTCAAAGTACGCCCAGCACAGGTAGCCTTTGTTGCACTTGCTATGCAGTGCAGGTACACCACAGAGCTTTTGACTTTCAGCGCAGATGCCTAGTGGAGCAGCTGCTTTGATCCAAAATTGACCTGTTTTTGAGTGTTTTTCAGTGGAGAACTGATTTGCAGTGCTGTGGTTTGCTGACCTTGTTCCTCTAAGGGTAAGAACAACATGTTTAGGGACTTTGGATCCCTTAGATTATTGACATTTCATGCTCTATGCTGTAAGGCACAAAAATGTCTATAACACATCTCTCTTTCGCCTACTTGGGTGTCTGAAGAACTTCTCCTTAATCATCTTGTTGTATATAGGCACATCATTTATGGCTTGGAGAATTGGTATTTTTACACATAACTGTTTCAATTCTCCCAGAAGTTCAATTTCTTCTGGAGCTGGTTGTGTTGTTCCAGTTAGTCTCTCAAGAAAGGGTGGAATGAATTTGGGTTCACTTTCCTGTTTTTCTTCCTCATCCTCCTTAGGAGAATGAGGTTGTCTATCTGGGAGAACCTTCCCATACCATAGGTTAATCTCCTGAATCTCCACAACATAGGTTGGGCATGATGTTTCCCCAGTCTATACCTGCTAAGCTTGTCGATTGTTGGGGTTCGGGTTGAGCTGAGTAGGTATTTGGGGTTGTCTTGGAGGAGCAGGAGGTAATGGTTTTGGTTGATTAGGTGGTGGAGGCAAAAAAGCGGGAGAAGAGTTATACTAGGGCCTACACCCTTGATGAGGTGCATTCCACTGAGGCTATGGCTGAGCATAAGAGTGAAATGAGTGAGAAACTAACAGATCTTGGTATTGAGGAGGATATGACCAAGGAGGGGGTGTGGACTAGGAAGTATGAGTAGGGGGACCCCAAGAAGCCATTGAAGTGGCTTGATTGGGGTTGTAATATCTTTGGGAGGTCCCTTGCATTCCCTGCTGGTAAGGTTTGGGTCCATGTGGCCTCCTTTGGTTCATGAAATAGAGTGGTTTAGTCGCTCCTTCAACCCCCTCATATGCAGCTTTGATTCCTGGCAAGGGAGGTCACTGATTCATAGGATGGTCTTGTCCACAGAATACACACACTTCTATAAAGTGTAGTGGACATTCGTTCCTAGGTGCTTTCTTGTGCACCTGGTACAAAAGGTGGCCAAAGCTCTCTCGGCTCCCTCTTGTCTCCTTTTGATATGAAAGGTATCCATTTGCATGGCAAGAGTCTGCCTCAACTCACTCTTAAAATCTTCCAGCTGATTCTCAACTTTGTTTCCAAGGGATGAACTAGATGAGGACGTACTTGCTAAAGGTTGACCTCCCTTACCTCTCTTTCTAGCTGACCTGGAATGGTTTCTAAACACATTCTTTATGTCATCATAAGGTAGTTGGTAGATGTCACCCCTAGCCAGCAAATGGAGGATATCTAAAAGGTCTTCAGGGACTCCTATGAGCAGGACCAACTTCAGGGATTCAAGGCCAAGTGTGCACCTAGCCCTTTTATAACTTAGTTGAAACCTCTCTTCATAGTCTTCTAAAGATTCATCACTACCCATGGTCATTCGGAAGATTTCTTCATTGGTTTCCTTTGACCTGCAATCGTCATGGTATTTTTTGTTAAAGGCTTGCTACATATGAGCCCAAGTCGTTATATTGTTTCTAGGTAACCCCATGAACCAGCGCAAGGCTGCATCCTTGAGGGTAGAAGGAAACTGTTTCAACTTCTACTCATCTTCTACATAGTCATAGGTTCGACAGAGGATAGCAAATTCAAACAAGAAAGTATCAAGATCTTCGATAGTCAGTCCATGGAAGTGAAGTAAGGCTAAAGGACTTATGTTTTTCATTTTTGTGTCCCCATTGGTCTCCTATATAGGAAAGGCACCTTCTATTCTTTCCCCATTCCCTCTAACATTTCTGTTTTCAACCATGGTCTCAAGAGAAATGGTTTCTTTCTCTTCTTGTGTTATAGGATCTTTGTATATCTCTGGAGGTTCACCTATAGGATCTTCTGGATCACTGCCAGCAAAGAAGAGAGAAGGGTGACTCGGTGATGTGTTGGGGTGTTGGGTAGGAATTTTCTTGAATTGTCTCTGTTCCTACGAGGCATGAAAGGAAATCTCTTTTTTGGATGATTTTTGTGTTTTTTTTTCTACTTGTACCTGCAAAACCTGAAATGGATTGAACAACCAATTGCAACTAACTAAAATAAATGTTGGTGAAATGAAAATTTCCGAATTGAAATGAAAGCAAGAGATGACTAATCTACTTTGCTGAAATGAAATTGCAGAATTGAAATGAAAGTAGGAAATGGCTAATCTACGCTTACTGAAATGAAATTGCAGAATTGAAATGTAAGAAGGAAATGACTAATCTACTTTTGCTGAAATGAAATTGCAGAATTGAAATGAAAGTAGGAAATTTCTAATCTACACTTGCAGAATTGAAATTGAAGAATGGAAATGAAATAACTACTCTACTTTTGCTGAAATAAACCACTTAGCAGAATGTTTCAGTAGAAAATAGAAGAAAAGTAGTAATCACAAAATATTATGATGCTTCCCCGGCAACGACGCCAAAAAGAGTGGTGAGCTCTAGTATTCCAACAATAATACTGCAACTCCTAGGTCTTCCTTCTTTACTTTTATCAACCCCGTAGTTCATAACACACTTGGAAGCGACGGTGCTGTATGCACAAGTACTAGCTCTTACTGTAGGCTGTCACTTGATCTGCTGGCACAAGTTTGCTAGGAGCTTAAGAAAATTTAAATGAGTTCTCAAAAGAAGATTTTACTGTGATAGAAAGAGCTAACTCTACAGGGGCTACTCTACTTGCAGAAAGAGAAGGAACACTGTAATGAAACACAAACCCTAGTGAACCCTAGCAAACCCTAATTTTGCAAGATAAGAGATGGAAACTATTGAAATGGGTGCCATTAACTACCAAAAAGGTAAATTTCATTTATTCAGGCTACTTCTATATAGAAATGAGAAGAAATCATCTTTTTGTACTTTTGAGTATTTTTATGTAGAATTATTATGCTTGAGATTTGACTAATTATGACTGTGCAAAGGTTTGGTGGCAAAGGAAGATGGGCTTGGCTTTTGCTAAATATGACGAAGGTGTGAAGGGGTCCTAAGAAGTTCCTAGTACCCTTTTGGAGACTTCCATTGCAACCAGACTTTGAAAAATCACTCGCATGAACTTTTACAGGAGGTTGCAGGGGATCTACAGGAGAATCTACAAGAGGAGGCCGCAAGTGGTTTTTGGAGGTTTGGAGGTGGAAAATTGATGGGAGAAGGGGAATGAATGCTGGATGAAGGTGTTGAAGGGCCTAGGACTATGTCAATGAAGATCAGGAATGAAGGAGATGGTTGGATTTGTTCAAAGGTCAAAAAAGCAACTTTATGGAAAAATGTAGGAATTAGGGCAGATTGGCGAAACATGGCGAAAGAGAGAGGAAGTATTTGAGAGATGAACTGGTAGACACTATGTTATGGAGGAATGATAAGTTGGAATGACCTACTAGTGAGTTGCATGCTTACTTCTCAAAACTAACCCAGGCAAAAATCGAAAAACAGAGTTCGTCTATTTTGACCTGAAATCTGACCTAAAAATATAGTACTGCTGATCAGAGATTTATGAATCGAAATTTATCTAAGAAATCCATGCTAAATGAACATGAAATGGTCTAAGCATGTGAATGTAAGCAAATATCAACTTCTCCAACTCAAAACATCACATTAGCAATTGCATGAAAGGCAAAAACTGTGTTTTTGGTGGCAGCAATAGTGCCTTCACCTCAAATCATGGTCCCAAGGAGGGAGAAAGGAGATCAAGACCCGCTGGTAGCCGTTTTTGATATTTCTCTGTTACTATAGCAAACTACTTAAGCAACTTGATTCAAATCTGGATTCATATTCATTGATCAAAAAATAATAGTTACATCACAAAACTGTCTGCAAAAAGAGCTTGAAAATGAGTTGAGTACAGGACTGCTCAATAGTGCGAAAATAGACTATGAAATGGCTAACTTATTTATACAAGTGGGGATTCCAAACAGTCCTCCTAAACTAAAGATAACAGCAGCTCTACTAGACTTGCTCGGTTGCCCCTTTGGATCATCATTGTGGCCCTTTGTACTAAGAGTTGCTGGTGGAGAAATCGAGGAAGGGGTCATTAATGTAGGAGACACCCCTCCCAGAATTCCTCGGCCCTATTTTCTTGAGTTTGGCTGCCAATC
The DNA here is from genome assembly GCA_031772625.1 of Pinus tabuliformis. Taxonomy (NCBI): domain Eukaryota; kingdom Viridiplantae; phylum Streptophyta; class Pinopsida; order Pinales; family Pinaceae; genus Pinus; species Pinus tabuliformis. The sequence continues at coordinate 353,268,000 of CM062817.1, forward strand.
TGCTCATAAATGCCCGGTCCTTCTCCAAAAATGTTCAAAAATATGCAATAAACACTCATTAGACTATGTGGCAAAGTGACTATTGCCATTCACTCTTTTGACATAAATATATTCAAAAACATGCATAAAACTATTGAGAATGGTGGATTAAATGAAAATAATAGGAAAAATGAACCCATATAGTTACCCATTTCTGGGGCTCATCATGGTGTACCGAAAATAAGTCCTTTTCCGATTAAATTTCAGATAAAGACTTTCAGGATGGTAGCTCAGCTGGATGTACATTTCTCGGAAGCACAGAAGTAGCATCTATTGCAGCTAAATTAATTGGGAAAATTTCTAAGGGACGTTGTTCAACATAATATTTTGGTGCAACAGCAATGGAAGAGGTGCCATGACAAGTTTATCAGGAAAAAGCAGTTCCAATCAGCTGATTGGGTACTTCTCTATGATTCTAGATTTAAATATTTTAAACGGAAGTTCCATACATGTTGGATGGGACCGTATGAGGTTATTCAAGTCTTCGATAGTGAGGTTGTAGAATTCAAAATTATCAATGGGCGAGATTTTCCTTGTAAATGGGCATAGGATTACAGTATATTATCTTCCCATCATGAAGGAAGACTTCAGGAAGCAAGTCCAACAACAACCTAAACTTCAGTTGGTAGGTGGCTATGCCAGCCAATTGTAATCTAATTTCTTCTCTCTTGAAATGAAATTTAAGGAAAATCCAAAAAAAAAGTTATATAAATAATTAAAAAAATAAATAAAATAAATAAAAAGAAAAAGAAAAAGAATTTTTCCTATGATTGTGAAAACTAGTCCTACTGGCATGATTGCAGAATGATCAACCTGAAAACCAGCTTGCTGGTAGGAGGATCAATTATAATAAAATGGGAATGTTGCTTGACCTTTAGTCGTGTTAACTGTCACCAAGAAGAATCAGGTTCAAGTGCGGGAACTGGGCCCTTATCCAAGTTTTGGATATTTGGCACGAAAATTTTTATTTCAAGTAACACTCAATTCCCACTGCTTTTATTTTATGGATCAACACCGTGCAGGTAGATATCAGGTGAAATTTTGCCTTTACTCTATTCCCATTTTCGAAAGAAAATCCTCTTATTTTCTTCTTGTTATCAAAAAAAGTTTACCATCCCTTTCTTCAAATAAATTTCGCTATCCAATTTCGTGCTTCCCTCTTTTGCCTTCAAATTTTTTCCCCAACATCCCTTTTCGATTTATCCCTCTTCGTGGTTTCGCTCCTCAATTTGCTGTCATAATTTCCTTCCCATTCTAAAAATTTACCCTTTTTCCCTCTTCTTTTTTCCCTCATGGATTGATTGTAGGATCTGATGTGAACTCACAAATCAGATCGAAAGGCATATGTTAACACCAAAGAATGGACAATAAAATCTCCTTTTATATTCAACAAATATTTTTTTATCCAGTCTATGAATTGTATTCTATGAGAATTCTATTTTGGCTCCTATTATGCTACCTTGGTGCAGGAATGTATGTTCAAAATGCAAGGAGATCAGTGTAGGCATGGGTAGTGCAAGCATGCTTGGTGTAGAGATGGTTGGTGGAAGAACATTCAGTATACGCACAATTCAGTGCAAGAATCCTCACCCCTAAGTGTGCCCAATTCAAAAACACATGTTCTGGTGCAGGAACACCTGGTGAAAAATGCGTGTCGAAGGTTGTCTTTTGTTTCATGAACCTTTGTACAGGTAGAACAACTATACCACCCGCAGATGATGAATTTCAGTTTATATTATGATTAACACTTTGTTTCATCATTTACTAAATTAGGAAGAAATCATTTATGTAGAAGTATATTTTAGGCTATGAAATATTATCTTTTCAATCATTACTAAAATACACCTTATGTGAAATCATATAATAAATCTGGAGTGGTATGATTCTCCCGAAATTCAATACTTACCTTCACCTGGAAAAATCATCACCTGATAATAATAGCCTCATCCCATGTCCAACCTTGCATGACGATTATGTGAAATTATTTTCTAAACCACCGCCTATCCCAATCATCATCACCTTCCTATACGTGCACCAATTCACATTCACATCCGTGTGATTTTGATAATGAAACATGACCTTTTGAAAAATGGTTGATATAATGGCCGATGTGTAGCTAGATCACTGTTTGAGTTCTTTTTGCTCTGATATGTTTTTGAAACAGAGAGTGGGTGAATTTGAACAGACATAGCACCTGTAAGGATTGAGCCATGATCCATAGAGATGGAACAGATAGTTGAGTACAAGAATAGTCTTGCAATGTTGTAGGAATATGGGTTCCTCCCATTCCTGTAGAAGTTTGATGGGTTTGACTCGGCTGTGGAAATAGCATTTGCCCGGACCTTCGATGGGAGCCAAGCCGAGGTTGATTCATTAGAATTTCTAGTAATATAAGAATCAATATCATAGGCTACAGGGTTGGCAGTAGGAGGGGAGAAATGGTTCAAGAAGGAGATGTTAGAAAAGAAATTATGGCATCGGTTCATGGTCAACCTCAAGTAGAAGGTGGACTTGAAGAACGAACTCCAACAAACACCATGATAGGGAAGTAGAAGGATCTCCTATATGTGTTGCCGAATTTCCTTAGTTGCGAGGGTTGCTACTCACTAAATTTCCTCTACCACATTCGCCTACTCTTGCACTTTGAGTCTGGTAAGCTCATCAATTTCCCATACTATTATCTCAGAATTTTAGAAAAGATGGCGAAAGGGGTTCAGAAAGGAAAATACAATCCTGCCACATGAAAATTATATCACCATGGGATGATCACAATCTTAGTTAAGAAAGAATTGGAAGCTATAAGTGTGACTTGGGCGGAGTTCTTGAAGGAGTTTCGGGGGTGAATAGTAGAGAAATCAACTCAAAAGAAAAGTGTAGAAAAGTTGACTCAAAAGAAGAGTGCAGAAAAACTAAAGTCGACGCAGAAGAGGAGTGCAGGAAAAAGAAACGATGACCATGCATCCTACTGAGACCAGGAGGTCGGCCAGGCGAAGAACTGCCTCCTCAAGGGTGGGTCACGTTCAGTCAACCTCTCCTATATTGTTAGATGACCCACCGCCTGCTTTACCAGGTAAACATAATCTTTCGATCCTTGCTGAGGCAGCAGATCACACAGTGGTTCATCGTGACTATGTGGACAAAGAAGACAAAACATCCTTGTTGGCTCTCTTTGGTAGAATTAAGAAAATAAAGTTGATGTTGAGTACAAGTAAGTACCCGACAGAGGGTCAGATGGATGACAAGGCACGGGGTGCTAAATCCCCCAACAATTTTGAAAAGTAGAGTACTGAAACCCTTTATGTGATGAATGGGCATGGTACTGAAACCCTCAACAATTTTGAAGAGAAGGGTATTGAATCCTTTGATGTGATGAATGAGCAAGGTGCTAAAACCCTCAACAATTTTGAAGAGTAGGGTACTGAAACCCTTGATGCGATGATAAGCAGGGTGCTAAAACCCTCAATGATTTTGAGGACGAGCGTACTAAAACAAATGGTAAGATAGATGAGCATGTTATTGAAGCCCTTAATAACTCTAAGGAGTAGGGTACTAAAACCCCTGATGAGGTAGAAATTCAAGGCAATGAGACCCTTAGCAACTTTGATGTTCAAGTTGTTGAAACCCTTAATGATATTACAATGCAGGAATTGAAAGGTGACCACAATAACTTTAACCTTGATGATGATGGGACATGTCTGGAATCTATTGTTGAAAAGTGTTTGCCATAGGAATTGAGAGTGGAGAACCCCACCCTCTGTCGGAGCAGTCAGATAGAAGCACTCAAGCAACATGTTTATGGCTTAGAGGTGCTAAACCAAGCCATGAAGGAGTAGAATACAGAGCATAAATGAGGAAGTGCGGAGTTCGTAGGGGAGGTGAAGGAACAAAAACAAAAAGTTAAGATATGGAAGTAAAAGGCATCGAAGTGTTATGAAATTCTTAATAAGGTGACCAAGAAACTTAAAAAGGTTTGATGCAGGAAGACAAAGATAATGAAAGCTGTGGTTGTTGGGTTGTGTTATATTATTTGCATGACTATCCCATGTAGTTTATAGAGGGGGAATAGAAGGGGGCCAGAGCCCCCTCCTCATTGCACTAACTATGCAATAGGGGGGTCACAGGGGGGGCAGCAGGGCTCCTATATGGGGGGTTTAAGGGTTGCAATTAACCCCCCTCTACGGTGTCTGGGGCAGGGCCCTAGGGAAATTTGTTTTGGACCCTATATTAGATTGGGCGGACCTACATATGGATTTCTTCATGGTTTTCGCACATGGTTTTGGATGTGATGGTTTTCGGTCAATGGTTTTGTATGGTTTGGTTTTCAGTCCATGGTATTGGATGCTTCGACATGTATAATTGCAACATTGAAAGGAACATAATGAAAAATCAATATAGTAGTCCCCATTTTGGGATCTAGGGGAAACTATTTGTGTATATGTGTTTTATGTGTTATGCTCTCGCATTCTTTATTTTCTATGTTTTAGACTTCATATATAGGTAATTTTTGTACGGGGTTAAAACCTACATTTGGTATCAGATTTGTTTTGGCTTCAAGGGGATGCCTTTGTTGTTTAGGGGTTTTGCACGGGCCTTTGGTATACCCTGTTTAGTGGGAGATCCACGAGGTTGATTCTAGTTGTGAAAGAAGATGGTGAGCAGTGGAAAGATAGCGATCGAAAAATTTAATGGTCAGAGCTTTGAGTTATGGAAACTCAAGACGAAGGACTTGTTGGTAGATAAAGATTAGTGGATCGTGGTAGATCTAGGTACTAAACCAATGGGAGTGTCCGATCAAGAGTGGTAGAAGTTGGATCGGAAGGCTAAGAGCACAATATGATTTTGTATCTCAGATTTAGTACTGCTAAATGTATCATGGAAGCTACAACAAATTCCTTGTGGGACAAGTTAGGGCCTTTGTACCAATCTGTCTCTGGTGAATAAACTATTCCTACAGAATAAGTTGTATAACCTGAGGATGAAATATGGAGACTCGATGACTGAGCATCTAAATGAATTTAATATTGTGGTAAGTTAGTTATTATTTGTTGATATTAAAATTTTAGATGAAGATAAGTGCATCAGTTTGTTGTGTTCTCTACCAGATTCGTGGGATAGTGTGGTTATTGCAATAGGTAGAAATGAAACTACCTTTCAGTTTGATGAAATAGTCTCATCCTTGTTGATAGAGGAGATGAGATAAAAAAATATGGAGAGCTAGAATGGTGATGCCTTGTCTGTATGAGGACGATGCAAGAACAGAAACAAAAATAAGTCATCGAGTGGGAGATCTAAATCTCTAGGAAAACCTATAAAGGTGGTGTGCTCTAAATGCGGAAAGGAAGGGCACTACAAAAGGTACTGTAAATCCAAGGCTCCTAATGAAGGAAAAGGATCTAGTGATGCTGCTTCTGCAAAGGAAAAAACCACCTCAGAAGAAGGTGGGGATGTGTACTTGGCTTCTTCAAGTACACATGTAGATCATGAGGCATGGTGGATTAACTTAGGTGCATCCTTTCACTTCACTCCCCATAGAGAGTGGTTCTGCGAGTATGAGAAATATGATGGTCTTGATGTCTTATTAGGGGATGATAGGAAGGCTAGAATCGTTGTTCATGGAAAAGAAAAGTTGAAGTTGCAAGGTGGAAGGGTTAGAACACTTCCGGGTGTTCCACATATTCTTGCATTGGCCAGAAATTTAATTTGTGTAAGCAAGATGGATGATGCATGTGTAAAAATAGTGTTTGAGAAGGATACTTTCAAGATGGTTCAGGGAGCACTGGTATTAATTTGTGGAGTTCATATTGGAACTCTATAAAAGATGCAAGGTAGCACTATTGTTAATGGGTGCAATAGGTTTGTGGTTCTTGAAAGTGGAGCAGAAAATCTAGTGGTCTCTAGAGAGAAGACCATGTTGTGGCATCAAAGCCTTGGATGTATTGGAGAGAAGGGCCTTCAAATACTTCATGGTAAAGGTATGGTAGAAGGTATGAGTAATCACTCTATGGATTTAACATCTTTGAAAATTATTTATATGGGAAGCAGAATCAGGTGAGATTCCCCTCTCGTGGTAAAAGGGTGAAACAGATATTAGAGCATGTGCATAATGATGTGTTTGGACCTATGAAGGTTCCATCACTCAGTAAGTCTGACATGTACTATGTATCATTTATAGATGACTTTTCAAGGAATACATGGATCTATCTCCTTAAGAGGAAATATGAAGTCTTTGCCAGGTTTAAAGAATTTAAGGCTCTGGTGGAAAACTAGACAGAAAAGAAGATAAAGGTGCTAGGGTTAGATAATGGTGGAGAGTTTGGCAGCAAGGAATTTGAAGAATTTTGTAAGAAGTGTGGTATAGCATGAAAAAAGAATACTCCATACACACCTGAGAAAAATGGTGTTGCGGAAAGAATGAACAAGATGCTGATGGAAAGGACAAGAAGCATGCTTATTGGTGCCAGGTTAGGACAATATTTCTTGGGCAGAGGTGGTGGAGACATTATGTTACCTGGTCAAGAAATCATCTTTATCAATGTTGGAGGATAAGACTCCAAAAGAGGTATGGACTGATAAGAAACCCTCTCTTTCACATCTGAGGGCATTTGGATGTGATGCATATGTACATCTTCCAAAGGAGAAAAGAACCAAGTTGGATAGTAAATCTCAAAAGTTCATCTTTATTGGGTATAAGGATGGTTTAAAGGGTTATAATCTTTAGAACCCAGTAACAAGGAACGTTGTGTACAACCGAGATGTGGTGTTCAGAGAGGTGAAAGATGTTATTAAACATGAAGTCCAACCAAAGGAATATGAGAAGATAGATTTTGAGCATAAGGAGGAAGAATTAGACTCTACAATGTAAGAGGAATCAGAATATGAAGAGGCACAAAATCTAGGTGTGAGAAGATCAGTTCGAGAATGAAGGCAACCATAAAGGTATAGTCCATATGCTTTCTATTCAAATTTTTCTTTATCTATTACTAATGATGATCCCAAAACTATGAAGCAAGCAGTAGATTCAGAGGATGGAAAACATTAGAAAGAGGCCATGGTTGATGAAATGGCATCTTTGAACAAAAATGAGGCTTGGGATCTGGTGGTGTTGATAGTTGGAAGGACACCCATTGGCAGCAAATGGTTGTTCGAGAAGAAGACAAATGCAGAAGGAAATGTGGAGAAATAAAAAGCTCGGTTGGTAGCAAAAGGTTATTCGCAGGTGTCGGGAATTGATTTTGGTGATATTTTTTCTCTTGTTTCCAAGGTAACTTCTATTAGATTACTTTTATCTATTGTTGATCCATTTTATTTTGAGGTAGAACAGATGGATGTGAAGACAACATTTCTTCACGGGTATCTGGAAGAGGAGATCTACATGAAGCAACCTGGAGGTTTTGCGGTGAAGGGTAAGAAAGAACTGGTATGCAAGTTAAGGAAGTCTTTGTATGGGTTAAAGCAGTCACCAAGGATGTGGTATCAGAAATATGATACATTTATACGGGAACTTGGCTTCACCAAAAGCAAAGAAAATCAATGTGTGTATTTTAAATTAATTGGTGACCATGTTATTTATCTGGTCTTGTATGTGGATGATATGTTTCTGATTGGAAATGACAAATAAATTATCCAGGATTTCAAGACCCAATTGTCCTCCAAATTCGACATGAAAGATCTTGGTGCTACAAAATATATTTTGGGCATGGAAATTAAAAGAGATCGGGCAAAGAGGAAGCTCTGGTTAAACTGGAGGAAGTATGTCGAGACAATATTGAAGAGGTTTAATATGCAAGGTAGTAAACGGTGAGGGATCCTATTCCTGTAGGTCTAAAGTTAGCTACCGAACAATGTCCCAAGGCACATGAAGAGGAAGAGGACATGTCCTATGTTCCATATGCAAGCTCATTCGGTAGCCTAATGTATGCAATGGTATTTACTAGACCAGACATTACACATGCAGTGGGGCTACTAAGCAGGTTTATGTCAAAACCAGGGAAGGAGCACTAGACAACAGTGAAGTGGGTTTTCAGGTATTTGCGTGGCACTAGTGATTATGGTTTATGCTACCAAGGAAGACTAGGATTGGACAAAGTTTTGGATATCCGTGGCTTTGTTTGTGCAGACTTGGTTGGAGATCTAGATCAGAGAAGATCTACAAGTTTGTATTTGTTTAATCTATTTGGAGGTGCAATTATTTGGATGAGTAAGAAATAATCTGTAGTGGCATTATCAACTATATAGGCAGAATACATGGCAACCACTCATGCAAGCAAGGAAGCATTTTGGTTGTAGAGATTTTGTTCGGGTATGGGGTTACTACGGGGAGTTATAAGGGTAGACTATTGTTAGTGCATATATTTACCTTAGGCTGAGGAAGGTAGGATCCAGGGCGAACATCAAACCACGCTTAACCTAGTAGCTAGCCCTACGAGGTAGGGAGAGGGCTCTCTCTGGGTCATTCTCAGCAAATTATGATCACTAAGGGCTTGAGATATGACTGATTTAACTACTGATCTTAGGCTAGGTATATGTGTAAATAATTTGATTGGATAAAATGATGTTTTTTTTTGGCACTAATGGAAAGGCAGATTTTGGGTGCGGGTAATGAGGCTCAGTCTTGTAGAGATATCAATGGGGCAAGGTAGGCAACTGATTTTTGAACTTCAAATCGAATGAGATGGAAGGATTAGACAGGTGAGGAGCTGAAGAGGGCAAGGAAAGTCATGGATCCTCTCCAAACAGCTGAAAACATCAAGAAACTAAAGAAAACCTCAAGTAGAGCACTACAATTTCAATGGATACTACTTACACTCTTGTTTGTTTAGTTAAGAAGAAACAAGATAGAGAATGGCATACATAACACATAAGCAAATTCACAATTAAAAAAGGAAGAGTTGTACCAAGACAAATTGCCACATGGATCCCAAAGAGTGCTGCAAACACTGGTCTCAATTCCTTAGCCAAAATGTTGTTATTAGTGTACAATGAAGCTCAAGGCTTTCTCAAAAGTCCAACCATGCTAATGACTAAAAAACAACATAATATAGACAACCATAACTCATCCTAGCCTCTAGGGGTTGAGCTCACATGTTTAATAGGTATTTCAAGTAATTCTAAACTGGGAACTAGAAATCAGGCAACAGGACACCATGCCTCTAGAAACAAGGGAACTGATTCATTCAGTTTCAAACAACTTTTAAACTGATGAATCCACCTCTATGAATGAACATTTGACACATTTACATCATGATCCATCAATGTACATTACATTACATCACAAATTTTCCATTAAGAAAGTGAAAAAGTCAAACTGACCAAGGCTGGGCGAAAAACAGATTTATACTTGGTCAAACTGGAAAAATTTCCTCTATGCACCGCACCTGATTCTCTATGCATAGTTCCTATTTGGACAAACTTTTGGAGGCCTTTCTGGTGTCCAAATTAGCTTCGAGTTTGCTTTTTGGAACAATCTACCTGTATACTTTCCAACCCAAGTAAAAGTTTTTAATTTGGCCTCAATTTGCCCCTCTGAAAGTCAGTTCTCCCAACATTGCTTCCTGTGTGTCAAAATAGGGGTAGTGAGGTCATTTTTTGAGGGTTTTTCACCTTTCTGAGGGCTGAAAACCTATCCAAATTTCTTGGCCATTGGAAGGCGAGCATATTTTTTCATGCCAAATCCAAAAATGCTGAGTTTTTGTCATTTATAGGCTCCTAGCAAAAGTGAGCGCCACATGACGCGACGCATAGGGCAGAAAATTCTGCTTTTTGTGACAAAAATTTAAAAAATTCAAAAAGTGCCCCAATTTTTTTGAAATTTGGGCTGAGTCTTCTCCATGAAACATTATGTTTGGCCAAGGAAGCCTCAGCCAATATCTAAAGTCCTTCATGCTCTTTTTGCCTCCTTCATGCTCTCTTCAACTTTGCCTTTAAGCTCCTGATTCTAGCTTGGCACACCATGTTTGTTGAAAAGTAATGATATGAAAGGTTTCTCAACATATTCTTCTCATTGATGGCCTTTTCTAACTTTCTCTCCAAGTGGATATTGGCTCTTTCAAGCCATGACTCCTGATCGGCATTAACCTCCCGCTCAAGTGAAGTGAACTCCACCATCCTCCTTTGGGCAGCTTGGCGATTCTCTCGAATGTTTTGCAACTCCATGATCACTTGTTGGTCTTCAAGCTACTTATTCCTATGCTCCAGATACTATATTTTCCATTGGGCTCTATCCAAGTTGATGGACAAGGCATCAATGTCTGCCTGCTGCTCCTGAATGATTTCTTTAAGATTTGTGCTTTGCGGGCCCATATCAGTATCATCACCCTCAATGAGAATGAAGTTAGTCTCACGCTCACCTGATGGTCCTTCCTCCTATAGTGGCCTATTTCCTTTCTCCTGAAACTATTGTGCTGATGAAGGAAGTGCGGCCCCTTCCACCCTGGGTGGAGATAACACTCACTTAGCTTCTGCAAACAACTGTCTAGTGCCCTTCTGATAGGTGATAAACACTGACATGCTAGCGGTCTATGTCTCATGACCCTCATGCTGATAAGAAGGTCCACCTATCTCATGAAAAGCCTCTGAAGGTCCTTGAGGAGCTGTGAAAAACTCATGAGAGATGAAATCCTCCCAAGTAATGCCCTGTAAGCCAAGCTGATGAATGACCATAATTTTAATGACAGCAAAATGGTAAATACTATTGAACTTTTGTTGAGGAGTCTTGTGCTGCAGTAGGTTGGTCATCTTCTCTATGTTTCAGCACATGAAGTAAGGGATGTTCATCATCCTTACCCCGTTAAAATGCATCATGAGCCTAATATGATAAGCGTATAAATGGGAAAACCATCCCTCATATCTGAAATACCTCATTATCAATTTCATCAAAGGAGCATAACAATCTTTGAGGTACCGAAAAGGAAACTCTTCTGAGTTGTCTCAAATAGCCGGGCTTAATGTACGGTTCATAATGCTGCCAATCAATTTGCTACCTATTGTTCCATTGCTCTCCAATGTTAGGAATAACGGTTGCTAGTGAAATAGATTTTGGTGTTAATGTGAAAGTGGCACCATCTACAGTGGCTTGACCATCATGCATATGCAACACAAACAAACGATCCAACTCATGATGAAACTAAATGCTAGAAACCTTCTCACAAAATTCATAGCAGGACTGGTGCTCAAAATAAGTGATGGCAAGAGGGCAGGCCTGTAACTCAGCATGAGTGGTTGATTCTTCTTGAATATTCTTGCCACCTCTATGAGGCCTCCTGGGTGCATGTACCTCTATAGGAGAGTCACTATGGGTCTCCTCTTCAGAATCATATGAAGGATCAGATGCCATCTCTGCTAGTGATTGAATTGTCTTGATGATATGTTTTGAATTCTTCCAGCAAGGGAAGAGTGATACAAGGGACTGTAGAGGGAGGGAAAAATAAAGGATTTTAGGGACTGCTGAGATAGGGTCTATTTAGGGAAATAGGGAATTAGAGAATGATTTAGGAGTTTTTGTATTGGACTAGGTTTTGGGAGTTTGTGTTTGAGATTTTTGGAAATGGGAATTGGGGTATGGGATTAGTGAATTTATGGGTATGTGAATTTAGGGAATAGGGAAATCAAGGGAAAAATGGAGTAAGGGAATGTGAGGTGGGGGGAATAACTTGGCAGCCAAACAATTAATACAAAACCCTAGCACCGTTTTCTTTGGTAGGGTTTGATTTCCTTATTCAACACCATAATACAACCACCATAAAACAAGCACCAACATTGGATGAAAAGCAATGATAGAAGCTCAACCTACTTGTACCAATGACAATCCACGCATTTTGGGCGATTTGGAATGAATGTTGAAGTTTTCGGGCTTGCTGGCTGTGTGCACCACGCACCAAACCCAATGCGCCGCATCGTCCGTGTGTGTCATGCCTGTGAAAACTTGAATTGGAGGTTGTGGTTCTATGCGCTGTGCCTGATATGTGCGCCGCGCCACCTGCCCAGTGCATCGGGCCTCTGTTTTTTGGCAATTTTCTCCAACATTGCCTTGCTCGCCCCCAAAACGACTTTTCTTTGCTTCCAAGAGTTCAAATGAGCTTTACAAATTTGGAGACATGACTTATGTATGGAGCTTCCAAATTTTTGTTTGATAAAACCCACTTTTACAATGTTTTGAATTTGAATTTATTTTTAAACTCTGTTTTTGAACTTTTTCAGTTTATTAGAACTTGTAGTGAACTAAATGACCCGTGCTTTGTTTGTTTTGTAGGGGATTGGAGGTACTGGGGCTAGGAAAAGTGACCAGGGTTTCAGGTGAAGAAATTTACAGATGAAGGGATAAAATTAGATAAATTTGTACAATAAAAGTAAAAATACTCTATTTTTCCTCAGAATAGAGTTTTGAGGAAAGACACATCTCTGAACACTTGATTATAAAATTTATTGAGACTGAAACCTCTTCATGGTCTGCTCATTGTTATTGGACACTTTCAAACACTTTTTGATGAGACCCTAATGAAACCCTAGACCTAATGACAATGAAACCCTAAAAAAGACTTCTGCAATCTTTAAGACAAAAAGGTGATTTTATACACTTTTTGATGAAAAAACATGAACCAGTAGGTAAATGACATGAGGGAAACTGTAGGAGAAGCCACTGTCGTCAGATGATCCATGTGCCTAATGGAATGCAGCTAACTGAGTGGGACACCTAATATGCAATGCAACAAGAGGATTTCATCTCTGATGAAGGGATGAAGATACCTGGGCGATGCTTCACGTGAATCTAAAACTTGTTGTTGGAATTCATAAGAATTTTCAAATTACTTGTTGTTGTTGCAAGTGAATCTGCAATAACATTCTGAGCATGGGGAACACAGGTTATAGTATAATCAGAAAATACTTTCAAGATATCCAACACCGCATTGGGGCAGGCCTGAATTTGAGGATGCTTAGCTTGGTATGCCCCTTTCACCTACTTGATAACTAACTCGGAGTCGCCATACACTGAAATCCTTTTAGCATTCAATATTCTAAGAACTTTCAAACTGGAAATTAAAGCTTCATATTCAGCCTCATTGTTTGAACAGTCAAAAGCTAATTTATAGGAGCAGACCCTTACTTTGCTTGGCACTTTGTTTGGGGTGAAAACAGGGCTGCGTATCCAAATACGAATTCCAACACCTTCCCTTCCTACCGTACCATCAAATTCCATGCTCCACATGCCTGTTTCATCATCTTACAAATGCTGAAATTCTTTTCCTTTTCCTTGCTATCCATCAATGTGTTGCTTTTGACAGATGGCTGATTACTCAATGGTACTATCAAGTCATTATCTTTCTTGTTTTATGACTTCTTTGAATTTCTCAGTGATCTCGGGAATGTCTTCTATTTCAACTACTTGGATATTCACATCATTAAAGCTATTTGAATACAAAACAAATAATTCTAGATCAGTATGTACATAGTTGATTGGATGATTTACCGGTTTCTCCTTGATAGCGATCATGTACTTCATTTTTTGTTCTCGGTATAGTTTCCTCATCTAACCAAACACGAGAATGGTAGCATAGGAGAAATCAAGTTGCATTGTCCCTTTAATCTTTGCTCCCCAAGATCTGGAAAGAAGCATGCCAAATCTAGGAGGTATATCCGCCACCACCACATCCATCAAAACATTTTTAGCCAGAATCTGATCCAAACTGACCACCAAATCCTTGATAAGACCAACGCACCTTACTCTACCAGAATCGAAAGAGTAAAGGTCATGATATTTTGTAGTGATATCCAATCCCAATTTCTCCATGATAGCTTTCGGCATGAGATTATGAGAGTTTTAACCCATTAAGGTGAATTAAAATAACAATCTAAAGTTAACTAACAGTCTTATGAAGGTTAGTAAAAAATATGAAAAAGCATAAAGATCTTAACATTACTAAATTAACACACTTTAAATGTTTCTAAGTTAATACCCAATAGCAATAAATGGTAATTTCTTGCAAGAGAAGCATATATAAATTTTTCTTTTGCAAACATGCAAGTACATATGTATTCATAGTTTTCATTATGGACTGGTTTGTTGCATAAATCACTCAATATGCCATCTCTACCTTAAAATTTAAGTCAATAATATAAAAAATGTGAATGGATCATAAAATCTATAGGTTGTCAAAATTTGTGAAATTTCATGATTTAGAATTCTATGTTATATTTCCATGAAACAATGGAGCCATTGAACAAAACCTCCCGGTGATGTATGATGACACTAATAACATTATGTCGAATATAATAGGTAAAGAATGTTATAATTAGAAATAGTACCCTTGTCCAAAGATATCCAAGTGTAAATCTTGAGAATAAACTTCATCAATAGCCAATGGATGCTTTGTGTGATTGTTACACTAAAAAATGTCACCTTGACTACTTACAGTTAGTATGGCTCAAATCAACAGTCATGCTACCCTTTTTAGGCAAGTCTTATGCCTCTGTTATCCATCTCAAACTCAAAGAAGAGAGAAAGTCTTGTAAAAACTATGTTTATCTCTGGGGTCGCAGGTTCTCTCTAGCCTTACCTGCGGGGACGCTGACCATGTTCACAAAAGCTGCGTCCATGGACGCTCTGTATGTTAAGGGACAGGTGCGTCCTTCTGTAAAAGGCAAAATGCGCGAGTTTTATCTTGAAAAAGTTACTTGTGGTTACTTCTAGAACCTTCTAGAGGTCGGTTTGATGAAATGGATGCGCCTCCAGTTGGTTCATGTATCTCTATTAAGAGGGAACTTATCCCATCAATAAGGGAGCTATCCCACCCAAAGAGGGGGATTATCCCATTGATGGTGGACCTGAATAACCTCTTTACAGCACTATAAATAAAGACATTGAGCCAGAGGGAGAGGAGGTTGGAGCTATACATTTTCTTTGGGTAAATGCTGCAGGATTTAGGTCTCCCATTTAGAGCCTTGTAAGGAGAGATTGTCTTTACTTGATTCTACTTGGAAGTGGGTGAGCTTTGTCAAAGTAGAGGAAAACCCTTGATGGACCCTGGGAGGAACTTGCACAACACCAAGGCCAGGTTGTAAGAGTTTCTTTGTTTCGTTATTAATACAAACTGGTTTATTTTTCTCAATAGCTTGTGTTAATGAGTTATTTCATGTGTTCCTTGGTCTGCATGTTGAATATATGTTTTATTATATGAAATGCAAGTGCTTGGTAATGGTTTGATTGTTTGTGGTTGCAGGAATTGATGTGAAGGAGGAGCTCATCCGGATCGGCAAGGACGGACTTCAACAATAGCGTTTTGGAATAAGGTAAGCCTAAACACTTGTAGTTTTCATGTTGTAAAAGGTATATTTAGAGAAAGATCACTCCATTTTGTCTTATTTGTCGCTAGAGAGTTTAGACTCCTAGGGAGGTCAGTTGTGTCTGCACAAACGACTTTTTCCGCCACGACAAATTGGCGACCATACTGGGGAATCCATTAATGAGAGAGTCTTTTCCTTTGTGTGAACTTTGCTCTGAGAAAATCATTTTTATTTTCTGGTTTTTGACTGTGAGAATTAGTATTTGGGTGGCTTAGCTTTAGATTTAGTTAGATTTGGTTTTTCTTCATTTTTCCAGAAGGACGCACCCTCTGAGTACTGCACAGTGCGTCTTTGGACGCGCTGTTGCCGTTTGCACAGAGCGGGCCCGCACCTGTGATAACGGGTGGCCTGCGTCTTCCTGTAAAATTTAAGAAAATTCCATTTTTGCTTTAAATTGCTTTTAGATTTTAATTTTCCTTAGTGTTTTCTGCCCAGATCCTTTAGTACCCTGTCAAAAATTTTCACCTGAACTTGTTTTGTGAGCTTTGAGTGTTTTAGTGGATTTCAACGAAGTTTAGACCTAGGGTTTGATTTTTGGATAGGTTCTGTAGTGACTTTGATAGTAGAAAGTTGTCCAGCCTTAGATCTCTCTGGTTAGTCAACCTTCTTAGAAGTCGGGCCTGTTGTAAAGTCTCCTTGTGTGAGCAGCTTGCCATTTAAGTTGTTTTGGGTCAAATTTCGAATTACTTGTTTCTAAAGTGTTGATTTCCATTTTACAAAAAGAACAAAAAGATTAGAGTTTTGTTTTGGCTAGTTTTTGGTTCTGCAATAAGCTAGTCCTTGATTTGATTGTGATCAAGTAAAACACCTTAGAATAATCATTGTTAGTTTTGGCCTCGTTAAAATTGCTTAGAATAAATTTGCCTTTAGTTTGCTTATGAGTGGATTTTCGTAGATTTTAATAGTCGTTAAAATTGATTTTTGGTTATATTAGATTTATTTGCTTTATTAAAAGAAAAATACAAAAACATCTTCTTTAAAAGTCTTGTTTCAAGTAGCTTTTTGTTTTTGAAAGAAGAAAAGAGTTTTTTCGTGCATGTAAAGAGAGGTTATGTTTTTATGCTTGGAAAAGAAAAACGAATTGTTTCTTTGATTGTCTTCAATTAAGAAGTTGCTTTTATAAAGATTGCATTCTCTCAACTTTTTAGTTAAAACAATTCATCGAAAAAGCAAAGTAGTGGGTAAATCATCCTAGGTGCATTTTGTAGTGATTTTGAGTCGAGTCAACACACCACTGGTTTCACTTCCATCACCTTTTGACTTAAGAAACAACCTTAAAAGTAACGCTTAAAGTAAAATTGAACTAGTAACTTTTATTTTCTAGGGCTCTGAAACACCAACATAGCTTAGGCTAGGGTCTTGGAGTAGGTGAGTACTTAACTCTCCAAGACTACAAAACCAAACAGATAGTCTATCTTGAGTAGAACAAATCCAATTGTTTCAGTTACATTCTGGGAAAGCTCCTCTTAAAGGAGAAGCACGAGCTCGTGTCCGAACCAGTGAGGGGATCATTCCTCCCTCGTTGGGAACGACGCCAGACAGTACGTATTACAAACGGTAAACCTCAGATTAACCATTGTCGAGGAGCCAGGGGTCACTTATCGGTAAACCTTGGATTACTGTCAAGGAGCCGGTAAGGGGATTGAGCTTGTTACTCTGCCCTTGCGTGCTGTCGGAGTTTAGACTGTTCCCCCAGGTGTAATTGTTGTGATTAGTAACCTTAGTGGCCATAATATCTAGGATTCTACCCAAGGTGACAGTGGAGGGAAGGTCCCACTGTACCTGGAGCAGACGTCGGCTATACTCACTTGGATTTTCTGGGGGGTTCGCTTCACTTCGAGACGGTTAAAGTGGAGGAACTTGGTCCAGTCTATTCATTAAGCAGGTTGTCGGCGTAACTGTTCCACCCGCCATTTCTGTACTGAATCCTGCGAGGTTGGACCTAATCACCATCTAGCGCTTTTGGTCCGGAAGATACTGTTTGTGTGTGGTTTGATGCTCTAGATTCTTTAGGCGTGTGCTTCAAATTTGTTTGCTTCTTTAGAAGACTTTAGGTGGTTTGATTTGAAATTTTTACTTTGTTTTCGTGTGTTGTAGTTAAAAATCATTAATTGTGGCGGAATTATCGAGACAGTCCCGTCGAATTGGGGGCCAGTCTCCTGAGATTGTCACCGGACTAGATTTGTTAAGAAAACTCCGTCAATCGCGGGGTGAATCTTCTGAAGACATTCCGGGTCAGTACGAAGGGTTAAAGGTCCTTGTAACTCCTCCTAGTGACAGTAGAGTAGGATCACCTGAAGAAGGAGAATCTTCCTTGGTAGTCCATCCAGATTACCAAAGTTTAGAAACAGGTTACAATCCCGAAGCTGTTACAGTTTCCGAGCTTGCTGGTAGTTTTTCATCTGCCAGTGAAACAGGCGAAGAACCTGAAATTTCCGAACCTGTTACTCCAACTCCTAGTGTTCCTGATTCACCAAGAATAGAAAGAATTATCACCGAAAATCTTCCTGTTGGTTTAGTTGCTATAGAAGAACTTGTTCCAGAGGAAGAAATAGGCGTCTTTAATCCTGAAGATCAAATTACCCTTGATCTAAGGGAGCGTGAATCCATCTTTTACAGTCCTCCTAGAAGTGAATCTTGGTACCTTGCATTAACCAATTTTTTAGACAACTCAGTAGGTTTTTCTACACCTCGTACTCCTTTTCCATCTAGAGGAATTCATACTCCTGTAAATATGTCTGGTCAGTCATCTGTGTTTACGCAAAGTCCTGAATCATTTTTACATGGCGGTCCTTCTGTTCCTACTGGGTATCAATCACTTTCTGGTACCTTTGCGGGAGCATCTCCTCAACCCATTGATCATGGGTTATTAGTTGGAAACAGTGGTAATGTACCATTGAGTATAGGTGATGTTTATATGATGTCAGGTTCAACTCCCGTTAACCAACCTCAAGGTGGCCAATTACCGCCTGGGGGGCAACCTTCGTTAATGCCTGGGGGGCAACCTCAAGGTACTTCATTCGTGTCTAGGGGGCAACCTCAAGGTCAGTACACTCCTATGGGGCAATACATACCTCAAGGTCAGCCCCAGCCTCAATATGTACCCCAAAGTCAACCTCAGTATCAATATCAACCTCAAGGATGGCAACCTCAAGGATGGCAACCCCAAGGGTATCAACCCCAAGGGTATCAACCTCGAGGATACCAACCTCAAGGTCAAGGTCAACCCCAGTACTCGTATTTACCTCAAGGTTATCAACCTACGGGTCAATACCCTGGTCAAAGTTATCAACCACCTCAAGGGCAATCATATGGGACTGCACCTTACAATTATCAACCCTATCCTCAATACGGCTATGGATCTCAGTATCCTCAACCTGTTACGGGTCAGTACCCTGGAATGTTAACATGGGATCCGTCACAGGGTCAACAGATGTCGCAACCAAGTATACAGTCGGTACCTCAAGCAGGACAACCTGTAGTTCCCGGTCCACCCTAGCAACCGCAACCTGTCCAGTCAAGTGTTCAGACCCCTGTAACTTCAGTAGTTACTCAGCCGCCAATTGCACCTGGCACTCCTGGAGTATCGGCAGCTACATCTACCATACTTACTTCTGGAGTATCGGCAGCTCCGGTTTCTACTGTCCCTGTAACCACTCCTCAGACATCTGTACCGTTGTCTGGATCTACGGTTCAAACCACAGTCCAGATGCCTGTAGGCCAACCTGGTACAAGTACGGTTGTTACTACTCAACCTCAATTTGTTCAACCTCCGTACCAGGGACAGTATCAACCTGGGCAAGCTGCCCAACAACCGGTTTACCAGTATCAACCGTATCCTGGGTACACTTATCAACAACCTCAGCAACCCCAGTACGGTCCGGTTAATCCTGGTTTTCCAGGAGGATATAATATCCCAAATGCGACTCCTGTTCCTAGTTATCCTGGATATCCTCCTCCTGGGGCTGGTATTGTGACTCAGAGTTTTAGAGATCCTAACCGGCAGTTACCGTTTATTGCAACTTTAGATTTACCCGACTTGACGCGCCTAACGAACGATCCAATTCAATATCTTCAGTTCTGGCCGCCAATGCCAAATAAGTTGCCCAACGATATACCCAAGTTCGAAGGTAAGTCTGGAGAGGATCCGTCCAATCACGTGATGACTTACCACCTCTGGTGTGCTTCAAATTCCATCTCAGATGATTCCATCCGCTTACGTCTTTTCCAGCGTACACTCATTGGTCTCGCGGCTAAGTGGTACATTGAGTTACCACGGGCCTCTTTTTACAACTTTAGCCAGTTAGCTACCTCGTTCTTAACTCATTTTCAGTTACCAGTCAGATATGATAATGGTACAGAATTATTAACTTCGCTAAAACAATCGACATCCACGTACATTTCTGATCACATTCATGAGTGGAGACGTCGAAGGAGATTAGTGAAAGTTTTTATCCCGGACCAAATCTTAGCTGAATGGTTTGTCAAATCATTATTACCAAGAATTACTGAAGATGTAGCTAAGGCCGGAGTAGTTACTGAGGAGCAAGTCATTGCTCAGGCACAATACCTTGACTTAGTTTACACTCAGTCGGGTACGTTACACGAGAAAATTCTGGATCTTCCAAAGTCAAACCAAATCGCTGCTGCTCCTTCGGGATCTCATGCCGCTGATGGTATGATTGGTATCGTGACTACGAAGAGCAAGAAGAAGTCTTCCAAGGCTTCAACTACTCCAATTATCACTTTGCCTGATTCTCCGACAGGAGAGTCTTCTCCTGAACTCACCGCCGACATTCACGCCGTAGAGTCATCTACGGCCAAACCAAAAAACGGTGGAAAGAAGAAAGGAAAGAAGAAGGCCAAAGCAGACAAGGCTCCAAAGGAGAAAACGGAAAAGTCGGAAACCAATGACGAAAAGCGCAAACCTCGATATCCTTGTCTCATTTGTGAAGAAGATCATTTTACGAGAGACTGCCCTCATCGGGCCGAGGTAGTGAAAATAGTCAAAGGTTCTCCCACTCCTGCTGTGTTAAAAAATCCATTTCCAGAGCAGGAGAATAAGATGATAGGTTCTTCTTCGAATGCCAGTGAAGAACCCATTTTGATGATGTCTCATGTCAGGATTGCGACTCGATCGCAAGATTATGGTAGTAAGGCTCCTGTTGATGGCAAGGAAGCAGAATCTTCTCACTCTAACCCATCAACCTCAGCTCCTGGTTCCGATCCACTACAGATCGAAAAACCTAACCCAGACTTAGTGATTAAGCCGCCCGCCAAGGGTGTACTTCGAAGGTCTGCTTTCAATCCACATGCGAGGGCAGCCCAGAATTACAACATTGTTGAGGACTTAGCTGTTTCACCTTCAGCAATGTCGGCACTCGAAGTGCTGCAATCATGTCCAGCGCAACGAAAATTGCTTTTGTCGGCTATCCGAGCTGTCGATGTTCAGGACCCGAACCTAATGATCTTTGATCTAGAAAATAGTACACCACGTCTCCCCCATCAAATGGCTTTCCAAATCCCAGTGATAGTCAAAAACAGGCCTATTCATCGGACTGTGATTGATGAGGGAGCTTCTACGTGTATTATGTCAATTCAATGTTGGAGATCGCTTGGTTCTCCTTCATTGAACCAATCCCCCACCATCCTTAAGGCCTTTGATGGCCGTGGGTTCCGTCCGTTTGGTATTCTACAAGAATTGCCTATAGGGGTCGAAGGTAAAACCGTTAGTCTGGATGTGGAAGTAGTTGATGCCCCCCTAGACTACAACCTTCTTTTGGGTCGAAGTTGGTCATATGCTATGACAGCGGTCGTTTCATCGGTCTTCAGAGTCATTAAATTTCCACATAACGGTAAGATCGTGACTATTGATCAGCTGACATACTTTTCATCCGACCCAACCTCTTCAGAAACTATCCAACATGTTGGTAAAACGACAATCCCTTATAGGGACATTGGTGTAGGTTTAGTTAAGGATTCCGGTTTACTGGGAACTTTTCCTCTCCCTCCACTCAACGTAGACCCTTCGTTTGCAACGATTCATATGATCACGTCAGAAAACATTATTCATGATGATCCTTGGTATGTTCCATCTGACTCTGAGCTAGATTCGTTCGGTGATGTTATGCCGTTGAGTCCGTATGAAATTGCTTATGAAGCTCTTATGTCTTTTACCGATTTTCATTCAACCGAAACCGACCAAATGAATGTGGTCAGTGAAGAGTCACTTTTCACCTCACCCTTAGAACGGATAACGTTTCCCGAAGACGTGTCATCTGACGAACGACTTCGCGAAATCCTAAGTGTAGATGATCTACCATGGGAAGATCTCCATCACAGATCTTCGTTTTTACCTAAGGGCGATGCATTTGAAAATGATTTTTCATCTATCTTTACCGCTGAATATGTCAAAGACGCTCAGGATCCAACGAAACATTCTGATTCAGAGTTGAATTTAGGGAATATTTCTCGTACTATTCCCATTGATATATCAGTGAAGCCCGGAATCGAAGAGAACATTCATATAGGTGCCGCATGTACTGAAGAAGAAATCCAAACTTACAAGGCCCTATTCCAAGAATTCCGCGACGTGTTTGCCTGGTCTTACAAGGAAATGCCAGGGATCGATCCTGCCATTGTTGTTCATGAAATCAAAACCTACCCGGATGCTAAACCCATTCGGCAACGGTTGCGTCAGATTCACCCTCGAAAAGCGGCTGCGATTAAAGCAGAAGTCGAAAAGCTGTTGAAAGCAGGTTTCATTTATCCGATCCCGTTAACGGATTGGGTATCGAATATTGTTCCCGTCAATAAAAAACAAGGAACAATAAGAATCTGTATCGACTATAGGGATATCAATCGAGCTTGTCCAAAAGACAACTATTCTACGCCTTATATCGATCAAATTATTGATGATTGTGCTGGAAGTGAGATGTTTTCCTTCATGGATGGTTTCTCAGGCTATAATCAAATCAATATTCTACCTGCCGACCAACCAAAAACGGCATTCATTTGTCCATGGGGGACATTTGCTTATTGCAAATTACCTTTTGGGCTTAAGAATGCCGGCGCTACTTTTCAACGGGCAATGTCTTAT
Organism: Pinus tabuliformis; assembly: GCA_031772625.1. Classification (NCBI taxonomy): domain Eukaryota; kingdom Viridiplantae; phylum Streptophyta; class Pinopsida; order Pinales; family Pinaceae; genus Pinus; species Pinus tabuliformis. The sequence goes on from CM062817.1 coordinate 353,290,474, forward strand.
GCATTTCATGACATCAAGCACATTGTGCAACCCTATCTCGATGATTTGCCTGCTCATTCTTTACATCGAGCTGATCACCTTGTCCATTTACGAGCAATCTTTATGAGGTGTAGGCATTATCGAATTCGGTTGAATCCCCACAAGTGTGTTTTCTGTATAGAAACAGGTCGATTGCTGGGATTTGTTGTTTCAAAAGCCGGCATTCGCGTCGATCCCTCGAAAGTCGAGGCTATCATCAAATTTCCTCCTCCTTCGAGTTTGCGCCAACTCCAAAGTTTGCAAGGGAAAGCGAACTTTTTACGCCGATTCATCCCAAACTACGCCGAGGTCACTAAAGGTTTTACACGGTTGTTGAAACAGAACGCACAATTCTTTTGGGACGAGATTGCCCAACAATCTTTTGATGCATTCAAACACGCGTTGACCCATGCACCGTTATTGCATCCTCCCAACTACAACCAGGACTACTTCTTATACCTCGCAGCTTCGCATTCCACCATTGGAATGGTGTTAGTTCAAGAAGATGAATTCAAAGCAGAGCATGTGATATATTATCTTAGTAGAACCTTAAATCCCACTGAGTTAAAATATTCGCATGTGGAGAAATTGGCCCTGGCAGCCGTTCAAGCTATCCAGCGTTTTCGTCATTACATTCTTCTCCGCAAAACTACAGTTATTTCGGATTGCAACCCTATGATTTATATTTTGACAAAACAACTGCTAGGGGGCAAGTACTCTAAATGGATTGTCATCCTGCAAGAGTTCGACTTGGAGTTCGAGAAGTCCAAGTCTAAGAAATCTTTAGTTTTTGCGGAATTGATGTGTGATTTCCCGAGTGCTGACACAGAGACTGTGGCAGAAGAGTCCATTGCGGACGAATCTTTGTTTCTTATTAGCACTTTAGATCCGTGGTATGGGGATATAATCATCTATCTCCAAACCCAAACCTTTCGGCCTGAAGCTTCAAAGGAAGACCGTCGAAAAATTCGGTTTCGATCCCAGCAATACAAAATTATCGGAGATACACTTTATCGCCGGGGGGCAGACTTAGTTTTTCGACGTTGTTTAACTCACGAAGAGGCTGAGAGAGTTTTGAACGATTGTCACTCTGGAGCATGTGGCGGTCATATGTCTGGGTATGCCACAGCTCAGAAGGTGTTGCGTGCTGGCTATTTTTGGCCGTCTATGTTTAAAGATTGTATCCTTGCCGTCAGAAAATGCCACAACTGTCAAGTGTTTGATCGAAAGATGCGCGCTCCACCTGCTCCTCTCCACCCTATAATTGCCGCTGGTCCATTCGCCAAATGGGGTATTGACTTTATTACTTGTAACCCTCACTCGGCCGGGGGGCATGCGTATATCATCCTCGCGGTTGATTATTTTACTAAATGGGCCGAGGCGATGCCTACATTCGACGCAAGCGGCAAGACAGCTGCACTTTTCGTATTCAATCATATCATAACTAGGTTTGGTGTCCCACAAGCAATCATTACTGACCATGGGAGCCATTTTCGAAACGTCATGATGACTGAGCTTACAAACCAGCTTGGTTTGCGCCACGATAGCTCTACTCCTTATTATCCGCAAGCCAACGGTTTGGTTGAGTCAATCAACAAAGTTCTAGTCATCATGATTCGACGGATCATTGGTATCCATCGAACGAATTGGCATAACATGTTATTTTCGGCGCTATGGGCATATCGAACTTCAGTGAAAAATTCAACAGGTTTCACCCCTTTCCAGCTAGTTTATGGCTTAGAAGCTGTGTTACCTATTGAATGCGAAATCCCATCACTTCAAATGGCTGTCGAATTACTTCCAGCTACTTCCGAAGAGGAGAAACGATTATTATACTTGGCTAAATTAGATGAGACTCGACGTGACGCTACTTTAGCCATTGAGACTCACGCAAAACGAATGAAAGCCCAGTATGATAAAAATGTAACCCCTCGAAGTTTTTCGGAAGGAGACCTAGTACTATTATATGATCAAGCTAATGATAAGCTAGGTGCCGGAAAATTCGTTCCCATGTGGCATGGGCCCTACATTGTAAAGCGAAAGCTAGCAAAAGGGGCTTATGAGCTAGTTGATTTTGATGGGGACTCTTTGGGTAAACCCAGAAATGGACTTTACCTAAAGAGGTATTATGCTTAAAATGATGGGTATGGAGAAATTTTTAGATAGGTTAGATTTTCTTTCTAGCTAGCAAGTGTGTTAATTTAGTCAGTGTGCTTAGCTTAGCGAGTGTGGTTTTTCGTCATTATTCTGGCTTATCTTGGTTTTACTCTTGATATTGTAGATGTCGACGCCTCTCCAAACATACATTGGATTTGCCGATGGTGCTTGTCGTAGTACACGGAATATCTCTTCCGCAGCTTGGGTTATCTATTCGCCCTCTGACGAGTTAGTTTCTATGCATGGGGTAAGCCTCGGTCAAACAACGAATAACATTGCAGAATACAGTGCAGTGGTTGAATTATTATCCGAATCTATTTCATTTGGAATTCGACGTTTGATAGTGAGGTTAGATTCTGAACTTGTTGTATTACAGCTTAATAGAGTTTATGCCATTAGAAATCCTGTGTTATTAAGGTTGTTTTTGAGAGTGCGTCTCTTGGAACGTGAATTTGACTACATTGAATATCAACATATTCCAAGGTCCTTGAATACATTGGCAGATGCAATTGCTTCTCGAGTGTTGGACAAACATTTATAATAATCATGCAAGTAAATTTAAAAACATTTCATCATACATGTTAAACAAGATAAGCCGGTAATAGTGATATATATATAGATAGAAGTGTGTCAAAAAATATATACATCGTCTTCGATCATAGGTTGAAAACACCTTATGATCGGCAAAATGATAGTACAAAAAGTCAAAAATGTCACATGTGACTACAAAAAGTGACTAGTCAATCACTGGTGGTGCTCTCTGTATGATACCACTGCGCGGGCTACCTTACGCAAAAATCTCCTAAACGGTCCAGGGACTGCGACTACAAAACGCTGAAGCCTGATAGGAATGTAGTCCATAGTAGTCTCAGGTATGTCTACCGTGAGACGCTCTAGATCATGCTCCAACTCAGCTAGTACGTCTGCAGCCGCGTCCTGTGGGGCCGGTACCGGTGTAGCTGGATGTAGTCTATCATAAGGCCGGAGGTTGGCTGGACGCTGTGGACCAACATCTGCATTTTGAAAAAGTTTTACTATTAGTTTTGAGACGATATATATAAAAAATATAAAAAATACATAATTAGGAAACTTGTGAAAATAAAAGTACCTCTGTCGTCCCATTGTTCTCCCTGTGGAAGAACCATGTCCGGATCACCTCTGAAATCCATTCCGGCATACGGAAAGTCCTGTATCACAAAAAGCTGGCCCTCTAACCAGTCAAAGTAACTATCTGAGAATCGAACCACTGCCGCACCCTCGTCAGGATGCCGGGCCATCACCGCAACCCATCGTATCAGCTTTGGCTCCCGAGGACCCAAGATATCAACAGTGAGTTGCTGAGGGATCAGCATTGGAACTCTCTCCAAGGCAAAGCTCACGACTATAGGCCCATATCCAAAAGTTTTTAGTCGTCCGTTCTTTGCCTTGGTCAGTTGGCTCTTCATATGAGCCGACACAGCTTCACACCAGTTGAAAATGGTGCCTTGGTAACAGTCAATTGCCATCCGCATTTGGGATCCGGAAGCAATGTGTAAAGCGGCCGCGCCGCAAATCCTGGTGACCGTGAACGCTATGACTTTGAGTTCAGGCAGAGTGATGTGTTTTATCTCTATGCCTTTTGAATGGTGAGCCCCACGTGTGCACCAATCCTCGCGGAGACTATCAAGGGGTTGGCCACCCGGCCTAGTCCCCGCAAGATTGAGTTGCTCACCTCTGTTTGGCAAGCCAGTGAGAAAGTATACATCCGAGGGCTCTATCTCGAGCTGGTGCCCTCCTATGTAAAAGCATTGTTCTTGAACGTTCCATCGCTCAACCAGCCATTCCAAAAATCTTACCTGGCCCCTCATGCCCGGTATGGTCCAATATTTGTATAATCCGCATGCTCTTAGGGCATCCAGAGAAGGTTGGTGATTTATTGCAGCTTCATCTTCCTCTACATGCTCTCTCTCTCTCCAGTCTAACATGATTAATGCCCTGCATATCAAAAATAGCAATTAGAAATTGATTTGAGGATTTTTGGTAGCTTTTTGAGGGAGTTGGGGTTTTGAAATGCGCACTTCTCGGAAGACGCACCCCAGCTTTGTAGCACAGGGCGCCCGGACGCAGCTGGCCTGAAGGCGGGCTGCGTCCCCCGACCGTTTTCCCGTATGAGAAAAAGTCGGGGGACGCAGGTCACCCGAAGGGCACCTGCGTCCGCCGAGAGGCGCATTCCAAAACCAAAACCCCCCCAAAAAATGAAACTAAGACCTAAAAGTTAATTCTAAACAGATAGAAATGCAGAGTAGGATGTGTAAAATACCTGGATGAAACGGCGTTCGATTCCGACGGTCAGATTTTCCGCAGCGACCACGGGAAGTTTCTTGTCAAAAGCTCCTTTTTCAACCTCCAAAGTCAAACGGTAAAAATGACATGGTAAAAGGTCTTTTTATAGGTTTTTTGGGTGAATTAGTTCATTTTTTACCATGAAAAGATGTTTTTCGACGTATTTTTTCCTATTTTAAACAGGTATGAGTAATGTGTTGCTTTTGTACAGGACAAAAGGACTCCGAGGGAAATTGTCATTTTTCACAAATAAAATATCAGAGTCATCTTTTAAGCCATTTTCTGACTCCTAAAACATGAAAAGATCGCCGAGTGTTTCTTTTTCACTCGTTAAAACGGAATTAAAAGATGATCCCCTTTTAGCTCTTTTCTGGCCGTAAAATCAAGAAAAGATTGCCGGGTTTTTGTCGTTTCAAACTCGATAAGGAAATAAAACGACGTGTCCTTGATCGCTTTTTACTTTTCAGGTCGACGACACTATCATGAAAGTACTCCTTGGTCGCAAGATCAAGCGGTTACCCCAGGTATTATTTTATACTTTTTCGGGCTTGAGGGACACAAATTTATGAAAAAGTTCAACGTGGAGTTTCCTTAAGTTTTTTCAGACTCTCTAAAATTGAAAAACGCCGAGTTGTTCCTATACTGGGCTCGTTAAACTTTTACAGTAAAGGACCTGTTCAATTACAAACAGGAACGAACCACTCCTTCCTAGGGTTCGAATTTAAACTAGGTTGGACTCGTCCGAAGGATGAGCTTATAATCAAGCATATGTTATCCTCCTCAAGCTTGTTAAAAATAAAGAGGTACTTGCCAGAAATGGTGGGGGAAAAGAGAGAAGAATGAGCCTATTTGTTACCTTTATTTCAAAAGAAACTTTATTACCACTCTTGAACACGACACTTTTTCATTCACCTGGGTTGGGAAATCTTTTACCTCACAGTTGACCAAATCACTTTGAAAGTCTTTAACCGGGTTCCAGGGATTAACTTTGAGTTATTCGTCACCAAACCATCTGTCGTGTCGTTATGTGTTCAAGAGGTCTGCAAGTAAAACTTTCATCTGCAAAATACTTGTCATCCATTTGACTATCCCTGAGTCAGTCCTTACAACAACATTTCTTCAACTTGAACAATGATTTCGTGTTGCAGGCTTGCCTGCAACGAGTCACTTTCTATCGACATCGACAAATTATCTAGAAAGATGACTTAGGAATCGACAGTACCTTGAAGTCTGTATGCATCAATGGCAGGTTTCTCGCCTTTGACGACAGTTTACATCATTGACTTTCGATCAAAGGATTCCGTGAAGTGTTCGACATCAAAACATCTATTCACATTTCACGGGTTGTGCTTGGTACTTTGAGAACCATTGACATTACTGGTGGTCTCTCTCACGCTTGTTAACAGTTTACATCATTGACTGGTAATCAAGTGGTTTCTAACATGTTCGACATCAAATCATTTAATCGCATGCTTAGAATCGTACCAATTCGGGAAGTAGAAGTGAAGACCCTGGATCTAGTTTTTACCATCCAGGCTGCGAGGAGTTTTGTATTCATTATCTATGTAGACTAATCATAAACAGATGGCTGCATCCATACTGTGTCTACAAAAGTCTATAAAAAATGATGTACTGCAAGATCATTCCTGTATCAGAATAGTTAGTCCATTAGTTAAAGTTTTGAATCTGAGTATGGGAATGCCTACCTCAGTGATGATATAATCTTATACATGTATTTTGTGTTGAAAATTGCAGGTTCCAACCAGGTCATCCACAAGACAATCCTTGAAATGATAAAGCGCTTCACCCTTCCTAGAATTACAAAACCCTAATCTATTCCAGGCTTCGCACTTTAGGGGGCAATCTGTTACACTAAAAAATGTCACCTTGACTACTTACAGTTAGTATGGCTCAAATCAACAGTCATGCTACCCTTTTTAGGCAAGTCTTATGCCTCTGTTATCCATCTCAAACTCAAAGAAGAGAGAAAGTCTTGTAAAAACTATGTTTATCTCTGGGGTCGCAGGTTCTCTCTAGCCTTACCTGCGGGGACGCTGACCATGTTCACAAAAGCTGCATCCATGGACGCTCTGTATGTTAAGGGACAGGTGCGTCCTTCTGTAAAAGGCAAAATGCGCGAGTTTTATCTTGAAAAAGTTACTTGTGGTTACTTCTAGAACCTTCTAGAGGTCGGTTTGATGAAATGGATGCGCCTCCAGTTGGTTCATGTATCTCTATTAAGAGGGAACTTATCCCATCAATAAGGGAGCTATCCCACCCAAAGAGGGGGATTATCCCATTGATGGTGGACCTGAATAACCTCTTTACAGCACTATAAATAAAGACATTGAGCCAGAGGGAGAGGAGGTTGGAGCTATACATTTTCTTTGGGTAAATGCTGCAGGATTTAGGTCTCCCATTTAGAGCCTTGTAAGGAGAGATTGTCTTTACTTGATTCTACTTGGAAGTGGGTGAGCTTTGTCAAAGTAGAGGAAAACCCTTGATGGACCCTGGGAGGAACTTGCACAACACCAAGGCCAGGTTGTAAGAGTTTCTTTGTTTCGTTATTAATACAAACTGGTTTATTTTTCTCAATAGCTTGTGTTAATGAGTTATTTCATGTGTTCCTTGGTCTGCATGTTGAATATATGTTTTATTATATGAAATGCAAGTGCTTGGTAATGGTTTGATTGTTTGTGGTTGCAGGAATTGATGTGAAGGAGGAGCTCATCCAGATCGGCAAGGACGGACTTCAACAATAGCGTTTTGGAATAAGGTAAGCCTAAACACTTGTAGTTTTCATGTTGTAAAAGGTATATTTAGAGAAAGATCACTCCATTTTGTCTTGTTTGTCGCTAGAGAGTTTAGACTCCTAGGGAGGTCAGTTGTGTCTGCACAAACGACTTTTTCCGCCACGACAGTGATGGAAAGAGGAATCTAAAATAGCCAAATCATGCACATTATTCATGATCACTGCTATGGGGTAAAATACACAGTGTATGGAGAATGTAAATACCCTCAAAGGTCTTCCCGAGACCTTCGACAGACTGTAAGATTATCTGAAACTACACAAAGTTACATGCATGTTCATAGACAATAACTAACTATAAAAGCATTAGAAGTATATTTCCTCAAGTCTCTATGTAGATTTGTTTGGAGATCACAATGCAGCCAAGTGGAACTCCCTCAAAGCCTGCTCCAAAGTCAAGTCCTACACATAGAAGAGACAACCGTAATCACAGTATACAACTCTGATAACTAATACATGAATATATAAAAGAACGTCTAATTGCATACAACTAAGCTACTGATGCTAATAGGCATTGAACAAACAACTAAATGAATGATAGTATCAACACCATGAGTAGATAGTACAACTACAGTTCTACATTAATGTTGGAAGAGTGATTAAAACCATCTGTTGTATCAGCCTTCCTTTACCCCTCCAGCTTCTCTCTCTCTCTCCCTTCATGCTTACTTGTTACGATATGAGTCAATGCTCAACAGCCAAGTATGATATCCTTTCCAATGCTCTAGCCCCTTTCACAATAACCCTTACTTTGCTTATATAGCAATTGAGTTAGGGTTGCCAAGCTCCTCCTTGAGCTCACTAGCGCAAAAGCAATGAACTTGCCATGCTTTTCATCTCTTTTCCATTTTCCTCCTTTTCTCAGATTAGAAATCCTCAAAATATCTCGAATTTGGATGTTTCCTTGCTTTTCTTTAGTAATTTTAGGGACAAATATTTAGATATTTGTGAGTCAATTCATTCCTTTAGCCCTTGGAACTTCACCAAGTTTCAATAACGTTGTTCGCATACTAGCAACATCCTTTAGTATGGTCACTAATGCACCTCCAGGCTTGGTAACAATCTTTATAAAGTAGGTTGTTAGTGCACAGCCAGCATTAGTGTGGAATCAAGGCATGTGATTATGGTCTTTGTTTCAGCTATCATGTCTTTCCCCTCCGAGTTAATGAGGAGGTCAATTTGTTGTATAACAGATGCCCCAAAAAGTATGAGATCAGAGGCAGCCATCATGGCCAAAATACTTTACTAAAACTATAATTTTCCTTTCAAAAAGAGAGAGAGGATCGAAGCTTCACATGGTACTGAAAACCTAATACAACACATATATATAAACTGCTAAAATCGTGTCTTGAGTCAGGTATTCCCATGCTCAGTAGCTATGTCAGAGTGATTTTCTCCAAAGATATATGACAAATGCTAGCCACTAATAAGCACAATGTAGATCCAGTGTCATAATAGAATCATCCTGATAAGCTATCTCCAAAATCCAATACCCACAACTTGGCAGAGGAAATAAGGCTGAATGATGCAAGCCTCTACCCAAGGTCTTGATTTCCACTTGACTGAATAGAATAGATTGATACATGTGAATATATGCATTGACATCGAACATGCATGAAATCATCTTATTACTAGTCAATAATGGAGACCATTAACAGATGCAAGGAAGGCCACCAATAATGGTGATGGTCTCCAAGATGCACAATACAATCTAATGAGTGTGAAAGATGTTTTTGTCATCGAACACCCATTAGAATTGCTTAACCAGGAGCCAATAATGAGAACCCCTCATCAAACACAAGGCAACTTGCCACTAATGTGTGCAAGTACCAAGGCACTGAATCTGTTTCTGGGTTTTCTTCCTAGATAGAGTGTTGAAGTCGATAGGAAGAAACCTGTCGAAAGGTATGCAATGATGTGTCCTACATCAATCCACCCGAAAAGGGACAAGAATGATTTTTTTTTTTGATGAACCTTTTGAGAATTTGGGTCTAAACAATGGAGTGCATGATGGAAGGATATGCTTGACGGTTTGATGGAGGAAACAAAAGGTTAACCCTTGAATAATAGAAGGCACGGCAACGGTTTTAACCATGAAGCACTAGACTCATGAACACTACGGAGTGTTAGGATACAGAGATGCAATTACATCAGGGTATTTAGGCTAAACTCATAGGATGGTAGGATTCATATGGAGAGGCCATAAAAAGGAAGGTTTATCTGAGGGAGTGCCATGTTCAAGGGAACAAATGATGCCAAACCACGCTTTCTAATACTCAATGTAGCTGTACTGTCAAATTTCCCCGTATGATTAGTTTAATGAGTCCAGATGGGTAAAATCATTGACATTTTCATATTTAAGGAGTCTGAAAAGGACTAAAAAAAGAGAGACTCTCTGACCTATCTGATTAGTTTAATGAGTCCAAACAGGAAAACTCATCGATTTTTTCATGTTTTAAGAGTCTGAGAAGTATCGTAAAACGAGTGACTCTATATCTCGTCTGTGTAATTTAACGAGTCCAAAGTAGACAACTCGGTGGTCCATTTGTCATAGCTGTTAACCGGGTGTGAAAAAAGTTAATAGTATACATAGATCGGTTACTTTTATATAAGTTAATCTATTGAATCGAGATAAAGAGAAACCTATGTTCAATAGATTTCGACCTCATTTTGTTACAAGTATGAGGAGACAGACTAAATTCGTTTCTCTTCATGAATTTTTAATGAGTCACGTGATGACAAACTCAATACCTTCATCAAATTTTAAGGAGTCAGATGAAGGAAACTCAAGCTATATTTTTCAGTTTAGTGAGCGACGAAAAAGAGGTAAAATGACTGCTCATTCCTCCTTCAATATTTTAACGAGCTTGAAGGAGAGAAAAAATCAGGGATTTTTGGATTTAAGAGTGAGAAATGGTGCCAGAAAAGAAATTTATGTTGTTGTTGCCATATATTTTTAACAAGCTTGGTGAAAAGACTCGGGATTTTTCAGTTTAACGAGTGAGAAAAGTACCTAAAAGAATGCTCGGATCATATTTGTAAATGTTTTAATGAGCCTAAAGACAAAACTCAGGATTTTTTCAGTTTAATGAGTGAGAAAAAATCACCTAAAAATAATTTCTTATTTGGTCTTTTTCAATTTAATGAGCTAGAAAAAGATCGAGAAAAGAGTTGCTCAGACCATCATCATATATGCTTAACGAGCCCAAAGATGAAAGGCTCAGAGATGTTTATATTTTTTAAAGAGCAATACAATATCCCAAAAATTCTCTACTCATATTTGTAGTGGTTTAGCAAGCCCAAAGAAGGAGACTCGAGGTTTTCCAGATTAACGAGCAAGAAAAATACCATAAAAAGAACGCTCGCTTTTCTTCATGGTAATTTAATGATCCTAAAGAAGGAGACTCGAGGATTTTTTACATTAACGAGCAAGAAAAATACCATAAAAAGAATGCTTGATCTTCTTTGATCTCATGCTTGACAATAGAAGGATCTATGCCATGCATTTCCTCTTAAGACCAAGGCAAAACATCGCGGAAGTCCCTAAATGGGTAGGTGAAGCTCACAATTTCCTTAGGATTGTGATTGCTCCAATTTGTATGTTTTCCACGATGCTTGTCATGACAGAAATATCAGTGAGTGATGTTTTTGAAATATTGCCCCTATTTCCTTCCGAGTACAAAGTTTGGATAGTCGTATAGGGTGAGGAAACAATTTCTGGCATGTTAGATGATAGGATTTGAAGATGCATCATGTATGAATCAGATATCGAAACATGATGATGTGAGTCCTCCCAAGGTCGCTATTCTAAACTTGTGATCTCTTAAATAGCTTCGTCCATAGGTAGGACTTCATTGAATGGATTGAAAGAAAGAACGGTTATAGGAGGGGTAGTGGTACCATTGGCGAAAACCAAAGTGACCAGAGTTGTGGATGCAAATTGAATGGCTTGGTAGGCCAATTCAGCTAGTGACAAGAGAATTTGTTCTCCGTATGTGTCAATGTCTGAAGGCGCCGGTAGGATCCATGGATCAGTATGTTCATGAGGAATAGATGAAAGCATATTGACCATCTATGAAACCTTCGGCGGTTGAAGAGGGAAACAACCCATGAGGGAAGAAGCCTTCAAAAGATCGGTAGCGATACTGACATAAGAGTCAGGTACACCACCCACTAAGGGTATAGAGTTGCTAGGTAACAGAGAGTAATCTGGGGTGAAAAAGGACAATTGGTCCACTGTGACTATCTTTCCATCCAAGGGAAATGGTATGATATGGAAGATCGAAAACACAATGGCCTTCATGGCATAAGTCCAAGTGCAGCCCAAAAGTAGATTATAGTCGAGTTTACGATCCATGACCTCAATACCTACCATTACGGTTTTCCCACTCAAGGTGATGGGATAGCTAGCTAGGTAACCTTTTGGGATGAAAGTGTGGCTGTCGAAATCTTGAAGGGAATTCGACGGTGGGGTTAGGGTTGGGGAACCCAGGGTGAGCCAAAATGAAGCTAACATGACACAGGTATAAGCACCTTCGTCAATGAAAGTTCTTTGTATACCTTTACCTTTCGAAGATATATGCACCTAAAATGCAAGCTGGTGAGAAAGGGGAGGTTTACACTTTTCCATGTCAAAAATAGCAAGAATGGAATCCTTTGGGTCGATATCACCAATAGCTGAAAGAAAATCTTTCCGTTGTGTTGGGCATGCTTGTAATACTTCGAGTGCCGACATAGTTGATGGCATGTGCACCAAATATTCTACAATGTTGTAGTTTTGGGTGGCACGTGCAAATGTATTATGCATCGAAGTGCCCCTTTTTTGGGTTGAATTACAAGGTCCACAACTGGCCTTTCGATATGAAAATCATTAGGCAGCAGTGGGTTTGGACTTGAGGAAGGTTCCGCTACATGAGCGAAAGGAGCTCCATAAGATTTGGCTCTTGTACCGAGTTCTACCATTCCAAATGTGTAAACAGTAGAAGATCCTTCACCAGCTGAAGGATGTTGTGAACCATCGTTTTCCCCTTGCGGGAGTTGTAGGTGGTTTGCAATAAGGTTTTTCTACTGTTGAGTAGGGAAAGGAATATTCAGGATAGCGGTGGTCCTACTAGTATCCTTTTGAGCAATGTATTTTGTGTACTCATTAAGATGCAAAAAGTGATAGGTCATTTGGTCTTCAGCACAGATTTTGCAAGAAAATATTGCATGTTTATCCTTTTCCTCCTCAGGAGGCACAACAACCCTCTGTTTTCATTTTTCTGCTTTATTGACTGCTCTTCAGAAGGAGTGGTCTTTTTCTTATTCTTCTTTTTCTTACCACTGAGATTTTGTGTAGACTTCACAGAGTTTATCTCAGTGGTAGGAAGAGCAGTTGATTTCATAGTGGTGGAATTGTTGGGGTTGCTAGGGGCATTAGGGATTATGTCATAAAGGGTTCCAGACTGTGAATATATTAGATCTAAGTGCTGGGCATGACGTATGGATTGGTCTTCTGTGACCGCACCACCTAGAGCGACATCTCTAGCGATTTGCAGGAGTAAGGACCTGTAGAACCAGTTCGTTAAGAGAAAGTCTAGGAGGGGAGCTTTGACTAACCTCTACCTGCGTCTCCATTCATGTATATGATTGGAGATGTGGGTGGTGGTATCATAACTAAATGAAGTGAGGAGCTCTGTCCCAGTCTCATAGCGGATGGGTAGCTGGAAGTGCTTTAGGAATTCCATCGCTAAAGCATCAAAGGTGTTTGCTAACGTGCATGGTAACTCAAGATACCATTTAGTTGCATTACCAATGAAGGTGTAGGGAAAAAGACGTAACCAGACACTATCATCCACCATGGAGTTAGAAACACTCCAAAAATGGTCGATGGTGATATGGGTGTCTGGATCCTCCCCTTGCTTTCCATCGAACTTAGGAATGTCCGTTGGTATCTTATGCGGGATTGGCAGCCATTGTAAGTTGTGATAGATGGCGTCGTTTGTCAGTTTGTATTAGTTGGGTATATCCAACATTGCTAAAAAGGGAAAAGTTTGGTGCCCCCGACTCAGACAATGGTGACGACGTATGACTTGAGGAGCCTTACGCTCCTCCCATCATTTGGCTCCCAATATTATACATGGGTTGCGTGGTGTAGTAGTTGCTTTGAGGTATGGTGTTGTAGAGTGGATTTCCATGAGGATTTTGATACTGGGGTATAGAATTGCCCCCAGGATAAGTGGTGCCCCATTGACTCATTTGAATTTGTGAGTAGAGTGCCCCCATGGATTGGTTGGGACCTCCTAGAGGATTCCCACCCATCACAGAACTAACCATTTGTCCCTGGTTGACATAAGGAATGTTCATATCAATTAGTGACTGACCATGCATACCTGAGAATGGAGGGGAAACTGTTACATTCCCTACTAGAAAGTCCATGTTGGGAACCCCCTAGATACAGGAATCTAAGGGTTTGAATTATACAATGGCGGCCAACCATATTGTTGGTAAATGGGAGCTGCGCCCATAGTGCCACATTGAGTGTCATAAGAAGTGTTGTATGTGGCACTTGTCGAAGGTATGTAGTTTGACACCAAAGTGGTGGAACCAGGCATTGGCTGGGTTCTACTCGTAGAGGGTGTCAAGTGAGTGGTTGTACCTGGGACAAAGGGGGTAGCGGGATTCGCCATTAATGGTGTTGTAACGACTTCCGACTGGGGAAGTGGTGGAGGACTGAAATCATCCACAAAGTTCCATGACTCCTTAGTCGTTGATGGGATAGAGGCAAATGTTCCAACTACCGAAGCAGGAAGTACAGGTACCACGGGAGCCAAGACAGGTTCCAACAAATTCGTGAGCAGAGGGTTAAAGGAAGGAAGGAATCCTTTAGTAAAGAAATTCTCCAGCAAACTTAAATTGTCAGTTGTCCAAACAGATCCTGATTGAGATCTGGGAGACTGATTCCCTGAAGATAGATAATCTGATTCACTGGAGCTCAGCGGATCTTCCACAATGAGTGGAGGAAGTTTGAGCAATCATATAGATTGACGATGAGGGTTGAATGTAGCCACGGTGACCGTTAATTTTATCAATAAGTTTTATTGTGATATTTGTTAAAGTCTCAAAAATGATAACGCACGGGTGCCTAAAAATATTAAAAATACACTAAATGGATCAATCAGCAAATAGAGGGAAATTTCCCTTTCTAATAAGCACCAATCACCGGAGATGAAACCCAGTATCTCAATGAATAACAGAGAAGGATGGCTAGATGTATGGTTACGTTTACTCTAGAGCTTCACCCAAACCTCAGATTAAGGGGCCAAGTACTCTCGTGAAGATGAGCACCCTCCTAAAAACTAAAGATAGACTAGATTCTCTTGTGTTAGGTACCAGGACAACCTGTCCCAGTCACCTTGTGTAAGTCCCTATAAGTTTGGCCACTAGAGATACCTCAGATCGCAGACAAAATCGAGGGGGACATAGTCGTGGACAACATGTTATGTGGGCAGGATACCTGAGTCCCCGACTCAGATCCGAAATCCCCGAAGGGATCCTTAATACACAGAATACCCAAAGGATTTGTAAGAGAAGACAGGCTACCTTCACTTACAGTCTGATGTTGTCTCGTATTTTGCTCCACTTTTACTGGAGTGGTCCCTATAGTATGAGTGCAGAAGAAATTTTTCTCTCTTTTAGTGACACTATTTTGGTGCTCGATCTTGGGTAATTTTACTCACTCTGCTTATCCCAAGATCCTAGCCTAGCTAATGTTGTTTTCTCAATAAAGAGTTACTAATTGATTTTAGGTAAATTTTATGTGTACTTGATTATTGTCTTTGGTAGGGGAGTTGACATATGAAATGTGATGAGACTCTCACTCAATAAATCAGGCAAAAAACAATGCTTTAAAAAAAATTCAATTCGATGAAAACAAGTTATATTCTACAAGTGAGATTCTTTCACATATTCGTATTATTTCCATGCATTTCAGTCATTCAGCACATGCATAACCAAAGAAAATCTTTCCAATGTTTCTTAACAACTACCTGAAACAAAAATAGAGTAGCTTTTAACCAGCTAAACAGAAGGATGAATTAAAAATGTGGGTCTTTCTTTATTAAAAATCCCTTTAAGAAAGAAAAACAAAAATGATTTCCTAAAAAAAAAATCACGACACCAATTTTCCTAGCAAAATGCAGTTACAAATTTTCATTTAGTCCATGAGAAGGCTTCCTATCGATTTTCGCTTTCAGACACTGCTAAAAGTCAAGGTATTGGGGGACTAACGCTCTGTAACAATGGCTACAGAGAGTTAGTAGGCCCACTAATGCTCCCTGTGAATAGGCACAATGCTTTATAAAGCTCTATGTAGCCTGCTAACCTACGTTAGTGTAGGAAATCAATCAAGCCAAGGGCTTTCAAGATCAGATTCAGAGGTCAATATTTGTACGCAAGATGTAGCAACATCTTTGGTGGATAAGAAAGGGATTGCAGAAGTATAGGGAGCCCTTAGAAGGAGGAGGAAACAGAAAAGAGTGTGGGTAAACTGGGAACTAGATGTATATTCCCAAACGGAGTCACCAATTCTGCTATGGGGTAAAATTCATGGTGTGTGGAGAATGTAAATACCCTCAAAGGTCTTCCCAGGACCTTCTATAGACTATAGGATTATCTGCAACTGCACAAAGTTACATGCATGTTCATAGAAAATAACTTACTATCAAAGCATTAGAAGTAGATTACCTCAAGTCTCTATGTAGATTTGTTTGGAGATCACAATGTAGCCAAGTGGAACTCCCTCAAAGCTAGCTCCAAAGTCAAGTCCTACACATAGAGGAGAAAAGCGTAATCACAACATACAACTCTAATAACTGATACATGAATATATAAAAGAATATCTAATTGCATACAACTAAGCTACTCGTGCTAATAGGCATTGAACAAACAACTAAATTAATGATACTATCAACACCACGAGTAGACAGTACAAATGCAGTTCTATATTAATTTTGGAAGATTGATTACAACCATCTATTGTATAAGCCTTCCTTTACCCCTCCAACTTCTCTCTCTCTCTTCCTTCTTGCTCACTTCTTATGATATGAGTTAATGCTCAACAATCAAGTATGCTATCCTTTCCAATGCTCTGACGCCTTTCTCAATAACCCTCACTTTGCTTATATAGAAATTGAGTTAGGGTTTCCGAGCTCCTCTTTGAGTTCACTAGGGAAAAAGCAATGAACTTGCCATGCTTTTCAGCTCTTTCCCATTTTCCTCCTTTTTCCAGATTATAAATCCTCCAAATATCTCAAGTTTGGATGCTTCCTTGCTTTTCTTAAGTAATTTTAGGGACAAATATCTAGATATTTATGAGTCAATTTGTTCCTTTGAGCCTTGGAACTTCAACAAGTTTCACTAACAATGTTCCTATACTAGCAACATGCTTTAGCAGGGTCACTAATGCACCTCCAGGCTTGTTAAAAAGCTTTATAAGGTAGGTTGTTAGTGCACAGCCAACATTAGTGTGGAATCAAGGCCTGTGATTGTGGTCTTTGTTTCAGTTATCATGTCTTTCCCCTCTGAGTTGATGAGGAGGTCAATTTTTTGTATAACAATGACAAGAAACTGGTCTTGCAACATTCTTGCACACTCATTGCACATGATTTTCAATGTTTCTTTATGATGTTATATAATATCATAATTCATGGAATAGAAAATCCACACAAAGACTATTGTTGTAACTAGCACCCACAAAATGAAAAACTTTGTATGCAATTTTTTCTCCAGCTTTGGCCACTTCGATGGCTTCTGCTTTCTTGTATTGTTCGTAGTGGATTGACCCCGCCATTTTACTGTGAGTTCCCATATACTCAAACCACAACTTTGGTAGATATGACTCGACACTAACCCCTCTCTTGCTCCACACCCCAACCCCCCACACCCACCCCCCCCCCCCCCCCACCATGAAAACCATTGCCTTGAGTAAGCATCTTGGCTTCAAGAGAACAAATCATATCGCTAGGAAACCACAACCCACATCGCTGGGAGAACCTCACAGGTAGCTTGGAAGGTATTCTAAGCCCCATAGGATTACTGATCCACTAAATATTTGTTTCACTAACTATACAAAAATGCAAGTAGTCGCATTCCTAGTAGGAAGTACCTCAAGTGCAACTAAATGGAACCCATAATGTTGCAGCAATGATCTCTTTCAATAATTTCCAAAACCATTACTCGCAGAATCAAAATGGTATCAATAGAATTAGATAGCCAATCATTATAGCTTGCAAATAATGATAAGATTAGAAACGAAATTCACAGATTGTTGAGTTGTTTCCCATTTTAGACCCATAATAAATAATGTTAACACATTTTTCCTTTCGAAATTTCTCTATCTCTAATAGATGAATTTTGCTTCTCTCAAAGGCCTAAAGAAATATGGAAAATAATTATGCTTCAAAAATGAAATAAACAATGGGAGTGTGCTATTTCAACTTGGTTAATATCTACTATTGTATTGAGGATTTTCAAGAATAATTATCCATTTACCCATTATTCTAGAATTCAACATGGATGTCAAAGTTGTTGAATTTTATGCTTGCTGAAAATGCAAAAGCGCTAACTCAAGTACCCAAGTTATCAGTGAATAGAATGCTCTAATGATTTGTTTCCTAAATAAACTTCTTTATTACCAAATCAAATTTTGAATATACAATGAATACATTAGAAGAGCTTCTTAAGAAAACTTAAGAAGTCAGCAGAGTTCAACAAAGGGGCAGAGAATCTAAATTGTTGGAGAATTAACAAAGTTGCATATGGTTTTTTACAACTAAACACTCTAAGAACTGAAATGATTATGGTTTTCCAAGGCTACTTAGTTGTTAGGTTCTTGAGACCTTTAATAAATGGATGAGAAGTTAGAAAAGGGGCCTTCTGAATTTTTAAACATCAGAAAAGAAGAAAGAAATTCAAACATATTATAGAAAGGGCATGAAACAAAAAATCTATGTCTAATAGCCATATATCGTAGGCATTGGCAACATATATGGAGCAATTTTAAACTATTCAACCCATTCCAAATTTTGTGAACTGCACTTGGAAAAACCAAACATAAGCTTCCAGTTCGTACCTGTGGGAAGAAAGGGAATTGTCAGTTTCTTTGAAATAAGATTTAATCTCTATTCCATTTCAGAATCTTACAGAATAAATATTGGGATATAGACATGCTAGTAGAAAAATAGTAATTTTGTCATATTACCAACAAGACATCTACTTTTCTAGTTTGGAATCATAATGCTAGAAGCAAGAAGAGAACCAGGAAAGAATATTGTTGATTTTCAACTAATGAGCTCATAGCTCCATCATCAATCCATTTCTTTCTTAACATTTTGCAATCAATGTATCAAGAGTTTGCACATCATTAGCACGGATACCTCCTTGATCCCATCCAAGTATGTATTACTAGAAGGTAATTCCACCTTCTATCCCAATGGCCTTAGAAATATCATGACCATCATATTTATGCACTAGAACAATGAATTTCACCTGGTTGAAAACATAACGGGTTTTATGGACATGGAAGCCGACTAGAAACCCAGTCCACTGATGGGTAAAATTGTAATGCTAATTGTTGGGCATAGGTTCGCCTGGTAGAGATAATCGATCCCATGCTTCAACGCCTTCAATTGCTCTTCCCCAATGGTAGTAGTATTGCACATGTAAATTTCAGATTCATTGATGTTCATCTGGAAGCGATATGGTGAGCTCTCGATCCTAAATCTTGTCTAACTAGGCTTGCAATTCTCTGAATGTAGAACACTACACAAAAAGCTCTTGAAACCCTGAATATGAACCAAACATGACAAAGAATGGGAAAAGTGTCGCTCCAAAAAAACTGAATATGAAGAATGTGAAAGGTGTCATCTATGAAGAATATGAAAGGTGTTGTCTAGAAGAAAACATTAGATCACTCAAGACAGATCTCTCATGTAGATCAAGGGTCGTCAACGAAGAGCGTGAAAGGTGTCATATGGGAAAGCACATTAGATCACTCGAATCAGATCTCTCATACAAATCTTACTCTGGTACTTCATAATTAAGGACCATAGGTGAGGAGAACCCTCGGGTGATGTAGCTCGACATGCGGAAAGGTGATTACAACACCAAAAAATTTATACAAAAAGTCTGACATTAACATTGTAAAACCACAGAAATTAATTTATACAAAATGTCCAATATTAACCTTGTAATACCACAAAACTAAAAATTGAAAATTTTGATGTACAGACAAGCTAATGCCTCCAACCAATCCTTATATGTCACACAGTGACATAACAATAAATTCCTAATCATATAATCAAATTAAATAATATTTAACTAAAAAATAAATCATTCTTAAATAAATATTTGATATTTATTTTCAATAAAATAAATAATTTTTTATATAAAATATTTATTCAAATTTACAAACTTTTATAATTAATTTTAAAAAATTGTGCCATACCGAGCCTACATTGATTTCTCTGCCACCCTTCTCGTTACATTAATTTCTTCATTCGACTTATAGGTTCAACTTATCATTTTACCTTCAATAATTAAAGCATCAGAATTATTTGTCTCTTGACTTCGAAAAACTTAAATCTAAGTGTTTAATATAGGTTTAAAACTTAAATCTAAGCGTTTAATATATGTTTGTTGAAGTTTTTTTCGAAGTAAGAGGGAAAATATTTTTACAACATATAGAAACAATTTTTTATTATTAATCATAAAAACATGTTTAAGATATATGGATATTTAAGATATATAAAATTAGTATAGATTTATTTTAAGTATGGATTTAATTTGAGCTAAGAGAGATTTAATTTCTTCATGTAAGGTCTTCGCAAACTCGGGCGGTTGAGCGTCGAGTGCGATGGGCACACGGGCACGGCGGGCGCACATTGGTGCGACGAGCGAGCAGACTTGCGACGAGCGGGTGCTCCACATGCGACGAAGACTTGGACATGCGACGTAACCATGCTACGTTATGGAGTACATGAAAAATGACTAAGTGTCGTTTCATACTTGAACGTATATGTTACAAGGGACATACGAAGGTTTTATACGCATTCACGTGGAGCATAAAGTATACCCAAAGCTGACACCATAAAAATGTAACATGGGGGCTTCATGATACTATTTTAGATGTCGGCCCAAGATTATATGCTAAGGTATGGAGCGTATAAATGAGAGGTGGTTGCACCTCATTTCATCATCATAACTTCACTCACCTTTCATACGCTCAAGGGGTAAAAACACTTGCACAGATTTGGAGGTAGATACGCATACCTCATGCGTAGTCCAACCCAAGTGCGAGGTGGAAGTGTCTTGCGGCTTGAGGTATGAAGGTTCAGTTGTGAGTGCAGATTTGGGTTTCTAAGTGTGGTTTGAGTAAGGCAAGGGTGCCGAAAGTGAAGTTATGTGCAAATAATTGTGTGCAGGATTTGGCAAGGTGAAATAGGTGGCTCGGGTGAGCGTTCCACTTTGCGCAAAGGTGCACATAATTGCATAAGGCCGTTCTATGCCTTGTTGTAAAAATATTCTAAGTGTTGGCTTGAAGTCTGTCAAGCACACTTGTATTGTAAATTTGAAGAAGTTGATATAATATATTGATTGGGCAGACTTTCTGGGAGTTGCCCCTCCCTTCGCACTTGATTGTTGTTGATGTTCTCGGTTTATGATATATGGTTAATGATTGAGAATGTTCTTTGTTAAAGTATAAAGGATAACAATTTACTCGGTTGCAAAAACATAAGTTAAGGCGTAGTCCATAAACGTTAGTATTGTTAAAAAGAAAGCGTTCGGTGGTGCCGCACCTCGCTACAAGCGGTTGAAAGACCACCGCAGGTGTAGGGGCGTGACAATTGGTATCAGAGCTCGGTTGGAGCTGGTGAGTAAAGGTTGCTCGTGACAGTGACAAGGGTACTTGCAGGTGAAGGAGACCGTTTCACACGAAGTGAGACAAGGGCCGGTTTAGGTTGCAGGTGAAGATGTCTATCTTGCAGAAACTGGGTTATACATCCTTCGAAGAATTCGAAGGGAGTCCACTTGAAGAGTCAGAAGGAGTAAAACAAGGATTTGTAGAATGTGGCAAAAGGTTGTTTGAAACAAAGGATGCTCTTCGTGCCTTGGTTAAGGAAGGGATTTCTAATGAGAATAAAGAGGAAGCTCTTCGACTTGCAAGGGAAGTAGACTTGATTGAAGCAGAACTCAAGGAGCTCAAGGTAAGACAGAAGTTGAACCAAAAGAAGTGGGATTGCCTAACTCTTGAGAGGCACCTCCTAGCCTTGAAGAGGAAGGCTGAAGCTGAGAAAGAACTTCTTCAACCCGGTTGGACAATGGAGCAAGGTGAAGTTGCGGATTGTGCCATCAAGGAAGAGGAAGCCGTGACGATCAAAGATGTTGAAGACATGACTACGATGAAGGATGAACTTAAGGATGATCAAGTTGAATCAGGATCGTGCAGTCTGTCAACATGTATGGATGAGGTCACTCACATGGAGGAGCCTCATGATGATGAAGTAAGTGATGATACTTGCGTTTCATTTGGGCATTTGGGAGATGGACCATGTGCAGTGAAGGGAAAAGTCAGTTTGCCAAGGCAAGAGGACATCTTACCATGGATGACAATGATGGAACCTTGTATGGAAGAACAAGGATTGTCAACCGTTGCAGGACTTGATGGGGCTACTTGTGACCTTATGGTTGAAGGTGAAAAGGCCCTTGACAAGGGAGGAACTTGATGATCGTTGTGGAAGAATGAGTCATGATTTAGCCACATGAATTGGCTAAGTGCCCGGCATGACTCATGGACAGGTTGAGGAGGGCACACACTTGTGATTTTTTGGGTGGACTTCTCATGGCCAAGACCAAGAGCAAGTATTGATGGACACTTTGGTGGAGGAGCTATGGTGAAGAGACTCATGACATGATGATGATGAGATGGTTGGGTGACTGAGTTCACTAAACCGAAGATCGAAGACTTGGATGGGATGGCCAGATGTTGTGATGTGTCTACTTGGTTGGACTACATGGGCAACTTAGTCATGGACATCAGGTTAGAGACTTGAAAACATGAAGCATGGCAGACCTATGCAAGGAAGTTGTGTGGAAGCACTTGTAGAAATGTCAAGGGACATCCAAAGAGGAGTGTTAAGGCAAGAATGTTATGCAAGAGGACTTGCTAGTGTGACATGGGAACTTGAGGATGGCACATTGCAGATGATGAAGAGGACTTCATGGACCTGAATGGGGTACATCAAGAGTTGATAAGATTGATGAACTTGTGAGCAGCTATGGAGCATTCCTACTACATGGGGGAGGTGAAGCATATTGTATGCTTGCTGAGGTGTTGATTAGGGATGGCTTATGGAGCTCATGATGACATGAGGTTGTTGTAACTTTTAGGGACTTCATGTATGGTGGACTTAGGGATCTAATACATTGAGGGGTTGAGGTCAGATGACTTTGATGCAGTATATACTTTCAAAGTGCATGTATGGGCATGACTTGGAAGAGTGACTTGATGTAGAGGATCAATAAGAGGCACTTTGAGGTGATAAAGTT
Source organism: Pinus tabuliformis (assembly GCA_031772625.1). Lineage (NCBI taxonomy): Eukaryota > Viridiplantae > Streptophyta > Pinopsida > Pinales > Pinaceae > Pinus > Pinus tabuliformis. The sequence continues at coordinate 353,313,365 of CM062817.1, forward strand.
ATAATGATGATGATGATGCTTTGGTGATACACTTGAGCATGGGTTGAGCCGAGACTCAACGACTTTCTATACATGAGAGCTGATTTGATCAAGGATCATGGACAGCACATGGATAGGTGAGACAAGTGCATACTTGTTTCTATGAAGACGTGAGGATGGCATGTTGCAGATGATGGAGAGGGATTCGTAGACCTGGATGGGGCACATCGAGAGTCGGTTTGATGAGATGATCTCTTCACTTGGAGGAGACACACACATGGACAACATATTGCAGATGACAGTGGTTCTACATATGTTGCGGTGATGTTTGCCTTATGTGGAGGAGGCAACATCATGGATAATGATATGTTGTCGAGGACGACAACGATTTCAGGTGGAGGAGAATGTAAGGTCTTCGCAAACTCGGGCGGTTGAGCGTCGAGTGCGACGGCCGCACGGGCACGGCGGGCGCACATTGGTCCGACGGGCGAGCAGACTTGCGACGAGCGGGCGCTCCACATGCGACGAAGAATTGGACATGCGACGTAACCATGCTACGTTATGGAGTACATGAAAAATGACTAAGTGTCATTTCATACTTGAACGTATATGTTACAAGGGACATACGAAGGTTTTATACGCATTCACGTGGAGCATAAAGTATACCCAAAGCCGACACCATAAAAATGTAACGTGGGGGCTTCATGATACTATTTTAGATGTCGGCCCAAGATTATATGCTAAGGTATGGAGCGTATAAATGAGAGGTGGTTGCACCTCATTTCATCATCATAACTTCGCTCACCTTTCATACGCTCAAGGGGTAAAAACACTTGCGCAGATTTGGAGGTAGATACGCATACCTCATGCGTAGTCCAACCCAAGTGCGAGGTGGAAGTGTCTTGCGGCTTGAGGTATGAAGGTTCAGTTGTGAGTGCAGATTTGGCTTTCTAAGTGTGGTTTGTGTAAGGCAAGCGTGCTGAAAGTGAAGTTAAGTGCAGATAATTGTGTGCAGGATTTGGCAAGGTGAAATAGGTGGCTCGGGTGAGCGTTCCACTTTGCGCAAAGGTGCATATAATTGCATAAGGCCGTTCTATGCCTTGTTGTAAAAATATTCTAAGTGTTGGCTTGAAGTCTGTCAAGCACACTTGTATTGTAAATTTGAAGAAGTTGATATAATATATTGATTGGGCAGACTTTCTGGGAGTTGCCCCTCCCTTCGCACTTGATTGTTGTTGATGTTCTCGGTTTATGATATATGGTTAATGATTGAGAATGTTCTTTGTTAAAGTATAAAGGATAACACTTTACTCGGTTGCAAAAACATAAGTTAAGGCGTAGTCCATAAACGTTAGTATTGTTAAAAAGAAAGCGTTCGGTAGTGCCGCACCTCGCTACAAGCGGTTGAAAGACCACCGCAAGTGCAGGGGCGTGACACTTCAGGTGTAGAAGGCAAATAATAATATGTAATTTTTCATTATTTAAAGTGTATTTTGGAATTTTATAAAAATTACAAAACATGGTTATTGAGCTAGTTTATCACTCCACATTAAAATGGTTTTTTTCTATTAATATATTTTAAGCATAGGTCAATATTAATTTATATTAAAATATTTTATTCATAACCTGCATTGGATATTTTATATTGTACAACATTAACATATTTGTTTTAACATTTTTCTCTCTATATATATGAAATTGATATCCAACGTCAAATTTTTTGAAAAATTTAAGATTTAAACAACTATTTTATATATATATATATATATATATATATTCTAATTATTTTAGATGAATTATATTAGGCTATATAAACAACATGTATAACCTTTTTTTCCTTTCTAATATAAAAACTATTGTTTTCCTACTTAAAAAAATATATTATATTTATTCTTAAAAAATATTTATTAACTTTAAAATAAACAATCTATATAGAATTAGCGTCCCGTAGAGGGAGACTTTCTAATTATAGAATTGAGACCCAGAATTTTTGTGTCGCCACAGAAACAAAATTAATACAAAGACCGAATTGAATTTTGATTTTTTTAATGGTCGGCGGTGCTCAACATGAACCCAAGCTATTCTTTTGTTGCCTCACTCGTTATTTATTCACCTGATGTCTCCAACCATACTCACCTCAAACCCAGAATCGTGAGCGAGACAACACAAAACGAGTTCAGAGAGGGGAGAAACGTGTGCGAGACAAGCTTCTGCCGATTGAATTTCTGTACTTTTCCTCCTCCTTTTTTTTGGTATATATATTAAGATGGGAAGAGGCAGCAAAAAAGTCATATCCGGCGAAAGAATTTTCAGTGAGAGCAAAGAAGATGAAAAATTAATATCGAAGTCCACAACAAATTCCCATGGCGTGGATAATGTACAGGGGGATGTTGAACTAACAACAGGAGTCGATGACGATTTTAATGAAACAGTTGAGGTGGTCACAGAAAAGCTTGCACAGAAAGATGGGGAGTACCAGCGCACCGCTTGTAAACTTGCAGAAAGTTTACATGAAGCTAAGGAAGAATTAAGAAGAAAGATATGTGAAAAAGAAAAGCGCTGCAGAGCGTTGGCTTATGATAAAAACAGTTTACAAACAGAAGTTTCGAAATTGAATGAAGAAATTCAGGCGATATCCACAGGATTTCAGGCAGCCAGTAAAGCTTGGGAGTTAGAAAAGGATGAACTTTTATCGCAAACTGTAGCAGCAAGAAAGGAATGTGACGAGATATCTAGCCAAAACCAGAAGGCTTTACTTCAATATAGAGAAGAAAAAGCTGAGTTGGAATGTGGGTTGAATGATTCCAAGGCAAGGTGTCAAGAATTACTTGACAAATTTGTAGAAGAGAAACATCAATGGGATTCTGAAAAGGAAAATTTAGAAAGAAATCTAGAGTTAATGGCTGCTGAAAGGGGATTACTAAATCATCAAAGCAGAGAGCTAAGAACTGAAGTAGAGTCGCTGAAGGCCCAGTTTAATGAGAGTAATGCTGCAGTCGCTCAATTGGAAGATCAACTTTCATCGCTTGCAGCTGCGAAAACGTTTCTTGAGGAAGAAAACAACTCTCTGCAGACCGAAATGGACAGAAGAGCATTGGTTTCAGAAGAAGAAGTGGTAATCCTCAAGAGAAAATTTGGCGAGTTGGAAACAGCCTTGGGTTCTCTTCAGAATGATGTAGACTCCTCAACAGCGACAACAATGGAGAAAGATCGAAATATTGTCGATTTAGAATATAAGGTTTCAGAGATTACAGATGCGAAAAAGCTGTTTGAGGAGAAAAATAGCTTATTATTGAACGAAGAGAACAAACGTAGAATAGCTTTACAAGAGGAAAATGAGCGTCTTCAACTAAAAATAAGGGAGTTGGAGACTAATTTGCTTTCTGCCACCATGGATCTTGAATCAAAAGATGTTGAGCTCCGCGATTTAAAAACAAGGCGTCCACTTTTTCCACTGAAACTACATTCTCCACAGAATGGAATAGAAAACCTATCACCCAACACAACAACCGTCAACACCGCAAAGGCGAAAGTGGATAAGCGAACACCACCAAACCGGGTTCCTGTAAAGCGATCGCCCAAAGAACCGGCGCCTCAAAAGCCATCGCCCAAAGAACGGGCGCCTCAAAAGCGATCGCCTAAAGAATCGGTGCTTCAAAAGCTAAAACCAAAATGGTTGTGAAGATTCACTTAATGTATACTCTCAGCTTTATCAATTTTGTAACCGCTGAAAGTACATATTCCGATGAGGAACTGTTGTAAATTTTACTAATATTTTTAATATATATATATATATATATATATATATTAATTCATTATAGAATGTTAATTTCCAATTCCCTGACCTTGGGATTTTCCCTTAAGCAAGTTCACAGAAAATCAGAATTTGTTTGGTCCATATCCAAAATCGAGTTCATTGAGCATTGAACTAATAGATCTTGGTGAAGAAATCCATTATTGGCACATGTGATCTTCTAGGGTAGATAAAAGGAATGAGGATGCAGTAGGATATTTATTAATATGTTATTAGAGGAAGGTATTATGTGATAAAGGAATAAGTGAGGGATAATTTCATTCATCTTTCAATGTTTCAAATTATTTTATTTTAAGCTTACATAAACACAAGATAGAATGTTTTAGTGTTCTAGTTTTATGTTAATTATATTGTTAATAAATAGGTTCATTTTGGAAAAAGAGCCATGAACTTTTAAATGGTATTATATGTTTCATAAACAATATTTTAGGATTGGCAGACCTCTAGTAGAATACAACATCTCTCGTTTCATCCTTATAATAGATTGAGTTTTGTGATAATCCAAGGAAGCATTGAATCAAGTGCTATGGGTACTCCTAGGACTACTTGACGTATTAGAGCTATTAGAGCTATGGGTAGGCATGGACAGTACCACTACCGGAGTCACTTTAAGAAATCACAAATGTTGCTTCACTGCCAACGATCCTAGTCAGTTCCCCAAGGGAGTCGTTGCATCACCTCTTTGTGTAGGAAGCCTTTCTCAATCCTTTACCATTTATTTAATTTCATTTTCTTTCATGTGAACACTAGCACGTATTATTGGCCATTCATTGCACCAAGGAGGATGAGGGGTACTAACTTATTTTATGGGAAAGAGAGGTTATTTCCTATTTGAAAAAAGCTAAAAGATATTTTGGTTTAGGTTTTCCCTCAGGTCAATGTTCTACATCTCATATCTAGTTAACATGTGGGAAACGAAAACAAGTGATTCAGATATTCAAGATCATGTTGAGTACGAGGTTCAGGTCATGGGCATAGTTCATTCAAACTAATTAGCGCTCCCCTCAACCAACCAATTCGTGTTTTCCTTGTTAATGAGTTAGGGTTTCAATATTAGGGAAAGGTGACCAGGGAAGCTCTTCGAAGGTTTCAACATGTGCGAAGAGGTCTAAGAAATATTTAAGGTTCAAGCACATGAAAACAAAGATAAGAAGGGTTAGCACAACACCAAAGGTTCGAAGGGCTCCAATAGTATGAAAGGTGTTGGGTCCCTATAATACTAGTGATTACCCCATTACTATTGTAGTTATACCCCTTATTTATATTGTTGTGCCCCCATCACCCCCATATTGTTATTAATATGCCCATAGAATCCCTCTATTGTTATTTTTGTGGCTTTATATTATTATTGTTAGGTTGACTGGATTATATTGTGACTCCATAGACTCCTATATATAGAAAGGAGGTTTTGTCATTTGTATCATCCAAGAATTGTTCATTTATGTAATGTAAAGGGGGTTGCCCCCTCGAAGAGGCTGAATTCTAAGGCGTGGATCTCTCTTTTCTATCTTTTTGTGAGCTGGTTTCATAACATTTGGTATCAGAGCTTTGGATTCTAGGGTTTCGCTGCTCCAAACAGGTCATCGTGGCATTTTCGCTATAACTTTTTTTCTGAGATGTTTCAGAAGTCGAAAAAAAACCCATTTGAGAAGAAATTGCGCTGAACCTTGGGTCCAAATTTCAGAGCTTTTGGTGCGTCTTTTTCGGAGATATGATCTCAAGAAGTTGGTCTTGTTGCAGACTCTTGAATTACACTCAAAACAGGTGACCTGGGGAAAATCGTCATAACTTTCTTTCTGAGCATCGGATTGAAATTTCGTAAGAATGTACAGAAAGAGGACGGACTATAGTTTTCTTTTATATATTTTTCAGAGTCAAAGGTTGAAACAGTGACACGTGGCACTTCATACAAGTTCGCTCTACTGAACTAGTCTATAATCAAGTCACTGCGGGAGATTGGGCATAACTCTTTCTTGGAGAATCCAATTTGGTTCAGACTAGTGGCATTGAAAAGAGGACATAGAAGGCTACTACAGGTCACAATTTCAGAACTGGATGATTCGAAATTACAGAGATACATCAGATTCAGTATCAGGCTTCTACAAAGTAAAAAAAAGGTGTGTAGTTTTTTTTTTTTTTTTTGCATAAGCTTGGTTTGAAGGAATTCAAAGGGCATATTAAAGCATTATTATCGGTAACTGATGCCCCGAGGAAAGAAAATGCAAACACCTAGTAAGGAATCTGAAAGCTCTAGCATGACTCATGAAGAAAAGGAAGAAATGCAACATGATATATCAAAATTACAAGACCAAGTGCAACAACTGTCCCTCGCACAAATGGGAACAGAATCTAAGATGGATGGTTTAAAGAAAGATGTAGAAGCTAGGATGGATGGTTTAAAGAAAGGTGTAGAAGCTAAGATGGACTATTTAAAGAAAGGCGTAGAAGCTAAGATGGATGATTTGAAGATAGATTTGAAGACAGACATGGACGAATTGAAGATAAATATGAATAAGTTGCTACAAGAAATCGTCCCTAAGGGTGAAAGGGTACTAAAGGAAACTCATGATGAGAACAAAATAAATGTTAATCATGATTCCATAGACGCTAATTTTGGATTGAAGAATCACCATATTCCAAAAATCGATATGAGGAAGTTTGATGGCAAGAATCCCGCCACATGGATATTACAGATGGAGCAGTTCTTCGATCTCAATAATGTGCAAAACACACAAAAGGTACGTATGGCAACTTTATATTTGGAACCAAATCAATTTGTATGGTATCAATGGCTTTGCTCTCGTAAAAAATTTATCACTTGGGCAATTTTTACGGAAGAATTGATAGCACATTATGAGGATACAAAAAGCAACACTTTTTTTAGCCAATTGATAAGTCTCAAACAAAAGGGTTCAATAATGGAGCACATTGAGGAGTTCCAAAAATTGAACATAAGGGTAAAAGATATTCCAGAGCAGCATAGGATTGATGTGTTCATAGGGTCTTTAAAGGATAATATCCAACCTGATTCATTAGAGAAGGCATTCAGGTTAGCAAGAAAAATGGAAAGCAAAATTTTGGCAACTAGGAAGCATACCACTCACAACTATAAAGACGGAAGTGCAGTTGCCCCTAGTCTTCCAAAACCTATAAGGTTGACACCACAACAATTGGAAGAAAAAAGAGCAAAAGGGCTTTGTTATAGTTGTGATGGAAAATACACTATAGGTCATAAGTGTGTTGAGAAGAAATTATTCTACATAGATTGTGAAGAGGAAGAAGAAAAGGAGCAAGAAATGTCAAAAGAACAGGATATGTTCTAGGAACAAAGCCTAGATGAAGAACAAATAAATCCGACCATATCTTGTAATGCATTAGCGGGAATTACCACTCCTCAAACCATCAAGATAGAAGGACAAATTAAGAAGAAAAAGGTGATAGTGTTGATTGATTCAGGAAGCACCCACAATTTTATTCATTGTAGGGTAGCAAAAGAATTGAATTTTTTCCTATATCCAGCACCAGAGTGTCAAGTGATGATTGCAAATGGAGGAACAATAAATTGCTCTGGAAAGTGCCATAATATCAAGCTATCCATGGGAGAATATAATGTATTGACTAGCCCAATGCTTTCCATTCCAATGGGAGGTGTTGATGTTGTACTAGGATTCCAATTGCTACAATCCTTGGGTACAATAGCTTTAAATTTTCAAGAACTTTTCATGAAATTTTCTGTGGAAGGAAAGGAAGTTGAATTAAGGGGTATTGCAGGGAAACCGGGAAAGGTAATCAGCTCTAATGGTATGACAAAGCTTCTAAAAAAGGAGCAAAGGGGTGTAATTGCACAATTATGTTCACTAGATGTTTCCACATTAGAATCATCTATTTCTCCAGATCTCCAAAAAGTCTTGGACAATCATTCCAAGGTATTTGAGACTCCCAAAGGTCTCCCACCTATGCGTGATCATGATCATGCTATTCATCTGATTCCAGAAAGTGTTCCTCCAAACATCAGGCCGTACATATATCCCTATGTCCAAAAAAGTGAAATTGAACGTATGGTTGCAGAAATGCTAGAGGCTGGTATAATTCAACCGAGTCAAAGTTCTTTCTCTGCTCCAGTAGTATTGGTGCACAAGAAGGATGGATCATGGCGCATGTGTCTGGATTATATGGAGCTAAACAAGCTCACTATTAAAGATAAGTTCCCCATTCCTGTCATTGATGAATTACTGGATGAATTGCATGGATCAATTTACTTCACCAAGTTGGATCTTCGTTCAAGATATCATCAAATGAGAATGAAGATTGAAGACATTCCAAAAACGACATTTAGAACTCATGAGGGTCATTATGAATTTTTAGTCATGCCTTTTGGCCTTACCAATGCATCTTCAACATTTCAAGGTTTGATGAATTCAATTTTCAAACCATTCCTTAGAAAATTTGTGTTAGTATTTTTTTATGATATACTTATCTACAACAAGTCTTGGAAGGATCATGTTGAACATGTTGACAGGGTGCTACAACTATTGGAAGAGAAACAATTATATGCCAAAAGATCCAAATGTTTCTTTGGAGTCCAGGAGGTGGAATATTTGGGTCATATTGTATCCCATGAAGGAGTTAAGGTAGACCCTACCAAAATTAAAGCCATTAAGGAATGGAAAATCCCCACATCCATAAAGCATTTGCGCGGATTTCGTGGGTTGACAGGGTATTATCGCAAGTTTGTTAAGAATTATGGGAGAATAGCAGCACCTCTAACGACATTATTGAAGAAAGATGCATTTTCATGGACTCTGGAAGCAACAAAGGCCTTTGAACATCTTAAAGAGGCAATGTGCCAAGCACCGGTCTTAGCTACACCGAACTTCACAAAAACCTTTATTGTGGAATGTGATGCTTCAGGAAATGAAATTGGTGTTGTTCTAATGCAAGATGAAAGACCCATTGCTTTTGAAAGTCATCCAATCAAGGGAAAGTTTCAAAAAGCAAAGCTATTTATGAGAAGGAAATGTTGGCAATACTCCATGCACTTAAGAAATGGCGACCCTACCTAATGGGAAGACACTTCAAGGTAAAAACGGATCATGATAGCCTTAAATACTTTTTAGAACAAAGATTATCCTCTGAAGAGCAACAAAAGTGGGTCACAAAGATGTTGGGTTATGACTTTGAAATCATATACAAAAAAGGGAAGCAAAATGTGGTGGCAGATGCACTCTCAAGGAAGGATGAGGATGTGGAAGCATTTTTGTGCGCTATTTCTATCATCCAACCAGATTGGATAAATGAAGCAAGGGAGGAATGGAAGAATGACGAAGAATTGTGGGCACTTATTCGAAAGCTACAACAAGATTCCAGTACGTCTAATACATTTAGCTGGAAAAATGATTCGTTATGGTACAAAGATCGCTTATACCTCTGTAAGAATTCCCGGCTAAAACAAAAGATTCTTATGGAATTGCACACTTCTCGCTTAGGAGGGCACTCAAGATTTTTAAAAACTTACCACAGGGTTAAGAAGGAATTTTTTTGGGATGGCCTTAAATCAGATGTTCAAAAGTTTGTGGCAGAATGTTTGGTTTGCCAACAAAATAAAGTTTAAACAATTAAGACACCGGGTCTATTACAACCTTTATCCATTCCAAGCCAACGTTGGGAGGAGGTATCAATGGATTTTATCACAGGTTTACCCAAGTCTGAGGGAAAGAGTGTCATCATGGTGGTAGTTGACAGACTTACCAAGTATGCACACTTTTGTGCATTATCACATCCATTTAAAGCCAGTACAGTTTCTACTGCATTTATGGAAACAATTCAAAACCTACATGGAAACCCCAAGATTATTGTAAGTGACAGAGATCCCATTTTCACTGGAAATTTTTAGACACAATTATTTTCTTGTCTTGGTACTCAGTTAGATCATAGCTCATCTTATCATCCTCAATCTAATGGGCAAACTGAGATAGTAAACAAATGTTTGGAAGGATATCTTCGTTGCTTTGTATTTGATAAACAGACACAATGGGTCAAATGGTTGCCTCTGGCTGAATGGTGGTATAACACTTCCTTTCATATAGCAACAAAAATGACCCCATTTATGGCACTTTATGGGTATCAACCACCATCCATCACATCATATTTAAGAGAAAATTCTAAGGTTCAGGCAATGGAACATCACATCGAACATCAACAACAAGTCCTCCAACTCTTAAAGGATAAGCTCGTGTTGGAACAGAATAGAATGAAACAACAGGCAGATCAACATCGCAGTGAAAGAAGTTTTGATGTAGGTGATTGGGTATTCCTACGGCTACAACCATATAAGCAAATGTCCCTCAAGCAAGCTAAGAAGGATAATAAATTATCACCAAAGTATTATGGTCCGTACAAGGTGTTGCAAAAGATTGGTACTATGGCATACAAATTGGAGCTTCCTGCAGCTTCTCGATTGCACCCAGTTTTCCATGTTTCATGCTTAAAGAAGGTTATAGGCGACAAGCTCCCAGTTCAAACAATATTGCCAAAACTTGACGAGGAAGGAAAAATTATATTGGAACCGGAAGCAGTTATAGAAACAAGAACTCGACAACTACGAAATCGATCAATTTTAGAGTACCTTATCAAGTGGAAGAACTTATCCGCTGAAGATTCCACATGGGAGGATGAGAATTTTATGAAGAAGTATCCAGAACTACTCAAGCGTTGAGGACAACACTTTTTTGAAGGAGAGGGGCATGTTGGGTCCCTATAATACTAGGGATTACCCCATTACTATTGTAGTTATACCCCTTATTTATATTGTTGTGCCCCCATTACCCCCATATTGTTATTAATGTGCCCATAGAATCCCTCTATTGTTATTTTTGTGGCTTTATATTATTATTGTTAGGTCGGCTGGATTATATTGTGACTCCATAGACTCCTATATATAGAAAGGAGGTTTTGTCATTTGTATCATCCAAGAATTGTTCATTTATGTAATGTAAAGGAGGTTTCCCCCTCGAAGAGGCTGAATTCTAAGGCGTGGATCTCTCTTTTCTATCTTTTTTTGAGCTGGTTTCATAACAAAAGGTCATGAGATGGCATGCATGAGAGAGAAAATGCAAGGCTAGATCAACAACATGTTATGGAAGAAGGAGAATGCTCAATGTAATGCAACCCAGAGACTACAATGTAGGGCTATTTTATGTAAATGTTTGAAACAAATCAGCTAATTGCAAATAAAGAACCATGAAATGATTTCATGAACATTATGCAGCAATGAGCAGTGCTGGAATGTGAATGCAAGCTGGTGGAAAAGAATGATGCAGAAAGATAAAGTACCTATAATAAATACAGCACAACACCACATATCTAACCCATAAACTAAATCTTTGGAAACAAAAATTAATTAGCAAAGTTAGACCTATTAGAGATATGGGTAGGCATGGACAGTACCACTAGCGGAGTCACTTTAAGAAATCACAAATGTTGCTTCACTGCCAACATTCCTAGTCAGTTCCCCAAGGGAGTCGTTGCATCACCTCTTTGTGTAGGAAACCTTTCTCAATCCTTTACCATTTATTTAATTTCATTTTCTTTCATGTGAACACTAGCACGTATTATTGGCCATTCATTGCACCAGGGAGGATGAGGGATACTAACTTATTTTATGGGAAAGAGAGGTTATTTCATATTTGAAAAAAGCTAAAAGATATTTTGGTTTAGGTTTTCCCTCATGTCAATGTTCTACATCTCATATCTAGTTAACATGTGGAAAACGAAAACAAGTGATTCAGATATTCAAGACCATGTTGAGTAAAAGGTTCAGGTCATGGGTATAGTTCATTCAAACTAATTAGGGCGCCCCTCAACCAACCAGTTCGTGTTTTCTTTGTTAATGAGATATGGTTTCAATATTAGGGAAAGGTGACCAGGGAAGCTCTTCAAAGGTTTCAACATGTGCGAAGAGGTCTAAGAAATATTTAAGGTTCCAGCACATGAAAACAAAGATAAGAAGGGTTAGCACAACACCAAAGGTTTGAAGGGCTCCAATAATATGAAAGGTCATGAGATGGCATGCATGAGAGAGAAAATGCAAGGCTAGGTCAACAACATGTTATGCAAGAAGGCGAATGCTCAATGTAATGCAACCAAGAGACTACAATGTAGGGCTATTTTATGTAAATGCGTGAAACAAATCAGCTAATTGCAAATAAAGAACCATGAAATGATTTCATGAACATTATGCAGCAATGAGCAGTTCTGGAATGTGAATGCAAGCTGGTGGAAAAGAATGATGCAGAAAGATAAAGTACCTACAATAAAAACAGCACAACACAACATATCTAACCCATAAACTAAATCTTAGGAAACAAAACTTAATTAGCAAAGTTAGACCTATTAGAGCTATGGGTAGGCATGGAAAGTACCACTAGCAGAGTCACTTTAAGAAATCACAAATGTTGCTTGACTGCCAACGATCCTAGTCAGTTCCCCAAGGGAGTCGTTGCATCACCTCTTTGTGTAGGAAGCCTTTCTCAATCCTTTACCATTTATTTAATTTCATTTTCTTTCATGTGAACACTAGCACGTATTATTGGCCATTCATTGCACCAGGGAGGATGAGGGATACTAACTTATTTCATGGGAAAGAGAGGTTATTTCCTATTTGGAAAAAGCTAAAAGATATTTTGGTTTAGGTTTTCCCTCATGTCAATGTTCTACATCTCATATCTAGTTAACATGTGGAAAACGAAAACAAGTGATTCAGATATTCAAGACCATGTTGAGTACAAGGTTCAGGTCATGGGCATAGTTCATTCAAACTAATTAGGGTTCCCCTCAACCAACCAGTTTGTGTTTTCTTTGTTAATGAGTTATGGTTTCAATATTAGGGAAAGGTGACCAGGGAAGCTCTTCAAAGTTTTCAACATGTGCGAAGAGGTCTAAGAAATATTTAAGGTTCAAGCACATGAAAACAAAGATAAGAAGGGTTAGCACAACACCAAAGGTTCGAAGGGCTCCTATAATATGAGAGGTCATGATATGGCATGCATGAGAGATAAAATGAAAGGCTAGGTCAACAACATGTTATGCAAGAAGGCGAATGATCAATGTAATGCAACCAAGAGGCTACAATGTAGGGATATTTTATGTAAATGTGTGAAACAAATCAGCTAATTGCAAATAAAGAACCATGAAATGATTTCATGAACATTATGCAGCAATGAGCAGTGCTGGAATGTGAATGCAAGCTGGTGGAAAAGAATGATGCAGAAAGATAAAGTACCTACAATAAATACAACACAACACAACATATCTAACCCATAAACTAAATCTTAGGAAACAAAACTTAATTAGCAAAGTTAGACCTATTAGAGCTATAGGTAGGCATGGAAAGTACCACTAGCAGAGTCACTTTAAGAAATCACAAATGTTGCTTCACTGCCAACGATCCTAGTCATTTCCCCAAGGGAGTCGTTGCATCACCTCTTTGTGTAGGAAACCTTTCTCAATCCTTTACCATTTATTTAATTTCATTTTCTTTCATGTGAACACTAGCACGTATTATTGGCCATTCATTGCACCAGGGAGGATGAGGGATACTAACTTATTTCATGGGAAAGAGAGGTTATTTCCTATTTGAAAAAAGCTAAAAGATATTTTGGTTTAGGTTTTCCCTCATGTCAATGTTCTACATCTCATATCTAGTTAACATGTGGAAAACGAAAACAAGTGATTCGGATATTCAAGACCATGTTGAGTACAAGGTTCATGTCATGGGTATAGTTCATTCAAACTAATTAGGGCTCCCCTCAACCAACCAGTTCGTGTTTTCCTTGTTTTCCTTGTTAGGGAAAGGTGACCAGGGAAGCTCTTCGAAGGTTTTAACATGTGCGAAGAGGTCTAAGAAATATTTAAGGTTCAAGCACATGAAAACAAAGATAAGAAGGGTTAGCACAACACCAAAGGTTAGAAGGGCTCCAATAATATGAAATGTCATGAGATGGCATGCATGAGGGAGAAAATGCAAGGCTAGGTCAACAACATGTTATGCAAGAAGGCGAATGCTCAATGTAATGCAACCCAAAGACTACAATGTAGGGCTATTTTATGTAAATGAGTGAAGCAAATCAGCTAATTGCAAATAAAGAACCATGAAATGATTTCATGAACATTATGCAGCAATGAGCAGTGTTGGAATGTGAATGCAAGCTGGTGGAAAAGAATGATGCAGAAAGAAAAAGTACCTACAATAATACAGCACAACACAACATATCTAACCCATAAACTAAATCTTAGGAAACAAAACTTAATTAGCAAAGTTAGACCAATTAACTTTAATTAATAAACCTTAGCTAGCCTAAACCTATAACCATAATTTAAACAGAGAGGAGGTCAGCTCATGTGAAATGAAAATTTCGACGTAGGCATCATAACAGTTCTCATCCTTAAAAAAAAAGATATTTGTGATCACAATCAATATGGAGAATTGTGTAAAAACCATGCTTACCTATGAATCATGCACAAGAGAAATAGGGCCATGTCTACTCACCAGAATATGTGCCAGAAAACATTGTTTAATCCAAGCCCCAATCTTATCCTAGTACATAGAATGACAAACTTGAAAAACATAACCATTTAACCATGTCATGCATTGATTTGTGCTTAACTTTAAATCTAGTGCAAGTGAAGCAAGACGTTTCCTTCTTACACAAAAATTCACCAAACAATATCCTTCAAGCCAATTAGTAACCCTATGATTATATTGAGGATGATCAACTTGATAACATAAACCATAATTTCAGAGGATTCAAGTACATAAACCCTAATTTCAGAAACCCTAGTTTGAGGCTGTTCATGGATTTCATTGGGGATGTGAGGACGTGACATAACCATCAACTTGCCTCTAGGGGTTTATATTTATTAGTCTTATTGTGGACAGAACTCGTATTTTTGTAGCTCCACTTTCATTTTTTGCGATGATGCAATTATATTGATGGAAATAATGAAGATTGGTACCATGTTTAGCTTCTAAGTCTTGTTATCCTTCAGAGGAATCTGATTTTCCTTGGGCTTGGCCATCTTAGGAGTGTCAGAGCCATTTTTTATCATTTACTTTTCTTCCTTTGACCTCTTATTCACATGCATCTTTTGTTCTTGTTTTTTTTCTATTTCTACGTTTAGTATTGATGATTTCTAGTTGTATCATTGGGTTAAATGGTTTAAGTAAGTTATTTTGCATGATAAAAATAATTATTTCATCCTTGTAAAAACTTTTGAAGGTCATGTAATCATTGAGCTACTTGAATTAGTTTGCTTATTCCCAAATCTAAATTCCTGAAATTCCCTTGTGGAAGATAGTAGTAAATTTCTGCTATTTATTAGAATGTTCTAATGAGCTTCAATAGAATTGATTCAACTTTCATTAGGTCACAAAATAATTCTAGTTAATAAAAAAATTACCCAATTTCATTCACACTTGATTAGGTTAGGCATTCGATATATTAACTAGCTCACTAGTTCTCGAATTTCTTAATTTGAGGCTAGTAATTTGTAGCTATTTTTTGACATGTGTTAACAAGGGTATGTTTGAGTTATTCCACTTGAAATAGAGACCTAAGACATCCTATTAAATAATAAAATTTGTCCCATACAATTTGGATTTTATTTTCTTGGTCATTTGGTGAATTATATATTCCTATAGCAAACCTATTTCCTGTGGCAGATTCTTGTAACACTCTTCCAACATGCCTATACTTGCCCAGATTTGCTCAAAAATGTTGGTTATTGTCCCTTAGGGTTGACTAATGTCACCTAGGCTCTAAAAATATGGTTGAGGAGGAACAAAAATCATTTAGGACTTGAATTTTTACCCATTCAAAACATCTCTCCAAATTGGGTTTATTGACAAATTTGTGAATTGGATAATACAATAATGATTTTTCTTGATTGCCACATCCAATAAACTCTATCACTGCATCGAACCTCTTTGAAATTTAATGATTGATATATAGTTAATGATATTTACTTTATGCAATTAGAATAGTTTTCCCTTGTATTTTCTTTCTTGCAATATGTTAAGGTTTCCATTTCCAGCATTTCCATTTCTGCAACTTGTTAGGATTTGATTTCATTACATGCAATCCATTACATCATGAAAACAAAGGAAGGACACATTGTATTCTTCACATATAGTATCGATAACTCTTAATTTGCGCGAACACCATGTTGATAATTAAAGTTGTTAGCCTTGGGAGTTTTAGCGTTATTGTTGCAATACTGAAGTTCATCACTTTTTGGAACCATTTCCAGCGAGGTGTCAAAACACTCAAAAATTGAGATTGTTTCCAGCAATATTGAAGGATAGATCTCTTAAATGGTTGATGATTTTAGGGACTAATTCAGTAAGATCATGGAATGATATGCAAAATATATTTCTAGAAAAACATGAATATGATTATCGTAAAGAAGAAATATTTAGAATGAAACAAAAGGAAGATTAGAGCCTTGAGGATCTAATAGAGAGGTCCATGTATAATGTTAAGAGGGAAATACTACATCATTTAGGATTGAACAAACTAAAAGTCTTTTTACTTAGAATAATTAGGGATGAATTGATTGATGTCCTTCATCTCATGGGTAGAGGTGATGTATTCAAATTATCAATTGATGAAATTTGTGAAACATGGAAACACATATTAGGAGGAAGGGCAAGGGTAAGTCAAAGAGCATCAAGATCGGTAAGTCAAGATAAACTTGGAAATTTGTTTGATAAATTTAAAACATAAATTCTTAGCAATCTAAGTGAACAAGAAGAAATGTCAAGAATACAAGATGAGCAAAAATAAGATTTTTATATTTGTGTTTCCCATGCAGAATCACATGATGTTAAATATTGCCCCTCATTACCAAGGTTGAAGTAAGTTTACCAAGAGGACAATGGAGCAAGTCAGTTTCCAATCCAGCTATGTTATGTAGCTACAAGAGGACTATGGCATCCTATTCAGCCCGATATCATGCAAGATCCTAATTCAAAATTTTCAAGCTTATTCACATCAATCTCAAGGTAACACACACTTGCCTTAGAAACCTTGGCTATCTCATTACCAAATCATGGGAACAAGGTTGGCAAGCAACTTATGGGAATCATCCACAATATACTAAATATTTTTCTCAATATCCTCCATACCCAAATCCATTATATCCCTACCATTCATCTCCACCACAACCACAACCCAAGCACATCCATCTCAAATATTCATTCCCACTCAACTACTTGTACCACCATTTCCAAACCCACACAAGAAGTATCTCAACCCACTTACAATGTTGAGGCACAACACTTCCAAGCATTTCCTCTTGATCTCAATGGTACTCATCTTATCTCAAGAAGAGCATTGTAAAACAAAGATTCTCTTCATGTCATTGAAGGAAAATATTTAGAAAAAGAAGGCTCAAATGAGAATACAAAAGATTCACAGGTTGCACTTGATGAAGAGAAGACATCAAAATCAGAGATTGAGAAAGACCCCTCATGTTTACCATCAGATTCTCCATGTGTTTAGGAGTATAATAGAAAAAAAGAAGAAAATTCGAACTTCATGGAAGAATAAGACTTCCAAGATGATCCAAATCAACAAGTGGACTAGGGGTGTCAAAACTGTATCGAAATGTGGTTCCAGGCAATCATTAATTTACAGCCACAAACTATTCTTCAACAATTCTCGATTTCATATCAATCAAAGGATTTGGTCTCTAAAATTTAGGTACATGTAAAAGCATATATTTTAAGCCTACATATTAGTTTATCTATCATCTTGATGTGCACATGGCTTCATTGGAAGTATTATTATATTTGAAATATATTTTGTTTTTTAAGAAGAGTAGGATAGAAAAATAAAAAATGGAAAATAAGAGAAAAAAATAATATATCGGGTGAAAACCTTCTTTTTGGAACTTGAGATTGGCTCATTGATTGAAAACCTCCATGAGGTGGTCAATGGGTTGGGAAAGAAGAAAAAAAAGAGAAAAGGAGAAGATCCTAGGTGAAAAGCTCCATTGAGGTGACTAGGTAGACCTACTAGTTGAAAACCTCATTAAGGTGGCAAGTAAGCCTAGAAAATAAAAAGACAAAAAAATATAAAAACTATTTTCTCCATGTATCTCTCTCTCATGAATACAGGCACTCTCTAACCTCTCCAAGCAACAAAAACAAGTTAGCGACCAAAAGAAAAGTTGATGAAAACCATAGTCAAAGGAAGTCAAACTTTGAATTTTTCCTCCTTTTCTCAAATGCTAGAGAAGGAGCAACTCCAAGCCAATCCATCACCCTCATATATTTCCACCATCTACTAATCATTCCCAAGCTTTTACCACTCATTTTCCTTGCTATCCCAAAATACTACATGAAGGCTCTATTTTTCTAGAGGACGTAAAAATACAAAGAGAAAAATTATTTTTGGAATATCTTCAAAATTTTACATCCATTTGTGAAGTTGTTTTAGTGGGAGATTCATATGGATGATAGTAACATGCCCAAGCAATTTCAGCAATTTTTAGTGCACACTTTTTGATAAATTGACATCCATCACCTCTATCCATTTTTAAAGTTTCTTGATATTCATGCATCCATTTATGAAGTTGTTTCAAGGGGATATTCATATAGATGATGTTAAAATTCTTTAGAAATTTCAACTAATTCTAGCGCACATTTTTCGAGAAATTGACCCCCATCACCGACAACCATTTGTAATTTTTTCTTGAGATTAATGCATCCATTCACCAAGAATTTTTTATGGCGAGGTGCATAACGATGATGGAAATATGGTTTTAAAATTTTAAGTCAATCTAGTATACAATTTGGGAGATATGGGAAAGACAAGTTTGCTACGGGATTCCTTGTACTACTACACCATGTCCTGAACCGCTACATGAAGTTGGCTGGGGGGTTTTCGAGGAAAATAATGGTCAAATGAACTATTGGAAGGGTGTATGATAGTTGTGAAAAATGTTGGGAAGGTTAAAATAGTCATTGTCCAAACCCAACACTCGAAGAAGGTCAGATTTGACTAAGACATCTTGCTCACAGTAACTGGAAGACAAAGCTTTAGAATGTTGACTGACATCCATCAACTACAATAATAGTAGATTGAATCAAAAAAGTTGTATGCACACAAAAAAGATTACATCATTCAGAAAAAGCATCATGCTATGAAGACCTATGCATCAAAAAACAAAGTATGTCAACACCTATAAAATCATCATGTTATGAAGCTCAACAATGACATTTTAGCCAAGTATGTGACACAGCAACAACAACAACGAAAAATCTAGAAGACCTCTAGATTCAAGGCTATCAACAATAACACCTCCAACATATTATCACATGTAGCTTCATGACCATTATAATTGACTTCCAGACCATGAAGGAAACTAAAACATTCATATCAGCAGCCTCAGTATGACCTGCAAAAATACATCAAGGGTAAGGCTCAAGTATGCAATCCTTTAAACCTGTTGTAGCAGCTGCAACACCCTACAAAATTTTGGTCTGCATTTGATTTCAGAGCCCTCTTTTGGTTTTTCCTTGATGTTTTCAAACACTTAGGCTTATCTTTTCAGCTCGTGTTGAGTCTTTGCACCCTCCTCACTTGACCATCCAACGAACTTATTTTGCATGTTGGTCACAATGTCACATTTGCATCCAAGTTTTGGTCATGCACAAGGTCCCTGCTTCATATCTACAAGTTGTATTCACTTTGTGAATAGGTGTCGCACTCAAACACGAAGTTTTATGCACTATCGTGCAAGTGCCATTGCGATCATTCAATGATCCATCACAAGCATCACGCTTGTCACTCGCACCACTAGTTAGTCACACTGAGTATGTGTTGTCTTGATGGTTTGAGGTGTCTTGTCATAAATTCATGTTGAGTGTGTGTGTATTCGCAAGGTCACACATGCACAATTTCACTCACTCACACACTTACCAATTTTTCCTGATGTTCTAGTGACTGGATCACCCTCCAACAACCGAACCCTCACTAAGCTACGTCACACAGTTTCAACACTGAGTGAAAATGTAGTGCTGATTAGAATTTTGTAGAGCTTGAGGTTGTCAACCAGGTAACCTACACTATACAATCCTAGAATTGACTTAATTGACTTTCACCGAAAACAACATAGAAGTATCTCAACAAGCTATCTCAATCTACACTACCCGCAAGTGAATCAACTAATCCTCCAGGTGGTAAACTAGAGATTTTGACTGGGTAGTGAACTTGGGACTCACTCCCCCAAAAAATTATGCAAAATCTGTAGACCTTGCCTTCTCCACTTACTGAAGAAATTGCGCTGATAGGATGGACACACACCTTGTGGCAATCCGTGCTTCCCTCAAAAAATGGCGCATTTTTTCCAGATAGTCACCCAGTCAACCCACCTGTTTACCACCCAGAAAATTGCACAATTTTCATGAGAAATCAACCAGCATCGCACTCAGCTCAAAAACTACGATGGGATGTCGAACAACCCAACATCGTTCTCAACTCAAAAACTGTGATGGGGTGTTCAATAGGCAAACCTCGTAAAAATTGCATAGTTTTCACCAGCAACCCGCTACCAACTCCTCTGAATAAATGTGCATTTTTTTTGCAGCCAAGTGCCATCTCCCTGAAGGAATTGCGCAGTTTTTTCTGCCAAGCCACTCTGCTTCCTGCACTGCTTCCTTCAAAAAATTGCACAAAGCTACCGCGAGCCGAGCAAGATCCCGCTGACAATGATTACTGATTTGCATTTCCCATCTGAGTCTCCCAGTACCTTCTGCGCAATTTTCATCAGCACTTCCTGGAGCCCGCATCTTAGCTTGAAATTTTCCTTGCATAGTTTCATAGCCTTCCCCTCTCTCTTGATCACCTACAACCGAAAGTGAACGACAATGCATCATGGTAGACTAGGAGGTTTATGGATTTGATGTCGTCTTGTCATGAGTGATTGCAGATACAGGTAGATGAATATGACATGACAGAGTGACGCATGGGATGAATAAGGAGAGAACATGCAAGGAGGTTTATTCGCCAATAGACAAATAGACAATGCATGTGAGGAGATTTTTTCATGAAAAGGACGATGCATGAGAGGATTTTTTTTCGTGAATAGATCATGCGATTCGATCTTTTTGTGAATGGACAATGCATGCGAGGATATTTTTTAGCAAATAGATGATCACGTGAAGCATGCCAAAGAGAAAGTGAGCGAGCGACATGCACATGCGACGTCAAGCGAACACAATCACCATCAAAGACTCCACACACATTGTCATGCGGAGGTGAATCTATGATACACCAAGAGCACATCCATCACTCAGCAACACTGTAGCTCGACATGGACATCACCAGCAGCATGAACATACCAACACTATCATGTCGAATCATGTCATGAATCATGTCATCCACATCACTACAGTGGGCCATACTATTGTAAATCAATGTAATGTAACATGGAAGTCCAAGAGATCCAAATGTACTATGAGAAGTCATGAAATTCAAATAGTCATGAGGGAAGTTCAATAGTCACCAGGGCCAGTTTTACCCTTGGCTATAAATACCCCTCATTTGTACATGCAAAAGGATTTCCAACTTGGCTCCTCCCACCTAGCCTTGATAGTTTGTAATCGTTTCTTTAAGGAACGAGTAGTGGCTTCAACACCCCTCTCACGGGGTTAGTGACGTATGGTGTACCGATGTGTCTTGGAAGTTTCTCTTAATTCATGATCCATATAACAATCCAATAGGTTTCACACATGTAATGTAATTGTTTGTAAGATTGATCTTGGAACAGTTGTAATGCATTTGGCTTTAACCCGTGTTAAAATATTTGAACTATTTCGGTTGCTTTAAGAAATATGATTATGAAAATGTGTTGTGTAACTTGTTAACATTGTCCTGCCCATGCGGGATGCCTCACCAGACATCAGATATAGCCTTTCTCATAAAATTGTTCTAATGACCATCGCACTCACGAAGACTACTCCCTTGAGTGTTATACATGTTATACCATCTTGTGTGTTATGAATGTTGCATCTGTGTGGACTACTTTGTCGAAAGTTGCACATATCCTGTTGTGTTATGTGTCTCTAATAGTGTTGGGACTCTTTCCTTCCGATTGGAGACTCACATCGACCACCTCCCTTTGCGTTGAAAGAACCTTGACACAAGTAACACTAAGCACTTAGCAAGCACGCGACTTATTATTCAAAGACGAATTAGACCACACTCACGTGCTAACAAGAAATAGATAAGGCATATCTTTAAGATAATGGCATCTGAGCGATCATACTGGATGGGACTCCTACACCAAATGGTGTAAGGTCTAGCTAGGACATCATACTGGGGAGATCTCGTGAATGTTGGCAGGTCTAGAAAACTTCTGTAAATCAGGTAACGCACTTCAGCATACACTGATGGCTATGGCAAGCCCTCACTATCTTGACATGACCAATGAGAATTACTAGATCTATCTATCCATAGTGTCATCATTATCCCCTCTCTCAAATCAAGAATCCATCTTATCAAAGATCACAAGTCTTTCAAAATAGCCATCACAGATTTTATGATCCAATTGCTAAATGGATAGAACAATCTTACTTGGCGAGTCGTGTTGCAGGTAGCAAGCTTCAGTCCTTCATCATACTCGCTTAAAAACTTGGCGCAGAAGAGAACACACATGCAAGAGGTCTCTGAGGATTGTTGAAAAATGTAGTCACCAAAGAGGTAAGAATGTGTGTTGGGTGATCGTGACACATATTTCACCAAGAGCTGAGACCTTCTCTCTCATGTGTAGGTTTGTCAAGTTTTTGTATTTTCTCTTGCACACTATTTTTATCTATTGTAATCGTTGGTATCTTTGTGGCTGCAAGTTGGGTACGCCTATGGTGGCTTCACTAGAAATTTCATTTCACATAACCCCAACGGATTAGTGTAGGAGCAGGAGTATTTTTTTCTTTCTCGTCTATCTCTTCTTTCCGGTTTTCATGTTTGTTTTCTTGTTGACTTGGTTTGGTTTGTTTTCTTGCTAGCTCTTCTTGCTTGTATTCTTTACATTTTTCTTTTTTATTTTTTGTTTGCTTTCTTTTCTTTTCTTAGTATCATGTTATTTTTAGTTTTGTAAATAAGTGTTTCCCTCTACTACGTTTTGGCTATTGAATAAGTAGGTGTCTGATATGTAAAGAGTCTTGTGACACTGCAACACTTGGTCAGTCCTCCGTCCGTCCTCTCTATGCTTTGTTCTAACCTTCGGCCGATGAAGTCTTGACTAAAAATACAAGTTGTTTTCAAGAGAAGATTGGTTCTAACCATGAACTTGTGTTCACACTGGGAAACCCCATGCCTGTACTCAGCCTTCTCTTTATGATCAATCTCATCCAAGTAGTAAAATGGAGAAGGGGAAAATATAAAAGAGAAAACCTATTTAAGAGGTCTTACATGCTTCTCTGAAGGACCAACTTCTTCTAATCTCAATAAGTCAAGATCCCTCTTTCACCCCAGAAATAAATAAGGGCCTATGCATTGTCCTCTTAAAATTTATAAAGGAGAAATAAGAGAAAGGATTCTTATGCAGAGAGCTAAAGAATGCAACTTCACTGGGGTACTGACTAGCCTCGTTGGCAGTGGAGCAATGTGTGTTCTAGCGTGAATCCACTAGGGCACTATCCAAGCCTATTGACAGTGGAGCAACACCAAAGATGAAAACTTATACTTGGAACATTGTGATCAAGCTTAAAATTGTTGTTGTGTTTGACTGAGTTGGCGGAAGGTGAACCATGTCTGTCCAGGGGGAAGTCGGGAAGCTAAAGTAACCCGCACAATAATTCAATATTTCTTGAAAGACCAAGGCCCTATGCTATCAATGAACCAAAACAGAGAAGCTAGAATTCAACCAGTGTGTCTCCAAGTGTTGTAGTGGCTATAATACCCTCCAAACGTTTGGCCTACATTAAATTTCAGAGCCTTCCTTGGGTTTTTCCTTGATGTTTAAAAACACTCGGGCTCATCCCATGAGATCATGTCGAGTCTTTGCACCATCTTCACTTGATTTTTCAATGAGAATCTTTTGCATGTTGGTCACAATGTCATGCTTGCAGCCATGTTATGTTCATGCAAAAGGTCCCTGCTTCATGTGTACAAGATATATTCTCTATCTAAACATCCATCGCACTCACACATGAAGTTTTATGCATTGTAATGTGTCGTCGTAGTCTCTCAATGTTCCACCACAATCATCGCGCTTGTCGCTCGCAACGTTAATTAGTCACACTAAGTATGCGTTGTCTTCATGGTTTGAGGTGTCTTGTCATCAAGTCATGTTGAGTGTGTGTTCACAATGTCACACATGCACAAGTTCACTCACTCACATACTTAGTGATTTTAGTTGAATTTATTACGACTAGATCACCCTCCAACAGTCGGACCCTCTCTGAGTTGCATTAGGCAGTTTCAACACTCAGTGAACATGTAGTGTTACTTTTAAATGCATAGAGCTTGAGGTTGTCAACCAAGAAGCCTGCACTATGCAATATTGGAATTAACCAAACTGACTTTCACCTAGAATAATGCAAAATTTTCTCTACAAGCCATCTCAATCTACGTTTCCTGCAACAAAATCAACAAACACTCCAACGAGTCAACCAGAGGGTTTGATTAGGCAGTGACCCTGGGACACACTCCCCCAAAAAATTGTGTAAACGTTAGAGACCTTGCCCCCTTTACTGACTAAAGAAATTTCGCTGACAGGTCGAAAAGACACCTTGCTTCCATCCCCGCTTCCTTAAAAGAATTGCACAATTTTTCCAGCGAGTCACCCAGTAAGCCAACCTGTTACTCACCTGGAAAGCTACGTAGTTGTCATGAGCAGTCAACCAGTAGCCCAGCATCATGCTCATCTCAAAAACTGTGATGGGATGTCTAACAACTTAGCATCCCGCTCAAATAAAAAATACGATGGGGTGTCCAGTAGGTCACCCTCCCAAGGGTTGCACAGGTTTCACCAGTAGCACTCCTACAACCCACTGCTATCTCCGTTGAAACAATGTGAGTTTTTTTCCAGCAAGAGTCTTGTAGCCTGCTGCAAGTTCCCAAAAGAATTGTGTGCTTTTTGCAGCCAAGTCTACTGATTGCATTGATTCCTTCAAAACATTGTGCAAATGTGCCTGCGAGTTGAGCGAGATCTCGTAGACAGTTAGTGCTAATCCAAATTGCCCATCTCTGTCTCTCAGTGACTTCTTTACAATTCTCACCAGTAGTGCCCGAAGCCTGCATCCCAGCTTGAAATCTGCCTGTTGTAGTTTCAAAGCCATATCCTCTCTCGTGGTTATCTGCATCCGAAAGTGAACGACAATGCATCATGGTAGACTACGATGGTTTTTAATATAATGTCATCTCGTCATGGGGGATTGCAGAGATAGGTACATGAATATGACATGACATGATAATGGACATGATGAAGAAGGAGAGCTCATGCAAGGACATTTTTTCATGAACAGATGAACGGACAAAGCATGTGAGGAGATTTTTTCGGGAATGCACGATGCATGCGAGGAGATTTTTTTGCGAATCGATGATGCATGCGAGGATATTTTTTCACAAACAGATGATCACGCAAAGCATGCCAAAGTGCAAGCGAGCGAGTGATGTGCACATGTGACATCAAGCGAACACCAGGACCATGGAAGACTCCACACACCTTGTCATGGGGAGGTGAAGCTATGATACACCAAGAGCACATCCATCATGTAGTATACCTAGGGGGGATAATATGGGGTACAGAGGGAGGTACCCAATAACAAGTAATAAGCACTAGATCTGTGAATAGCTCAGAGTGAGCTTTCAATTTGATTAATTCATTTGATTTTAGTATCCTCCAGCTTATCTTTCTTAAGAATTTTGGATCTGTGGATGGACTAGACTAAGCTTTTGATTTGATTAGAGCATCACTTTCAACTTTCAAGACGCCACAACTTATCTATATTACTAGCTTTCGAGAAATATGTGATCCCACTAGAGGCCACAACACTGGATATTTAGTACTTGGTTTCAGTAAGGTACGCCTTGTTGTCTAGTTATTATTTTTTAGTACTTTAGTTGTGTGTGAAGCGAAGCGAGAATGCATGAGATCTTGCACATACAGGCAGGGCAGTGTGGAAACTAGATCTGAGCCAAGTTTTGGGAAGTCATATGTGATGAGCATGGGATCAATACCACTGGAAGGTACAGTGGAGACAGGGTTCTTCGGCTAGAGAGGATTAATGTGTACTACAATGAGGCCAATGCGGGCCGCTATGTGGTCAGGGCTATGCTCGTGGATCTGGAGCCCGACACCATGGATAGAATCAGGTCTAGTCCCATTGGCCAGATCTTTATGCCTAATAACTTCATCTTTGGCCAATCCGGTGCTGGTAATAACTAGGCCAAGTGCCATTATACTGATGGCGCCGAGCTCATTGACTCTATTTTAGATGTTGTCAGGAAGGAGGCTGAAGCAGAAGATGTTCCAGTGACTGACATATTAGATGATGAGCCATGATGGTCGACAACTAAACACAAACATCAAATGAGGTACCAGAAAAACAGGTAGAGTCCAAGGAGGTTGAAGCAAAAAATGTTACATTAGATGAGGACTCACTGGTTGAGGTAATATTGGAAGATAAGAAACAATAGCAGGCACCACAACATGTACCAAATACCAATCAGGCTCCATTAGGTGGTGAATTAAAGAAAGATACACCATCAGCATATCACCACCCACATCACCCAACAAGAAAACAACCAACCAGATGGCAACAAATCAGCTACAAAGACCACAACCCCGCATCACATATAGAGAGGGCTGACAATCCACCTAGTATACATCAACACAGAAGAGCTACGAGGATCAACTTCCATCCCAAGCGAGTGAGCCACCAGCTAGATCGAGGGTTCAACTTTCTCTTGGATGGCTAGATGCACATGCATGGTACCAGTGGACTACTCTTTTGAGTAGATTTTATTATTTGTGTTATTCCCATGTTTCCGGGATGAAACATGTTAAGGGGGGCAGAATGTTGTATAGCTAGGGGGGATAATATGGGTTACAGAGGGAGGTACCCAAGGGAATAATGTAAAAATGGGATGGGAAATAGTAATAAATAAGGTGGTTAACCCATATCATGTAAGGGACCACAAGCAGTTAGCAATAATGTAATAAGCCCATGGTATTAGATACATGGTATTGAGGGAACCATGGTAATGACCCATGGTATTGTATGTATGAGGCCTATATAGAGGCTAGAGTTTCCACATTGAGGGATGTCAAGGAATATTGTATGAACAAGAATATGGCTTGTGGAGTGTTCTCCTTCCTTAACGAGTGAATGTATGGTGTTTCCCTACCTTAAGTGTTTGATCAATAAAGAAGCATTTCTATCTATATTCAGATCTTGTTATTCTTGGGTTTATTTCTATTATCATACATTTTCAGGTCAAATCTATAACACATCACTCATGATCATTTTAGCTCGACATGGACATCACCAGTAGCATGAACATACTAGTACCTTCATGTGATGAGTCATGTGGGCCACATCAATACTAGGGGCCATAATGTTGTAAATTAATGTAATGGAATGTGGAAGTCCAAGGGACCCATACGTAATCTGAAGAGTCATGTAATCTGAAAAGTCATGAAAGTCAAATAGTCATGAGGGAGTTCGAATAGTCTTAAGGGCCAGTTTTACCCTTGTCTCTAAATACCCCTCATTTGTACATGTAGAATATTTTTCACCTTGCCTCCTCCCACATAGCCTTGATAGTCTATAATATTTTCTTTGAGGAGTGAGTATTCACTACAACGTCCCTCTCACAGGATTAGTGATGTATGGTGTATTGATGTGTCTTGGAATTTTCTCAAAAGCTTTGTTACAGGGAAAAGTGTCTATGCAGAACTGCTAATCCCACTAAGGCTGGTAGCTACCTTAGAAACAAACAAAGTAAACTACTTTCGTTTTCCTTTATGAAAGATAGATGAGAGAAGAATAAAGGAGACCAACC
The DNA here is from genome assembly GCA_031772625.1 of Pinus tabuliformis. Classification (NCBI taxonomy): domain Eukaryota; kingdom Viridiplantae; phylum Streptophyta; class Pinopsida; order Pinales; family Pinaceae; genus Pinus; species Pinus tabuliformis. The sequence continues at coordinate 353,341,232 of CM062817.1, forward strand.
TCTGTCTTGTGCTTGGTTCCTTGTTCGATTCCTCTCTCTTCTGATAGTCCTTCGCTACTTTCTTTCTTGTATACCCAGCTTCATAGAGTACCTGTAGAGTCAAAGCAGCATAACACTATATGAGAAAATGGATCTATTATCATAAACAATCTAGGATCAGATGTAAATTGACCATACAAATGCATAAAACATAAATCACACAAGAGTATGCAGAAAAACTTGAATAGCTTTATTGATAATCAAGAAAGTTCTAAGAGAGTTACAACCAATCGTTCTGACCCAACATCATCCTCTCAGCAAGTGAGCCCTTCTTCACCTCATGAAAATGCTTAGATCACCCAACACTATGATGTTGCCTCAAGAAACCAACAACAATTCCCTACAAGATGAAAAATTCTAGCCTCAAGATCTCTGGGATGCGGGATCCATATATAGATTTGTGCAAGGGAGGTGAGTCAGCTTTTGAGATTTGATTAGTGTCTTCCCTCTAATATTTCTTGCTTCCACTTGGAGATTGATGATCTCTTACTCATCCCTGGTCGAATTCAGAGAGGCAAGTGTCACAAGAGAAGTTTTTGGAAGATTCCATGCTTCTCCACCTCGCGGATTGACACTGCCATTGGTCCCTTCTCACCCATCACACCCCATAGAAGGGCTTTTTCAAATGCAAAGCACCTACTGTGTGTATTTAGGTGAGATGCAATGAACTTTGCCTATGGAGTAGGTGAAATGGTCCAGCTTTGACCAGTTCTGAGCAGTTTTTCATGGAGAACTTCTGGGAGAAGCTATAATCAGTTGACCTTGTTCTTTTAGGGCTTGGAACAACACTTTTAGGGACTTAGGAGTCCTTAGTTTATGGAAATTTATGCTTGGGGTTGCAGTGCCCAAAAATGTCTATAACAGTTTCCCCCTAAAGCATGAGGTCGTTAATCTTTTTTTGATGTCGGGTGAAATGCTTTATCATGAGGATCCGAAGTTCTTTCAAGCTGGAAGGAGACCTGTAATAAGATAAAATACAATACATTATCTTCATAATATTTTCATGATATATCTGAGGCAGGCATTCCCATACTCAACTTTATAAATTCATTTTCATGTACATAGGACAGACAATCGTCTGAGTGTAGACCGATGATTCTGGTAGAGCCATCATCCCTTAGATTGGATGATTATCTGTGCATCAATGACGTACATTTGATGACTTTATTTTCCGGAATATATATCGCAGCCCGGATGGATGAAACTAGATCCGGGGTCTTCAATCTCGTTCGATCTTCACTCAAAGTACAAGTCGATCCATGTGAGAGATGTTCTGGAGTCAAACATGGAAAGACATCGCCTGATTACCAGCCAATGATGTAAGTTGTTAACAGGTGCGAGAGGAATCACCGATAATGATAATGATCCTCAAGGTACTGTAGTATAATTCACATGGTGTGAATAAGGGACTTGGCATAAAACACCACGCAAAATCTTTCGGTCGAAGGCCATTGATGTAAACCTGTCGCCGAAAGTGAGAAACTTGCCATTGAGGCATGCAAGCTTCAAAGTACTGAAATGGGTGTTTCTAGATCGACTTCTTGGATAATGAGCTGATGTTGACAAGAAGCGATCTGTCATAGGAGGGCCTTAATGAATCCCACATCATTGACACAGAACGGAGCAAATGATTTTAATGGAGGTGAAAACGATCTGGTGATATAAGGTACAGGGTGGCGGTCATGAAAGAATGGAGCGTAAATGTATTGGAGGGGGTGAGACACAGGTGAATTCTCTGAGTGACTTCTCTTGAACATATTGGTGACATTGACATGATGGATTGGTAGCATTAACCCCAAATGTGGATGGTGTGATGTGACCATGGTGATGTGACCGGTGAATGAAACAACCCAACCCGACTTGGATGCGGAGTGAAAGTGTCATGTTCAAGAGCGACTTGCTATCGACAAAGTTTCTTCAAGTTTTGTTCCCAATTTCTCCCCAGTCATTGCTGACCAGTACCTCTTTATTTTTGTCAAGATTGAGGAGGATAACATATGCTTGTTCTATAATTTGCCCTTCGAGCAAACCCATCGCTATTTTTTAATGAACCTAGCGATAGTGAAACTCATTCTTGTCTGTTATGAACAAGTTTGTTGCTATTGGGTTTTAACGAGTTTAACGACAAAGATAACTCGGTCCTTTTAAATTTTAGAGATTCTGAAAAGGGACGTAAAGGAAACTCCAAAAATACTTTTCCGTCATCTAATCTCTTAGGTCCGAAAAAAGTATAAAACAATATAGAAGGGATGAATTTTCGGTACTTTTAACGAGCCGAGCAAAACAAGCGCTCGATCTTTTTGTGTAATAATCCCTCAAGTCCAAAAAGATTAAAATCTAAAGGAGGCATAGCACTTCCGGTCACTTTAACGAGCTAGAGAGGCCAATGGCTTGGAAATCTTTTCTTATTTTATGAGTTAGCTGAAAAGAGCTTAAAGGAGACTCGTTTTTTGAGGAACGAGTGATAAATTCGGGTAGTAGTTGATTCCAGGTAAGGTTTAGAATTTCCCAATCACGGTAGTGTTACAAGGATGGCTAATAGAATCACTCTCCGCAGCTGTTCCTCAAAAGGGGTAAACAATCAAGTGGAGGTGAATGATCGGCCAATACAAAGTGGAGGTGATGATGAGAACATGACCAAGGCTTCAACGACCGAAGTATTACATTCACGATGGTTATTTATCGGAAATTGGTTCATTTTTTAATGAGCTTAAATGCTTGGGGAAACATTTGCTCATTGCTTATGTTTATTTTTCAACGAGCATGAAGTCCATGTTAAAACTGCTCGATTAATCCAGTCGTATAATAAGAATGTCTCATATATAAAAACGACATTATTTCAAAGCTTTGTCCCACATCCTTTCTTTATTCAAGTTAGGAAACGACCAATCCTATGAGTTTAAAGGGTTAGAGGACCTACAAATTTAAAAAAATAAATGGTTGCTCTTCGCTTGCATGCCAAAAGGTTTGCATGCCCCTAGGTATAGAGACATAGAGTTTCAAGGTTACCCCGCAATTTCGCAGACAAAACATTTGTTTTGCCAAAAAGGCCTACCTCTTTCAGGTTACCAAAGATTATTCTATTTGTACAATAAACAAAACACTTCTTCAGCGATGTCTACCGAAATAGACAAAGGTGAATGGCGCAGACGCCCCCACTCACATAACTTTGATGAGGGAATCTTGTTCCAGTCCAACCCCCTTTTCCAATTTCACACGGGAGTGTCAGACTAGTCATATATCTCTTACAGAAACCTACCCTATACCTGGAGTTTTCCTGCCTAAGCAGACCAGGGTGCATGCCCCCTGGGTTTCATTCATGTCCCCCAAATTACTCGCACTCATCAGGTGGACGGACTGGGGATTGATGAGACATTCCTTGTATGAAAATACCATTCAGGGATGGTATATGACTATTTTCTATGTGTGAACCGGGGAATGAAATCTTGTCTATGAGCTTGACCACTCTTCCTTCGTGAGGAAAACACATTACTCTAAAGAGTGATGAAATGGCTCCCATGCAATAAATATAGTCTCGCCCAAGGAGTAGATTATAATCCAGGGGTCCTTGGACTACCATTACATTCATGTGAACGGTTTTCCCTCTCAATGTTATGGGCACATTGGGAAGGATCCCTAATGGTTGACTGGTTCCTTTGTCAAAGCCTGTTAGATTTATCATCTCAGGCAAAAGCGATGGTGAACCTAGCGCTTTCCAAGAAGTCGAGGAAAGGATACTCACAGAAGCCCCTTCATCTATGATGGTACCGGCCATAACCATTCTATATATTTGAGCAATGATTCGGAATGGTATACTAGCCGGTAAACGGGGTCTGCCTAGTAGATTCCAGTCAAAGGAAACAACTAGGTTGCTTGGATGTGAGACCAAATAGATGGCCGGATATGACTCTGATGAACTTCCTTCCTACGGTAAAGGAATGGGTAAATTTCCCCCATGTTCATCAGAGTCTGTGCTTACGAAAAGAATTTGGACAGTGTCATCCTTGTTCTCTTCGGTGACTGTATCATCTGAAGATGGAACCTCTATGCCACCTCGACCTTTTGACTTTCGTATGGTATGGATTCAGATGGTTTTTCTTCAGTGATAGATACTTCGACCGACCACCTGGGCGTGTCAACCGGATTTTCAACTAGTGACGGGCTCGACAAGAGTTTCTTATATCCAAGAGGAAGTCGTAATGGTGAAATCGGACGATCGTCCAAAACTCTTCTAGCCTCGTCTAAGAAGGGACAACGGTGTATGGCGTGATCGCCTTCACACAGTTTACAAGGAAATTTGCTTTTTCCTTTTTGTCCAGGGGCTTCACTTTCACTAGTCGACGGTGTATTTTCAACATGATCATCAGAGGCTGACGACATTGAGTTGTGCAAACGAGGAGACCAGTCCCTTAAGATCCAAGGGATGCAAGTACAATCTCTATGGAAGTGGTCTCCCTTGCAAATGACACATGGTGATTTAGGCCTGGTTGGTGCAGTGTGTGGATTTTCGCTAGACGACGCCTGGTTACCCCTTTTCGCCTTTGGCTCCTTCTTCTTCTTCTCTTTCTTCTTCTTTTCCTTCTTCTTCTCAAGTACTTGATTTTTTTATTTACCAGCCCCATCAAGCGAAGAGGAAGGAGGAGAGGAAGAGTTGGACGAAGTAGAGGGTTGGGGGGTAACTCTGGAATTGTCTAGTTGCTAACTCGATTGTTCAGGAATCGTGGTGTTTTGAACGACGGAGGTTGAGAAAAGCCATACAGGAAAACCGATTGTCGATCCTGGAAGCGACAATGTGGCCATATGGGGTGCACCAACATTTGCCCAAGAAGAGAAGGGACTAGGATTTCCTCCAAGGGGAACTCCTTGGTTGGTGGATTCCAAGTTCCTCAACCTAAGACCAATGTAGGAAAGGTGATGATTATTCCGTTTAAAATAAATTTTAGACACTTTGACACAACCTATTTTTTCAATTTTAAAGAGTCGAGAAAAAACAAAAGATAACTCTAGTCGCCTTCGATTTGTAATGAGCCTGAAGTGACAAGTGCTCAGATGGACCTTTTCCGTTAAGGAGTCTGAAAAGGAACGAAAGGGACTACTCTAGAAATCTAGGTAGAGGGATTACCAAACCAATCGCAAAACTGCAGAATATTTCTTACGGTACGACAGTCAATCTTCCCAAATGCTGTGTTCAGTGCATTGCGATCGATAGGGTGACAGACACGGCTTCCTATGGATAAAGGATTAAGCCTATTGTGGTCTCCAAAAATATACCCGATGGTACGTGGGAGCACAAGTCTGTACTGGCATTTATCGTCTCAAAGTGGAGGAATCACCCAACCAACAGTGAAAACAACAGTTACCAGGTTTTACAACGCCAGAATACGTCTGTAGCCTAGACTTCTAGATGTTGTGCGTTAGGTTCCAAAGTGTTGTTAGATTCATTAAATTTATTTTATAGTTGATCTTTCTTAAGAAATTTGCCTTCCAGGTTCACCGCGTGATGTAGATGTACAATTCCTAAAACACAATCTAAGATGATAAACAGTCGTTTTATCTTCTTTGTGCAATGAAAATCCTAGCTACTAAGGAAAGAGAGATGGCGTTCTTTCAGCAAAGAGCATAGAGCACACACTATATGCACTGTCCTAAATCAAACTAATCAAATAGTCTAAATGCAAATGCACATGCATGTATTTGTTTTTAGCCTTCTTAATATGTGAATGATAAAATAAAGCTAATGCGGAAATTTGAATTATTTTTCAAAGCGACAATTACCAACAAGTTTCTTTTCAAAATCAAAATGAAGACGATGATAACACTTTGTGATTTTGAAATGAAAACTAGCTTTTGACACTAGAAAAACTACTAATTCAAATCAAATACAATAGTAACAGGGTAATCGACTATCAAGAACAATCAGATTCTCTTCTATGACTAAAAACAACACTTGCGACACTTTCAAATCAAGAAACGACAGTACAATTACGTTACTTCTTTGTAAAGGAGAACTGAAAATGACTCAAAAATTACATAAAAACATTTACAGTTCTTTGCACAATGGAGGCAGAATAACAGCAATGAAAGGGGTTTCAAACAGAGGTGTACTGACTACAGGCAGCAAAACTCTTGAATAGATCTGAAAAGAGTGAACACAGAAACCAAAATTTAGGAACAATGCCTAGTCTGATTATCGCACCTGTAACACAATGAAACTGAAATGCAATGCACCTACTACACTCGGGAAGTGCGTTGAAATAGACAGTGCATTGGACCAGGGATGAGACTTTGATTGGGTTTCGAGTCACTGTTTGCAGTTCATTTCAGGGATTTTGGCCGAGCAAGTGGTAATCAGTAAATCAATCACAGGGGTAGATCTAAGGAGGTTACTAGAGCCACCAAGAGGGCGATTAGAAAGCTTGAAAATTAATTTTTTAATTCATAAATAAAACCCGGATATTGACTAAAGCAACGTTGATCTACTTTGCACTTGCATAACAAATGCAGTTCGAAGGCTAGCTTGCTTGACTTCAGGCTCCATCTGTAAGTTTATAAAGTAAACAAATGTAGATAAAAAATCAATCTATTCGCTCCCCAGCAGAGTCGCCATTTTGTTACAGGGAAAAGTTTCTATGCAGAACTGCTAATCCCGCTAAGGCTGGTAGCTACCTTAGAAACAAAGAAAGTAAAACTACTTTCGTTTTCCTTTATGAAAGGTAAATGAGAGAGGAGTAAAGGAGACCAACCTTTGTCTTGCGCTTGGTTCCTTGTTCAATTCCTCTCTCTTCTGATAGTCCTTTGCTACTTGCTTTCTTGTATACCCAGCTTCACAGAGTACATGTAGAATCAAAGCAGCATAACACTATAAGAGAACATGGATCCATTATCATAGACAATCTAGGATCAGATTTAAATTGACCATACAAATGCATAAAACATAAATCACACAAGAGTAAGGAGGAAAACTTGAATAGCTTTATTGATAATCAAGAAAGAGCCAAGAGAGTTACAACTAATCGTTCTGACCCAGCATCATCCTCTCAGCAAGTGAGCCCTTCTTCACCTCATGAAAAGGCTTAGATCACCCAACACTATGATGTTTCCTCAAGAAACCAACATCAATTCCTTACAAGATGCAAAATTCTAGCCTCAGGATCTCTGGGATGAGGGATCCATATATAGATGTCTGCAAGGGAGGTGAGTCAGCTTTTGAGATTTGATTAGTGTCTTCCCTCTGATAGTTCTTGCTTCCACTTGGAGATTGATGATCTCTTACTCATCCCTGGTCGAATTCAAAGAGGCAAGTGTCACAGGAGAAGTTTCTGGAAGTTTCCATGCTTCTCCACCTCGCGGATTGACACTGCCATTTGTCGCTTCTCGCCCATCGCACCCCATAGAAGGGATTTTTGAAATGCAATGCACCTGTTGTGTGTATTTAGGTGAGATGCAATGCACTTTGCCTATGGAGCAGGTGAAATGGTCCAGCTTTGACCAGTTCTGAGCAGTTTTTCATGGAGAACTTCTAGGAGAAGCTCTAATCAGTTGACCTTGTTCTTTTAGGGGTTGGAACAACACTTTTAGGGACTTAGGAGTCCTTAGTTTATGGACATTTATGCTTGGGGTTGCAGTGCCCAAAAATGTCTATAACAAGCTTGATAACACACCAACACTTTTTCACACATGTATTGCAATTTTTTGTAAGACTGATATTGGAACACTTGTAATGCACGATGCTTTAACCTGTGTTAAAACAGATGAACTATTTCAGTTACCTTAATACATATGTTTATGAAAATGTGTTGTATAAGTTGTTAATGTTTCCGTTCCCACATGGGTTTCCTCACCAGGAATTAGAGAAAACATTTCCCATAAACTTGTTATAACGACCATTACACTCGCACAGACTACTTGCATCCCATCTTATCCCATCTTGTCTATTATGACTTTTTCATTCTTGTGGAATATTCCACCGGAAGATGTGCATGTCTTGTTTTTTTGTGTGTCTCTGGCAGAATTGGGACTCTTCCCTTCCAACTACAAACTCACATCCACCCCCTCCCTCTGCAGTGAAAGAGCCTTGACACAAATAAAACTAAGCACTCACTAGGCATATGAACCTTATTTTTCAAATATGAACTAGACCTCTCTCACATGCTTACAAGAAAGAGAAAATGCATCTCTTTAAGATAATGGAAATTGGGTAATTGTACAGAATGGGATTCCCACATCAAATGGTGTGAGGTATAGTTGGGACTTCACACATGGCAGATCCCCTGAATGTTGGCGAGTTCAGAACCATCAAAAAAACCATTCTTATGAACTTGTTTTAGCTTGAAAAAAATTGCAAGTGTATGAAGGAAAAGTTTTTTATAGACAAGATTAATAGCAGAGAAACATCGAGCTTATCTAGTAATTAACTTCAATTTTGCACCAAGACATTTGCACATGGGGAAGTAGAAAAGACAAAACTGAAAACGATTTGAGAAATTGGAATGCAATAATTTAGTAATGATGGAGGATAAGGAGTGTCAATGGGTTGGTGAGGGCAAACCCAGTTAACTCAAAGCACTATGAGTTTATTTTGCATGCAATAAAGAAATAGAGAAATGTAAAAGAAAAAGAGAAAAAAATGAAAAAATGAAAAAAAGAAGAAATAAAAATAAAATAAAAATAAAAATAAAATTAAAAGGTGGACCCACCACCTCTTGGCATGCAAAATTTATTTTCTATAGTATTCAGATTGTGTGCAGCTCATTACAATTGAAGAACCACCTTAGGGAAGGAAGCAGTCTCAAGCTACAGTAGATTTTCCTTGGGAAACTGAGATAAAAAAAATGCAGTAGAAAGAAGAGAAGAAGAAAGAGAATCGAATAGACTAGAACACAAATCATGAAACATGTCAGCATACATGGAGAACAACAAGGAGAGCAAGATCAATACGTTTCTCAGAGGATGAGCAATAGTTTCAATAGGGGGTATGATGGGCCTCCAAATTAGACCTAAATTAAGGCACATATAACCCTTCTTAGTCACATGAAGGCTATATTAAACCTCTCCTTCTACACATAATAATGTTTTTTAGCTTTAATATGTTCAATAGGAAGGCTTAAGGTTAATTGCATATTTGTGCCTAAATTTATTTATTTTTGTAGAATATTATTAGAATATTGGGAAGATTATGGAGATTTGGATGAGGAAATAATTTAGGGACTTGTTCACTACTACAAGAGGATCAATATTGGATAATAAATCAACAAGATATTCTAAAATTATTGCACAGATTTTGGAGCTCCGATGATTGATAAAATCTAGTAATGTGTTCCGTGTCATTTAATGCAGATTCCTAGTGTTGGGAACCAGATCCACTATTTGAGGGATTTTGGAGAGAAAGCTTCCTCCTTCCATTGGAAATTCTTTCTAATAATTTTGTATAATTACCAAGTCGAATTTTCCTCTAGGAGCTGATTTTCATTGGTATTCTCATGGAGAGAACTCGTATTTTTGCCGCTCCACTTTCATTTCTTGCAGGGATGTAATTATATTGATGGAAATAATGAATATTGGGGTTGTGTTCAACTTTTAAATATCGATATACTTCATAGGACTCTAATTTTCCTTGCACTTGTCCATCCTAGGAATCTCAGAGATGTTTTGTATCATTTACTTTTCCTCCTTTCACTTCTTATTCACATGCATCTCTTGTTCTTGTTTTTTTTCTATTTTTGCATTTATTATTGATGATTTCTTGTTGTAGGAATGGGTTAAATGTTTGAAGTAATTTCTTTTTTCGTATCACAAGCATGATTTCATCCTTGGAAAAACTTTGGAAGGTCATAGTAATCATTGAGCTACTTGGATTAGTTTGCTTATTCCCAAATCTAAATTTTTGGAAGTCCCTTGTGGCAAATAGTAGAAAATTTCTGTTATTTTTTAGAACATGCTAATGACCTTCAATCAAGTTGATTCTATTTGAAGAATGTGTAACTAGGTATGGTCTTCATAAATGTACTTTTCATATTTGTATTTATAAAACAAAAGAAATATATATAATTTTTTCATATTCATCAATGAATTTCTTGCTCATTGAAATAGGTCTAGCATATGTCAAAGTGTTATAAGTAAGTCAAAGAGTCAAAATAAAATGTTGAAGACCCTTATGGGCATGTTACACTATGCATACATTTGTATAAGGGTAAAATATATCCCTCCAACAAAAGTCACAAGTCCTGCATCTAACGACATCGCCAAAAGAAGCTAATGCAAAGAAGAAAAATGAAATCGGCCTAAAGTGACAAAGTTAGCCTCAAGTCAGCCTATAGGAGGGACATACCTCTCTATATAGAGGTTTTCCTCTTGAATGACAAGAAATCATATCTCTAAAATTAGCGAGCAAAGGAAGACTGAAAGATGGTGAAGAAAGTCGAAGTAAAAGGAGTGTCTAGTACAATGAAGCAGGAGAGGACAAAACTAAAGTTTAGAGTGTTGCTCTAAGCATAAATTATAGTGACACATGTGAGAAAAGGATGTCTCTTTGTGCTCATAACAACAACAACATAATAATCTCATATTTCTCATTGTTTGGGCTATAAATGTAGTCCTATAAGGCCTCCCACTAAAGCAAAGAAAAGGCTCTCACAAGTGAAGGTAAAAGGAGTCAAATACCCACGGAAACCTCCCACAGGTGTGACAAACTAGCACTTTAGTGTTGTCATATCAAGTCTACAACTACACATCAAGAAGAAACTTAGTTGGACAAGAGAAGGAAGGTATCTTCATAGGTGAAGTATATCACTAAGTATTAATGATAAGTATCTCTTCTAAAGTGCAAATAAACATGGTCTATCACTAGTTGTCGAAGGAAGAAGGAGGATGAAGTGTTGGGGAATGAAGTTCCAGAAGGAGGAGGATGAAGTGCCCAGAAACAAAGTGTTGGAAGAAGGAAGGACTTGAATTGTTCTTGGAGGATATTCTTGTCAAGGGTCTATGATTTGGCATTGATCAATAGGAAGCTACTAAAGAGAAGCCTTTCATATAAAAGCAACTTCAATAATATCAATTCAAAATGGGACCTACATCAAGCTAAACCATCTTCAAGGGAAGAATAACTACAAGACAAGTCATCACTGTCCAAGCACAATCTCATCATCAAGCAAGTCTATATGAAGGAAACAATTTGAAGAGCATCAAGACCCAAGAAGGGAAGCCATCAAGTCTTCAGTAAGAAAGCAAGTCCACTACATATCAAACTTTTCAAGTAAGTATATATGTCCCCTATTGAACATACATCAATGTAATTTTTCAAGGAAAGCAACAAGTTGGTCAAGACCACTAACTTTCTTGCATGGAATAAGAGGATTGATTTACTTCTCAAAGATAATGAACTTCTAGACCTCATCAAAGGGAATACTAATATCCCTACCAAGGAACAAATTCAAACCTTATCCAAGTACAATAAGGAAGAGACAAGAGCTCAAAGTATTCTAATATAATCTATCAAGGACTCTCTCATTCCTTATGTCTCCAAATTTTGAAACGTCTAAAGTGATCTATGATAAACTAATTGAGTTATTCTCGGTAAGCATAGTTGGAGAAGTGGTATCTCTAAGTAATTATTTTTACAATATCAGTATATCGAAGGAAGGAATATCTCCCTACTTCACAAATATCTCTGAGATGATACATCAACTTCGAGAACTAGGAGAAGTCATGTTAGACAAAGAAATGACAACTATAGCACTCAATGATCTACCTGAGGATTGGGGAAAATTCACATCAAGCATATATGCCAGGAAGGAATCTACCCCACTAAGTGAACTATGACCTCGATGCAAGAGAGAGGAAAGTAGAATCAAATAAAAGGATGAGGTGGGATCAAAGGAGGAAGCATTTTCTACCATGGCCAAGAGAAAGGGAAAATTTGGCAAATTTGGTCCACAAAGAACAAGTGCTAAAAATATGTCCAAAGTCCAATGCTTTGGATGCGAAGAATATGGGCACTACAAAAGGGATTATCCTAAACTTAATAAGGACAACAACAACAAGAGAAAAATGGAATAACCTCATATAACTCAACAAGTGAAAGAAGAAGGAAAGAACGAAAAGAAGGAAGATCCTCCAGATCTCTACTATGACTAAGTGAACCTATTTAATTATGTATTCTTTCAAAGTTTTGAGTAGCGTAGGAGCATATAGAAATAGGATAAAATGCATGGTTAAGTAGCATCTTCTAGAATATAGGAGCATGGTGTAGATATAGCTCAAGATATTCACATAAACAGAGTATACCTATTATAGGACCTCATCCACAATGAAAGAATAATTGATCATGAATAAGAACCTTAGAAGGCCTCTATCATAGAAAGGAAGAAACATTTGCAAGATAAGGGTCTTCAAGGTACTCTAATAGAATATTAAAAATATGGTTGATAAATAAGAGCATATGTCTCATTGGGAGTCCCATTCATGGGATTCAAGAAAGGATGATATCCAAGAAAGAAAATATGAAGCAAGAAAGGCTACACCAATCAGGAGGAACCATAAAATGAAGCTAAGATGATCAAAGAAAAATCAAGATGAGGTATGTATAGAGCAAATTTTAAGTGATGTCATCATATATATTATTGCCTTTTGAGAATAGTTCTAAATCATGATCAAGCATAAAAGGACCTCTTCCACCAATGACATGCTCGAAAGCATGTACTACAATACAAAGAAACATGAAGAAGTGCTCCCATAAGGAGTATAAGGTGGTTGACTAATCAATCCAAGAAGAATAAAATAAAGAATGATATCAGGAATGTGAAGAACACCATGGTCACAAATGATCACTATCTAACAAGATTCATAAAAGACATCTCCCAAAACAAGACATGACAAATCTGACAAGGGAAGAAAAAGATCAAAGGACCCTTGAAACCTATGAAGCCCTTGGAGATATTAAAGTGAATATAACTAATTCAACTCTACAAACATGTCATGATGAAAAATCCATCCAAGCACTATTTGATGTTGAAGCAATATCAGGATGAAGTCATGAAGGGCTACTAAATCAAAGTATAGGAACAAGCGAATACAATTAAGAATCTATGCGATAAATATTTCAAAGCATAGTCAAATCACAAAAGGAGTAGCCAGATGATGAAAGAACCTGACATATATCAAGAAGGCCACTTTCCAGAAAGGAAGTAATGACATGACAAGCCAAGGAGGAAACTGATCGATGGTCGGTGCCCTACCAAGAAGGAATTCAAACATAGAATTCATGAGATCAAAAGAAATAAGGAGATCAAGAAATTGAAGGACCCACGAAGAAGAAGTTTTTGATGAATGGACAAGTCCCTAGCTAAGAGATATTTATAACAAGTTACCAATTACAAAGGAGCTTGATCAAGTTTATGGTCAGAGGAAACTTGGCATGTCTTCCTCAATTAAGAGGAAGACATAGACACAATATTCTTGTCTTCACTTGGGAAGAAAGAATGGAACGATCATATGGCATTTGATACTCTTTGAGGATGTCTACCGGCATCCATGATAAGACTAGGAAAGAGGATCGATATTCTTTGAGGGTGGTGAACCCAAGACAAGAATAGTCCTAAAAGGTCATACTCAATGAACAACCGGGTGGGTATGTACCTTGAGATACAATGAAAATGGTGTCTATAAGTCATTGGTCATGCCAACATTGTGCTCTGATCTTATGAGAGATAGAGTTATTACTCAAGGCCTTGTTATAAATAATGTGTGTTACTATGACGCTATAACAGATGGATTGCTAATCCAATTTCTCTTATGTGAATTCTTCAAGATTGAAAAATAGCCAAACACCTTGTAATGATTTATGAATACCTACCTAGTTAAGAGGGGGTGTTGAAGAAAGTGTAACTAGGTTTGGTATTCATAAATGTACTTTTGATATTTGTATTAATACAAGAAAATAAAATTATTTTTATATATTTATCAATGAGTTTCTTTCCCATTGAAATAGGTCTAGCACATTTTAAAGTGCTATAGGTAATTCAAAGAGTCAAAAGAAAATGTTCAAGACCCTCAAGGGCAAGTTACACTATGTATAAATTTGTATAAGAGTCAAACATATCCCTCCAAGCACATTCACAAGTCCCTCATGTAACAACATCACCAGAAGAAGCAAATCCAAAGAAGAAAAATGAAGTCGGCCTCAATTTAGCGTAAAGGAGGGACATATCTCTATATATAGAGGTTTTCCAGTCCTCTAATGACAAGAAATCATAGCTATGAAATCAACGAGCAAAGGGAGACTAAAAAATGGTGAAGAAATTCAAAGTAAAAGGATTCTCTAGTACAACGAAGAAGGAGAATAGAAAACCAAAGTTTAGAGGGTTGTTATAAGGGTAAATCATAGTCACATGTGTGAGAAAAGGAGGTCGCTCTATGGTCAAAAAAACAAAAAAATAGCAGACTCATATCTCTCATTTTTTGTGCTAAAAACTTAGGCCTATAAGGCCTTGTTGGCTTATATGGGCCTGACCCAGGTTCAGAAGAGTTATTTTGCCCAACAAACCCCACAGCTACCTGCCCTTTTGGCAACATCCTGCAGAGCGCAGATTGAGGTCTCACCCGAGGTAATAGGGGAGGGTGCTGGAACCAGGTTTCCGCACCCTAGGAATGTCTAGGTCTGGTATGGAGGTTTCACACACTGGTTTACAACTATGTGCTCCTCGGTCTTCACATAGACCCAACTTGATTATCTGTTTCTTATTAGTGCACTTCTCTATTAGACGAAGTAGTTACCACTTACCAAGGTCTTTAAGCAAACATTTAATCAACACATCTCATTCACGCATTAAAATGAATCTAGATTCACATTCATTTAAACCATAAGCAGATAAAAATAAACAGATATCATGAAAGTTTAGAAGAAACACAGAATTTTAGAAGAAACTTATTTTTACTTCCACTTTATCTTTAATACATCCAGATCCACCCTGCGCACATAGCTGCAGGGGTCTACACACATAGTTGCAAAGCCTCTACCTACTATCCTTATCCCTCAACTCAGACTTATATACGCTTTCAATCTATATACTTCAAGTACACATTACATTCCATCCTTCCAAAAAATATTGCCTTTCCCTCATAGATTCACACTCTATTTATACCCTTCCCTGGCCCACGACCCCTGTGCAGGCCGACCCTATTTACATCAAATTACATTGTTTTTAAGTGAACTACCGTTTGACTCAACCTATTACAATTCGTGCTCTGCATACTTCGGAGTTTTTACAATAATTTATTCCTACTTTTTGGGCTTTCTACCCCAAAACCATTATGCAGGACCTTTGCTACCCAACAGTCCCCCAAGCCAATCATTGTGACTCATCCTGAGGCACTCGTTGGCACAGCTAGATGTTCACCCTTGGATTTGTGGTTCACCTCCCTTTGAATGGCACTCGTCATCCTCTTGCTTCTTCATTTTTTTCTGCAATGATTTGTCTGGCTCTTGCTTCAGTGTTTCTACCATGTCTCGCAATCGATGATGCTCATTATGCTTTGCTCGATTAACACATAACACTCCCCCATAGGATTTTAGTACGAGCAGGGAATTTGTATATGGAAACTCCTAGTACCACCACAACCACTTCTGACCTTTGCATCTTCTCTTCACACTGTCTGTCACAGCGTGTGTTGCAATTTTTCAATACCTCGACTATTTTTTGCAAGATCCCAATCCTCAAGCGACATCAGAGATGACTTAGTAACTCCATATCTACCCATGGTCACCGTCTTTCCATCCTTTTGTTGTTCTATTATAGTGCATCGGCCTTCCCCTGGGCAAGGCAATAGCCTCCAGACCAATTCTACTTTTTGTTCCCCCTTTTCCGATTCATTGGCTGTTGGTGAGGCTGCAGGCTGCAAAATGCCCATAGTAGTCACTTGCATACTCCTTAGAGAGCCCCGCCTTTCCACTGGCCAGCTTACTACCTTCAGGTGCATGGTTTGTGCAATAGTAATGATCAGTTCCATATGTGTTACCAAAGCATAGATTACGCATGACAGTTCCTTCGCTGATTTATAAGCCATGCGAATTTCAAATGCACTGGTTGCCACATATTTCAGTTTGTGTAACCTGCTCATGTAAACCCTGTGGCAGCTCATTCCATAATGGGTTCGTACTATTGCCCGTAATTGTCTACTGCCCACTCCCTTGTGCCATAATGTAGACATCATGTCATGAATAGTGATATCAATGATCATCATTCCTTTTATCAGCGCGTCCACGTGATCCATTCTGCGCAATCACGATCCTCGTATTTGGTCAAATGTATGGGCATTGTATTACTCCCACATCTGTTCCCTGCTTTATTGTCCCACACTCTCTTTCAACTAGGTGGAGTGGTGAGACTATCTTCTGAATGGCCAGTTAGGTGGTCAGCCCACCGATATAGAGTTTTAGGCGACTGCCATTCACTCTTCCTGGGAAGGGGTCCCCATTGAGTTTAGCCAGTTGAACCGTGCCCCCATTGGTAACTTCTTTGATGACAGAGTGTCCCAACCAGTGCATATGGAGTTTACTTGGGATTTTTTCGAACTTACTGTCATAAAGCAATACTAGATCGTTCTCCTTAAAGTCACGCACATTGATATGGCAATTGTGCCATGCTTTCTCGCATTGTTTCTGTACTTGTTGATGGAATCCAACCAAAAGTCGGTCTTCCTCTAATTTTTCCAGCTATGCGAGCCTCTCTTCTAATGCCCCATGGTCTACCATACCAGTGATTGCCGCAATCCGCAGACTAGGCACAATATATTCCATAGGCATAATGGCCTCCTTGCCATAGATTAAGTGAAATGGCATCTGGCTTGTCAGCTTGTTGCACGTCGACGGTCCCATTTTCTTGTGGATGGTAGGGTGTGCTATGTTGGTGATATATCTGAAATTCCTCAGTGAGTGCATTGATCATTTCATTTAGAAAATGAGTTCCCCTATCACTCATGAGAATTTTGGGGCAGCCAAACTTGGTCAGGATGTTCTCAAACAAAAATTTTGCTGCTGTCACAGCCATGCAATCCTTAACGGGCTATGCCTTAGCCCATCCGGTCAAGTATTCGGTCACAGTGATAATATAGCGTGTGCCCATCTTTACTCGCAGTTCAATAAGCCTGACGAAGTCGATCGCCCATTTCTCAAATGGTTGTAGCGTTATCTGTGGCTGAAGTGTTATAGACATTTTTGTGCCTCGCGACATGGAGCATGAAATGTCAATAATTACAGGGATCCTCAGTCCCTAAACATGTTGTTCTTACCCCTAAAAGAACAAGGTCATCAAACAACAGCACTTCCAATCAGTTCTCCACCTGAAAACACTTCAAAACAGGCTAATTTTGGATCATGTCAGCTGCTCCACTGAGCTTCTGCGCTGAAATGCAACTGTTCCTCCTTGTACCTGCGCTGGAAGTCAAGATTAATGAAGGCTACCTGCGCTGGGCGAGATTGGCCAAGTGGCACAGTCATTCTGCAAGGTGTCAACTGCCCAGGAAGCTTCCAAACTGACACTTGGTTCATGAGATTCGCCCTGTGATGAGTAAGAGGTACTTGATCACCATGTGTAAGCAAGGATCTCCAAGTGGACTCAAGAACTGAAGATTAACTGAAGAGGGAGAGGACACTAGTCAGCTCTATGCCAGCCTCAAGCTGACTCATCCTCTCTTCTTCTCTCCTATATATAGAGCTCTTCTATGAGGTCTAAGGAGGCTGGAATTTTGTGTAAAGCAAGGAGGTGCTGTTGGTTTACAGTTAGAGCTATTGGGTGATTGTTTTACTAGAGGTGAAGAGGAGAGTTCTTGCTGCTGGGGAGGTGCTGCTGGATTGGAGCCATCATTGGTTGTAACCTTCTCAGAACCCTGTTACTTCTATCAATAAAGTTTTGCATGTTCTCCTATATACTTGTATTACATTGATGGATTGTATTTACTTGTATATTTGATTCACTCTAATCCATGCATCAGTTATGAGTACATGTATCTTGTAGTTTCCTCTCTTGTTTTGTGCAGATCTGTGTGTAGCTGGACCGGCAAAGAGAGCAAAGAGCTGGGAACAAGAGACAAAGAGAGAGGACAAGGATCGACTAAGCGAAAGACACCAGGTTGGTTAATCTTTTCTTCCTTCTCTCTGTACTTTCATAAAGGAAAACATCAAAGCTTTACTTTCAGTTGTTGCTAAAGACTGTCACCTTTAGAGTAGGGATAGGGTCATCCGCATCGGATACTTTTCCCCACAACAAACTGGCGACTCCACTGGGGAGCCTAGTATCTTGTTGGTGTTTGTAGTATTTTGCTATTCATTTCTTGAAGAAAAGAGTACCAAATCGAAAAGCTTTTGACTATATCAAAAGCGAAGTAGAGGGGCTGCTACTCTTGCTCATTTGCTGAGCAAATTCAAGATTTGAAGAGCTTATCTACAAAAGACTCTTTACTCTTTGTGATAGATCTTCATCCTCTTGATCATCCCTTAGCCTGTACTTGACCTATAGCTTTTTATTTCAGCAAAAACAGTGCATTTTTGAGCTTTTTATGACCCGGAAAACTTTGTAGACGCAACTCTCGTGTCCCAGAGCAGGCTGTCCACAGACAGTCTGCATTACAGCGTAGGTGCTCCCTTCGGGAACTGCGCTGAGAGTCAAACTGACAGACCAGAGCCTGCGCTGGTCCAGTTAGCCATTGTCTTGCTCAGTTTTCCCATTGTGTCTTGGCCCTGTTTTCACTGATTTTTTGCTGATTGCTTGCTGGTCATTGTACTTGCTGTGAACCATTCTCCTTGACATTATTCCGCCTCAGTTGTGTGATGAAACTGTGAATGTTCTTTCAGTATTTCTTGTTTCAGTTACAGTTTCCCATTGTGAAAAGCGAACCAGTATAGCTGTGACCTCTTAGATCCTGAACTGTAAAAGTGTCTGTATGATCTTAAGAGTTAGTTTCATTACTGTTCATGGCTATTTGAGTTTGTTTGTTTTTCATATTATGGTTTGAATTCATATATTTTTAGTGTTGAAACAAGTACCTGTAAGGTGTCTTTTCATTTTAGACGAAACTTGTTTGTTTACGCTTCAAATTGAATTCGAAAATTACACAACAATTTCCTTTTGTCTACATCAACATTAAGGGAAAAGAAAAGAAATACATGCATCTTGCATTTGCATTTTTGATAAGTTTGCGTGTCTGATCTAGGAGAAAGTGCATTAGTTTGTGCTTTGTGCTCTGTGTGGAAATATATTGTTTTTCTCTCCCCTCAGTAGCTAGGATTTTCAAAGCTAAAAAGATTGTAAAAGCTTGCTTATCATTTTAGCTGCATTTAGGAATTTGTATCAATACAACTCGTGGTGATCCTGAAAGACAAACTGTTAAGCAAGATCAACATTAAAATAAACCCAATTTACATAACAACGCTTTGTAACATAACGCAAACATCTAGAGGTCTAGGTAGAGACGTGTTCCGGCGTCGTTAAACGTAGTGACTATCGATCTCTACGAAGGTGGGTGATTCCTCCTGAGAGTCGGTGGCAATAATACGGACTTGTGCTCCCACGTACCGTCGCGTATATATTGGGAGACCCCTATAGGCATTTATCTTTTATCCTTAGGAAACCGTGTCGGCCGC
Organism: Pinus tabuliformis; assembly: GCA_031772625.1. Taxonomy (NCBI): domain Eukaryota; kingdom Viridiplantae; phylum Streptophyta; class Pinopsida; order Pinales; family Pinaceae; genus Pinus; species Pinus tabuliformis. Next base: position 353,360,904 of record CM062817.1, read on the forward strand.
CCTACTGATCGCGATGCAGTGAACACAGCATTCACGAAGATCGACCACCCGTACCGTAGAACGTATTCTGTGGTTTCGCAAAAAGTTTGGCACACCCTCTGCCTAGATCTCCAGAGCAGTTTCTTTTGGTCTTTTTCAAACTCTATAACTGAAAAAGTCCAACCGAGCATTTGTCACTTCGGGCTCGTTAATACATCGAAGGCGACTAGAGTCATCTTTAGCTTTTTCTCGACTCTTAAAACATGAAAAGGCAAGTTTGTGTCTAAAAGCGTCGTTAATAAAATTTATTTTAAGCGGAATAATCATCACCCTTCCCGCGTTGATCTTCGAAGTTAGTCCACCACGAGTGGAAGTTCCTGTAGAATCTCTAAGAAATCTTTTGGATAGACTAGATATGTCTGAACAACCGTCGACATCTGGGACTGTGTCGTCCGACACAGCAGCAGCAGAGGCTCCTACTGCTACTCCAACGATGTTCGCTGGTATACCATCTGTCCCGGCAAGTTGTCAACAACAAGCCGGAGTCCCATCAGGGACGATGACATGGTTAGTTCCTATTTCTTCATCCGGATTATCATCTGGTATTTCTTATGTTGAAACTCGCCAAATTGATCCATTTGGAGGTCAACCTGGGCAATCGATCCCCTTGAGTTCCGGATTGATACCATATGGGGGGCAGTATGCCTTTTCATTACCTCCTCCGGGAGGATGCCCATCCGTGAGTTCACAACAAAGTTCAGGTCAAACTGGAATTACATCCAGCAGTTGGGTACCAATACTGCCTCAACAACCAAGAGTTGTATATTCTATGCAACCAGTCCACCCTGTGTCAAATATTACCACCACACCTGCTATGGCGAATGTGTCGCAAGTACAAGCGTTACCTGTTGTAATACAACAACCTCTTGTCTCAGCGACTCAATCACAATCTCAAGGTAGTGCCTCCTTATCTGGAGCGACTCAGGCTCAAACAAGTACTGTGACTCTTCATCCTGGTCAATCATCCAGTATTGGTCAACAGCAAATGGTCCAACAACCAGAGCTGCTTCAATCTCAACAACCGCTTTTCCAGCAATCATATCAAGGACCTGAGCAACAAGTCTTTGTAAGTAATGGGCAACCATACTATAATGGTTACGCCCATCAACCTTGTCAAAGTTGTCAGCATAATGCTGGTCTGCAAAGACCCATTGCTCAGGCGATACCATCTTATCCTGGATATGCTTCGCCTAACCTGAACCAACAGTTGCCCTTTGTAGCGACTCTAGAACTACCAGATCTAAACCGGCTGACGAATGATCCAATTGCTTATGCCCCTTGGTGGCTAGCGATTCCACACAAACTTCCATCAGACATTCCTAAACTTAATGGAAATCCTGGTGAAGATCCGTCGAATCATGTGATGACATTCCATCTATGGTGTTCATCAAACACCCTGAATGATGATTCGATAAGACTTCGCCTCTTCCAAAGGACATTGACAGGTCCAGCGGCTAAATGGTACATTGAATTGCCAAGAGCCTCTTTCGACAATTTCAGCTCCTTAGCCACGACTTTCTTAACCCATTTTCAATTACCGATAAGGTATGAAACAGGGACAGAACTCCTTACCAACTTCAAACAAACAACGGCCACTCACATATCTGATCATATACATGAGTGGCGACGTCGTCGTAGGATGGTGAAAACTTACGTTCCCGATCAATTGTTAGCTGAATGGTTTATAAAGTCATTACTTCCGGCTATAACGGAAGATGTGGCCAAGGGAGGAGTCGTAACAGAGGAGCAAGTCATTGCTCGTGCTCAATATTTAGACTTAGTATATACTCAGTCGGGCACGCTCTACGACAAAATACCTGACGCCCCTAGACCTGAATTTTCAATTCCTCCCCCTCCTGGATCGAATACTAACTCTCACGCCAGTAATGGCGTGACTGGAAAACGCAAAATTTCTAATCAAAATGCAAATGAAGAACTTCTTACCTCAGAAGTAAATGCCATGTCGACTGACAAAGGCAAACAACTGAAGCAACCAGGGGGCAAGAAGAAAAAGACAGGAAGAAAAAGGAAACCCCCGACAGGGTGTCATATATGCGATGAGGATCATTGGACGAAAGATTGTCCACATATAGCTGAAGTTAAGAAACTCTTCAAGAGTTCAAAAACCCCAGCAGTGCTGACTGATCCGTTTCCTAATCCAAGTCAAAATCTGGTTGCTAATCAAAATGCTTCCGGATCCCAAGTGCTTATGTTGTCTACCTCTAAGCAACAGAATAATGCTTTGACAAGGAGTAAAGATTACAGGAATCCAAAGATGTCGGACAACAAGGTTAATGAACGACCTAGTAGTTCAACAACAACTTTGAACGAAGTTGTGCCACCCATCGTTCCTGAGCCAATGATAAAATCGCCAAAGGGAGTAGTACACAAATCGACATTTAATCCTCGTGACAAAGGAACACAGAATTACAATATAGTAAAGGACCTGGCCCAATCGCCGTCCACTATGTCGACCCTTGAGGTACCACAAAATCACCCCTCCCAAGAGCAAGCTTTATTATCAGCAATAGGTGGGATTGGCCCAATGGATTCCAATCTTGTGGCCTTTGACCATAAAGGATATGACCCTCAGTTACCAGCTCAACTAGCTTTCCTTATTCAAGTGAAAGCCCTCAACAAAACTGTTCATCGAACAATCATTGATGAGGGGGCATCTACATGTCTTATGTCGATGAGTTGCTGGAAAGAATTAGGCTCACCACCCTTGTCGAAATCGTCAACAACGTTAAAAGCATTCGATGGACGATCATACACTCCATACGGGATTTTAAGTAACTTGCAAGTTGAACTGGGGGGAAAAACAGTAGGAATTGATGTTGAAGTAATTGATGGAAACCTCGATTACAACATCCTACTAGGAAGGCCCTGGATCTATGCCATGGCCGCGGTTGTGTCGACCTATTTCAGGAGGATTGCATTTCCCTCCCAAGAAGGAATTACAATCGTCGACCAACAAACTTTTCTCCCCAACAGTTCACAAGTTACAGGAAGCATTCCAATGATCCATGCAAGGAATCATTTTTTTCAAAATATCGGAGTAGGTTTCCTAAAAGACCCTGCCTTAATGGGTACTTTCGCCCTATCGCCTACAAGTAATCTGGCGGAAGTGGCCACAGTGGAAACCTACAAAATGAAATCTAATCCAATCTTCTGGTTGGATTCGGAAGATTCCTAGATATTTTGTCGGCTCCGAGGATAGTTCCTATCTCAGGTCAACCTCGTTAAAAAATGAAGATTCGAGGATGGTTCTTATCTCGTGTCAACCTCGTTAAAAAATGAAACAAGGAGTCATGAGGATAGTTCTTTTATTATGTCAACCTCATTAAAAAATGAAACAAATCCCCTTTTCAAAATTCAAAGGTAAACCTTCATTCCAATCACCAAGTTGAATGCAATGAAGCTTGGGGGGCACCCTCCTTTGACATGCGTTATTATGATGCTGGGGGCATGCAAAAGATCCGAGCAGTTTTAGCACATAGTTCATGCTCGTTAAAAAATAAACATAAGGTGGAGCAGTGTTTTGGCGCATTCAAGCTCATTAAAAAATGAACCCATCCCGGTAAATAACCCTTGTGTATGTAACTTCATCAGCCATAAAAGCCTTGGTCGTGTTTGTGCACCGTCACCTCCACTGTTCATTTGGCCGATCATTCACCTCCATTTGTGTGTTTACCTCTTTTGAGAAACAGCTGCGAAGAGTGATTTCACCTAGCCATCCTTGTGACACTGCCGTGATTGGAAAATTCCAACCTGTACCTGGATCTGCTGCTATCCCTGTTTATCACTCGTTCCTCAAAAGACGAGTCTTCTTTGAGCTCTTTTCACTGACTCGTAAAATATGAAAAGTTTGCCGAGTTTTGGCCTTCCAACTCGTTAAATGACCGGAACGCTATCCCTCCTCTAAATTTTAATCTTTTTGGACCTGAGGGATTATTGCACAAAAGGATCGAGCGCTTGTCTTGTTCGGCTCGTTAAAAGTACCGAACAGCCATCCCTTCTGTATTGCTTTATACTTTTTCGGACTTAAGGGATTAGCTGACGAAAAAGGAATCATGGAGTTGACTTTCTGTACCTTTTCAGACTCTCTAAAAATGAAAAGGACCGAGTTTTCTTTGTCGTTAGACTCGTTAAAATGATTAAATAGCGACAAAACTTGTCTTTAGACGAGAACGAGTTTCCCTATCGCTAGGCTCGTTAAATCATAGCGATGGGCTTGCCCGAAGGGCAGGTTATAGAACAAGCATATGTTATCCTCCTCAAGCTTGACAAAAATAAAGAGGTACTGGTCAGAAATGACTGGGGAAAAATTGGGAGAACATCAAAGTTTAAAGGTAGCAAGTTACTCTTGAACATGACACTTTTCCTCCGTACCACATCGGGTTGGGTTGTTTCATTCACCGGTCTCATCACCATGGTCCTCGCCAAACCATCCACATTTGGGGTAATGCTACCGATCCATCGCATCAGTGTCGTTATATGTTCAAGAGGGGTCATTCTGAAAGTGTCAACCGTGTCCCATCCACTGCCGTACATTATCCTTCATCCATTCATGATCGCCACCCTGAATCATATGTCACAGTTTGTTTTCACCTCCACTAAAGTCATTAGCTCCGTTCCGTGTCATTGATGTGGGATTCATTAAGGCCCTCCTTTGACGGATCGCTTCTTGTCGACTTCAGCTCATTATCCAAGAAGTTGATCTAGGAACACCCCCATCAGTACTTTGAAGCTTGCATGCCTCAATGGCAAGTTTCTCACTTCCGGCGACAGGTATACATCAATGACCTTCGACCAGAAGATTTTGCGTGGCGTTCGACGCCAAGTCCTTTATTCACGCCACGTGAATTGTACTGCAGTACCTTGAGGGTCATCGTCATTATTGGTGATTCCTCTCGCGCTTGTTAACGGTTTTCATTATTGACCGGTAATCAAGCGATGTCTTTCCATGTTCGACTTCAGCGAAATTCTCACATGGATCGACTTGTACTTAGAGTGAAGATCGAACGAGTTTGAAGACCCCGGATCTAGTTTCATCCATCCGGGCTGCGATATATATTCAGGAAATATAAAAGCATTTGCCATGTACATCATTGCAGCAGATGATCATCCTATTCAAAGGATGATAATTTCAGCAGAAAATTATCAGTCTACCTTCAGACGATCGTCTGTCATATGTACCAAAATGTATTTATAAAGCTGAGCATGGGAATGCCCGCCTCAGCTAGATCATGAAAATAGAATGAAAAATAATGTATTGTATTGTATTGTATTACAGGGCGCCTCCTCAGCACTGGAATGAACTTTGGACCCTCTAGATAAAGCATTTCACCCGATAAACGGCCTCATACTTTAGGGGGCAACTGTTATAGACATTTTTGTGCCTCGCGACATGGAGCATGAAATGTCAATAATTACAGGGATCCTCAGTCCCTAAACATGTTGTTCTTACCCCTAAAAGAACAAGGTCATCAAACAACAGCACTTCCAATCAGTTCTCCACCTGAAAACACTTCAAAACAGGCTAATTTTGGATCATGTCAGCTGCTCCACTGAGCTTCTGCGCTGGAATGCAACTGTTCCTCCTTGTACCTGCGCTGGAAGTCAAGATTAATAAAGGCTACCTGCGCTGGGCGAGATTGGCCAAGTGGCACAGTCATTCTGCAAGGTGTCAACTGCCCAGGAAGCTTCCAAACTGACACTTGGTTCATGAGATTCGCCCTGTGATGAGTAAGAGGTACTTGATCACCATGTGTAAGCAAGGATCTCCAAGTGGACTCAAGAACTGAAGATTAACTGAAGAGGGAGAGGACACTAGTCAGCTCTATGCCAGCCTCAAGCTGACTCATCCTCTCTTCTTCTCTCCTATATATAGAGCTCTTCTATGAGGTCTAAGGAGGCTGGAATTTTGTGTAAAGCAAGGAGGTGCTGTTGGTTTACAGTTAGAGCTATTGGGTGATTGTTTTACTAGAGGTGAAGAGGAGAGTTCTTGCTGCTGGGGAGGTGCTGCTGGATTGGAGCCATCATTGGTTGTAACCTTCTCAGAACCCTGTTACTTCTATCAATAAAGTTTTGCATGTTCTCCTATATACTTGTATTACATTGATGGATTGTATTTACTTGTATATTTGATTCACTCTAATCCATGCATCAGTTATGAGTACATGTATCTTGTAGTTTCCTCTCTTGTTTTGTGCAGATCTGTGTGTAGCTGGACCGGCAAAGAGAGCAAAGAGCTGGGAACAAGAGACAAAGAGAGAGGACAAGGATCGACTAAGCGAAAGACACCAGGTTGGTTAATCTTTTCTTCCTTCTCTCTGTACTTTCATAAAGGAAAACATCAAAGCTTTACTTTCAGTTGTTGCTAAAGACTGTCACCTTTAGAGTAGGGATAGGGTCATCCGCATCGGATACTTTTCCCCACAACATGAAGTGGTATTTCATCCCTTCGCAATGGTTTGCCTGTCCGTTGACATACATTGCAGGCCTGACAGTATGCTTTCTAATCTTGATGTAGGGTGGGCCACCATAATCTAGTGTGAAGAATCTTCTGGGATTTGATGGGGCCTACATAATGTCTAGCAGCAACCCCTCCATGTGCTTCAGCCAGGATCTGTTTGCGGCCGAATTCTGGTACATATCGACATAATATTTCATCGTTACCCATCTTGTAGAGGTGGCCTACAATTACAATAAAATTTGTTGTGTGTATCACTAATTCCTTCTTTTTCTGGATAGAATACCCCTGCGACGTAGTGCCCATTGTTAAAAAGTGGATAATATATTCAAAGTGCCCATCTGCAATGCACACGACATATAACTGGGCATCTGGGAGTCCTTCCTGTAGACTTGTTGGTTCTTTGCTAGTCTTAATTGGGGAAAGGTGATCTGGTCTTGCATTCAGACGTCCCAGCTTTACGACAACCTCAAATTCATATTCTTGGAATAGTAGCAACCATCGGCAGATGCACCCCCCCAACACAGTCTTATTCACTAGGTATTTGAGCACAGAGTGATTAGTGTACATCTTAAAATATCCTCTGAGAAGATAGTGATAGAACTTTTGGAGCACATATACAATCGCCAATCCTTCTCGCTCAGAAGTGGAGTAATTCTTTTCTGCTTTGGACAACCTACGACTTACGAACGCAATCGAGTGATCAATTCCTTCGGTGCCTTCTTGAGTGAGTACCACACCCAACGTGATACATGATACATCGACATGTACATGAAATTCAACATCCCACTTTGGAAAGACCAAGATAGGGGTAGATGCCATCTTTTCCTATAGCATTTCCAAGTTTTTGTTACATTCCTCGTTCCAGCAATACATAGCATCCTTCTTCAATAACTATTCCATTGGAGCCATGATCTTGGCGTAATTTCTTATAAACTTCCAGTAGTAGCATGTGTGTCCCAATGTAGCACGTAGCTACTTTACACTTCGTGGCACTTGCAGATTGAGTATGATAGCGATCTTTGTTGGATGTACCATCAGTCCTTTCTTACAAACCACATGGTCCACCAAGTTCCCAAAAGGGACGAGGAAAGTACACTTCTTTAGGTTGAGCGCAATCTTGTGCCGATCGTAGGTATCCAGCATCAATCGTAAGCTTGCGACATGTTTCCTAACCAAGCCAAATACGGTCCAGTCATCTAGGTAGACTTCTAAGAACTTATGGATAAATTCTTTGAACGTGGCTACTACAATAGAGAAAATATCGCTGACGCATTCTTCAGCCCAAAGGGCATTACCGTATACTGAAAATAGCCCCATTCGTAGAAAACATTGTCTTTCTCCTATCCTATGGTGCAATCTTGATCTGATGGTACCTAGAGAATCCGTCTATGAAGGAGTATGCTTCCTGCTTGCCCACATTTTCTAGTACCTCATCCATAAAGGGTGTTGGAAAAAGATCATTAACACAAGAATCATTGAGCTTCTGCAGTTCTACGTAGATGTGGATCTCACCCTTCTGCTTCTTCTCTTATACAACCATAGGACTTACCCAATCGGACTCCTCAACTAGTTCAATTATTCCTACCGCCAACATCTTGTCCAGTGCTTCGGGGACCTTGGCTTTGTATTTTAGATTCAGTCGGCAGGGTCGCTATTTCACTGGCTTTGCATTTAGCTTCAAAGTTATTTTCATCATTCCTAAGTCTCCTAAAATCCCTTTTAGCTCTGTAATTTTTGTAGGGAATAAATCATGGTATTCACATAGCAATTCGACGACTTTTTCCACCGTGATGTCATCCCAATAGTCTCCAAGCATAGCATATTTCGGCTCTTCCTCTGTTTCGATATTTACTTGCTTTATTTTCAAGGGTGCTGTGATGTCCAAATCTTCTACCTTGGTACCACGCACCTCACGACTCCCTTCGGTTTCTGGTATATTGATGTTACACGGGTCATCCTCATCATCTTCTATTTGTACATTGTAACATGCTAAGGCCTGGCTCAGCTGTTGCGACCAGTTGGACGACATGACTTCTTTTGGTTTTGGTGGTGTTCTGAAGATGGTGGCTTTTACCAATTGTAATGCGTCATCCATAGTATCCATCCATTAATCTTCAAAGAGAAATGTCATCAAAAACCCTTCGCGCATGATATCCCACTCACCGGTGCCATGTCGAAGCTCTGTTTCTGTATATCAGTTCCTTGGAATGATATCTAGGGTATGATAAAATAAGTGCACCCATTCTGGTTGAGGCTCCGCACCATAAGCTTTGGTCCATTTGCTCAAGTGTATGCGTGGATTCTCGCGTCCATCATATTTCTCCATTATTCGGAGCGCTGGCTTCCCAAATCTTATCTGAATCATGCACTTACAACTTCGCCAATCTTCGAAGGTTCCTTCATGGGTACCCCACCATTGCGTCGATGTCACACACAATGCCCATTTTAGCGCATCAAACTGGTGTTACTTTGGTACCATGCTTTCGAATTCAACCAGGAATTCATCCACTTATGTCAAGCCATCATACATTGGCATTTCGCGGTTCTGAGCTTTAACGCAATACAGGGATTTCGTCATCATATTACAGTGTAGCGTGGTTATCCTGTTCACCCTGTTTCACCATCGCTCTTCTTTTTCATCTAAATCATTGGTGTATGAGCTCGCGTAATCCCATGGGGGTCTCCTCTCCTCCTTTTTTCTATGTACAACAACCTTGTAGATACTATCCAATGCATTGTCCCTTTCATCGTTGTGCATAGGTTCTGTGTAGCATGGTCCTTCTGTAGGACCTAGCGGAATGACTACTCAGAGTGACTTCCTCTCAAATATCATCTTCCTTTGTTTGAGGTAAATAACCCCATTCATGTTAGTGGCCCAATCTATCCCTTTCAACGTAGGATACCGGTTACTTTTGTCCATGATTTCAATAACTTCAAAATTTGTCCGGGTACTTGCACCATCAATATCTAGTGTAATTCCTTCCAGCCTTCCCATGGGTAAGATCTTCTATTGACTGGCCATCTACAATTGAATAGGTGACCATTGTAGTGTAGGCTTACCCATACACTCCCAAGTCTATTTAGGTAATACGTTTGCATCCGAACTTAAGTCCAAAATGACCTGATCCATCTTGTAGTCGCCAATCTGCACCGTTAACTGTATCTTCTGAGCCATTTGCGATGCGTGTCTTCCTAGTTTTCGTACTGCACGAGGTTCACCCCACCCTGCACACCTATTAATCACTTACTGTAACCCTCTAATTGCCTCGTTGTCATGAAGCAGTTTTATGCATGTCTCTAAGAAGGTAGTCAACATTGAAGGATCTCTATCCGGCTCAAGCTGATCCCTACTACCTTGGGTAGAGATACCCGTGAAGCTTTCCCTAGCTTCCATATTGGTCTCCTCATTGACCTCTCCTATGGCTGCACTACTCCATAATATCATGTTTACTTTTTGTTCGTCGTCGCGTGGTTCGGATCTCATCACTGCACATTTTGCATTGTTGTAGGAGGCACTGCCTTTTTTTGCCAATCTGTGCTATCAAAATGGGGCAATCTAGCAACTCATGATCGAATTTCTCACAAAAAAGGCATGATACTCGGGTTGGATTGGTACAATCCCACACGTAATGTTCCGGTCCCCCATAGTTGTAACATATTAGCTGCCTGCGACCCCTTCCTGGTCCCATTCCGCCCCATCCTCGACCACGTCCTAGGAACCCATCGCGCGCAAACGCCGTGGCTGAATCCTAACCTTGCACTTGAGTCTGCATTTTATAGGCTGGTGTTTGGTCCATCAACATTCGATGGCCATGAAAATCTCTTTCTTCATGACCCATCGATCTACAAAAGTTGCAAAAGCGCTACTGGGGGGTCTGGTTGTATCTTGGCAATAGATGACAGTTATTAGTGTTGTGCTTCCCTCCTACCTGACAGATTGTGCACCAGAACGTGGAAATCGCACTCTGCCCTGCCTGTACCTCTGGTCACAAGGGTGTTGGGCCCCGTGTTACCACCAAATTCACCGAGACCAGATAGTGATCTTTATTGTGTCCTTGGCTCCTACACTTTATACACCATACTTCTTCCAGGACTTCTGAGTGCAGTGTCTATTCTTGTTTTAACTTCTGTATTTCTAAACATAATTTTTGGACCTGTGCTTGGATCTGCTGAACTCCCAACTCTAGTTCCTATACCAAGGTTTCGTGCAGCTACATTGCTGCCTCCAACACTTCTGCTTGGGTTGAAATCTTCTGTTGTGACAAGGCCAACTTCAGATATGGCATTAGTGATGCGATGAACCAAGCGCGGTGATGTGCATCCATCAGGGTCATGTTGGTCTCGCGAATAGTTCTTTTCAACCTCTGATCCAAATCCCACAGGATCTCACCAGGCTTCATCATGATTTCTTTGAATCCCACAACTGACTGTGCTTCTGACTTAGGCTGGATAAACTCCTTTTTTAATTCAATATGGATGTCTGCTATCCCTGTTGTTGGGTTGATGCTTGAATACTTCATGTACCATGTTAGTGCGTGATCCTGCAGTGCACTAACTAAGGTGTCCTTCTTGATATTATCATCTGCGACCTACTGCAAGTTCCATACTGATGTTAGTACAAACTAAAATTCTTCCAGGTCTTCGCCTCCTGCTCCTTTGAACACTGGTAACTGAATCATGTTCACCATAGTTACTCTTGTTCGTCCGTGGTTTTTTTATTTTTTGATGCTCCCTTCTATCGAGTCCCCACATTTCACACCAGACAACTTTTATACAGATCTTGGTCCTGGCAATAGAACCATTTGTTGGCTTATATGGGCCTATCGACAACAGCCCACTGAGCGTGGACTGAGGTCTCACCCGAGGTAGCAGGGGAGGGTGTTAGAACTAGGTTTCCACACCCTTGTGATGTCTAGGTGTGGTCTGGAGGTTTCATGCACGGATTTACATCTCTGCACTGCTCGATATTCACACAAACCCAGCTTGATTATCTCTTTCTCATTAGTGTGCTTCTCTATTAGATGAAGTAGTAGTTACCACTTACCAAGGTCTTTAAGAAAACATTTAATCAACAAAACTGATTCGCACATTAAAATGAACCCAGATTCACATTCATTTAAACCATAAGAAGATTAAAATAAATAGATATCGTGACAGCTCAGAAGAAACACAGAATTTCAAAAGAAACTTATCTTTATTTCCACTTTATCTTTAATACATCCAAATCTGGCCTACACTCTCAACTGTAGGGGTTGGCGCACATAGCTACAAACTTTCCAGGTCTTTGTGCACACAATTGTAGAGCCTCTACCTACTACCCTTATCCCTCAACTCAGACTTACAGATGCTTTTAATCTATCTACTTCAAGTACCTATTACATTCCACCCTTCCAAAAAAACTTCCTTTCCCTCATAGAGTCGCGTTCTATTTATACCCTTCCTTGGCCCATGACCCCTGCATGGGCCAACCCTATTTACATTTCCTTACATTGTTTTCAGGCGGATTACCCTTTGACTCAACCTATTACAATTCGTGTTATGCATACTTCGCAGTTGTTACAATAATTTAATCCTACTTTTTGGGCTTTCTACCCCAAAACCGTTATGCAGGACCTCTGCTACCCAACAGGCCTACCACTAGAGAAAAGAGAATTCTCTCCCAAGCAACAGTAAAAGGATTCAAATATACATGGAGACCTCCCACACGTGCTAGAAACTAGGGCTGAAGTGTTGTCATATCATGTCTACAACTACACATCCAGAAGAAGCTTGGTTGGACAGGAGAAGGAAGGTATCTTCATAGGTGAAGGATCTCACTAAGTATCAAAGATAAGTATCTATTCTAGAGCGCACTTAGAAAAGTTCTCTCACCAGTTTATGAAGTAATAAGGAGGATGAAGTGTTGGAAGAAGGAGGACGAAGGACAGGGAAACAAAGTGTGGGAAGAAGGAATGAACTGACTTGTGCTTGGAGGATATTCTTGTCAAGGCTCGATGGTTTGGCATTGAAAAATAAGAAGCTCCAATAAGTGAAATTTATGAAAGGGTTCTGTCTCTAAGAGACAAACGTTTTTCCCTAGTAGAGAGACAATATCTTCTGTTCTTGTTTCTTCTGTTTTTGTAGTATTTTGATGAAGTAAACACACATAAAATAATAATAAGGGAAAAAGATCAAGTTAACCAGTTAAATTGAAGAGTGATTCAAAAATTTTTATCACGTATAGAATAATCCTACTATATCTAACTTCCACAGATTCTTTGAAAGATTCCACTTGCATTCACACTTTATTAGTTTAGGCATTTGATAGACAAACTAGCTCACTAGTTCTCGAATTTGTAGATTTTAGACTAGTAATTTTCTGTTATTTTTTTGCATGTGCTAACATGGGTAATTTTGAGTGATTCCACTTGTAATGGAGACCTAATACATCCTAAGCAATAAGAAAATTTGTCCCATTCAATTTGGATTTGATTTTCTTGCTCGGTCAGTGAATTATATCTTCCTGTAGTAAACCTATTTCCTATAGCACTCTTCCAGCATGTATATACTTACCCATATTTTCTCAAAAATGTCTTTTTTTGTCCCTTACGTTTGAATAATGACCCCTAGGCTTGAAATCAATGGTTTAGGAGTAATAAACACCACTTATGAATTTCTATTTTACCCATGAAAAACATCTCAGCGAATTGGGTTAATCGACAAATTTATGAATTGAATAATACAATAATGATTTTCTTAATTTCCAAATCTAGTAATCTCTATCAATGTATCTAAACCCTTTGAAATGTAGTGATTGATATTTAGTTAATGATTTTTACTTTATGCAATTAGAATAGTGTTTCCTTGTATTTTATTTCTTGCAATAGGCTAAGACTTCCATTTCGAGAATTTCCATTTCTACAACTAGTTAGGATTTTATTTCGTTACATCCACTCTATTATATCATGAAAACAAAGCAAGGACACGTTTTGTGTTGCACATATAGTGCCTATACCTATTAATTTTGTACAACCCCTGAGTTGATAATTAAATTTGGTAGCCTTGGGAGTTGCAACATTCTTGTTGCAATACTGAGGCTCATTAGCAAGAAGCAGGTGAATGACGCTGAATAGTCTCATGGAAGAGAGAAGTCAGGTGATTGGTATTCTAAGACATCACCTACTTGTACCTTATCACAATTTGTAACAGCTAGGAAAGCGTCGAAAATATTTGAGACAATGGTTGGTGTACTCTCTTTAGTAAACAAATCAGGGTATAGAGATTGATGCATATTAGCTGATAAAGGATGGAAATATGTGCTTGGAGAAACATCACCCAAATTATAGGATTTCCAAGAGGAGCTTGCATCTATAAAGATGATGTAGAGAGGAGAGCAGAGCACATAAACCCTAATTTGATTTGGTTCAGGGGTTTCATCAGGATCATGAGAACCTGACATAACCATCAGTAGAAACTGAAGTGACTCAAATTCTTGATGAGTCTCAAAGCGTTTGGAAGGTGAATCATAAAATTTTGGTGGCTTTTTGGGATTAACAAATGGATACGAATGAAAATCATCAAAGTTTTGGGTGAATATGTTTTTGATAGAATGATAATCATTGAAGCCACCAATTTGATTAAGAGTGAAGATGAATAAAATAGAGGACCATATTGAATTTTGCGAGATGTAAGGTCTTCTTCTTCACCTCTTAAAGACTACAATTGGAGAGATTAGGAATAAGAGATTCAAAATTCTCATATTCTTATTTTGAAACATCAACCTCATGTACATGATTGCAATAAACACCAACATGATAAAAATCTAAATTATTTGTAGAAACCGTTGGTGAAGTAGACTCATGAAATAAATTATGGTGTATTGGATGAAAAGGTTTAGATGAAGTGTCCTTAGTTTCAACCAAATTTAATTTATAACTCAAACCCTGGATATTAGAGTGAGCCTGAGGGAGCAATGAATCTGCATGCATATCATCCTCCATGGATCCAATAAGACATTCAACATTATCTAAGATAAGACCTAAGTCAATTCTCGCAGGTAGATGAAGTTTGGGAATAGATTCAAGCTCACATTTAACGAGCTCGAGTTGGGTTTCATCTAAAGGAAGAGAGGTTACATCAACTTGATTTTCAAGTTCAAATTCAATAGGATGTATGACAACTTCAGAAGTGAGACAAGTTTTTTCATTTCCGTACGAGAATTCTTGATCATGTAAACTATTTATGACCAAAAAATCATTAGGTAACAAATTAGGAGGATGATAAATTTCACAGGTAATGATTTCCTCCTTTCAAGTTTGAGGCCATTCCCCACTCACTGAGATAGGAAAGACAAGATTAGAGATAAGATCTGGAAAATTTGTAACTTGAAAATTAACATGATGATCACAAGAATGAATATTTATTTCAGATTGAAGGTGTTGCTGAGAGACATAAAACAGACGTCTAAATTTCTTACTCAAATACCAAGAATCAACATCTCTCTCTAGGAATTTGCAAAAAATATGAACAAATCTAGTAGTAAAGTATTCTAGGGATTCTTCAAGTTTCATTCTAAGCTTATTTATCCATTTAAAAAAATCTTTAAATCATACCTTTCAAAGGCTTGTCGTAGCCTACTAATGAGTTGCTGGAACAAATGGATGGAAGTTTCTAGCCATGTGTGGCACCATTACCTAAAATGACCTTTATGGGTGATGGTAAACAAACTGCTAATAACATGTTTGCAATGTATTATGTTAGAGTTACATAACTGCAGAAATTGAAGAATGTGTCCCAAAATTGTTGTTCCTCGCCATCAAACTCCCACTGTGACAAGTGATAGACTATTCCTAGAGGTACCACAAGGTTTATACTTTTAGAAAAAAAACTCAAGATAGAGATTCAAGACAAAGATATTTACATATGTGAAATTAAATTCTGACTCGAAGGGCTTATCTTGTCATATAGCCCTCCTTCTAGCACAAAAATCTATTGACGGGCTTGAATGTATTGCTAACTGCTAGGGGGTGTCTCCGATGTCAAGTCCCAATTATAACTCACATTGTTTCAGATAGGAGCCTCATCCAGTATGTGGGACAAACTTCCACGATGAATTTTTTCACTCTTGGTTGTAAAATGAAAAGGTATCCAAGTTAGGACAATAATGTTCCCAGATAATGAAACAAAAAATCAGCCCAAGATTGACAAGCTACAGAAAGAGGTACAAGGATGTCACAACAACAATATAAGGAGTATCCCATGAGAAAGATCAGTGAGAGAAAACCCAATCAGACATACATAAACAAGAACATGTCAAAGGTTAATTGAAAATTAGTTCAGAGTAGATCATGAGCATGGGGAGAAATAGGTAGGCCCGGCTTCGAAAACAAACATACATTCAAACACCATGAAGAAGTGAAAATACAAATGAACACATACAAATGTAGTGAAAATATTGGACAACCAATACAGAAACTATGAATATGCATGGGAGTCATTGCCATAAATGATGAACATTTTATTTTTGTTGCTGCAAATACAAAGTACATATATTGATATTTATCAAAGCCCAATAGTGGAACATGGGTTGTGTTTTAACCCTAGAGACAACCCCTCACTACAAGAGGTCGATGCCCAGGACATCCACAAAACTAATAAAGATTTTAATATCAGCCAGAGGCAAAACACTCTCAAATGTAATGTCAGCATGAACTTAGAGATAAGCTTAATGGATTAGGATGTCCTTTACTTTATTGACTATAGATTCAAAATTCATAAATGAAAGATGAAATAGTTGGAAAGGAAGTTTCTCGCATTGGGACAAAAGGAATTTGTAACAAACCTGGTTAAAAGTTCATGTAATAAAATTTAATAAAGGTAGAATAAGTCCACCGGTAGGGACACATATTCCAAGCTTATTTTTGGGTAAAGATATCATACTGGGCATCACTGGATGTGTGGTTTGGATAAGGAAATTCGCAAAGGCATTAAAAAGCAAAAAGGAATTTTGGCACATTTATTTATGAAAATAAAGAAAATTAGGAGAAAATTAAGGTAAAAGGTAACATGTTGCACGTGAGGAGAAAATAAAAAGAATGTAATGGTAAATGAAGAAATTGGAGGCCTCATTAATAAAAAGGTTTATGAGGATCAGTTGAAAGGCTTGGCTAGTTCAACCTTTTACTAGTTCAAGTTTGGAGCTCTCTCATTATTCTCTCTCTCTCCCTCACACTCTTAGTCAATTAGATTTCTCTTGTAGCACTCTAGTTTGGAGCAAGGAAAGGAAAGGAAGGAAAGGAAAGGAAAGCAAGAAAATGAATGGAAAATAAAGCAAGGATCAAGAAAATGAAAGAAGGATCAAGAAGCTTTAGTAGGAATACTTGCCGGTAACCCTTTTCATGTGTGATTTCCTAGCTAGTTTGGACAGGCATGGCTTTGCATGTTGGTGTATGGTTCTCTTACTGTCAGTGGCATGGTTTTGTTAGGTTATGATAGTGGATTTCAGCCTAGCTTAGATTTTTTTGGATGCCATGTTATGCTGGGATGTTTATTTCTGTTTTTGAGCTTTGCTTTTCTAGATGGATTACAGAATATGTGGAAGACGTGGTCTCAAGGTTCATTCATAAAGGCCTAGGAATGCCTTAACCAGCTTTGGAGTGATACACAGTAAGGCCCGAGAGAGTAGTCTCAATTTAGGGCCTAGTGATTTGGGTTTGGATTACGGTAAAGCTTGAGAAACAAGGAGACGTAAAATTCCTCAAGGATAATGATGGATTCCAGATGGAATTGAAATTTTTGTTCAGTTTTGTTCTAAACATGAGTTTTGGTGTGATCACGGTTTAATGATGGTGGAGGTGGTTTAACCTCTGGATTCCCTTGGTTGTTCTTGGATTGGTTGTTCTATGAGATCCTACAATCATTCTTGGAATATGGCGTATGGGTGACTGGATAGAAGAGAGATTTGGTTCAACCATTTCTATGGTCAGGTGTTATGTGGAATTGTCGAACCTAGTCAAATTTGCCAATGATTAATAAAATCTAAGTTCTCTCACTTTTCCACTAATTTGTATCTGGATTTAATGGTTGTCATATCTTAAATATTTATATGGTTTTATGTTCATTATAAGTATGGTTGAATGATTAGTTTATGTCATGGTTATTTCATATATTTACTTTTAATTGTTAAATAGATGGACGCAAGACCTAATTGATGATGTAGTAGCTCAATGGAGAAGGAGGTGATCCTTCTAGTTATTGTTCTTACGTTGTTTCAGTCAATTATTCTCTGTCTTGTATCCTAGACTTGTAGGTTGCATTGGTGTCAAGTGTTTGATAGAATGTCAGTACTAGTTGGGCATGCTCAGGCCTAGTCCTTAGGGTGATTTTTGATTGATCAATAAGATTATCATGTTTTTAATGAATTCTAGAAGTTACAACAAGTTTTGGGCAGAGGCCAGGATTATGGGCTAGAAAAGTGGCTTAAATCTCGAGTTCACTAGAACGGAACTAGAAATTTTGGTCCATAGTCGGTGGTAGCTAGGCCTGTGAGAGTGACTTTGGGTTTACTGTATGTGATGTTCCATCGATTAGACTTCCTTAAGGTGTCATAGGAGGTATAATCTGATTATCGTAGCATCTCTCCTCATGTTTACTCTGGTTGGAAGGGTTACATTGTTTAGACCTAGGATCGGGTGTTACAAATTTGTATGAAAGAAGATTATGCTCTCTTTATGTCATATCTAATACCACAGATTGATATGAGAGCAGGTTTTGCTCTCTTTGGGTCATATTTGATACCACGGATTGGTATCAAAGCATGGTTGTAATCTCCTTTGGTGAAGGTGCTCGGTCATGCATGAATTTTAGTTGCATGTGTGTCTCTTACACTTGCATTCCATGTGATTATTACATTGCATCATGTTGATCATGGTTGTAGTAAGGTTTTGATGAGGAACTTGATGTTGATTTTGTGGAATGCATGATCAGGAATATGTGATTGGTTACACGATTATATGAAAATTGATTACATCTGTGTATGTTTGATTACATGTATCATTCTTGTAGGTTGGTTACAAGAATTGATTGCTTATACTTGACTACATGCGTTCATGTGTATGAGTAGTTGATTAAGAATTTCTTATGCATGTTGTAGTTGCATATGGAAATGTGTACAATGCAGTAGTTGTTTTCTTCACGCATGACGTCATGTTTTGTGTGGTTGATATGGAAATGTGTACTAGGCTCTAGCTAGAATGATGTGTATATGGTTTGGTTCTTAGGTGTTATATGTCTATATGCAGTTATTTTGCATCTATGGTCTTGCTTATAGTTATGCAAGAACAGTAGGTCAGACATGCATTGTGAAGTAATGGTATGAAATTTAGGTCATCATGGTGCTATTGGTCATTTTGATGCCAATCTGTTGGTTGAGATAGAGAAGGAGACGCAGATCATCATAATGGGGTTGCAACATTGGAATTTTGGGGGTAAGATAACATCACTATACGGGTATTGTATGTTTGGCATGTAGGTATGTAAGTCAAGGATTGTTATATGCATTAGGTTTATGTACATGTTTTTTGATGTTATGGTTACATTTGTGATACATAGTTGATTAGTGTAGGTATATGCACATGTGTCAGATAGTCAAGAATGATAGTAACTTCTGGTTGTATGCATTGCTATTTTTTTTTTATGTTAGATAACCTGATGATTATGATGTATGTTTTTGATGCATACGTTATAGGTTAACTTCTTGTTGTTATATGAGAGTTAGTTCGACGATTAGGTTATATGTTGTTGATGAGAATGATATATAGCTTATGGTTGTTATATGCTAGTAACTTGATGATTAGGGTTATTTCATTAAGATCTTGATGTCCTATGTATAATGCTGAATTGGATTCCCCTATGCAGATGGTTATGCTTGTGATATTCAGGTAGGAGCCGACAATTTTGTGATTTGGTGTCATACTAATCTAGACAGATTGTACATATGTGATTGCTATGCATAAATGATAAGTGTTTATGAGTTAGGATGTTGACATGTTAATGAGTGATTGTTATGGATATCATGATATTATTTATGTTTAAGTTTATTTTTGAGAAGTTATATCATGCTAACTAGCTTGATTGTGTAGACAAGATATCCTCCCCTAAGATAAGTTAAGGTACGAGTTTTCTTATGTCCTATATTTGGTTCTTGACTATTTGATTATGTCGTCTATTTAATTTATTTAACATGGTATGTCGTAACTTGGTGGAATGTTTGATGAATTGCATAATTTGAGTATGTGTTCAAATGATTTTGTTTTAAGATGATTGTACTAACATATATGTGTTCAGACAGTCGATATGTACTTGAGTATAGTTGATAGTTGTAGAATTATGTCTAATGAATATGAGTTGACTATGTATTATGACATGATTTTTTGGAAAAGTTTATTTAAAACTCATAGATATGATTGTCCTAAATTTGGAACATGTGGTTGGCATGTGTGAAAATTTGCAGGTAGCATGCTAGGTAGTACCATGACAAGGTAACACTTGATGTGTTTATATCTATAATAGTTGGGTGAGGTGATGGTACATAGTAAGCGCCAGTTACAACACGGAAAAAGGGTAAAAGGAATTGGACAAGAATTCCTTTGGATATGTTTGGAATCCCTAATTCCAAACGAGTGAATACTTTACATACAGGGAGTCTTGGATATGTCAAAGGATTGAAGTCCCTTGAGAGATGTCGGGGATGTGTTCAATTGCAAGAAACATGACTAACACAACAATATAAGGTAATTGATGTATTTTTATGTTTATTTATGCACTAACAGTTATGTGTTAATGAAAACATGATGAAGGGAGTTGCATGGCAAGAGAGGTTTCCATGAAATCTCAAAGAAGGCTCAGGTTGTGATTTCCTTGGGAACCATGGGGATTGAGTCATGGTCTATGTTGTTACTCTTGTGTTTTCAATCTTTTGTGGTTATTGTGCTTGATTTGAGATTTCGATTGTGTCCACTGCATAACTATTCCACTTTGTTGTGGTGTTTTATTTCTTTTGGTTTTCATGGTCTTGTTGTTATTGTTTCCATTCTTACCTTCTATTGTTTTGAGTCTTGGGAATTGGTTGGGAAAGAGGAAAGTTAATGGAGCTCAAGGAGAGAGATGTGGTATAAAACAGGTAATATAAAGATGAAGCTCGGTGCATGAGTAAGTGCAGTGGAAGGTAAGACTATGAAATTTGGTTGGACTGGTTGGGTCAACAGTGGTAAATGGATGGTGGCATACAAACATGTGAAAGTTAAATAGAAAAGTTAAAGAAAATGGATATGAGGTATCAGATGGCTTAGCTAAGTTAGGAACTGTGATTCCCAATGTTATGCATGTTATGCCCAAATAAGGAGGTTCTCTTAACCTAGGCCTTATATCGTTTGATAATTATGTTATGATCATGATTATGATGATGATTATAAATGTATGTATGTATTATGTCATTGTCTAACAGGATGATGATTTTTTTATGCTAATGACTATATATGTACGTATCTATCTATCTATGTCACTATATGACAGCGTCATCAGAAATCGTCCTTATGGAGCAATGATTACTTACATAGGCGAATGGAATGAACAGGTTCTTGGTCCTATGAGAAAGCTTCTTAGCCTGCAGCTGGACCATGTCTGGGTGAACAGAATGTGATCGACAGGCTACCTTTGTGCAAGCAAAACACTGAAGCTTGTGAACTTGAAGCAAGGGAAGATGCTACGAAATGTTGATAGGGAGGCTCCAAAATTAAGCTAATGAAAAATTTTGGAGGGTGGTTCTAGCTGCTACAACAGGGTACTAATGATAATCTTATCATCGAACAATTCTGCACTCAAGGACCCTTCTCGCAGTGAAACCGCTCTGAGGTCCATTTTCCTTACCATTTCTGCAGCCTGAATTGTCCCCATTGCTAGGCTCATCTGTGCGGCACTCTGTTAACCTGCACCCACTTGTATTTAGCTAGTTTGGATCTATAGTTCATGCAGATCCTTTTGGACATTTCCTAGTGATTGCATGTACTACTGCTCGAATTGTTGAAACAATTTGGTTGCACTGTCACACACCTTGTCACTGATCTCCTTGAGATCACCCTCTATTAGGGTGATGGGATCCATTTAAGCTTTATTCGACTTTGTCTTCTTCCAGGAACCCTCCTACTACTGCTATTCTCTACACTTCATTAGCCGAAATGGGGCGCTCTACCCCTCATCGCCACCACCGTCCTGTGCAGACTGCTCTTCCTCCTTATTTTCGAGTAAAGGGCATTTTCTAATTTGCTTAGAGTTGCTTTGTTCTTGTTCATCCTGTTCCTTTCCAGGGTGATCCTTTTCCATTTGAGCCTTCTCTTTAGCTTACTACTTCCATTGTGTAGCCAAACTTTCTGCCGCTTGTTTTGGTGCATTCTTCCATTTTCTCAACTCTAAGCTCCACGTGCCTTCGCTGGTACCTACATCTAAGTCAAACAGGGTGTGCCAATCTACTAGACAGTGCTTAATCACTTCTTGTATGGCATCATCAGTGACCAAATACAGCAAATCGAACCACTTCTGTTGTGGGTCCTTCCATGCTTGAATGTAGGTGTGGTGGAAATCTACCTTGAACTCAATATATGCAAACAACTTCTCATAGAAGGTTGGGGACAACCTTGGGCACTGGTTGATGGCCATGTGGAAGCTCACTTCCATCAACACCCAAAAAATCTTCATTTCTATGCCCTGCACAGGTTCCTTCGTGGCCCAGAGGGAGGTGAACTATGCGACCTCTGGTAATCCTTCCTTCAATGGAGGAAACTGGCTATCCTCCAGCAGATCCCATGTGACCAACATGATGGAGAGCAGTAGCAATGCATATTGGAAGAGATTGCTTGCATCATGTAACTCATGACAATTCACAAGGAATTCACTACATAAATATCGTGACAAGTTAAACTGCACGTCCTTCATGCCTTTTGTATCTAACAATATCACAGGTGCTAGAACCTCGTTCACATGGCGCTTCCTCATTACCTTTCTAGTCAATATCTAGGTGGAAATATTTGCTGCAGGATCATTCATGGACGTGATGGAATAGTCATATGGCTTCTTAAGAAGATCAAACTTCTTTTTCATATTCTCTGCCAAGTCTATTTCTCCCACCTTTCTACCAAATTCCTTAGCCGGATTCAAACCCTCATGTGGCAAGTGCGTGATCCCATGGATGAGAATATATGTGATGGGTATAAGCATGCAAAGCCATAAGCACCCATCATGCACTAGAGTAAGTAGCTTCCGCAAACAGGTGGTGTTAATATTAGTGTAGTGATAGTGGGGCACCCATAGTAGGTTCAACAACCCAGATTTCTCCACTTTGCTGATCCATTCAACTATCTCCAACTTAGTGACACCTGAGTCTCAGTAATACACTCACCTCATATAATTTTCTGTCATGAAGTGAGGGAATCAGTCATGGTCAGCTATGTCATAATCCTCCATTTATAATGGGGGAACCCACGTAAGGTGCGTAGCTTAAAAAGCTATCTTCTATAGTAATAGGGATGTAGGAATGAGAAACTTATCCGATTTTGGGTCCTTGGGGACCATCACCTTCCCTTTATGCAAAGGCATATATTCAGGAAACTTGGTGATGGTCTCCACTCCCTCAGCATCTATATCCTCAATGCCCTATTTAGTTTCCAAATCCACCACCTTTTCAGGATACTTGTCCTTCTTCTACGTTTGAGGGGAAGTATGTCTCCTAGGTGACTCATGCACTGACACCGTCCTCTTCTACTTGTATTTATTTTTCTTTTGGGTTTCTCGCATAGATGTAGGGTTCTGCCTAGGCAACCTCAGCGCCATAGGCATAGGAGTTGGAGCTTCCATTCTCACTACCTCTGGAACAACTCGTTCAAAGATGCCACTTCCTCCAGTGCTTGCAGTGTTAGCGGGGCCTGGTCCTAACATGGTATCACAGATGAATTTCCAGGTTAACCCTGGAAAATTATCAAATGTGTGGCTTGTGACCAAATCCTCGAAGAACACATGATTCATAAGACATAAAGGAGAACTCAAAAACTCTAAGGGTGAAAAGTGTTCTCTACTAGACCGACACATAAAATGTTTAGGGAATTTTGACCGTCGTCCGCTCCTCTTAACTGTCTCCTGGTGGTCAAATCATGAACAATGACTCTAACGATCACTTTCTGGATATGCTGAGTGGTGCCTCCTTTCATAGTGCAGCTCCCTTCATGCAAAGTCTAATAGTGTAACGTCACCGATTTGTGCACAACCCCTTTGTCATGTAGCTCCTCAAACCAGGCAGTGTAGTCTATAGTCTCACGCTCCCTTGCAGCCCCTTGGAGGACTAAGACTGTTCTATTATCATATAGCCATTGAGCTCGATCTCCTTTATATGGCTTCAATCGACTTCCATTCACCCTTCCCAAAAAAGGTTCTCCACTCAGCTTCGTGAGCTGAATTGTGCCTCCATATATAATTTCTTCGATGACATATGGCCCTAGCCAGTGAATATGAAACTTTGCTAGAAACTTAGAGAACTTACTATCATATAATAAAACCAAATCAGTTACCTTGAATGTGCGCAACTTGATGTGTCGATCGTGCCATGATTTTTACGCTCATTCTGTACTTGCTCATGGAATCCACCTAAGAATCTATCTTTTTCGAGCTCCAATAGCTTCACGAGCTATTCTTCCAAGGCTCTGTGGTCCACCATCCCTATGAAAGCTTCTATGCATAGACTAGCCATGATATATTCCATAGGAATCACAACTTCTACACCATAAACCAATTGAAAAGGTGTCTGACCTGTTATCTTTTTGCAAGTAGTCCTGTACACCCATAGTATTGTAGGTATGTGTATGTACCAATCATTCCACTGCGTGTTTAAAATAGTTGTCAGCGAGTTCTCCAATGTCTTGTTAAAGGCCTCAAATGTCCCATTAGCCTAAAGATGATACTATGTGCTCTTCGGATGATAAAACTGGAACTCTTTGGTCAGCACGCTGATTGTTGCATTAAGTGTGTACCACAATCACTCATCAATAATTTTGGGTAGCTGAATCTAGTTATCATGTACTCAAACAAGAAATTTTATGTTGTGTCCCTTGCACAATCCTTCACAGGTTGTGTCTCTGCCTATCTGGTCAGATACTCCATCGCGGTGATGATATAACGCACACCTGTTTTCTTGCCTGGGGGCTGAATCTATGCTATAAAATCAATTTCTCATTTCTCAAATGGCTGCAATGACAACTATGGGTTTAGTGGCAGCTCAACCCTCCACAATGATTTCCCATTCTCTAACATGCATCTCATGCTCTACAATACACTTTGGTATCCTTATGTAACGTAGGCCACCATAAACCCACCCGCAAAATCTTCTGTGACATCACATTTCATACCTAATTTCCTCCCGGAGCTCCTCTGTGAGCTTCATCGAGGATTTTATTTCATTCAAAAGTGGCCACATATCGTTGAAGTATCTCATCTGCACCCATGTTATATAAAAGTCCTGCAATTACTAAGAAATATGTTACACACACTACTAACTCTTTCTTTTGTTGACTAGTATATCATTTGGGGGTCGTTCCAGTAGTCAAAAAGTGGATAATATCCGCAAAATGATTATCACTATGCACACCATGAAGATGTGCGTGCTGGCCAGTTCTTCCTCCAAATTAGTAGGCTGCTCCCCCATTTCAATCTGCGACGAGTGGTCAGGTCCTGCATTCAACCCTCCCAGCTTCACAATTACCTCAAAGTAATATTCTTGAAATAACAACAACCATCTGCATATTCCTCCTCCCCCCCCCCCCCCCAACATAGGCTTATTGACCAGGTATTTCAAGGTGGAATGATCTGTGTACATCTTTAAATGTCTGCCTAAAAAATAGTGTCTGAAATTTTGAAGCATGTACACCATAACAAATCCTTCGTGCTCTATTTTTTAGTAATTCTTCTCAGCCTTTGATAATGTCTTCATCACAAATGCTATAGGGTGATCCATCTCTCCTTCACCTCCTTGTGTGAGCACTGACCCCAACATAATACCCGAAGCATGAACCTGCACATGGAATTCCTTCTTCCAGTCCGAGAAGACCAAGATCGGTGTGGTGACCATATTTCCTTTAAATACATCCATATTGTGCGAACATTCTTCATCCCAACAAAATGTAGAATCCTTCTTCAAAATATTCTCCATAGACACAGTAATCTGAGCACGAGCCTTGATGAAATTTATATAATATCCAATATGGCCCAATGTTCCATGCAGCTATTTGGCACTATGTGGGGCCTCCAAATTGAAGATTACCACGATCATGGTAGGGTCCACAATTAGTCCTTTTTTGAACACCACAAGACCTAGAAAAATACCAAAGGGGAGACAAAATAAGAACTCCCTCAAGTTCAACACAATCTAATATCTTCGACACATATCCAACTTTAGGCATAAACTAGCTACATGACGAGCTTTACTAAACCAAACACACCTCCACTAAATTGTGAATAAATTCCTTGAATGCCGCGATGACTACACAAGAGAATATCACCGACGAATTCTTGAGTTAAAATGGCATTACCATATAGTGGAAGCAGCCCCATTCTGTGCGAAGGTTGTTTTGCTCCTGTCTTCTGGCGTGATCTTAATATGATGATATGCAGAGAATCCATCTGTGAATGAGTAGGCCTCCTGCACTCCTACACTATCCAATACCTTATCAGTAAATGATGTCAGAAAAGGATCATAGACACAAGCATCATTAAGCTTCCTTAGATCTACGCAAATCCTTATTTCTCCCTTTTGTTTCTTTTCTTTAACTACCATTGGGCTCACCCAATAAAATTGCTCCACAGGTCCAATAATGACAGCCTCAAGCATCTTGTTTAACTCCAAGTGAACCTTTTCCTTGTATTTGGGATTAAGGTGATATGGCCTCTGCTTAATAGGCTTCATGTCTAACTTTCAGGTAATTTTCATCACACCCAGGTTGTTGGGTCTTGAAAATTT
The DNA here is from genome assembly GCA_031772625.1 of Pinus tabuliformis. Lineage (NCBI taxonomy): Eukaryota > Viridiplantae > Streptophyta > Pinopsida > Pinales > Pinaceae > Pinus > Pinus tabuliformis. Next base: position 353,387,453 of record CM062817.1, read on the forward strand.
CATTAATTTCCATTACACTTTCACTATTATGTCCATTATATCACTTCCATTTCACCTCCATTTCACTGCTATGTCACTACATTCATCCCACTTTCATTATCATTGAGCCACATTTATGTTTTTCCAAACTTTATTAATTATTAGCCTTTTAAAGTGAATTTGTGGTTAAAAATTAGAAAATAATGTGCATATGCTTAGGAAACTCCTATTTCCACCACTATAGCCTCATTAATGCGTGGCTACATGCGCTGGAGATAGCCAGAGATGACTAGATAATAAAAAAAAAAAACGGCGTGTTACCCCCGCGCGTGTTATAAACTCTTATCTCCGGCGCATGTAGCCGTGCATTAATGAGGCTATAGTGGTGGAAATAGGAGTTTCCCATATGCTTATACCTAGCAAGTGGGTTGACATTTTTGACATGTGTAGGTCAAAAGGAGGCTTCTAGAAGACCTTTATGTGGCACTCTAAGGCCAAATTCGAATTTTAGTGGAAAGAATCATGAGATCATGAGGGTATGTGTCACATCTCCTAATTGTATTGAAACTCTAAGAAGACATGTGTCCTATCAGTTCCTCTTTTGATTAGGACTCTAGAGGTAGATGGAGAGATTCATGGACTCTCATTAATAATATGGCTTCTCATATTTTTGTATAAATAGGAGATCTCTTTGCTTCATTTGTTAGCTTGTTAGTCTTAGCATACCTTGGAGTTTATAGTTCTTCTTTGATGGCTTTTGAAAACTTTGAAAAGCTTTGTTGTACTTTGTAATTTTGAAGAATTTGAATAAAGATTTGATGTTCTCAACATGGAAGGAGATGTGAAGTAGATGTCATGGAGCATATTAGAATGTAAGGTAGAGTAGATTTTATTTTGCAATTTTTCTTTGATTTCATTCATGTATGTCATTTTATTGCTTTCAAGTTTGATAGTTTAGATTTTCCATTCATGCAATTTTAATTCATGCAAGTGTATTCAACCGGTTGATTGTAGATTAGTTTTTCTTTACATGTTTTTGCATCAAATAGTGACATGAGATTTGCCTCTCTACTGAACTTTTTCTTAAGCTTTTAAATTTCAGTTATGCTTTGATTTCAGTCTTATTTATTTGTTGTTGTTAGTTAGTTTAGATATCAAATTCTTCATGTCATTTGACGTTATCTCTAGAGCCATGGCTTAACCCGGAAAAGCTACTTTGTGAGCTATCAGATTATGAGTGAGGTGATTTGATTTTACTTTCATCTCTGCAAGTAGATATCACGTTCTTCATGTTATTGAAATTATCTCCAGAGCCATGGCTTAACCCCGAAAAACTACTTGGCGAGCTATCGGATTATAAGTTAAGTGACTTGATTTTTAAGGAATTTAGACTTCTGTGATCCATAACATTGTTAAGATAATCTTCGGCAAAATCACATAACCAATCTTTTGTCAACGCGTTTCGAACCAACCAGTGTGGTTCATCGTCAGGACAAGTTATTTACTCTCATTTGCAAGTAGGCAATTTAGATATCAGGTTATTCATGTTATTCACGTTATCTCTAGAGCCATGGCATAACCCCAAAAAATTACTTCGCAAGCTATCAGATTATAAGTGAAGTGACTTGATTTTACTTTCATTTGCAAGTAGGTAATTTAGATATCAATTCTTCATTTTATTGACGTTATCTCTAGAGCCATGGCTTAACCTGGAAAAGCTACTTGGTGAGCTATCAGATTATAAGTGAATTAAATTGATCTTGCTTTCATTAGTCTACAATTTTTGGTTTGTTTGAGTGAAATAGTTTAGATTTTATTTATGTAATTAGATGGGCAGCAGAGACGGTGACTTCATGATCAATATTTCACCTTTTGTTTGATTTAAGTAGCTTCATATTTACATTCCTGTTCAAGTGTTAGTTTTATCAATAACATGTTTTGAGATCTTTTGAAGTGCTAAGTTTTGGAAGTTACCATAAGGGAAATAAACCTTGTCTTGAAATCTACATCCATACTTGACCTTTAAAAGTATTCTTAAGACTTTAGAATAGGATTTCCATTTTCATTAGAAACTTTAGGAGATCAAGAAGAACAAAACCCCAAAACAAGATAAAAACTATAAAACAATGAAGTAAGAAAAAAGGTTAACTAAGCACATATGGTGCACCACACTTCATCAGTTTACGATACCCGAATTGATAATTTATGTAGAGCAATTTAAGACATTAAATTGACTAGACACAGGTCACTTATGATGCCTTTTAAGTCTGAAAATTTTCTAGGAAAAAGATCATGGTACTCGTGGAGTAACTCAACAGCTTTATCCACTATGTATGGCATCATCCCAATAATCTCCGATCTTCACAAATTTTGGTTCTGCTTGAGAACCAATGTTCACTTGCCTTGTTTTCAGTGGTGTAGTGATGTCCAAATTTTCTATCTACGGTCCTTCTACCTCGCGGTGGCCTTCTGCCTCTGGGATATTAATATTTCTTGGATCTTCATCCTCCCCCTCAGCAGTCATATTATAGCATTCCAGCTTATGGTGCAGCCGGGTACTCCAATCTAGTTGAACCAACTCCAAAGGATGCTACAGAATTATAAAGATCATCACCTTAACCTCTTTCACAGCTTCATCAATGCTTTCAAATCCATCCTCAAAACTGAATGTCATTAAAAATCCTTCCCTTGATATATTCCACTCCATAGTGCCATGGTAGAGCTCCGTTTCCAGGTGCCAATTCATGGGGATTATATCCCGAGTATGACAGAATAAGTGCACACACTCTGGCTATGGATCTGTTCCATATAATTTAGCCCATCTTGCCAAATGATCACGTGGATCATTTATCGCATCATATTTATTAGCTAATTGTACTTTGGGATTACTAAATCGTAATCTCATCATCCTCCTGTAATCGCACCATTCATCAAAGTTTTCCTTGTGCATACCCCACCACCATGCAAGCGTAGTGCACATCACCAAATCCATCACTTGAAAGCAATGATCCTCTGGTAATTCTCTTTCAAAGGAATCCAAAAACATATCTATGTCATCTAAACCATCATAATAAGGTAAGATGACACACAACGCATCAATTTAGTCATCATGTTGTAGTGTAGTGTAGAAACTTCATGCAACCTATTCTACGAGCGTTCTAATTCCTCGTCTGAAACCAATGTATAGGAACTTTCACAGTCCCATGTGATCCATCCATCAGTCGTTGGATTAATCCAGTCTTGGTATTGCACTGTTATTTTGTAAATATGATCCAATTCATGATCAGTTTCTTCATAGTAACAGACTGGTTCAGTATAGGGCGAACCTTCTGCAAGGTCCAAGGTTACTACAACACCGAGAAATTTCCTTCAAAATTACATTGTTAACTTCTTCAAGTTGATGACCCCATTCATATCAATAGCCCAATCAATTCCAAGGAGCCTAGGGTATGGATTATTGTCATCAACAATTTATATTACTTCAAAATCAGGCAGTGTAGTCGCACCTTCTATATCTACGGTGACTCCATGAAGTCATCCCATAGGGATAATCTTCTGCTGGTTCGCCATCCTGAGTTGAATCGGAGACCACTATAGTGTAGGTCTCCCCATTATCTCCCATATTTGTTTAGGAAAAAATTTCGCATCAGACCCAAAATCCAAAATAACCTGGTCTATCTCATAATCTCCTATCTGTGTGGTGAGCCTCATCTCATGCCCTATCCTTGCCTTATGTTTACCAATAATTATTACTACACGGTGTCCATCTTGAGCATTTTCTTTACTAACACACTTGTTTATCAACTCCTGTAATTCATTCACAATCTTACTACTGCGTAGAAGTTTCATGTAGGTTTCAAGGAATGTGGTGAATGGAGAGGGATCAATCTCTATGGGTGCATTGGTTTCTAGTAGTTTGTCTTGACTTCTTGATGTAGATGTCTAAACAAATCTTTTCTTCGCCTCCATATACGTTTCCTTCGCGCATTCTAGATTGAAGCCAACATCCTTTTCTGGGGCCTTATGTACCCATCCATTCTCTTCAGGTTGGTTTCCTTTATCATCACTAGTCATGATTCCTCTTCTCAGTATGATATTCACATCGGGATCCTCCTTGCGGGGCTCAACCATGATCATCTGTAAGTTCTGTGTAGTGTGTTAAGGCTACACCTTCTTCTCCTACATCTTGGCTATCAGCAAAGGGAATTCTTCTATCGTATGGTCGAACTGAGTGTAGTATTGACATGACAAGCACATCTAATTCTGACACTCCCATGCATAGTGCCCTCTTGTTTAACAATTATAGAAAATAACCTGTCCACAACCTCTACCACGTCCTCCTCCTCCTCCTCCTCCTCGTCCGCACCCCTAGTATCCTCCGTGCGCTCCCCCAACACCCTAATCTGGAGGCCGAGTTTCTGCTTTCATTCAATACGTGGTCATTCTTTCCATCTTCAATTCATAGCTACCAAAATGGTGGTTATCATGGCCCACCAATTTGTAGAAATTGCAGAACAATGGTTATGGTGTTTGCACAAAATTTTTCAACAAATGACAATTATCTATTATGTGTTTTTTGGCCACTTAACAAATAGTGCACCATAGCATAGGTCCCATACTTGGTCCTACTGGAGCTTCCTACCCCAGGGCCATTGGCCCCCCCCATGATGTAATTCATGAAGACAGGGCAGTGATATTTATCATGCCCCTGGCTCTTACACTTGAGGCACCAGACTTCCTTGCACACCTCCAGCCTGGCCTCCTTTTCATTTTTCAAGCTCTGCAGTTCTAAGCAGAGGTTCTGCAATTGCGAGTGAATTTATTGAACTCCCAAAGAAACGTACTGAATAGGTGTTTCATGAAATATCATCGCGATTTCTAGGTCTTCTACCTGAGCCCCTATATTCTGTTGTGATAAAGCATTCCCCAGGTGGGGAAGAAGTGAGACTATAAACCACTCGCGGTGCTGACTATCTGTGAGCTACATATTAGCTTCACAGATCACACATTTCAATCTTTGATCTAAATTCTAAGGAATTTCACCAACCCTCATCATGATTTATTTGAATCTAACTACTTATTGCGAGTTAGACTTAGGCTTACTGAATTCTTATTTCAAAGAGGCCTTAGTGTCTACTAATGATGCCAAAGGATTATTAGTGTAGTAATTGATGTACCATGTCAGCGTGTGATCCTTGTAGAGTGGTAACCAATTTCTCCTTCTTCATACTATCATATATAATTTGTCTCACTATCCACACAACATTTGTAACAAACCAAAATTGATATGCATCCTCACTCCGTATTCCCTTGAAAACTAGAAACTTCATTGTATTCGACATGTTGAATGGCGATGATGGTGGTTGTAGTGTGGGAAAAGTTTTATGCTCTGGAGGTGAAGGTGGAGGTGGAGGTGGAGTGGATGGATGATGAGTTCGTGGAAAACCCTACCTTATCAGCTGTACAACACTTTGTGGTGATGCATGTACCATTCCCTCGTCATCGCTCGAAGGAGGCCCAATCAATGGGCTATATTCAAGACCTTATTTCCCTTGATCTCTAAAAAGCTTCCCAATTTGCGTAGCTCCAAACATCAAGACAGTGGAATAACCTATTTTTCACACAACAACATCTTAATCCAGGTATTCAAAGATCTTATATACTTACATCACAGCCCTTTGAGGAATCATCGCTCTACTTCATTATAGCTAACTGAGGTATCAACTACAAACTCTGTCACAAATCCTCCTATGACTCAATTAAGCCAATGATCAACAGCACGCATGATCTTACCTTAAGAAGCTTCCAACCTCCTTACTAGTTCTAGAGTCCACACTATTGGACCATCAAGTCTCCACCTTCCTTGGCCATCTACCAATTTCACTATCCACTCGTATACCTCGATCAGGAAGGTGAAAAATAAATTTTCTTGTCTTTATGTGTACAACTATATGTCCAACCATTGTTGTTTCATCAGGCATGGATTCCTATTTTATTGCACCATGAATTCCTGGATCTTTCTATCCAACCACTTCTCAATTTACTTTTTGGTCAAATTCCAGTGATGTGACATCACACATCTCCTTAAGCAGATCCCAGTCCTGGCAACGAAACCATTTGCTGGCTTAGTGGATCCTGACCAAGCTTTGGAGTTATTTGCACCAAAACAAGACCCTGCACTACTTGACCTTTTGGCATCAACCCGCTTATCACGGATTAAAGTTTCACCTGAATCATTACGGGGCGATGTTGGAACTAAGTTTTCTCATCCAGATATTAATGTGATGTCTTTTTATACCTTAGATATGCTTTCGCACATATCTATAAGCCCTTAGGGCTTGGTACCTGTAGCTCCCTTTAGACGGCCCCTAGACCTCCGTGACGGTTGAAGATAGGCTTTTTCAGACTGTGAATAGACAAATTACCTACTTACATGCACCATAAATAATCCTTAGATCATAATCTACTCATATCTACTTAAGTTCTTGAAAAAGGTAACAGGATGTATTATGATCTTCATGTAAATACTTAACATGAATTACATTCATTTAATAATACTTATCCAATAGTATCGTGCATCAATATAACATTGTTTCATAAAGACATTATCTCATCACAACATATATTGCAAACATAAACAACAGAAGGAAACATATAAAACATATGAATTTCTCCAACGACCTTCTTTATTGATCCTTAGTATAAGGTTACAGGCTCAAAACTTCCCTGCGCACTTAGCCACAGACACTATTCTAGGCCTCTACGCACTCAGCTGTAGATCCTTTTCCCCCTTTAAGACTTTCCTTCCTATGTTAACTCTCTAAGACTCCATTCGTCATACCCATAGAAATAGATATAGATATGTCTTAGAATCTCTAAGACACACCTATTTATACAATCCCATGATCCATGAACCATGGGTACATCTCAAAATACGACTCAAATTTACATAAACGAGGGTAAAAGCCTTTTTTAACTCCTAGCTGGCTACGCACTCCGCATCCATAATTCATGGAGAATTTCATCTTTTTATCAACTTTTACATCAAAACTTGGGCTTTTAACCCAAAATTGACCCAAGGGACCTTATCCAAACATTGATCTATATATATTTTTTTCGAACCGGCTACATAACATTTGGTATCATAGCTTTGGATTCTAGGGTTTTGCTACTCCAAAATACGTCGTCATGGCATTTTCAATATAACATTTTTCTGCAACATTTCAGATTCTAAACAAAAAATCCATTTGATCCGAATCCCCGATGATCCTCAGGTTCGAATTTCAGATCTTTCCTCACTATATTTTTGGATATATGATCCAAGGAATTTAGGGCTTTGTAGGCTCACGAATTACATCCCAAATAGGTGACCTTTGGAGAATCGTCATAAGATTCTCTTTGAGTATCATATTTAAATTTCGCAACAATTTACAGAAAGAGGATAGACGTTAGTTTCCTTTGCATCATTTTCAAGTCGAAAAGTTGAAACAATGACACGTGGAACTTTGTACAATTCTCTCTACTAAAACAGAGTATAATTAGGTCATCTTGGGAGATTGAGCATAAAGCTTTCTTGGAGAATTCAATTTCAATCAAACTAGTGGCATTGGAAAGAGGACTTAGAGGGCTACTAGAGTTTGCAATCTCAGACCTTGGAGATCCAAAATTATAGAGGTATTTTAGATACAATATCTAGGTCTAGAATGTGTCATAATATCAATCTATCCATGGGAGAGTATATATTGAACAACTCAAAGCTTTCCATTCTAATAGGTGGTGTTGATGTTGTAATAGGAGTCCAATGACTACAATCCTTGGGTACAATAGCTTTTAATTTTCAAAAAAAATTCATGAAATTTTCCTCAAAAGGAAAGGAAGTTGAATTAAGGGGTATCACGGGGAAACAAGGAAATGTAATCAGCTCTAATGGAATGAAAAAGCTTCTAAAGAAAGAAAAATGAGGCATAATTGTATAATTATGTTCGCTAGAGGTTACCACATCGAAATCATCGATTTATCCAAATCTCCAAAAAGTCTTCCACAATCATTCCAAGCTATTTGAGACTCCCAAAGGCCTCCCACCTATTCATGATCATGATCATTCTATTCATTTGATTCGAGGAAGTGTTCCTCCAAACATTATGCCTTTCAGATATCCCTATGCCCAAAAGAGTGAAATTGAACATATGGTTGCAGAAATGGTAAAGGCTAGTATAATTCAACCTAGTCAATGTTCCTTCTCTGCTCCAGTAGGATTGGTTCACAAGAAGGATGGATCATGGTGCATGTGTATGGATTATACGGAGCTCAACAATCTCACTATTAAGGATAAATTTCCCATTCTAGTCATTGATGAATTATTGGATGAATTGCATGGATCAATTTACTTCACCAACTTGGATCTTCATTTACAATGTATTTAAATCAGAATGAAGACTGAAGACATTCTGAAAACATCATTTAGAACTCATGAGGGTCATTGTGAATTTCTGCTCATGACTTTTTGCCTTACAAATGCACCTTCTACATTTCAAGGTTTGATGAATTCCATTTTCAAACCCTTCCTTAGAAAATTTGTGTTGGCATTTTTTTATGATATACCAATCTACAACAAGTCATGGAAGGATCATATTCAACATGTTGACATAGTGCTTAGACTATTGGAGGAGAAACAATTATATGAAAAATGCTCCAAATGTTTCTTTGGAGTAAAAGAGGTGGAAATTTTGGGTCATATTGTATCTCATGAAGGTGATAAGATAGACCCTACCAAAATTAAAACCATTAAGGAATGGAAAATCCCCACATCCATAAAGCATATGTGAGGATTTCTTGGGTTGATAGGGTCTTATCGAAAGTTTTTTAAGAACTATTGGAGAATAGCAGCACTTCTAACAACAATATTGAAGAAAGATGCATTTTCATGGACTCCAAAAGCAACAAAGGCCTTTGAACATCTTAAAGAGGAAATGTGCCAAGGGGTGGAATGTGACTCCTCAGGAAATGGAATTTGTGTTTTTTCAATGCAAGAAGAAAGACCCATTACTTTCAAAAGTCGTCCAATCAAAGGAAAGTATTAACACAAACCTCTTTATGGGAAGGAAATTTTGGCAATACTACATCCACTTAAGAAATGGCAACCCTACCTAATGGGAAGATACTTCAAGGTAAAAACGGATCATGATAGTCTTAAATACCTTTTAGAACAAATATTATCTTCATAAGAGCAACAAAAATGGGTCACAAATATGTTGGGTTATGAATTTGAAATCATCTACAAAAAGAGGAAGCAAAATGTTGTTGCACATGAACTCTCAAGAAAGGATGAGGATGTGGAAGCATTTCTTTGTGCCATTTCTATTATCCAACCAGATTGGATAAACAAAGCAAGTAATGAATGGAAGAATGATGAAGAAGTATGGGCACCATGGAAAATTTTAGGGGCTAATGTTCGCCCAGTGGGCTAATTTTCCATGATTTTTCCAAAAAAAAGATTCACCAATTTCCAATTTTATAAAAGACGATTCGCCCAAATTTTAGAATATAAAATTATTTTACCTTAAAAATCGCCAACATTATAGAGAGACTATATATAAAATAATTATAAATTTGATTAATTTTACAAATATATCAATAAACATTTATAATTTGCATATTAGGGATTAGTGAGATTCGCCAATGTTTGAAACTTCAAGAAAATTTTCCATCCTTAAAATTTTCCTTGATGGGCACTCATTCAAAATTTGCAACAAGATCCTAGTGCATCTGATACATTTAGCTAGAAAAATGATTCGTTATGGTACAAAGATCACTTATACCTATATAATAATTCCCAACTCAAAAAAAATATTCATATGAAATTGTTAGGTGTGGAGCTTGATCATCTTCTATATTCAAAGGTTTCAGCCAGATGTATACCATAGGAAGACTATACACCCCACGCAAGGGGGTGCGGGGGGAATTTTCCAACGGTTCCATGGCAGGGGGATCGAGGGCAATGCCCTCAAAGCTAAAAATTGATGTAAAATTGCCTTGTAAAAGTCCAGTAATTTCTAGTAAATCTAGGTCGTTCATTAAGAAGATGATCTAGCGATAGAAGTTATGTTTAATTTAGGGTTTTTTGCCCTAAAATGAAACCCCTCACTATATATGAGGGAATTGTATTGTGTCTATGCAGATCTATATTCTGAGTGAGGAAGAGAGAAGAGATTGAGAGCAAATAGGGTGTTACAGTGGATCTGCTATAGGTTGTATCTCTTCAGTTTGCTGGATAATATAAAAAGGACTGGTTATTTGTCCGTTGACGTAGACCAAACTGGGTGAACCACTTATATCTGTGTCTCTCTTGTTTTATGTGTTTTCTTTGTTTATATTTCTACAATATTTTATGTGCAACATTGCTCCGTAATATATAATTTTCTAACAACTGGTATCAGAGCCGAAGGTCTATTTGGTTGATGAACTCACAGGAGGAAGGGTTCTTGGTTCAAGTGAAATCAATGGCGGAAGATGGTAGGTTTAGGGTCGAAAAATTCAATAGCCAAAACTACCAAATGTGGAAGATGCAGATGGAAGATTATTTGTATCAAAGAGATTTGTACCTACCATTGAGCGGAAAGACAAAGACACTGACGAGTATGACAGACACATAATGGGATATTCTGGATAGAAAGGCACTTGGAATAATATGGTTGTGCCTAGCGGCGTTGGTAGCATTTAATATTTCAAAGGAAACGACGACACAGGGTTTAATGTCGGCATTGGCCAAACTGTATGGAAAACCCTCAGCCTCAAATAAGGTATTTCCTACGAAGCATTTATTTAATATGAAGATGTCAGAAGGTGGATCTGTTGCAAATAATTTAAATGATTTTAATACAGTTACAAGTCAGTTAAGTTCTATAGGGTAGATTTTGATGATGAAGTTAGGGCTCTGTTATTTCTATGCTCATTTCCTGAAAGTTGGAATGGTCTAGTTATGGCCATTAGTAACTCAGTCTCTAGATCTAGTACTTTAAAATTTGATGATATTGTTGGTGCAATCCTTAGCGAAGAAATGCAATGGAAAATATCTGGTGAGACATCAGGTAATGCTTTGACTGCAGAGACTAGGGGAAAGAAATGGAAAGAGGAAAGAGCCGAGGATATCACAGTAAGTCAAGAAAAGGTAGATCCAAGTCCAGATCGGGGATAGTGTGCTGGAAATGTGGGAAGAAAGGACACCTGAAGAAATATTGCAAGTCTCGAAAGGGAAAAGAAGGAGATGTGCAATAAGAAGCTAATCATGAAGCGAATATAACAGGTGATGTGTTGCAAGATTCTTTGATTCTTTCATTAGAAAATATTATTGATGCCTAGGTGATAGATTTAGGGGCCTCATTCCATGCCACACGTAATAAGAAACATTCTCATGATTATATTCAAGGAGATTTTGGACAAGTTCGGTTGGGTGATGATAAACCCTGTAAAATCTTTGGAATAGGTACAGTTTTCATAAAACAAAAAAATGGAAATCAGTGGCTATTGAAGAAGGTAAGGCATGTTCCAGATCTAAAGAAAAATTTGATTTCAATAGGGCAGTTGGGAGGTGAAGGTTGCGTAACTACTTTTAGAGATAAAACCTGGAAGGTCACTAAAGGATCCCTAGTAATAGCGAAAGGAGAAAAGGTTGGTACATTGTATTTATGCAATGGTATTTCTAATTCTGTTAATGCTTTAACCTCTACAGGAGAAGATACGACATTGCGCCATCATAGGCTCGAGCACATGAGTGAGAAGGGGATTCAAATTCTTCACTCAAGAAATTTGTTACTAGGTTTGAAGCATGTTGATTTTAATGTCTGTGAGAATTGTGTTTATGGAAAACAGAAGAGAGTCAGATTCCTTAGAGTTGGGAAAGAAAAGAAGAGTGAAAAATTAGAGCTTGTGCATATAGATGTATGGGGACTTGCTCAAGTATCATCTCTTGGTGGCTCTTATTATTATGTTACTTTTACTGATGATGCAACCAAAAAAACATAAATTTATTGTATTCGAAATAAATCTGATGTATTTGATACTTTCAAGAAATGGAAAGCTTTGGTTGAAAATGAGACAAGGAAAAGGTTGAAGTGTCTCAGATCAGATAATGGAGGTGAATATCGTAGCAAAGATTTTGATAGGTACTATTCAGAGAATGGAATTCGGAGAGAGAAGACAGTTCCAGGAACACCACAAGAAAATGGTGTGTCAGAAAGGATGAATAGGACAATCATGGAGCTTGAAAGGTGCATGAGATTTCATGCAGGATTTCCTTTACAATTTTGGGCAAATGCTATAGATACTGCCGTTTATCTAATAAACAGAGGGCCTTCAAGTTCCTTGGATGGTGGTATTCTAGAGGAGGCATGGACAGGTAAAAAGGTAAACTACTGCTTCTTGAAGACTTTTGGTTGTGAAGGTTTTGTCCACATTAACAAAGAAAATAAAACAAAGCTTCAGGAAAAATCAAAGAAATGTACCTTTATTGGATATGGTGTTAGTGATTTTGGTTATGACTTATATGATTATAAAAATCACAAAATCATTAGGAGCAGAGATGTAATATTCAATGAAAAGGTCTTGTATAAGAACCAGTTGCAGGAAAAGAAACAAGAAAAAGAAAACAGAGAATACACAGTGCTTGACGATATCATAAGAAAAGTGATGGTCCCTGAAAATCATAATGATCAATAGCCAGAAAAACAACCACAACAACAAAAGCACTTCAAACACCTGAAAGTGGTGTTAGAAGATCTACCAGGATAAGTAGACCCCCTGAAAGATACTCTCCTTCATTATATTATGTATTGTTGATTGATTCTGGTGAACCAGAACGTTATGAAGAAGCAGTGTAGGTAGAAACAAGGAAGAAGTGGGAGAAATCCATGAAATAAGAGATGGACTCCTTAGCACATAACCAGACTTGGGACTTAGCCAGGTTGCCTGCAGGTACAACATTGTAGAATAAATCGGTTTACAGGCTGAAGGAAGAAGATGGAGGAAGAAAGTGGTATAAATCTAGACTTGTAGAGAAGGGGTTTTCATAGAAGAAAGGTATTTAGTTTGATGAAATATTTTCTCCAATTGTTAAAATGACTTCAATCATAACTATTTTAAGTCTAGTAGAAGCTGAAGATTTGCATCTTGAGAAGTTAGATGTAAAGACAACCTTTCTCCATGGGGATTTGGAGGAAGAGATATATATGTAGCATCCACAAGGATATGAGGTAAAAGGGAAGGAGAAACTAGTGTGCAGGTTGAAGAAGAGCTTGTATGGCTTAAAACATGCTACAAGGCAGTGGTTTCTAAAATTTGACAGGTTTATGTCTGAGCAAGGTTATACTAGATGTCACTCTGATCATTGTTTTTATCTCAAAAGGAAAAATGATGGCAGCTATATTATATTTTTATTGTATGTAGATGACATGTTTGTTGCAGGTTATAATATGCAGGAAATAAATATGATCAAAAGAAAATTGGCAAACTCATTTGCAATGAAGGATTTGGGTGCTGGAAAACAAATCCCTGGTATGAGAATAACTAGAGAGGAGAAGAATCACAAATTAACATTGTCTCAAAGTGAGTACATAGAAAAGGTGTTGAAAAGGTTTAATATGCAGAATGCAAAACTAGTTAGTATACCTTTGGCTAGCCATTTCAAATTATGTAAGGAGGCGTGTCTGAAGACTCAGGAAGATATGGCTCATATGTCTAAAGTTCCATATGCATCAGCAGTTGGAAGATTAATGTATGCAATGGTATGCACAAGGCCTGATATTGCACATGCAGTGGGAGTTGTAAGCAGGTACATGAATAGTCCAGGAAAAGAACATTGGATGGAAATGAAGTGGATTCTCAGGTATTTCAGAGGTACCACAAATCAAGAATTATGCCTTGGTAGTTCAAACATTGCTCTACAGGGATATGTTTATGCAGATATTGCAGGTGACAGAGATAACAGGAGGAGCACTACAGGATATGTATTTACTATAGGTGGAACAACTTTCATTTGGGTTTCAAAAATCCAAAGTGTTGTTGCACTTTCAACAACAGAAGCAGAGTATGTTGCTGCTACAGAGGCTAGTAAATAAATGATTTGGTTACAAAGGTTTCTGGATGAATTGGGTAAGAAGTAGGAGTTTGGCAGGTTATACAGTGACAGCCAGAGTGCCATACATCTTGCAAAGAACTCTGCATTTCATTCCAAGACTAAACATATACAACTAAAGTACCATTTCATACGGTCAACATTGGAAGATGGACAATTGAAGCTGGAAAAGATATACACTAGCTAGAATCTTGCAGATATGCTAACAAAAGTTGTAACTAGGGAGAAACTGAGAATCTGCTAAGTTATAATTGGTCTTCAAGCATTATGAATAATATGAGAACAACCAGGTCCAAAGTGGAGTCATTGTCTAGAAAATGAAGCAGCGGTGGAGTTGCTATAATCAGTCTCCAAGTGGGAGATTGGTAGGTGTGGATTCTGATCATCTTCTGTATTCAAAGGTTTCAACCAGATGTATACCCCAGGAAGACTGTACACCCCTCCACACAGGGGGGTCTAGGGGCTAGCATTCCCCTGGTGGGGGTTCAGGGGAAGCGCCCCCGAAGCTAAAATAGAAGTAAAATTGCCTTGTAAAAGTCTAGTAATTTCTAGTCAATCTGGGTCATTCATTAGGTGGATTATCTGATGGTAGAAGTTATGCTTAATTTAGGGTTTTTTTCCCTAGAAGGAAACCCCTCACTATATATGAGGGAATTGTATTGTGTCTATGCAGATCTATATTCTATGTGAGGAAGAGAGAGGAGATTGAGAGCAAAGAGGGTGTTACAGTGGATCTGGTGTAGGTTGTATATCTTCAGTTTGATTGATAATATAAAAGGAAGGACTTGTTGTTTCTCCATGGACGTAGCCCAAACTAGGTGAACCATGTATATCTGCGTCTCTCTTATTTTATGCATTTTCTATGTTTATATTTCTACAATATTTTATGTGTTCCATTGCTCTGTAATATATAATTTTCTAACAGGAATTGCACACCTATACCTTAGGAGGGCACTCAGGATTTCTAAAGACATACGACAGAGTTAAGAAGGAATTTTTTGGGATGACCTTAAATCAAATATTAAAAAGTTTGTGGCAAAATGTTTGGTTTGGAATAAAAAATATTGAAACAATCAAGACCTGAGGTCTATTACAACTTTTATCAATTCCAAGCCAACATTGGAAGGATATCATTGTTTCTTTGTATATGATAAACAAACACAATGGGTCAAATGTTTGCCTCTAGCTGGGTGGTGGCATAACACTTCCTTCCATACTGCAACAAAAATTACCCCATTTATGGTACTTTTTGGATATCATCCACCTTCCATCACATCATATTTAAGAGAAAATTTGAATTTTCAAGCAGTGGAAGATAACATCGAGCATCAACAATAAGTTCTCCAACTCTTAAAGGATAACGTCACTTTGGCGTAGAATAGAATGAAAAAATAGGCATATGAACATCGCAGTAAAAGAATTTTTGATGTAGGCAATTGGGTATTCCTACAACTACAACCATATAAAAAATGTACCTCAAGCAAGCTAAGAAGGATAATAAATTATCACCAAATTATTATGGTCCGTACAAGGTGTTGCAAAAGATAGGTACTATGGCATACAAATTGGAGCTTCCTGCAGCTTCTTGAGTGCACCCAATTTTCCATGTTTCATTTTTAAAGAAGGTTCTAGGTGACAAACTCCAAGTTTCAACAATATTTCCAGAACTTGATGAGGAAGGAAAAATCATATTGGAACGTGAAGCAGTAATAGAAACAAAAACTTGACAACTACAAAATCGATCAATTTTAGAGTATCTCATCAAGTGGAAGAACTCACCTGTGAAGATTCCACATGCAAGGAGGAGAATCTTATACAGAAGCATTCAAAACTACTCAGTCATTGAGGACAACATTTTTTTGAAGGAGAGGGGCATGTTATGTCTCTATAATATTAGTGATTCCCCAATTACTATTGTCATTGTAGCCCTTATTATTATTTATGTGCCCCTATTGTCCTTATATTGATATTATTGTGCACAATAGAAGCCCACTATTGTTATTTATGTGCCCTTATATTATTATTGTTATGTCGGCTTTGATAATTCTGTGACCCCTTAGGCTCCTATACATATAAAAGAGGATTTGTCATTTGTATCATCCAAGAATTGTTCATTTGTGTAATCTAAAGGAGGCTTCCCCCTCAAAGAGGCTAATTTCTAAGTCATTGATATATCTTTTCTATCTTTTTGTGAGTTGGTTTCATAACACCCTCTCTCTCCCTCCACCTCTCTCTCTCTCTCTCTCTCTCTCTCTCTCTCTCTCTCTCTCTCTATATATATATATATATATATATATATATATATATATTTCTCTCTCACTCCCCCTCCCCCTCCCTCTCCCTCTCACTGCCTCCCCCCCCGTCTCTCTGTTACTGTGATTTTTGATAGCCATTCCTAACATTAGTGTTGTTATTAATTTCTATTTATTGATATTCTATAAATCCAACTTACTTCAAATTCACTGTCATAATATTTTGAACAATACAATTTTATATCTATGAATAAATTCAAATTTATTTCATTGATATATATTTATTCTTTAAATAATATTTAAATAAATTAAATATGTTTAAATTTAGTGAGTAACAACCAAATTGTTGTTGTTGTTAATCCATATTTGTCTCTTTACCAATCCAGCATATCTCAAAACAATGTTTAAAATAAATTATTCTATATTAATATCGTAATTCAAAATTATACCATTAATACATATTCTTTCTTTAAATTATTTTGCATATACATATAAACATAAAGAAGAATTAATATATCTATATATACACATATATTTAATTATTATTTTATAGTTTTATAATTTATTTTAACTTTAAAAGTTAAAATATTATTTTATAGTAATAATAAGTGATTATCCTCCAATGGGTGTGAGAGATCAACAACTCAATGGCCTCAGTGTCTCCCCTTCTACCATGTGTTAGACATGATCTTTGCCATGAAAGATATCAATTGATGGTATTTCCAAGCAAGGTAACCTCTAAACACACTCCAAACTAATTAGGTATGGTTCTCTAAATTGGTAGATGAACATGGAGAAAAGACTCTACAATGATCGTCAAGGAGGCTTGTTTTGGGAGCCAAATAGGTAGCTAGAAGTTGAGGAGGGTATTAATGTTGGAGTTTCATCACTCGGAAATTCTGAGGCATTCATCTCGGATCTAGATGCACAACCTTTTGACATTGGAGGTCTCCTTCTCTGTCTAGGAATTGCAACCATGAACGATGGATTTTGTAAGCATTGTTGGGCCCCATCTAGAGATCCTCTCACTAACATTCAAGTATTCCTTCTATCTAGCTTATGGTTTCCACGTGGGTCGTTTGTGTCTATGGTGATATAAACCTGGTTTTCTTCATGGGGGTTTTCATGTTTTGAGAATTGGGACCACCTGTTAAGGTCCGTCTTGTGGTGCTCCAATGTCGTAGATTTTTTTCAATTCCCTCCAAGTTGTATTTCCCGTCCAATCACTTGCTGCTTCAGGGTGGTAAGGAATTTGATTCCATTAGGTCCATTTTCATTCTATTACATATTGTTTTGTGGTTCATTTTGTATTTTTTCACCTTGTATGTTGTGTTGAGCGTGTTATATTGTTTCCATTACTACCTGTGGTTTTGTGCATGCATTTCACACATGGATTTGGGCATGATGGTTTTATATCCATGATATTTTGTAGATCCAGTCAAGGGAACTATGACTATTTTCTAATCCAAGTTTAATGAATTGGTCATTATGGATGCTTGAGACTATATATATATATATATATATATATATATGTATATATATATATATATGTATGTATATATATATATATATATATATGTATATATATATATATATATATGTATATATATATATATATATATGTATGTATATATATATATATATGTATTGTAACATTGAAAGGAATATATGAAAAATGAATTTGGTAGTCCTGGTTTTGGGATCCAAGGGAAAATATCTATGTATATATGTTTTACGTTTTATGCTCTTGCCGTTGTTTATTTTATGTTTTTTAGAATTTGTATGCAAGTAATTTTTGTACATGGTTAAAACCTTCATTTGGTTTCAGAGATGTTTCAGCTTCAAGGGGACACCTTTTCCACTAAGGGGTTTTTCTCGGGCCCGTGGTAGACCCTGTTAAGTAGGAGATCTGTGAGATTCATTGTTGTGCTGAAAGAAGATGGTGAGTAGTGGAGAGATAGAGATAAATAAATTTAATGGTAAGAGTTTTGAGTTGTGGAATCTCAATATGGAGTATCTACTCGTGGATAAACATTAGCTGATTGTGGTAGATCTGAGTACTAAACCAACAACAATGTCAATTGAAGACTGGGAAAAGTTGGATCGGAAGGCAATGAGAACAATAGGATTATGTGTCTTAGATTCAGTATTTATGAATGTATCAGTGGAAGATTCAATGAAGGATTTGTGGACAAGTTATGGAATTTGTACCAATCTATGTCTTTGGTGAATAAAACGTTCCTACGGAAAAAGTTGTATAACCTGAGGATGAAAGATGGAGAATCAGTGACAGAGCATTTGAAATCCTTTAATATTGTGGTAACCTGGTTATTATATTTTTATATTAAAATTTCATATGAAGATAAGTGCATCAATTTGATGTGTTCTCTACCAGATTCGTCGGATAGTCTGGTTGTTGCAATAGGTAACAATGCCACTGACTTACATTTTGATGAAATAGTCTCATCCTTGTTGTCACAGGAGATGAGATGGAAAAATATGGAGCGCCAGAATGGTGATGAATTGTCTATACGAGGATGATCCGTGAACAAAAACAAAAATAAGTCCTCGAGGGGGGAATCTAAATGTAGAGGGAGATCTAAATCTCCAAGAAATCTTGTAAAGGTGTGCTTGAAATGTGGAAAGGAAGGGCACTTCAAAAGGGACTGTAAATCTAAAGCTCTAGAGAAAGGAAAAGGATCTGATGATGCTCCCTCTGTAGAGGTGCAAAACACCTCATATGATTGTGGGAATGTGTACTTGTCTTCTTCTTCAAGTACACATGTAGGTCACGAGGCATGGTTGATTGACTCAGGTTTATCCTTTCACTTCACTCCCCATAGGGGGTGGTGCTGCGAGTATGAGAAATTTGATGGTGGTGATGTCTTCTTAGGAGATGACAAGAAATCTAGAATCATCGATCATGGAAAATTCAAGTTGTATTTTCAAGGTGGAATGATTAGAACACTTCCAGTTGTTCTGCATATTCATGAATTGGCTAGAAATCTAACTTCTGTGAGCAAGTTGGATGATGCAGGTGTAAGAATAGTGTTATAGAAATATACTTGAAATATGGTTCATGGAGGACTGATATTGATGCGTGGAATTCAGATTGGAACTCTATATAAGCTTTAGGGTAGCACTGTTACTGATGGGTGCCACAATTTTATGGTTCCTAAAAGTGGAGCAAAAATTCTAGTGGTCTCTGGAAAAAATACCATGCTATAGCATCAAAGGCCTGGACATATTGGAGAGAAGGGCCTTTGAATAATTCATGGTAATGCTATGGTATAAGGTATGTATAATTTCTCTCTAGATTTTGATTTGCGTGAAAATTTTGTATATGGGAAGAAGAATTGAGTGAGCTTCCCCTCTAGTGCTAAGAGGGTGAAACAAATACTAGAGCTTGTGCACAGTGATGTGTTTGGACCTGTGTCAGTTCCATCACTGGGTAATTCTATGTATTATGTATCATTTATAGGTTACTTTTGAAGGAATACATGGATATATTTCCTCATGAATAATTATGAAGTCTTTAGCAGGTTTAAATAGTTTAAGGCTCTGGTGCAAAGCGAAACAGAGAAGAAGATAAAGGTGTTGAGGATAGATAATGGTCGAGATTTTTCCAAGAAGAAATTTGAAGAGTTTTGTAAGAAGTGTGGGATAGCATGGAAGAATAATAATCCATACACACCTCAGCAAAATGGAGTTGCAGAAGGATTGAATACGGCATTGATGGAAAAGGCAAGAAGCATGCTCAGTGGTGCTAGGTTAGGACAAGAATTTTGGGCAGAGGTGGCGGAGAGTGTATGTTACCTAGTCAATAGATCACCTTCATCAACGTTGGAGGATAAAACTCCACAAGAGGTATGGACTAGTAAAAACCATTCTCTTTCACATCTGAGGGTATTCAGATGTGATGCATATGTACATGTCCCAAAGGAGAAAAGAAAAAAGTTGGATAGTAAATCTTAAACATGCATATTTATAGGGTATAAAATGATTTAAAAGGTTATAAGCTTTGGAACCCATAAACAAGGAAGATTGTGTGGAACTGAGATGTGGTCTTTAAAGTGGTGAAAGATGTTATTAAACATAAATTCCTACCAAAGGAACTTGAGAAGATAGAGTTTGAGACAAAGGAGGAAGAATCAGACTCTATTGTAGAATAAGAATCAAAAGATGAAGAGCCACAGAAAAATCAGAGGATGGAAAACTCTAGAAAGAGGCCATGGTTGATGAAATGGCATGTCTGCACAAAAATGAGGCTTGGGATCTGGTGGATTTTTTGGGTGGAAAGAAACCCATTGGTAGAAAATGGGTGTTTAAGAAAAAGATGAATGTAGAAGGCAAGGTGGAGAAATAAAAAACTTGGTTGGTAGAAAAAGGTTATTCCTAGGTACTGAGAATTGATTTTGCTGATATTTTTTCTCCTATTTCCAAGATAGCTTCTATTAGATTACTTTTATCTGTTGTTGCTGCTTTTTATTTTGAGGTAGAACAAATGGATGTGCTGACAACATTTATTCACATGGATCTGGAAGAAGAGATCTACACGTAGCAACTTGAAGGCTTTGTGGTGAAGTGTAAGAAAGAACTGGTATGCAGGTTAAAAAAGTCTGTGTATGGTTTAAAACAGTCACCAAGGATGTGGTATCAAAAATTTGATGCATATGTAGAGGGACTTGGCTTCACCAAAAGCAAAGGATATCATTGTGTGTATTTTAAATTAGTTGGTGACCGTGTTATTTATTTGGTCTTGCATGTGGATGATATTTTGTTGATTGGAAATGGCAAAGAAATTATCCAGGATTTGAAGACCCAATTGTCCTCCAAATTCGACATGAAAAATCTTGGTGCTGCAAACTATCCTTTGCGAATTGAAATTAAATGAGATTAGGTAAAGAGGAAGCTCTTATTGAACCAGACGAAGCATGTTGAGAGAATATTGTAGAGGTTTAATATGTAGGATAGTAAATCAGTGAAGGTTCATGTTCTTGTAGGCGTAAATTTATCTGCTGAACAATTTCCTAAGACACAAGAAGAGGAAGAGGACATGTCCCGTGTTCCAAATTCAAGTGTAGTTGGTAGCCTGATGTATGCAATGGTCTGTACTAGACCATGCATTGCACATGCAGTGGGAGTATTGAGCATGTTTATGTCAAAATCAATGATGCAGCATTAGACAACAATGAAGTGGGTTTCCAGGAATTTGTGTAGCATTAGTGATTATGGTTTGTGCTACCAAGGAAGACTTGGATTGGATAGAGCTTTTGACATCCGTGGCTTTGTTGATGTAGATTGGTTTGGAGATATGGATTAGAGAAGATCTACAAGTGTGTATGTGTTTAAGCTATTTGGAGTTGCAATCAATTGGATGAGTAAGCAACAGTATGTAGTGGCACTTTCAAGAAAAAAGGTATAATACATGACAACCACTCATGCGAGCAAGGAAGTAGTTTGGTTGTAGAGATTTTGTTTAAGTGTGGGGTTAGCACAACGAGCTATAAGCATCGACTGTGATAGGCAAAGTGTAAATTTCTTGACAAAGAACCCTGCTTATCATTCAAAGACAAAACACATTGATGTTCAATATCACTTCGTGATGGATATGGTACTTGAGGACAAAAAGGTCTTGCTGGTAAAGGTGGACACTTTAAAAAATACTGCAGATGCATTGACAAAGTCTGTGAGTACTGAGAATCTATCTCGATGTAGAGAAATAATGGGTGTTGCAGGGCTAGATCAATGACTAAGCACTGCTATGCCCCCCTGTGGAAATAAAACAAGTGGAAGAATGTTGGGTGTGTGTTATATTATTTCCATCACTACCCCACGTGTGGGAGTGTCACAAGGGGGGTCAACCCCTATACATTGTGACGGGCACAACAGGGGGGGCGTCAGCCCCTCGACAGGGGGTTTGGGGTAACGACCCTGGAATAATTTTTTTGGACAATATATTAGGCGGGTGATCCTACCTATTGTTTTCCGTATGCATTTTACACATGGTTTTGGGCATGTTGTTTTATATCCATGGTATTTGGTTGATCTGGTCAAGGGAACTACAGTTATTTTATAATCCAGGGTTAATGGATGCTCCGACATGTATATATAACCCATTAAGATGAATTCAAATAACAATCTAAAGTTAACTAATGGTCTTATGAATGTTAGTAAAAACTATGAAAAAGCATAAAGAACTTAACATTACTAAATAAACACACTTTAAATATTTCTAAGTTAATACCCAATAGTAATAAATGGTATTTTCTTGCAAGAAGAGCATATATAAATTTTTCCTTTTGCAAACATGCAATTACATATGTATTCATATTTTTCATTATGGACTGGTTTGGAGCATAAATCACCCTATATGTCATCTCTACATTAAAATTTAAGTCAATAATATACAAAATGTGAATGGATCATAAAATCTATAGGTTGTCAAAATTTGTGAAATTTAATGATTTAGAATTCTGTGTTATATTTCCATGAAACAATGGAGCCATTGAACAAAACCACCCGACGATGTATGATGACACTAAATAACATTATATAGAATATAACATGGATGTCAAAGTTGTTGAATTTTATGCTTGATGAAAATGCAAAAGTGCTAATTCAAGTACCTAGGTTATCAGTGAATAGAATGCTCTCATGATCTATTTCCAAAATCGGCTGCTTTATTACCAAATCAAGTTCTGAATATACCACAAATACATTAAAAGATCTCCTTCATAAAACTTAAGAAATCAACAGAGTTAAACAAATCAAACTCTGAATATACCACAAATACATTAGAAGATCTCCTTAAGAAAACTTAAGAAGTCAACAGAGTTAAACAAAGGGGCTTAGAATCTGGATTATTGGAGAATTAACAAAGTTAAATATGGTTTTTCGAAATAAACACTTTGAAAACTAAGGTAATTATGGTTTTCCAAGACTACTTAGTTGTTAGATTCTTCACATCTTTAAAAAATGGATGGATCGTTAGAAAAAGTGCTCTTTGGATTTTTAAAGATCAAAAAAGAAGAAAGAAAGTCAAAGATATAATAGCAAGGGCATGAAACAAAGCTTCCCAAGGTAGAGAAAGTCTAAAATCCGAAGGGATGTCTCATAGCCATATATCGTATATGGCACACTTTTATAATTAATTTACTTATAATTTGTTTGCGTATATGGCGGTTTTATTCAAATTTACATATTTTTATAATTGATTAAAAAAAAGAAAAGTGAGTATCCACTTTGCATTGATTTCTCCGCCACCCTTCTAGTTACACTAATTTCTTCAGTCGACTTATAGGTTCAACTTGTCATTATACTTTAAATATTTAAAAACATAGGAATATATTTAAATCTAAGTGTTTAATAGAACAAATTTTTAATATGAATTTTAAATATATATATATATATATATATATATAAAATTAGCATAAATTTAAGTATGGATTTAATTTAAGTTAAGAAATATTTAATTTTAATGTGTAAATTTTTATTGTTTAAATTGTATTTTTGAATGTTATAAAGATTACAAAATATGTTTATTGAAACATTTTATCATCTCATATTAAAATGAATGTTATGTTATTAATATATCATCCCAGGTTAAAATGTTTTTTTCTATTAATACATTTTAAGTGTAAGTCAATATTAATTTATATTAAAATATTTTATTCATAATTTACATTAGATATGTTACTGTATATAACATTAACATATTTGTTCTAACATTTTTTCTATATATATATGAAATTGATATCATGTGTTAATGTTTTTGAAAAGTATAGGATTTAAATCTATTACTAGCAATTTTTTTTTTAATTCTAATAATTTTACATGAAATTATATTAGGTTATATAAACACCTAATTAAACATGTATAATTTTTTCTCATTTTTATTATAGTGAATATTATTTTTCTATATAAAAAAATATGTTATTTTTATTTTTAAAAAACAAGTGTTAACAAAAACATACTTAAACATCACTTTCCTTCCTATTAAGTTATAGAATTAGCCTTTTGGCTAAAGGATCAAAGCACACAAAAAGGCTAAACAATGAAAACACACAAAAAGCAAAATTTGCAGGGAGAGGGAGACGATCTAATTGTAGAATTGAGACCCAATTTTTTTGTGTTAGGCAGCGAAACAAAATTTTTGTGTTAGACCGAATTGAATTTTGATTTTTTTAATGGTCGGCGTTGCTCAACATGAACTCAAGCTATTCTTATGTTGCCTCACTCATTATTTATTCACCTAAAGTCTCCAACCATACTCACCTCAAACCCAGAATCGTGAGCGAGACAGCACAAAACGAGTTCAGAGAGGGAAGAAACGTGTGCGAGACAACACAAAACGAGTTCAGAGGGGAGAAACGTTTGCGAGACAACTCTAAGCGAGACAAGCTTCTGCCGATTGAATTTCTGTACTTTTCCTTCTTTTTCTTGGGTATATATATTAAGATGGGAAGAGACAGGAAGAAAGTCATATCCGGCGAAAGAATTTTCAGTGAGAACAAAGAAGATGAAAAATTAATATCGAAGTCCAAAACAAATTCCCATGGCCAGTCTAGCGTGGATAATGTACAGGGGTATGTTGAACTAACAACAGGAATCAATGACGATTTTAATGGAGCAGTTGAGGTGGTCACAGAAAAGCTTGCACAGAAAAATGGGGAGTACCAGCGCATCGCTTGTAAACTTACAGAAGGTTTACATGAAGCTAAGGAAGAATTAAGAAGAAAGATTTGTGAGAAAGAAAAGCGCTGCAGAGCGTTGGCTTTAGAAGTTTCGAAATTGAATGAAGAAATTCAGGCGATATCCACAGGATTTAAGGCAGCCAGTAAAGCTTGGGAGTTAGAAAAGGATGAACTTTTATCGCAAAGTGTAGCAGCAAGAAAGGAATGTGACGAGATATCTAGCCAAAACAAGAAAGCTTTACTTCAATATAGAGAAGAAAAAGCTGAGTTGGAATGTGGGTTGAATGATTCCAAGGCGAGGTGTCAAGAATTACTTGACAAATTTGTAGAAGAGAAACATCAATGCGATTCTGAAAAGGAAAATTTAGAAAGAAATCTAGAGTTAATGGGTGCTGAAAGGGGATTACTAAATCATCAAAACAGAGAGCTAAGAACTGAAGTAGAGTCGTTGAAGGCCCAGTTTAATGAGAGTAATGCTGCAGTCCCTCAATTGGAAGATCAACTTTCATCGCTTGCAGCTGAGAAAACGTTTCTTGAGGAAGAAAACAACTCTCTGCAGACCGAAATGGACAGAAGAGCATTGGTTTCAGAAGAAGAAGTGGTAATCCTCGAGAGAAAAATAGGCCAGTTGGAAACAGCCTTGGGTTCTCTTCAGAATGATTTAGACTGCTCCACAGCGATAACAATGGAGAAAGATCAGAATATTGTCGATTTAGAATATAAGGTTTCAGAGATTACAGATGCGAAAAAGCTGCCTGAGGAGAAAAATAGCTTATTATTGAACGAAGAGAACAAACGTAGAATAGCTTTACAAGAGGAAAATGAGCGTCTTCAACTAAAAATAAGGGAGTTGGAGACAAATTTGCATTCTGCCACCATGGAACTTGAAGCAAAAGATGTTGAGCTCTGCGATTTGAAAACAAGGCGTCCACTGTTTCCACCGAAACCACATTCTCCACAGAATGGAAAAGGAAATGGTTTGCGCGAAAAGCCAAAACCTATGGCTGTGATAGAAAACCCATCACCCAACACAACAACAGTCAACACCGCAAAGGCCGAAGTGGATAAGCGAACACCACCAAACCGGGTTCCTGTAAAGCGATCACCGAAAGAACCCGCGCCTCAAAAGCGAACGCCTAATGAATCGGTGCCTCAAAAGCGATCGCCTAAAGATTCGGCGCCTCAAAAGCCATCGCCCAAAGAACCGGCGCCTCAAAAGCGATCGCCTAAAGAATCGGTGCCTCAAAAGCTAAAACCAAAATGGTTGTGAAGATTCACTTCATGTATACTTTAAGCTTTGTCAATTTTGTAACAGTTGAAATTTTTGTTTATCGCTGACAGGACATATTCCAATGAGAAACTGTTGTAATTTTTACTGCTATTAAGGTTGGGTGTTGTGTTGTTAAATAAAGCTTTAATATCTAATCCTATTTCACCATTTTATTTTTATTATTTTTTTACTATTTCTTTTTAAATTTATTATAGAATGTTAATTTCGAATTTCCTGACCTTGGGATTTTCCCTTAAGCTTGTTCACAGGAACAATAAGAATTTGTTTTGTCGATATCCAAAATCGTAGTCACCGTAGCATTAAGAATGTAGGACATGCCATTCACTCCGTCTTTCCAACAAAACATAAATAGTTTACATTGGTTAAAGAACTCAAGCTTCTAGCGCTTTACATTGAGTTTGCAAACAACTCAAGCTTCTAGCACTTTACGTTGAGTTTGCAAATAAGTCACTTCAATAAATCACAAATGTTACTTTGCTACCAGTGATCCTTGTCAGTACCCCGACGGAGTTATTGCATCACCTCCCTATGTAGGAATCCTTTCTCATTATTTTACCCTTTATTTAATTTCATTTTCTTTCATATGCACATTAGCACTTTTTATTGGGTATTCATTGTGCAAGGGAGGATGTGGGATCCTAACTTATTTTTTGGGAAAGAGAGGTTATTTCCTATTCCAAAAAAACTAAAAGATATTTAGTTTAGTTTTTCCCTCATTCTAGGTTTCCATATCTCATATCCACTTAATAGGTGGACAACGAAAACAAGTAATTGAGATATTCAAGACCATGTTAAGCACAATGTTCAGGTCATGGGTATAGTTCTTTCAAAATGATTAGGGTTCCCCTAAAGAAAGCAGTTTGTATTTTCCTTTATAATGAGTTAGGGTTTTAATATTAGGGCAAGGTCACCACAGAAGCTCTTCCTTTCCCTTCTTATTCAAATGCATCTTTTATTCTTATTTTTTTTCTTTTTCTGCATTTAATATTGATGATTTCTTGTTGTACGATTGGGTTAAATGGTTGAAGTAAGTTCTTTTGAATGATCACAAGCATGATTCCATCTTTGGAATATCTTGGGAATTTCATATTAATCATTGAGCTACTTGGATTAGTTTTCTTATTCCCAAATCTAAATTTTTGGAAGTCCCTTATGGCAAAGAGTAGTAAAATTATGGTGTTGTTTATAACATGCTAATGAGCTTCAATCGAGTTGATTCCACTTGAATTAGATCAAAAAAACTTTCCAGTTAATAAAAAAGAATACCCCATTTCATTATCACTTAATTATGTTAGGCATTTGATAGATTAACTAGCTCCCTACTTGAAATTCTAGATATTAGACTAGTAATTTTCTGCTATTTTTTAGCATGCGTTAACATGGTTTTTTTTACTGATTCTACTTGGAATGGAGACCTAAGACATCCTAGTTATTAAAAAAATTTGTCTCATCCAATTTGATTTTATTTTCATGGTCATTCGATGAACTATATCTTCCAGTAGCAAACTTGTTTCTTGTAGTAGATTCCTAAAGCACTCTTCCAGCGTATATATACTTGCCTAGATTTGCTCAAAAAGGTTGGCTTCTGCCCCTTATGGTTGAATCGTGACCCCTATAATATAAATAAATGGTTTAGGTGGAATAAACACCACTTAGGATTTTCCTTTTTACCCATGCAAAAAACATCTCAGCAAATTGGGTTAATGGACAATTTTATGAATTAGATAATACAATAATGATTTTCTTGATTGCCACATCCAGTGAACTCTATCAATGGATCTAAAATCTTTGAAATGTAATGATTGATATTTATTTAATGATATTTGCTTTATGCAAATGGAATAGTTTTTCCTTCTTTGTATTTTCTTTCTTGCAATAGGTTAAGGTTTCCATTCCGAGCATTTCCATTTCTGGAACTAGTTAGGATTTGATTTCATTACATGCACTTTAGTAAATCATGAAAAAAGGAAGGACACATTTTATGTTGCACATATAGTGCTGATACCTCTTAAATTTGTAAAAAATCTGAGTTGATAATTAAATTTGGTAGCCTTGGGAGTTGCAACATTCTTGTTGCAACACTGAGGCTCATCACAAAGGAGCTCAGTGACCTTGAAAGGTCTCATGGAAGAGAGAATTCAAGTGATTGGCTCCCTTAGTAGATTGTAAGAAATCACCTACTTGTACCTTATCACAATTTGTACAGTTTAGGAAATATTTGAAAATATTTGACATAATGGCTACCACACTCTCTTTAGTAAACAAATCATGGTATAGAGATTGATGCATATCAGCTGATATTCAAATATCACTTGAATCAGAGGCTTTCCAAGATGAGATTTCATCAAGCAAGAGATACTGAGAGGATATTGGACCACAAAAACCCTAATTTGACTTGGTTGAGTGGTCTCATCAATATCGTGATAACCTATTGTAACCATTAGTAGAAATTGAAGTGCCTCAACTTCGTGATGAGTCCCAAACATGGAAAATTTTAGGGGCTAATGTTCGCCCAGTGGGCTAATTTTCCATGATTTTTCCAAAAAAAAGATTCGCCAATTTCCAATTTTATAAAAGACGATTCGCCCAAATTTTAGAATATAAAATTATTTTACCTTAAAAATCGCCAACATTGTATAGAGGCTATATATAAAATCATTATAAATTTGAATAATTTTACAAATATATCAATAAACATTGTATAGTTTGCACATTAGGGATTAGTGAGATTCGCCAATGTTTTTAAACTTCAAGAAATTTTTCCATCCTTAAAATTTTCCTTGGTCCCAAAGTGTTTGAAAGGTGAATCGTCAAATTTTGGTGGTTTTCTCAGATCAACGAATGGATATGAATGACAATCATCAGAGGCATGGGAGAAAATGTTTTTGGTAGAATGAAAATCGTTGAAGCAACCAATTTGATCAGGTTGTGAATCCAACTCATAAGGATCTTCTTGGATTAAGAATGAACATGAATCAAACAAAGGACCATCTTGAATATTCTGAGATGTAAGGTCTTATTCTTCACCCGGTAAAGACCGCGGATGGGAGAGACTAGGAATAGGAGATTCAACATTCTCATATTCTGATTATGAAACATCAACCTCACATACATGATTGTAATAAACACCAACATGATAAATATATGAGTTATTTGTAGAAACTGTTGGTGCAATAGACTCATGAAATAAATTGTGACATAATGGATGAAAAGGTTCAAATGAAGAGTCCTTAGTTTCAACAAAATTTAATTTAGAACTCAAACCCTGGACATTAGAGTGAGCCTGAGGGAGAAATGAATCTGCATGCATATCATGCTCCATGGATCCAATAAGACATTCAACTTTATCTAAGACAAGAGAAGACCTAACTCAATTCCCGGAAGTAGATGAAGTTCAGGAATAGATTTAGGAACACATTTAGTGCACTTGATTTTGGTTTCATATACACAAAGAGATGTTACATCAAGTTAATTTTCAGTTTCAAATTCAACATGATATATGAGAGCTTCAGAAGTGATACAATTTGCTTGATCTCCCTACAAGAATTCTTCACCATCTATACTATTTATGACCAGAAATTCAACACAAGATTAGGGATAAGATATGGAAAATTTGTAACTTCCAGGTTAACATGATGATCAAAAGAATCCATATTTATTTCGGATTGAATGTTTTGCTAAGAGACATAAAGCAGACGTCAAAATTTCTCACTCAAATACATACAATCAACACCTCTCTAGGAATTCACAACAAAGATGAACAACTTTAGTAGTAAAGTATTCTAATGATTCTTTAGGTTTCATTCTAAGCTTATTTATCCTTTTAAAAACATCTTTAAAATCATGTGTATCGAAGGCTTTTCGTAGCTTATTGATGAGCTACTAGAATGAATGGATGGAAGCTGCTGGTAATGTGTGGTGCCATTGTCAGATGTGACCTTCAAGTGTTAGGGTAAACAATATGCTAATAACATATTTGCAATGTATTATGTTAGAGTGAGATAACTGCAAAAATTGACAAACAAGATAGCCTCCCTTGAGATACAGTAAGGTGAAATTTTTCTTATGTCATATATTTGGTGCTTATCTTTTTTATTGAATCATATATTTAATTTATTTAACATGGTATGTTGCAAATTGGTGCAATGTTTGATGAATTGCATAATATGAGTATGTGTTCAAATGATTTTGTTTTAAGATGATTGTACTAACATATATGTGTTGAGAGAGTTGATATGTACTTGAATATAGTTGACAGTTGTAGCAATATGTCTAATGACTATGAGTTGACTATGGATTATGACATGATTGTTTGTAACAGTTGATGTCAAATTGATAGATACAATTGTCCTGATATTTGGAACATGTGGTTGACATGTGTGAATAGTTGCTGGTAACATGCTAGGTAATAGTGTCACAAGGTAACACTTGATGTGTTTCTATAAATAATAGTTGGGTGATGTGACAGTACATAGTAAGCCTCGATTGCAACAAGGTAAAAAGGGTAAAAGAAAGGAATTGGACAACAACTACTTTGGCTATGTTTAGAATCCCTAATTCCAAACGAATGAGTACATTCCATACAGGGAGTCTACTTAAAGGATTGAAGTCCCTTGAGAGAAGGCGGGGATGTGTTCAATTGCAAGAACCATTCTTGTCACAACAAGATGAGGTAACTAGTGTATTGTTATTTTTATTTATGCACTAGCAATTATGTGTTAATGATCGCACGATGTCGGGATTTTCATGGAAAAGAGAGGTTTCCATGAAATCTCAAAGAAGTTTCAAGTCCAGCTTTCCTAGGGAACCATTGGCATTGAGTAATGGTGTCTATTGTTAGTATTGTGATTTTGGTATTTCACGATTGTTGTGCTTTATTTGTCATTTTTATTTTGTCTGGTGCATAGCTATGCCACTTTGTTGTGGTGTCATATTGCTTTTGGTTTTCATAGTCTTCTTGTTGTTGTTTCCATTGTTGCCTTTTATTGTTTTGAGTCTTGGGAATTTCTCAAGAAAGACGAAAGCTAATGGAGCTCAGGGAGAACTATGTGGTATCCAACAGGTAATACATGGATGAATCTCGATGCCTTAGTAAGCATTGTGGAAGGTCATACTATGAAATTCAATTGGACTTGTTGGGGCCATAGTGGTAAATGGACAGTGGTAGTATAGACATGTAAAAGGTAATTAGAAGAGGTAAAGTAAATGGATCTGAGATGTTCGATGCCTTGGATAAGTTGGGAACTGTGATTCTCAATGTTGCACATGTTGTGCCAAAATAAGGGGGTTCTCTTAACCTAGAACTTATGTTATCTGATAATTATGTTATGAATGTTGGGTGTAGGAATTGCACTTAAGCAAGCTCCTTCAACACTTAATTGTCAACCCAGGGGTTTCGTAAAATTAGAGATGAAGCACAGGTAATGCCAGAAGTGGTATGAACTTTTCCTATTTCTATTCCTGCTTCCCAACTGAAACTTTGCAGAATTAAACAGAAAGAGCTCAAAGGAAATTAACATCAAAGTAATTCTAGTGCTGGAATGTAAAAGAATGGATTTGAAAAGAAATCAAATAAAGGAACTTTCACACTGTTGTTAACAATCTTAATTGCTGAAGTGAAACTCTATGTTTATCCTCAGTATAGGTGATGGCAGTTTAACAAGTGGGCCCTTGAAAAGATCTTCCTTATAAATGATTTTCCTTCTCACACTAAGCGGTCCTTCTTGTACTCTTGCAATCTGCTTGCACTAGTGTAGGTACAAAACTTATGTGAGAAGTATAACTTGCACTTATACTGAAGAATTATATTTTCCTGTAGGGGCTCTAAGCCTCAAGGCTTGGAGCACTCTGTTCCTGTAACGAGACACTATTCCTTGTACTAGAACAAAGCTTCCTACACCAAATCTGAAATAATCTTGCACACGAAAAGAATGCTTTAATCGACTGAATCTAAAAAACAGAAATAAACTCTTAATATGAAAGTAAAGAAAACTTTCTTCAGTCAAAGGGGTTTTGCATCTAAACAAATATAAATCAAAATGGTTAACTGTAATATTCAAGATTACTTATAGTCATTTTCCTTTGTTCGTGAAGTGCAAATACAAATTGATATACGCAGCAACGTCCTTTTACATTTCTTGAAGTTATCCTTAATCTTTAAGAATTTGACTTTTAGTATTAGAGGTTCCTTCTTGAGACGACAAACACTTGCTTCACAGAAATGGATTAAATCATGTAAAAGGAAAATAATGAAACATTTTTTGTAAATTAACTAGAAAACCAGGGTGCAAGAGCCTATATGCACTAGTGCAGGAAGGATCTCATCTGCACAATGCAAGCAAAAGAAAACCAGCTGAAAAATTATATGAAGTAATTTAATTTTACTTTCACACAACGGATTCGTTCACACTCGATTGTTTTAATGAAATAAATCAAAATTCATAGGCAAGAACGAAGTCAAAATTAAAACCACACTTCTGTAAATAAATTAAGTTAACACACCTTTAAGATAACAAAGAAAGAGGGTAAACGAGTTGGGTTTTCTGGGCCCTAGCCAACTAGCTCGTTTCCCATTTTAGGAAATGAAAAACTTCAGCACGTTATCAACACATCAATGAAGAATTATAACACAGAATGAGAAAATCATGGTTCAGTTCTGTGTATTAGCTTAAGTCCGGCCCAGAACGAGGGCGACAACGAAATTACAAATAGACCAAAAATTACAAAGATCTACTATCACTATCGCTTGCTAGCTCAGTTATATCTTAAATCTACATTTTATACAGCCCTTCGGCCTATGGCCATAACCAAAAATTACATTCATTCCAAATCAAGCCTTTTGGCTGAAACAAAATGACAACCAAAATTACAAAATTAAGCCGATGGTTATAATAAGGTGTGGACTATTCGTCGCCATAGACTGATCCTTGGCCATATCCCTGATTGTCCTCTGCTTTGATTTCAACTACGGATGACCACAACCGAACTGGATGACATGGACCAAGATCTCCGCGTGAAGTGATCGAAATATTACATAGATCACGGAATAGATAGTTTCTCCTGGTGTAGGAATCTACATGCACTAGATCAAGCTAGCATAATGATTAATACTTTAGCTTATCAAATACTTTACGAAAGTAAATATAAGTTACAAGAAATATTAAAAGGCATGAAATCTATTTAAAATGATTATATAGGCACCTAATAAACCTTAAACATGAAATATGGAGTTTATGTAGGAATAAACACTATTCTTGGACAAGTGCAGGAATGAGGAGGTTTATGTAGAGAAACAGAGGTTAATGATTATGGTTTGGTGACAGGAAGGGGATAATAATGGGTCATTTCGGCCTACTAACATCCGCCCATCTCTAAGTTGTTATGTGTCCTCACACAACCTTTACTTGCTGCAAAAGTCCTCACATAGGAAGTGATTTTTCAATCCTGCACTTGGATACTGATTCCTACCCTCACTATTTCATCTTCTTTCCTGGAGGTTTCTTAAGTTGTTTGGTCAGATTATTGAGGCGCTTGTAGCATTTAGAAGCTCGAAACTTCCATATCTTCACTTGACGTTTCTTTTCTTTTACCTCTTCCACCAACTCTATCTTACCTTGCTTCTGCCAAGTCTTCTCCTTCACGACCTGGTTTAATACCTCCAAGTCATGAATTTGTTGCTCAAGCTCTACTATCTGGTTATTTAGATAGAGGGTAGAGGTCTCTGTTTCCAGCTCATCTGGTGCGAGCACTTTCTATGCAACTTATTTGAAACATGTTCTAACGTTGCCAAGGTCAAAGTCATCTTGTCCATCCATTGTCTGCATCATAATATCACCAAGGGTTTTTGTGCCAGGGGCTTCCAGGTCATTGAGGGTTTCATCCCCCTGTGTGTCTAACTCATCAAGGGTTTTAATGTTGTGTACATCCAACTCCTCACGGGCTTTAATAGCCTGTTCCTTCACCTTGTCAAGGGCTTCAGTACCCTATTCCTTTGCCTTGACAAGGGCTTCAATAACCTGCTCCTTCAATTTGTTAGGTGCTTCAATACCCAGTTCATCAATATTGACGAGGGATTCAGTACCCTATTCATCAAAATTGTCGACGGCTCCAGTACCTTGTTCATCAAAATTATCTACGGCTTATATGTGCTACGCCTCGTCATCTACCTGAACCTCCACCGGGTTTTTACTTGCACTTGCTGTCATTATTTTCTTCTTCAATTTATGAACGAAGGTTGACAAGGGTATGTCGTCCTCCTTCTCTCCATCTTCTTCATTCCCCACTGTGTGGACTACTGCCTCTGCGAGAACCAAGAGGTTATGATCTCCAGGTGAAGCCTAAGATGTATCATCAATCAAAATATGGGAGCTCGACCAAGCCTGACTTGTCCCCAAAGCAACAGTCCTTCTCCTCATTGAGGTCTTAGTCATTCTTCTTTTTTCTAAGTACGGGGTTTCTTCAAAAAATTTCTCCTCTACTTTCACCTTTTTGTCCTTACTTTTTGTCTCATCTTTTTTCTTGTTGCCTACACTTTTTCCAGCTGACTCCCATGCACGTCTTTCACAAAATTCTTTATAGAACGCCTCCTAGGTTATTCCCTTAGCCTCCAGCTCCTTCTTGAATAGGATTGCAATGAGTCTGTGATGGTATAGTTTATCTGTAACCTGACGGGAACTCTCGTTCTGCACTCATTTCTCCATTTTCTCTAAACTTCTGAGTAGGTAATAAGGGAAATTGATGCATTTCTCTGATTTATAATGCAAAAAAAAATTGATATGGTACACGACATTAATGTGTAACGTTCCTAACAGGTCAAAAAGTTATCTAATATGTACAGGAGGTATCGCCATTTTCCAATAATTGTGCTCTGTGGAAGCCCTTTCTTCCAGTTGACTTTGAGCACTCACTCAACCAAAAATCTGCACCATCTTTTCCTTTCGATCCTCTCCTTTTTGAACCATTTGTCACCCATGGTTGAAAAGCATGTAGCTCACACCATAGATTCCTCCGTGACCTCAAATTCTAGTGAGCCTACTTTAGGTCTTCCTTCCTTGAATGTCCTTGCAAATCCCATAGCCATGGCCGTATCGAACCCATCAAATTTCTTCAAAAATGGGAGAAATCTCAATTCTTTCAATAGTGCAAGACTCCCTCGATACTCGGCCGTCTACCCTATCTCCTTCACAGGTGATCGTTCATGTCTCACAAGTGCCATCTCTGTGTTGAATTCACCTCAATTCTCTGTTACCGCCTTAGAAAGATTTCACACTGCGGAGTGGAAGGGAGCTGCCAAGAATTTTACAATGGAGATTTGGTCGTTGCACCCTCTTGTCGATTCCTTCCATGCAATCACATTAAATCATTAAAATCTCCCCTTCGGGATGGATGCACACACATTCCAATCTACTATGGCAAGCAATGGTAATTAGAGGATGCTGAAATTTTTGTGGTGACGGTGTAATGGTCATGGGGGATCAGATTATGAGGTAAGGCTATCATGAGCGAGTGATGGAGGATATTTTCAATGAAGGTGCGTCTAGGCTTTTTGGTGGGTATCTACTATCCCTCATTGCTTCATAATTCATGTAAGTTATACTTCGGTACTCATTAAAAACATTAGACTTCAGAACCTAAAATATCTTGGACTCAAACGATTTCTCCCTAAATAAGTAAATGATAAAACAAACTTTTAACCAAAATTTAAATAATACAATGCTATGATCTATCATTTTGGTAGTTATTCATTGGCAGGAATAAAAATGTAAATTTCTCAATAAACGTTTTGCATCAAGTGCTTATGTATTGTGTTTAAACAATTCTTTGCCCTGTGTTTTTGTGCCTGCATTAATCGTGCTTCGACTAATCCTGACTACACTGCAACATGATTGCACTGAGCCTGCTTGCACTACAGTGTGCTTCCACTGAACCTACCTTCACCAATCATGTGTATCCCTACACCAGGGATTTTTGTAGCATTGAAGAAAGAGGGGATAATAATAAAAAATTCTGATAGAACTCAGTTCTTTGGCTGGACTTTTTTTAATTTCTTGAATATACAAGAGAAGTTTTATTCACCATTCTTTGGTGTTTCTTGAGCATGGCTTTTGATTTGACTATATCAGATCCTACAATCGGTCCACGAGGGAACAAAGAAGTGGGAACGGGTAATTTTCAGAATGGGAAGGAATGTCATAATAGCGATTCCAAGAATAATACTACCAAGGGGGATAAATGAGAATGGGATGTGGGAAAAAATTTCGAGGGGAAAAGATGGATTTTATGAAATCGGATAGGGATAATTCTATTAGAAGAAAAAGGAGGGTAATTGCAGAGGAAATTAAGCATTCCTTGGGTAAAAAGTAATTGCAGTGGGAATTAAGTATTCCTTGGGTAAAAATTTCCATGCTAGTTATCTCAAAATTGGGTAAGGGTTGGGTTCCTTGAACCTACTCCTTCTTGGGGATAGCCATCATATCTAATAATCAGGTAACATTCCATTTTTATTGAAATTTCAATCTTCCTGCGAGCATGTTGGTTTTTAGGTTGATCCTTTTGCAATCATGTCAGTCAACTGATTTTCATAATTACAAGAAAAAAAATTATACTTTTTAGTTTTGTCATTTTTTTTATTATCCAATGAGGAAAGGAAAGAAAGAATCAAATCTTCAATAGGTTGGTGTTGCCACCTACCAACTCCTTTTCATATTGTTGTTGGACTTGTTGAATAAAATCTCCTTTATTACGGGGATCAAAATACACCTTCAATGTATGCCCATTTACGAGGAACACAAAATTCCATCCATCAATAGTTTTAATTTCTACCGCTCCATTTTCAAACACTTTGACTACCTCATAAGGTCCCATCTGGCATGTATGGAATTTCCCTTTAAAATATTTGAATCTAGAATCATAAAGGAGTACCCAATCACCTGGTTGGAATTGCTTCTTTCGGATAGACCTGTCATGCTACTTCTTGTGCTATTGTTGAACCAAGATGTTCTGCTGAACAACATCCCTTCAGAATTAATCTAACTCATTCAATTGTAGAACATGTTGATGTTGTTCCTCAGAGAGATCTAGCCCCAACTGGACTGCAATCATGAAAGTCTTGATCTAGAATTCTATCCGTAGGAGGAATTGTTTCCTATCCACCAGCTCATACGGTGTGTGTCATGTGTTGTTTCTCCAAGTGTTTTGGTATGCCCACAAGGCTTCTAGTACTTTGTCAGCCCAGTCCTTTCTGTGAATACTTACTGTCTTTGTGAGGATGGACTCAATCACCTTGTTTGTAGACTCCACCTGACCATTTTCTTGCAGGTGATACGATGTAGATTTCCTGTGCCAAATTTTGTATTGCACCATCACACCCTGTACCAGATTAGAAATAAATTGTGATCCATTGTCATAAAAAACTTCTCTAGCCACACCAAATCTATTAAATATTTCAGTAAAAAGAAAATCAACAACAAATCCTTCAGTAGCAAAAGAAAAAGCTTTAGCTTCTACCCATTTTGTAACGAAATTTGTACAAACAAAAATATGATTTTTATTTAATGATGTAGGATTTTTTGGTCCTACAAAATTAATGGCCCATTCTTCAAAAGGTTCAATCATAACCCGAGGACATAAAGGAAATTCATTGGTTTGATTTGGTTGCCCAATTCGCTGACATCTGGCACATCGCTTGACATACTGTTTGGCATCCTTGAACAAGGAGGGCAAAAAATAGCCAACTCGTAACACTTTGTATGCAGTCTGCTTATCGATGAAGTGACGTCTGCAAGGTTCATCATGGGTAGATTTAAAAATATCAAACACTTCATCCTCTCTTACACATTTAGGGATAATAAGATCTTGTCCAGTGTAAAAGACGTCTCCTTGAATCCATGAATATGCAGTGCTTTTTTGTATGATATTCCACTTTTCACGAGCGGCTAAGTGAGGTGGTAATTTTCTAGTGACTAAATAGTTATCTATGTCAACAAACCATGGAGATTTTGTCGACACAACAAAAATATGTTCATCAAGAAAATCATCATCAACAGGAATTTCTTCACTAGATTTATTTAATCTTGAAAGATAATCTGCTACTACATTAAATTTTCTTGGTCTATCAATAATGGTAATATTAAATTCCTGTAACAATAATAACCACCTAGTCACTCTACTGTTATCCAATGGTTTATTCATCAAATATCTTATTGTAGAATGGTCAGTATGCACAAAGACTTCATATCCTATAATATAATGTCTAAATTTATTAATGGAAAAAATACAGAGAAAAAATCCTTCTCAGTAACCATATAATTTAGTTCAGTGGGTGACAAGTTTTTACTAATGACATAAATAGCATAAGATTTTTTTTATTCTTCTTGTCCTAAAGTTACGCCAATATCAGTATCAGAGAATCAGAGGAAATATGAAATAGCAGGGACCAGTTTGGTCCTCTCAAAACCAGTGCCTGAATTATTTTTTCCTTCAATGTCTCAGAGGATTGTTGGCAAGTTGTGGACCAAGAAAACTCACTATCTTTAGCCAAAAGGGGGGTAGCTATCCTTGAGAAATTCTCTATGAATCTCCTATAGTAGCTTGCATGTCCTAGAAAACCTCTCACTTCCCTTTGAATTTTGGGTACAGGAAGACTCAAAATAATTTCTATTTTTGCAAGGTCAACCTAGATACCTTTGTTAGAAATAAGATGGCCAAGAGCCACTCCCGCCTTTCACATTAATCTACATTTTTTGTCACTCAAGGAAAGACGAGCTTCTTGGCAGTGAAGAAGCACTTTTTCTAGATTTTTGAGGGCTTCCCAAAATGAATCACTAAACACGGAAAAGTCATCCATATAGATTTCCACACACTCAAGGTCAGCAAATATGGCAAGGTCTGCACTTTGAAAGGTAGTCAGGGTATTACATAGCCCAAATGATCCAGGTGGATATTGGTGGTCAGCTACCAATTCCACTTGGACCCCCACCATTGCTTCTTTCAGTTTTTCACTTTCCTTAATTGTAGCATAGTTTAATATTTTTAGCTGTTTTTCGGGTCCTAAACTTCTAGAGCCATTTTGAGGCCCTAAATGACGTTTTTTTGGAAATCTAGTGCCAATGATTTTTAATCCAAACTCTTCTTTTTCATCGTAGTCCTCGAAGAGATCTTTCAAATGGGTTACCATGTGCATTAAACGCAGATAATATGACCAAGTCATGACCCCGGGAAGCTAGTTGTCCAACTCACTCCAACGGGGCCCATAAACTCTTGGTGTTACATCTCCTTGGGTTAGGGTTTTGGTTGTTTAGGATATGCTATTATTGTTCAATAATAAAAAGGCACTTGAGCCTCATTGTAAGGAAGTTCAGAGGCATATAGCCACCTCATCTCTTCTCAAAGATAAACTACCATCGCCCTAGCTGGTTTATTTCCATTTTTGTTTGTAAGCATATTTCAGTATTTTACATTAATGAAATGAAGCTGTATTTCCACTACAACTTTGTGTTTATGGTTATTTCTGTAATTTGTTGCATTCCTGTTTAAATCTGGATCACCAAAGGGAAGCACTCGGTAAGAAAATTTACCCCATGGACATGTAAAAGTGGTTTTGTCTTGATCCTCGGGTGCAATCTGTATCTGGTTGTAGCCACTAAAGCCATCTAGAAAAGAAAAGTACTTCTTACCAACAAGGGTATTGAGTACCTAGTCAATGAAAGGAAGGGGGAAGTAATCCTTTAGAGTGTCTTTGTTCAATTCTTTGTACTCAATACAAATGCACCATATCCCATCTTTTTTCAGGACTAATACCAATGGAGAGCCCCACTTACTATCATGAATAGGATAGATAAAATCAGCATCCAAGAGGTTTTGCAATTCTTCCTTTACAACATCTCTTAGAGCTAGATTCATACGCATTTGGGGTTGTTAGATAGGTTAGGCTCCATCCTGAATATAGATATGGTGGGTAGAAGTTTCAGTATGGATGCCTTTCATGTCTTTATAGCCCCATGCAAATGCATCAAGATGGTTTCGCAACAAATTCACAAGCTGCTCTTGTTGGGATGAATTCATGTCTGAACTGATATGCAAGGATCTGCCTGGACTAATCTCAACAAGAATGGTATCAGGCTAAAGCGTACGCAGAGGCATTGCTAGAGATGGTGGTAAGGGAGGCAGAGAGTCATGACATTCCTGAAAATCTAGAATAAAAATTTGACTCAATGACTCAAAATTGGGCATGGTTTCTAGATTGTTCAGAAAGTCTTGAATCTTGTCCTCCTACGAGAACTCAACATTCTTATGTATCAAGGAAACAGGATGAGTCTCCTCATCACTATTGTAATCTAACCATAAATTGTCTCGGAGCTCCTGAATGGATCTAGCAGGTGGATATAAGGTGACCTTATTCCTAGAATCTCCATGGGAAATATACAAGTCCCCAAAACAATATACGATATAAGCATCGGTCGTAGCAATGCATGGTCACCCCAAGATCAAGGGATGTCCTTCCACCAGATATTTTGGCTGAAGCACAATGAAGTCTGCAGGGTATTCCAAAGAGTCTAAAGAAATGACCACATCATCCAACACCCCTTCTCGCTTGCTTTTAGATCTATATTCTAGTTCAAGCACAGTGGGAGTATGACGAATATAGACCAATCCAAGTTGATCCATGGTTTTCTTAGTCATAAAATAAATGGCTGCCCCCGGGTCTATAAATACATTGAAGACAAGGACATCACCTATTTGAAGTGAGACAACAAGGTTTCTGGGGTCGGTATGTTTCTCTATGTGCATTCATCCCATCATTAACTATGCTTATCTACCAACAAATTGAATGGTTTGTGGTTCTAATCTTCTCCTTCCTAGCTTCTTGAGACAAAGTTCCCTAATAATTTTTGTGCAAATGGGGATCTCTTTAATAGCTTGGCGCAAAGGTACATTTATGAAAAGGTTTCTAAGCTAAGAGGCCAGGCTAGACTCAGGAATGGGGTCATTCTTCTCCACAACTAACCTCTCCAGATAGGGAGGTCAGCTGGAAGAAGATGGAAAGGGCTCAAAATGTATGGGGATAGGCTGGATGGTGACATCTTTTTCAGAATGGTTAGCAGTTTCCTCCTCACCTTTCTAGTTGATAATCACCTTTTGTTGCTTTTTGTTTTCCAAAGTTAATATCTTCCCTGATCTCAATT
Organism: Pinus tabuliformis; assembly: GCA_031772625.1. NCBI lineage: Eukaryota > Viridiplantae > Streptophyta > Pinopsida > Pinales > Pinaceae > Pinus > Pinus tabuliformis. The sequence continues at coordinate 353,428,981 of CM062817.1, forward strand.
GGAGATCATTTACTCTAACTAGCATGGACTGATATCTGGATGAGGAAAGCGGGTTTACAGAGTGGATCATTTGTACCACTTTGTTATTGGGGGTGGTAAAGGTTGGGCAGGCATCTAAGGAGGTCAAAACGATGGAGGTAAAGGAAATGGCGGCACTAGCTGACTCAACTGTGGTAATGATGGTTGTGGCATTAGGTAAGGTGCATATGTAGGTGGGTATGACTCAACAGGTTCAAGATAGGAATGGTGTGAATGGTTTGGCCCTCTCCATCCTTGTTGCCAACATTGGCAAGTTTGTCCATAATGATATTGGTTCCCATGCTGCCAATGTTGAGAGTGAATAGTGTTAGGATAGGAATATGGATGTACATTATAACTAAAACAATGCGTGGAGGTTCAAGAGCCATACCAACACTTACCTGAGGCCAGTTTCTTTGTGCTCCCATAGCATGCAATGATTCAGATTTAGGTTGTCCTCCTTGAAGTACAACTTTCATCCCAGGTATGGAAGGACATTTTTCCATGGCATGGTTCTCTATACAAATTACACATTTATTAGTTCCTTTCACATCAAGAGGACATTCTCTTAAAAGATGTTTTTTTCTACATTTTGGACAAAAAATAGAAATTGGCTCTTGTTCCAGTACAAATTTTTTATGAAACTTCAAAGAGTCTATTTATTTACTAACATTATTCATTATTTTAATTTTCATATTGTCCATTTTGTTTTCTAATGCAATAATCATAGCATCAGTAGATTCAGTTTTCTTATTTCTCTTCCGAATTCCTTTACCAGATCTATATTGGTTCCTTAAGAATTTCCTGCATAAGTCACAAATTTGATCAAAATATTTCTGAGCAATATCCCCTTCTCCTAACAAATTTATATTATTCCTAGCATCATCAGTAATCCCACGCAAAAAAAAGGTTCTAATGGTACTTAGATCAAATTTGTGCTTTGACCTTTAGAGGATGTACACGAATCTCTCCAAGTAGTCCTCTAGATTCTTATCATCATTTTTCATAATAGTAAAGATTTCATCTTGAATATCTCTAGTTTTACAATATTCCTGATATTTTGACAAGAACACTCTCTTCATTTGATCCCAAGAAGATATAGTGTTTCCTCCTAGACCCATGAATGAGTGGAATGCTACATCCTTGAGAGTTGCAGGAACAACTTTAACTTCTGCACATCAAATGAATAATTATAACTTCTACACAAAAAATCAAACTCAAATATGAAAGAGACTAGGTATTTATGTACCTTACCATAGATATGAGGAGGAGCTGATGGTGAAAGATTTTTCATTTGCACTTGTGTATCAGGATCTACAATTGGGAATCCAAAAGTTGATTGTTCCTCATTTACCTAATTTTCACTAGTTCCTTCTACATGGTCTTCCTGATCTGCCATTATTGCTTCTCTACACGAACGCTTTCAATAGGCTGAGAAGGCTAACTATGGGTTTCAATAGTCCCCTTCTTGCCCTTTGTGGGCTGTATCACACCTGGACCGCTGCTACCAAAGCCCAAGTAGATTGTTCCTGCGTGATGAGTCTAGGTTTGTTTGGACTTTTTGCCTACAAAAGAAGACCCAATATGATATTTTCTTTGAGATTTATCAGTATTTGTTTGGCCCCTGGTGGGCTTAGCACCCCTACCTCTTTTAGGCATTCATTTCAAAAAATTACAAAACAAAATTCCAATAAAATGTTGCAAGTCAAAAAAATAACTAAACACCTAGAAATTCCTTCAAGCAATAGAAGCACTCTGCAGGAAAAAACTAATAGTAGACTTACCCCTATTGCAAAAATGTAAAATTCCTATCAATTCAAATTGCCTCCCTGGAGACAGTGCAAAAATGTTGGGTGTAGGAATTTAACTTAAGCAAGCTCCTTCAACACTTAATTGTCAACCCGGGGGTTTCGTAAACTTAGAGAGGCAGCACAGGTAATGCCAGAAGTGGTATGAAATTTTCCTATTTCTATTCCTACTTCTCAACTGAAACTTTGCAGAATTAAATAGAAAAATCTCAAAGGAAATTAACACCAAAGTAATTCTAGTGCTGGAATGTAGAAGATTGCACTTGTGAAGAAATCAAATAAAGGAACTTTCACACTGCTATAAACAATCTTATTTTTTGAAGTGAAACTCTATGTTTATCTTTAGTATAGACGATGACAGTTTAAGATGTGGTACCTTGAAAATTTTTGCCTTATAAATGATTTTCCTTCTCACACTAAGTGGTCATTCCTGTACTCTTGCAATCTTCTTGCACTAGTGCACGTACAGAACTTATGTGAGAAATATAACTTGCACTTATACTAAAGACTTATATTTTCCTGTATGGGCTCTAAGCCTCAAGTCTTGGAGCACTCTGTTCCTGTAACAAGACACTAGTCCTTGTATCAGAAAAAATCTTCCTACACCAAATATTCCAATTTTCTTTTGGGAAAATAAAAGAGCATGTTAACTATAAAAAGAATTGCAAATGTGAGTAGAATTTGAAATAATCTTGCACCCGAAAATAATGCTTTGATCGACTGAATCTCAAAAATCGAAATAAACTCTTAAGATGAAAGTAAAGAAAACTTTCTTCAGTCAAAGGGGTTTTGCATGTAAACAAATATAACTCAAAATGGTTCAATGTAATATTCCAGATTACTTCTAGTATTTTTCCTTAATTCATGAAGTGCAAATACAAACTAAGATATGCAGATATCCTGAAGTTATCCTTAATATTTAAGAATTTAACTTCTAGTATTAGAGACGCCTTCTTCAGATGGAAAATGCTTGCTTCACAGAAATGGATTAAATCATGTAAAAGGAAAAGAATGAAACATTTATTGTAAATGAACTAGCAAACCAATGTGCAAGATCCTGCATGAACTAGTGCAGGAAGGATCTCATCTTCACCATCCAAGCAAAAGCAAACCATCAGAAAAATTATATGAAGCAATTTAATTTAACTTTCACACAATGGATCTGTTCACACATGACTATTTTAATGAAATAAATCAAAATTCATAGGCAAGCATGGAGTCAAGATTCAAAACACACTTCTATAAATAAATGAAGTTAACACACCTTTAAGATAACATAACAAGAGGGTAAATGAGCTGGGTTGGCTAGGCCCTAGCCAACCAGCTCGTTTCCAGTTCTAGGAAACCAAAACCTTAAGCACATTATCAAAACATCAATGAAGAATTATAACACAGAATGAGAAAATCATGGCACAGTTCCTTGTATTAATTCTAATCAGAATGTATACATTTGAGCTCGAGTCCACCCCAGAATGAGGGTGACAAAAAAATTACAAATAAACCAAAAATTACAATGACCTGCTACCGCCATCGCTTGCTAGCTTGGTTCTATTTGAAATCTACATTTTATACAACCCTTCGGCTTGTGGCCATCACCAAAAATTATAGTCGTTCCAAATCAAGCCTTCTAGCTGAAACAAAATAACAACCAAAATTAGAAAATTAAGACGATGGCTATAATAAGGTGCAAACTATTCGTGGTCGTAGATTGATCCACGACCATATCCTTGATTTTCCTCCAGATTGACTTCAACTCCAGATGACCGCAACCAAACTAGACGACGTGGACCAAGATCCCCACGTGAAGTGATCGAACTATTATGGAGATCATAGAACAGATAGTTGCTGGCAGTACAGGAATCTACCTGCACTAGATCAAGCTAGCATAACAATTAATAGTTTAGCTTATCAAATACTTTAGGAAAGTAAATATAATTTACAAGAAATATTTAAAGGCATGAAATCTATTTAAAATGGTTAATTAAGTGCTTAATAAACCTTAAACATAAAATATGGAGTTTATGTAGGAATAAACAGTATTCTTGGACTAGTGCAGGAATGAGGAGCTTTGTGTCGAAAAATAGAGGTTAATGATAGTGGTTTTGTGATAGGAAGGGGATAAAAATGGGGCATTTCGGCCTACCAATAATGATCAAAATTATGCTGATGATTATATATCTATACATGTATATATGTATGTATGTTGTTTTCTGACAAGATGATGATTGTTTTATGCTAATAATTATATATGTATTTATCTATCTATCTATGTCACTGTCTGACAAGGTCATCAGGAATCGTCCTTGTGGAGGAATGATTTCTTACACAGGGGAATGGCATAAAGAGGTTCTTGGTCTTATGTGGAATCAATTGAGAAGGGTAGTCATGACAAATATATGAGGTCAATATCATGTGAATATGAATTTATATTGTATCCTTGTATTACGCCTATTTTTATGTTATAACAGGTAATGTGGAAGGATACATCAGTGAAATGAAAGCAGTGTGGTCCACAACATGCTGGAACAAGCATAGATATGAAACTCAGAGCACGGTTTCTTGGTAGAGACAGTGTCCTTTTGGATGTGAGTTGCTATTATTGTGCATATGTTGTATATGTTGTACATGTTACATCTATGATGTTGTGTGTATGTGGTGTTCTGTATACATAGTGTGTGTACATGTTGTTTATGCAATGTTATGTACAAGATGGTACAGATAGTGTTGTGTGAATACTGTTATGCAGTAATGGGTATAGATGTTGGTATGTACATGAAGGATATGCGAAATTGTGTGGATATGGTGTTGTGCACGTGTTGGATATGCAGTGCTGTGTACAAATGATGCTATGTAGATGTTGGATATGTAGTGATATGTACATATGGTATTCTATGCATGTTGTACATACGTTACTATGTACATATGGTGTTGTATGCATGATTGTACAAGGGGTTTTGTGAGCACGTGGTGCCATGTACATGTTTTACATGTGGTGATGTGTGCATGTGGGGTTGTGTACATGTCGTGCATGTGATGCTATGTACATGTGGTGTCGTAGACATGTCATCCATATGGTATGATGTAATTGTGGTATTGTGTACATGTTGTATAGGTGGTGCAGTGTACATGTGGCCTTGTGTACATGTTGTGCATGTGGTGTCATGTACATGTGATGTTGTGCACACATTGTGCAGGTGGTTGCAGTATACAGGTGGTATTATGTACATGTGGTACATATGGCACTAGTGTAGATGCATGTATTTCCTGGTATTGTATGCCGTGTGTGGTTGTATGTCTATGAAGCACGCTATCTGTATATGCACATGGTTGAGGAGAAGGAACTACGTGTTTTTCAGTTGTGGAAACCAATTTGAAGTGCGTACAGAATAAGGAAAATTGTAGAAGCTAAGGATTGATGAAAGGATAAATATCCACATTGTATTTAACTTTTATTATGCATGAGATTTATTACTAGGGTATATGCTGATTATATGTGATCTATGATTCTATTTTATGATGGTTACATGTGATTTATGGTGTTGACCTATGATGCTTGTGTTTTGAGCTAACCAGATGTGATATTTTTATACATGATGATTTGTCAAATATGCTAATTTGACTTGTTGTGATAGGAAGTAAATGGGATTGCAAGTATACCTTATTGACGAGCTACCAATGAGGTATGATTTGAGGTTATTTCAATTTATTGAATCTAATGGAAATTATGTGCTTGGAATAAGAATGTGTGAACATGCCAGGTTGGGTGGTTGAATCAACTATAAGTATTAGCAGAAACAGTGAAAGGAATTGGAACATGTAGCAGTATGTTGGTCAAGCACTTCAGGAGCAGGGCCATTGTGGGACACTGTTACCCAATAGGGTCCATGGATTTCCATGAGAATGATATGATCTATATGATGATTTTGAGATAGGTATATGCCTTGGTTTTGTATCTTCCTATACGAGCAAGCCTTGCCAAGGGATCGATCACCCGAGCTATGAGATATCGGGGAACTTGGAAGGAGAGTGACTGCAAAAAAGGGGGTGGCCAGATTTCCCGAGGGACTATGTAGAATTGAAGCATAGGTCACGGATATATATTTTTTGGTCATTAGCATTTCCAAATGGAATTACATACAAATTGGGAGTGTGCCTTGGAATAATGAGCGGGTAAATGTTCACTAAGAGGAAAAGTGGCACAGGATTATAGTGATGGACATTGGATGTAGTTTTGACTATGACAATGGATTCTGGACTTCCTAGTAAGGAGGTGAATCTTGGTACTACTTTTGAGGGTGGAGGTGTGATCCTCTAGATTTCCTTGTTGATTGATACGGACATCGTATCCTTTTATTTGTTGGCTTAGCAAATGGGAATATGTGTATATGTCGTTATTGTAAATAACGTAATGAGTTGTGCTATAAAGCTTGAGTATATGGTATGGTTATTATATTTTCATGTTTTCTGGATGCTTTTCTTTTGAGCAGGTCTTCATTATAAATACTGCAATGAGCTAAGTTATAAAGCTCCATGAGAAGTATGTTTTCTTTTCACCAGTCTTGTTGAGGTCATGGTGTTGTTTAACACTGAGGACGGTGTTCCCTAAAGGGAAGCATTCTGTAACAACCTTATTGAAAATTTACTGTAATAAAAGTTAATATAGGCAAAATAAGACCATGAGTAAGGGTCATGTATTCCAATCTAAATGTTGGGCAAGGATATCCTAATGGGCATCACTAGATGTGTGTCTTGGCTAAGGAAATTGGCAAAGGTAAAGGAAAAGGAATTAAAAAGAAAAAAGGCATTTCGGCACATCTATTTATCAAAATAAAGGAAATTATGAGAAAAGTAAGATGAAAGGTCACAGGTTGCATGTGAGGAGGAAATTGAAGGAATTTAATGGAAAATGAATAAATTGGAAGCCTCATTAATAAAATGGCTTTTGACGATTAGTTGGTAAGCTTGGCCAGTTCAACCTTTTATTAGTTCAAGCTTGGAGCTCTCTCATTATTCTCTCTCTCTCTCACTCTTGGTCACTTACAGTTTTCTTGGATCACTCTAGTTTGGAGCAAGGAAAGGAAAGCAAGAAAAGGAAAGGAAAAACAAGAAAAGATCAAGGAAAGGAAAGAAGGATCAAGTAGCTTCAAAAGGAATACTTGCAGGTAAACTTTTGTATGTGTGATTTCCGAGCTAGTTTGGACATGCATAGATTTTCATGCTGTTGTATGGTTCTCTTGCTGTCAGTGGCATGGTTTTGTTGGGTTATGACAGTGGACTTCAGCCTAGCCTAGCCTTTTTCTGGGTGCCATGATATGTTGGGATGTTTATTTCATTTTTTGAGCTTTGGCTTTCTAGATGGATTTCAAAATCCGGGGTGGAGGTGGTCTCAATGTTCATTCCCAGAGTCCTATGAATCTCTTGAGCAGTTTTAGAGGGATACACAGTAAAACTTGAGGGAGCAATCTCGGGTTAGGACCTAGTGATACCGGTTTGGATTGTGGTAAATCCTAAGAGATAAGGAGACAAAAAATTCCTTAAGGATAGTGGTGGATTCCAAATGGCATTTGAAGTTTCATTTGGTCGTGATCGGAGCACTGGTTTTGGTGTGCTCACGGTTTGATGATGGTGGAGGTGGTTTAACCTCTGGATTCCCTTGGTTGTTCTTGGATTGGTTGTTCTATGAGATCCCACATTCATCCTTGCAATATGGCATGGGGGTGATTGGCTGAAAGAGGGTTTTGGTTCAGCCATGTCTATGGTAAGGTGGTACATGGAAGTCTTGAGCCTGGTTAGATTTGCCTAGGATTAATAAAGGCTAAGTCCTCTCACTTTTTCACTGATTTATATGTGGATTTAATGGTTTTCATATATTTGATATTTATATGGTTTTATGCTAGTTATAAGCATGGTTGAATGACTGGTTTATGTCATGGTTATTTCATATATCTACCTGTAACAGTTAAATGGATGGATTCAAGACCTAATTAATGATGTAGTAGTTCAATGGAAAAGGAGGTGATACATCTGGTTATGTTGCGTAAGTTGTTTCAATAATTTGTGCCCTGTCTTGTATCCTATACCTGTAGGTTGCAATGATGCCAAGTGTTTGACATAAATTTAGTCCCAAACAAGGATGCTCAGGCCTAGTAATAAGCGTGATTTTTGATTGATTAACATTTTTATCATTTTTTTAATGAATTCTAGAAGTTACAACAAGTTTTAGGTAGAGGCCAGGATTCTGGACTAGAAAAGTGGCTTAAATCTCGTCGTCACTAGCAAAGAACTAGCAATTTTAGTCCACAAGCGCTGGCAGGTAGGCCTGTGAGAGAGACTTTGGGTTTTTGGTCACTCCCTTGCCCATAGCATGAGAGCGACTATGGCCTAAGAGCTGTTGAATAGAAGTGGGATCCAGGGACATGTTGTCTAAGTGGTTTACCTATCTCTTGAGGGTTCCGTTGATGATGTTGGATGATTGTATGTGATGTTCTGTCGATTCCACTTACTTAAGGTGACATAGGAGGTAGAATATGATTGTAGTAGCATCTCTCCTCATGTTTACTCCAGTTGGCATGGTTACTTTGGGTAGACCTGGGAAGGGGTGTTATAGAATCCAATGCTTACACCTTGAGAAGACAATGATGAATGAAACATTGCAAACAAAGGAAATGAGATTGTTGAGGCCATGGAGCACCCTTTAAGGTTTTCTTTGAATAAACCCATGTATTTTCTGCTACAAATCATAACATAAATGAATTTGTGAATGCTCAGGAAAGACCAACTGCATCATACATCAACCTCACATGAGGAAAAATAAATATGAAAATAATACATAAGAAGTAAACCAGACATACTACAACGAATCAACGAGATGGAATCACACTAATCTTTTCATCGATCTCCATGGAAATTTCACATAACGTTTTTTTGTTGAATTCCTTTTTTTCTTTACTCCTAAATATAGTTCTCATACTTTTGTTTTCTCCCTACTCTAATTGTCCAAGAATTAGTTACAAAACCAATTTGTTGACAGCTACATAATTGTCTTTTCCCTTTCTACAAACATCATTTCTTTTATATCCTTCACTCCTTTTCTTTTTAAAAGGAATAAACCACCTCTTTTTTCAAAGTTAGCATTCAGGATTTTAATTTAGTTCTCATTACACTCAAATAAATTTTAATTTTAGATAAATGAGAACATAATCAACCATTCCACTTATGCATTGTTGGAGACCAATGGTGGATCTGTATGGTGCATGGGTCTCTCTTTCATACTTATGCGTATGTCGACAAAAATCACACACAGCTCTTGAAAATCAAATACTGCATACGAGACAACTCATAGTGGTTTGTGGAATTAAGGAGGAGTGGTGTCCAAATGATATTGGACAGTTGATCCATTAGTAAGTTGTTTGGATAATTAGTATCCTACGACCACCTTTAATGTTATTTCTCATGCATTTTATGGTGTCAGTATTTCAAGGAATTGAGGCACTAATACTATGAACCATTTTTTTGTTAGGAATTTGTAAGATGTATAAATTTTGAATTCTTGCTAACCTTTGTAATGAAAGCATAAAATCAATTTCTCTAGCATTAGCACACACTTGGATCCTTGAACACCAATAAAAATATGAATATCTCCTCTTTACTATGTTATGGAGAACTGGTTATTTTCCCTTGACGTGATTTGATTTCACCCTCACAACTCATCAAAATAATATTTGTAGGCATGTCAGGGTCAATGGATTCAAGGTGATTTGTTGCCGCTATCACAAGAATTCATGATTTTTATTTACTCCATCTATTAAGGCTAACATTGCTACCACCATCCGCTATGAGAGCTCTTCCCTTCCATCCTTGCATGTTGAGGAAATTGCATCCAATTGATCACCGAATGAGAAGAAAGCGTAGCTGATTTGAAAACCACACAGAGTGATTGCTCTCTTTGTCCATAATACTCACTAACAAGCTCAGGACCATTGAGTATAAGCATGTTAATCCCTAGTTTGCAGTATGTTTCTGCAAAAGCACGGCCTTGAAAAAACAAGTTAAATATATGAACCGAACCCAATTTTTTAGAAATTTCTCATGGTGAAATCAATTTGGACCCGTCTGCAAACAACACAAATTGCAGATTTTTGAAATCTTTCCTTGTTTGTGCTGAAAAAAATGAAACCGCACCCAATTTTTAGAAATTTCTCACGGTGAAATCAATTTAGACCCCTCTACAAAAAACCCAAATCGTATATTTTTGAAACATTTCCTTGTTTTCCCACAATAAACACCCGAAATTCACTTCTTGGGGTCACATACGAAAACTAGTTTGCACAGTGATTGATTTACACTTTAACATTTTCTCCAGGTATCGATTTCACCAATAAGAGAACTATACATGATTGTATCAACTCAACGATTGTGTTTTTTGTAAATGATGCTTTCACAATTTTACAATATAGTTATGGACACAAGCTTCTCCAATTCTCTAAACGGTACTATATTTCAGGAAACCCCATATTATGAGAAAGAAAATCTACATCACATAGCCTTTTACCCATGGGTACTTCAAGGAAAATAAAACCCAAATTCTTGGAGAAATACTGGTATGGTGTAGTATCAAGATTCTTATTTAAACCAAAGACTCGAATTTCTTTACCTCTCACCTTTAAAAGGTTAGCATTGCCTTGCAGCTTAGAGGTATTCAAGCTTAATACGTTTTGAGACATTAAGAGATATTTTGGTTCTTTGTATGAGCGGTAAACTTATTGGATGCTTTTTCAAATGTTTCCCCACATATTTAATTCAAGACATGGCTCGTTCTTCGAATGTTATGTATTATCATCCATTTAGAATAGCTCAGTCTTATGAAGGAACGTTATCATGAATGAGAGGTTGCGTTATGTTCTAGACTTCTCATGTTGTTTATAACCAACCCAACTATCAATTCTCTTGGTTACCTAGAATGCATCTTAGTCCTCTTTCGACACTCTTTGAGGCAACTCCCGGGCCTGGCCATTTGTGGAAAACGATGTTAGGACACAAATCTTCTATGGAGTTCTTTAAATGTGTCATTCCAATTAATAACTTCATAACCATGAGATAGTATTTTTGTTGACCAAACAATGCAAAGTATTCATAACCTTGAGATGTATTAAAATATCATTTTATCTAACAACTTTCTTATATGCCGAGTATTTGAAAAATATCTTGCATTTACTTCATCTCCCTCAAGTGAATGAACTTGAATTTGAAAAAACTTCGAGAAATTTTGTAACAACCCTGGTGAAAAATCCATGTAATAAAGTTAAAAACAATAACCACAGTCCATGGGACACTTATTCCAAGTTGAATGTTGGGGAAGACATCCTAGGGGGTGTTCATTTGGTTGTTTATGGCAAAGTAAATTGGCAAAGGAAATGGCTAACGCATTAAAAGGCAAAATTAATTTTTGGCACATTTATTTATGAAAATAATGGAAATTAGGAGAAAAAGGAGGTGAAAGGTCAAAGGTTGCATGTGAGGAGGAAAATGAAGAAAAATAATGGAAAATGAAGAAAATAGAGGCCTCATTCATAAAAAGGCTTATGAGGATTAGTTGGTAATATTTCATCATCTCAGTGTTGGAACTCTCTTATTATTCTCTCTCTCTCTGATACACTTGGATACATAGAGTTTTATTGGAGAAATCTTGAAGGGTGTGGCATACTTGGATTCTTGGAGAAAGAAGGAAAAGGAAGACCAAGAAAGTGACAGAATGCATTGGCATAAAAAAAATACATCATATTTTCTTATAGGTACCGAGTTGTATGTATGATTTGTTCACTAGTTATTGCATGCATGGCATATGCATGTGGTTTCTTGGTTGTGATATGTCATTGGCATGGAGGATTGCCTGAATCGAAAATGGATTTCCTAGCCTCACCATTTCCTAGATAGACATGGTGATTGTTGGTTTACTTTCATTTTTTTTTTTTCGGTGCGTTCTCATGTTTCCTTAGCTTGGGTTGAGTTATTAATCCTAGAAGCCTAGTTGAAGAAACACTCTAGAAGTCTTGTAATAGCTTGGGTTGAGTTACTATTCCTAAAATCCTTAGCTGGATAAACACTCTAGATGCCCTCGGTGGGTTGAGTTACTAGTCCTCGAATCCTTGGTTGGACAAACACTCTAGAAGCCCTATATAAGCTATGGGTTGAGTTACTAGTTCTGGAAGCCCTAGAAGGCTTGGATGGAGACCAATCTGATGATGGTTTTGTGATGTTCGACCGTGAGGTGGAATCACTGTTTGATGGGTGAAGGTGGATGGCCTTTGGAAGCCCTGGATGAGTTTTTATTGATGTGTTCTATGAGATCCCACATTCATGCTTGGAATATGGCATAGGGGTAAATGGTTTAAGAGAGGTTTGGCTCAACCATTACATGGTCGAGTGGAACGTGATAGTCCCATCTCCAGTTGGTTTATTTCATTCATTAATGAGAAATTCATTCCCTTGATTTTCAAGTGAGAATGTATTGATGTATATATGGATTTTGATGGTTGATTTGTTCACGGTAATTATGTTCCTATTATGTTGGTTATAGGTACCTTTCGTGACAATAGCTAAGTATGGCTCTCAACTTGTTGTTTACTTGTACATGAATAGATAATCTGTATATGAACTAATAGATGATAATGTAGAAAATGGCATGAGGGAACAATGGTTTATAGCGATTCTCAGATAAGTATGAGATCCCTACACTTAATTTAGTTGTTTATGCATGTAGGTTACATGTCGATGATATATTTGACGAAATGCCTATCATGTCTAGTAGGGGTCAAGTTAGGGTCTTATTGATTTTATCTCTTTTGCTTCATTATTTCCCTGCACCTTCCTTGATTTAGAGCTTTCATTCCATTCTAGAAAGTGACCTGGGCTTTAGGCCTAAAAAAGTTGCTTAAATATCGGAGTTAATAGCACAAAACTAGTAATTTCTATCCACAATCACTAGCATGAAGGAGTATGAGTGCGACTTTGGTTTTCTGGTCACTCCCTTGCCCATAGCATGAGAGCGACTCTGGCTTATGAGGTCCAAAAAAGAAGTGAGACCGAGGGAGAGGTTGTCACAATGGTTGACTTGTCTCTTGAGGGTTTTGTTGATGAAGTTTGATGACTGTATGTGATGTTTCATCAATTCCACTTCCTTCAGGTCACATAGGACGTCAAATCTGATAATAGTAGTCTCTCATCTCATGTTTACCCTGGTTGGCATGGTTACTTTGGGTAGGAAAGGAGGACGGTGTTACAGAGTGATATCAGAGCATGGTTCAGCTCTCAGACTAGATGGGTTGAAGGTGTTGGTCATGCATGCATGTTAGTTGCATGTGTGCCTCTTATACTTGCATACTATGTACTTGTTGCATTGCTTGATGCTTGATTATGGTTGTAGTATGGTTATCATGGAGAATTTGCTATTGATTTCATGAAATGCATTTGCATAAGTATGTGACTGACTCTGTATGGATTATATGTCTCTTACATGTTGACTTTATGCCACCTACTTACATCCTTGTATGTTAGGTTACTTTCCTAAATATTATGATTACATGTATCAGTCTTGTAGGTTGATTACAATTTTATTGCTCATGTTCAACTACATGCATTTCTGCGTACGTGTAGCTGATTTTTCATTGCTTATACATATTGTTGGTTGCATGTGGTAATGGGTATAATGGAGTAATGGTTGTTTTCATGCATCAGGTCATAGCATGCATTGTTGATATGGCCTTGCATTGATGATTGGACTGTAGTTAGAGTGATGTTTATGAGTCCATACAATTACTTGCGTATGTCGATGTGTTTTTATGACTATGTTATACATGTATCACCCTGATTTGGTGATCTTACAAACAAGGTATCCTCCCCGAGCTATCCTAAGGCACGTTAATTTATTGTGATTTGGTTTATCTGACATTTATGCCTTGTAGGAAGAAATATCAAATGTCTAGCAAGATGGTTGACTACAAAGACTGTCCCTACAAATCCAAAGAGCAGTATGGTGTTGGGAACCCTTCTGTTTTGGCAGTAACGCTGAGAAGTTTAAAGCAAGAGATAAGTAGTTGTGAGGAAGATATTGACATAATCATACAGACACAGGAAAAGATAGTAGAGGTAAATGCAGTGATACTTCAGAGCTTGTCAGATTTGCAGTGGCAAAGACAACCACTTTAGATCAATCATGAGAAGGAGGACAAGACTAATGGGGCATATGTAGTAGATTGCATTGCGGTCATCGATCAGAGAGAGATGACACAATATGAGATGGAATATTTTTGGAAACTCTAGAGAGGAGAAGGGATAGACATAGGTATTATTCTAGTTCTGATTCAGATAAGCAATATGAATGTCATCGTTATCATCCTTAGAGGAGGAGTGATAGGGGATACTTGTTGGATGATTATAAGAAAGAAAAGCCACTTAACTTTGATGGAGAAGTAAAGAGATCACATGATGTAGAGACTTGGTTACTTGGTATGAAGAAGTTCTTCAAGTTACATGACTACTCAGAGAAAATGAAAGATAGAGTGGCTACTTTCAGTCTTAAAGGTAAAGTAGACATCTGGTGGGAGGATGCGAAGAATGCTAGGAACATAAATAAGGAAGATCTGACTTGGAGTGAATTTGAGCGGCCACTCAATAAAAAGTATATGTCAGAGACATACTTTGATGACAGGGAAAAATAATTTTATGAACTAAAGATGGGATCCATGATAGATGATGAGTACACCAGTAAGTTCTTGGAATTGTTGAGGTATGTGCCCTACCTCAAGGAGGAGAAGGCTAAGATTCAGAAATTGATTAGTGGACTACCAGTTACATTCAAATATAGGATTGAATTCAATGAGCCTAGATCATTGGAGGATGTCATTCGAAAGTTAAAGCATTGCTATGAAAAATCAAATCACAACATTGAAACTAAGCTAATCTAGAGAGGTAATGAAAAGAACAAAGTAAAATGGATAAAAAGAAAGAAAGGCCACAGGTTATAGATAACATGGAGAATGTTTCACCACCTAAGAGGTTCAATGCACCAAATAGAGGATAGGGACATCGATCTAATGGAAAGAATAAGGACAGAGGCTGGAAGACTATAAAATGATGGATTTGTGGAAAAGACCATCGCAAGAGAGATTGTCTGCAAAATTAGGGTGCTAGACCTCAGATATATAGTGCACAGGAGGCACAGACTATTGGAGATGTAGGCCAGAGTATTCCTCGTATCTATGCAGTCGTGCGCAATAGGTAAGCAAAACATTAGGCATCTATAATTGAGATGCATGGTAAGCTTTGTGATCAAGTTATTTCCATTTTGACTGACCTTGGATCTAATTATAGCTATGTTAGTCCTGACTTGGTGGATATTTGTGGTTTGAATAAGGAATCGCATGCGGAGTCTTGGTTAGTGCAATTTGCTATAGGTACAAAGAAGTGAGTCCATCATTGGGTAAGAGCTTGCGTATTTTACTTAAATGTTATGCCTACTACAACAAATTTGAATGTATTACCATTGAGATCATATAGTATGTTGTTGGATATGGATTGGTTGTATCTTCATAGAAACAAGGTAGGCCCTTATGATAAAGATATTGAGTGTGTTGATGAAAATGGATAACCAAGAGTCTTGCAAGGTAAGAATAAAGCCACATCAGTTAGGATGGTGACAACAATGAAAGGAAATCGTAGTTGTAGGAAGGGGTGCAAGCTATTTTTAGTACACATATCTAGTGATAAGGGTAAGGAGGTTGAGGATGCATATTTGTTGAACAAATATCCATTGTTGCAACAGTTTCAGGATGTATTCCTTGAGGACATTATAGATTTTCCACCTCAAAGGGAGGTAGTCTTTTCGATTGAGTTAGTGCTAGGGGAGCTCCAGCATCAAAAGCACCTTATAGGATGAGCACACCTGATTTGGTTGAGATAAAATTGCAGTTGGAGGAAATGTTGGACAAGGGATACATTAGGCCAAGCGTATCACCTTGGGGCACACCAATATTATTTGTGAGGAAGAAAAATGGTACCCTTACATTATGCATTGATTACAAAAATTTGAACAAAGTGAATGTCAAGAATAGGTACCCTTTTCTGAGATTCATGACGTATTTGATCATATAAACAGAGCAATAGCTTTCTTGAAGATTCAATTGAGATTCAGATACCCTATGAATTATGAACTTGAAAACTCAATTTTCAACTGTAAACCAAACTAAAAATACCCTTTTCTATATTGTCTTCAGCTCCAACACCATGTATATTTTTACCGTAGATTGAATAGCTTATGTGATTTTCTAAAACACAAGACAAGAATTTATGTCTTTACTCTTCTCAGTGGACACAAAAATTTATGATCCAGGTGGATATTGGTGGCCACCTGCCAAGTCCACCTGGACCCCCACCATTGTCTTTCTCAGCATTTTCAGTTTCCTTAATTGTAGCACAACTTACTATTTTTAGCAGTTTTTCGGGTCCTGAACTTTTGGAGCCGTTTTGAGGCCCTAAACGACGTTTTTTGGGGAATTCGGGGGCAATACGAGTCCATGGAATGGACTGGTGTTGCCCATTCCAACAATGATAGTGCTCGGATAGATCTTTCTAATGAGCTATTGTACGCGTCAAACAGAGATCATATGCCAAAGTTACGACCCCGGGAAGTTGATGTACCAACTTACCCCCAAACGGGGCCCACAGTTTGGCGTTTCATCTCCTAGGGTTAGGTTTTGGAATGTTAAGGGTTTTTCCATTGTTTCTCAACAATAAATAGGCCTTCGAGCCTCATTGTAACACAGTTTAGAGGCATGTAGCCATCACATCTCTTCTCAGAGATAAGCTACCATCGCCCTAGCTAGTTTATTTCCATTTCTGTCTGTAAGCATATTTTAGTATTTTCCATTAATGAAATGAAGTATTATTTCCGCTGCATCTTTGTGTATATGGTTATCTCTGTAATTTGTTGTGTTCCTGTTTAAATCCGGATCAGTGGTATCAGAGCGGTCTGCTTTTTCTCTGTTTTTCTTTGCATGTCCCCAACAAGGTCGGGATATAAGGAGTTAGGGCTTGAACTGGTTAAACCTTTGCAAGACCAGCCTCGCAAATCCCGACGACCTCCCATGGCGGACGAGAAGAAAGACGAGGGGGCAGGAGATCCCATCAAAATCTTGCTCGAAGAAGCGCTCGAGCGACAACGGAACGCGATGATGGATAGATTTGCGCAGATCCTTCAGCGGCTACCCAGAAGCGGCGCATCGGCTTCCAGCAGCTCCTCTGGAAACGCCACACCCTTTAAGGTACAAGTTAATTTTGAAATCCCCATATTCGAGGGTCAGATAGACGCCGATGCCGTAGATAAATGGTTAAATCTGCTAGAGGGTTATTTTTCTGTTCATGAATTTTTGAGTCGGGAAAAGATTGTTTTTGCTCTTCTCAAAGCAGCCCCCCTCGTCAAGGACTGGTGGGAAACCTACTGCGAGCAGAAGGATGAAAGTACTGGCTCACTATTTTCAGCCGCACCCACCTAGGATTCGTTCCGGGATGCCATCAAGGAGCAGTACTACCCTGTCGGAAGCTATGAGGATGAATACATAAAGTGGACCACGCTGCGGCAGGGAAGGGACCAAGACGTGCCGGAGTTCACCAATCTTTTCCATACCCTTCGCACAAAGTTGGGTATCAAGGATTCGGAGCAACATTTGATACTCAAATACCGTGGCTGCCTGCACAAGTACATCCAAGAAGAAATACAGTTCCTAAACATCCCCTCGCTCGGCGCAGCATACCGGTATGCCGTCAAGGTCGAGCAGAAGTTTAAACAAAAGAAGCGAGACTTTGGATCTGCGAATCCAAAGCAGGGGAAAGGTGCCCATAAACCACAGAAAAAAGGACAAAGCCAAGGCGGGATAGCCCAAGACAACCAGCCGAAGCTGCAAGCAAAGAGCAACGCCGCGAAGCCGAGAAAGGACACTGGAAAATGGTGCGAGTTCCATAAGAGCTCCACTCACAACACAAGTGAGTGTCGGGCCAAGCAGTCACTGGTGGCTGAGCTAAAGGTTTCAGAATCAGATGCATGTTCCGACTCAGAGTCAGAACCCGATAAGGGGTATGAAAAACGGAAGCAGATCATTGATGCGGATCCCAGCGCCACTGTTGCTACCGCAAAGATCCAGAAAAATGAACCCGAAGATCCAGAGGAGGAGGAGCGTCTCTTCCACTCCCAGATGTGGGTAAAGGGCTCCCCGATACAGTTCATTGTTGATAGCGGGAGTCAAAAGAACCTCATTTCGGCAGAGGTCGTGAAGCGGTTGGGCTTACCGACCACAGCACAGCCACAACCATACACCATTGGGTGGCTTCACCAAGGGCGAGATCTTCGCGTGAGCCAGCAGTGTCGCCTCCCATACAACATCAAGCCCTTCACGGATGAGGTATTGTGTGACATTGCTCCCCTTGAAGTTTGTGATGTATTACTAGGACAACCATACTTGTGGAAGCGACATGCTGTGTATGAATCAAGGCCCCGTGCTGTTATTATTACATTGGGAAATAAGTTGTTCAGGATACCAGAGGTAGCACCACCTGCCGCCATCTCTTTGATTACTGCAAAACAATGCAGTAAGATCATTTCCAAAACCAGGAAATTTGTTTTCCTGATGATACGCCCTCAAGGGAAGAAGAAGACAGTGGCCGCGGCCTCCAAACAGGGTCCCTCTGCACGGCAACTACAGATGGACAAGATTGTGGAGGAGTACGAAGACATCTTCACCTCCCCGGCAGGGGTTCCTCTGCACTGTCAAGTCAAGCACTCCATCGATCTGACCCCAGGTGCGCCGCTACCCAATGGACCAATTTATCGGCGCTCCGTTCTGGAGAACAATGAAATCAAGAGGCAGATTCAGGAGCTCCTGCAGAAAGGTCACATCCGTCCGAGTTCTTCGCCCTGTGGGAGCCCGATAGTGTTGGTACAGAAGAAGGATGGGACGTGGAGACTCTGTATTGACTATCGGGCGCTGAACAAGATCACTGTTCGTAATAGGTACCCGATCCCGCGGATTGATGACCTCCTAGACCAACTAAAGGGGGCGAAATATTTCAGCAAGATCGATCTGAAGTCAGGATATCACCAGGTACCAATTGAACCCTCAGATGTGTGGAAGACTGCCTTCAAATCCAAGGAGGGCCTCTTCGAATGGTTGGTCATGCCTTTCGGATTGACGAATGCTCCTGCAACCTTTATGAGGCTAATGGATGACATCTTGCAGCCATTCACCAACTCTTTTGTAGTAGTATACTTGGATGACATTTTGATCTTCAGCCAGAGTTGGGAAGAGCACCTCCAACACATCCGACAGGTTCTCCAAACACTGCGGCAACACAAGCTATGTGCCAATTTGGAGAAATGCACTTTTGGCATGACCGAGGTTCAGTATCTGGGATACATCATTGATGAACAGGGGGTGCATGTCGATCCAGCCAAGGTCCAAGTCATTCAGGATTGGCCCTCTCCAACCACTCTAACAGAGCTCCGCAGCTGTCTAGGTCTTGCCAACTTCTACCGCAGGTTTGTGTTGGGATTTTCTCATATTTCTTGGCCCTTGAGTCAAGTCACCAAGGGCGGGGCGAAAGCAAAATTCTTTTGGTCTGAATCTCAACAGAAGGCATTCAGGGAGTTGAAGGATCGCCTATGCACGACACCAGTGCTCGCGTTACCAGATTTACAACAACCATTTGAGGTCGAGACAAATGCCTCTGACTATGCTATTGGGGCAGTCCTTACTCAACATGGACATCCAGTGGCATATCACAGTGAAACACTTTCAGACACAGTCCGGAAGTACCCCACTTATGATAAAGAGATGTATTCCATTGTACAGGCCTGCCGACAATGGAAGCATTACATTTTGGGGAAGGAAACGGTCATCCACACAGACCACCGACCTCTGCAGTTCATACAGACCCAAGGGAAATTGCAGAATGATCGCCATCAGAAGTGGTCTACATACCTGCAACAGTTTCACTTGAATATCAAGTATAAAAAGGGCAGCATCAATAATGTTGCAGATTGCCTCAGTCGACCACCGATCATGGCGCTAACCACCGTGCTCAACTCTTGCGGGCACGAGACTTCTGATTGGCCACTTCTCTACAAAAGCGACCCAGAATTCGGCCACACATACCAGACACTCTTGGAGGGTCGGCAGGTTGCAGATTTTCACCTCCAAGATGCCCTATTATGCCACCTCGGTCACCTTTGTGTTCCTTCAAGCGAGCGTGCCAAGATGATTTGGGAAGCACACTACAGTCGGGCTGCTGGGCATTTCGGGGTCGAGAAAATAGTGGCAGTACTGCAAAACTATTTCTATTGGCCGAATCTTCGACAGGATGTTGGGAAGTACATCCGATCATGTACTGCCTGTGCCATTGCCAAACCGACCATTAAGAAGCAAGGCCTCTATACCCCGTTGCCTACCCTTAGTCGACCTTGGGAATCCATCTCCATGGATTACATGTCAGGCCTTCCTTCCACTAAGCATGGAAATGACTGTGTTTTTGTGGTCGTCGACAGGTTCTCAAAGATGGCCATTATGATGGCCTGCAAGAAGAATATCACAGCAGAAGCCACTGCTAAACTCTTCTTTGAATGAGTGTGGGTGCACTTTGGGATCCCACAGTCTATCATCTCAGATCGGGACAGTCGGTTTCTCAGCACCTTTTGGTCCAGTCTCTGGTCAATGCTGGACACCAAACTCACGAAGTCCACAACCTTCCATCCTCAAACTGATGGCCAGACAGAGGTTGTCAATAGGATGATTGTGCACATTCTGCGCATGTATAACTCAAAGCATCCACGCACATGGGACGAGAGCCTCCCCTACGTTCAGCACAGCTACAACCGAGCTCTTCACAGCTCCACTGGCCATAGCCCTTTTCAGGTGGGTTTGGGATTCCAGCCATTATGCCCCATTGATGTGGCCATGCCACTTGCAGCTACTCACATGAATTCAGCTCATGTCCAGTCCGAAACAGATAAGGCCACAAGCTTCATTGAGCGCATCCAACATATTCGCCAGCAGGTCCATGACATTCTTGAGAAATCAAATGCGAAGTACAAGCAGTGACATGATCAACATCGGGTGCCACAGAAGTTTCAGGTGCGCGACAAAGTCTGGTTGCATTTGCAAAAGGAACGCCTTACTGGAGCCTATCGGAAATTGAGACCACTCCGATATGGTCCTTACACCATTACTAAGGCTATGGGAGACAATGCATTTGAGCTCAGCATTCCCCCATTCCTTGGCCTGCACCCAGTATTCAATGTGGACCGCCTTCGGCCATACTTTCCACCATTGCTAGACACATCCGACATTGCAGAACCGCTCAAACCCATAGAATTAAATCCAGATTGCATGGAACAAGCTGCAACTGATCGGATCATGGACACACAGATCAAGAACACTCGCCAACAGAATATCCAACTGTATCGAGTTGTCAAAGCGGGCCAACTCCTTCAGCAGGGCAAGTGGCTCACCAGGGAACAAGTTCAGCAGAAGTTTCCTCATCTCATGGAGGAGCTCAACGCAATGGGGACCATTGCTTCCTAAGGGGGGAGGAATGATCCAGGTGGATATTGGTGGCCACCTGCCAAGTCCACCTGGACCCCCACCATTGTCTTTCTCAGAATTTTCAGTTTCCTTAATTGTAGCACAACTTACTATTTTTAGCAGTTTTTCGGGTCCTGAACTTCTGGAGCCGTTTTGAGGCCCTAAACGACGTTTTTTGGGGAATTCGGGGGCAACACGAGTCCATGGAATGGACTGGTGTTGCCCGTTCCAACAATGATAGTGCTCGGATAGATCTTTCTAATGAGCTATTGTACG
The DNA here is from genome assembly GCA_031772625.1 of Pinus tabuliformis. NCBI lineage: Eukaryota > Viridiplantae > Streptophyta > Pinopsida > Pinales > Pinaceae > Pinus > Pinus tabuliformis. The sequence goes on from CM062817.1 coordinate 353,450,708, forward strand.
CGTCAAACGGAGATCATATGCCAAAGTTACGACCCCGGGAAGTTGATGTACCAACTTACCCCCAAACGGGGCCCACAGTTTGGCGTTTCATCTCCTAGGGTTAGGTTTTGGAATGTTAAGGGTTTTTCCATTGTTTCTCAACAATAAATAGGCCTTCGAGCCTCATTGTAACACAGTTCAGAGGCATGTAGCCATCACATCTCTTCTCAGAGATAAGCTACCATCGCCCTAGCTAGTTTATTTCCATTTCTGTCTGTAAGCATATTTTAGTATTTTCCATTAATGAAATGAAGTATTATTTCCGCTGCATCTTTGTGTATATGGTTATCTCTGTAATTTGTTGCGTTCCTGTTTAAATCCGGATCAATTTATCGATGAAAACAATAATAAGAAAGAGGAAGCATATCAATCGCACATAACACAATATTTCTCTGGGGAAAGAAACTTATAAAAAACCCTCACTATTTATATTGCATTAACGAGAATATCTAAGAAGAAAATACAATGCTTGTTCTTCGTGAACAATTCTTACACTAGTAAAATCTAACTCTCTTCCTCACAAGTCAAATCAAGCCAACACTTAGCCAATTATGTTGTCTACCAAGCCCCTACTTCCTTGTGATATTCCTAGAGGAATCAACCCATATTTAATTGGGAAATCCACTTTCCATAACGGTGAAATCCAAAAATAGGTTCTCAACTGATTTCATGCACCATCTATGCATGGGGGCTTCACTCAATGGACCTCTGACATATCACGTGAATTCATGGAATATTAAACAATACCCTTAATTCGACTCCATATTGGAAAATACCTCTAAAAATCACATTATTTAACCCCCTCCAATGTGAACCGAATACACCTTCCCAATTTAAAAAACCCCTACTTTCACTAGATATTGTAGGTATCCATTTATTCATTAACAATTTTTATATCCATTTATATTTTTTCATTGACTTTGAGCTCCACTTTTTATACCTGCCAATACCAAAACCCTTTACACCCTACATATCTCCCAATATATTCTATCATTTTTACTTTAATATATATCCCCCAATATGAACCCACGTGGTATGGTATTGCTCCCCTAGTGAAGGCCTTGTGCATCTTTGAAATTCAAAAAATTATATAATTGATAGTACATTGTCCCTGAACTCTAATCTCAATTAGGTCTTCCTCTGAACTGACATGCAGCTAAGGAAGAATTAAGAAGAAATATTTCTGAGAAAGAAAAGCACTGTAGAGCGTTGGCTTCTTATAAAAACAGATTACAAACAGAAGTTTCGAAATTGAATGACGGAATTCAGGCGATATCCACAGAATTTCAAGCAGCAAGTAAAGCTTGGTAGTTAGAAAAGGGTGAACTTTTATCGCAAATTGTAGCAGCAAGAAAAGAATTTGACGAGATATCTATTGTAAATGAGAGGGATTTACTTCAATATAGAGAAGAAAAAGCTGAGTTGGAATGTGGGTTGAATGATTCCAAGGCAAGGTGTCAAGAATTACTTGACAAATTTGTAGAAGAGAAACATCAATGGAATTCTGAAAAGGCAAATTTGGAAAGAAATCTAGAGTTAATGGGTGCTGAAAGGGGGTTACTAAATCATCAAAACAGAGAGCTAATAACTGAAGTAGAGTCGTTGAAGGCCTAGTTTAATGAGAGTAATGCTGCAGTCGCTCAATTGGAAGATCAAATTTCATCGCTTACAACTGTGAAAATGTTAGTTGAGGAAGAAAACAACTCTCTGCACATTGAAATGGACAGAAGAGCATTAGTTTTAGAAGAAGAACTGGTAATCCTCAAGAGAAAAGTAGGCGAGTTGGAAATAGCCCTGGGTTCTCTTCAGAATGATCTAGACTCCTCCATAGCGACAACAATGGAGAAAGATTCAAATATTGCCGATTTAGAATATAAGGTTGAAGAGATTACAAATGCAAAAAAGTTGCTTGAGGAGAAAAATAGCTTATTATTGAATGATGAGAACAAACGTAGAATAGCTTTACAAGGGGAAAATGAGGGTCTTCAACTAAAAATAAGGTAGTTGGAGACTAATTTGCATTCTACCACCATGGAGCTTGAATCCAAAAACATTGAGCTCTACGATTTGAAAACAAAGCGTCCATTTTTTCCACCAAAACTACATTCTCCATAGAATGGAAAAGGAAATGGTTTGCGATAAAACCCAAAACCTATAACTATGACAGAAACCCTGTCTCCCAACACAACAAAAGTGAACACCACAAAGGCGGAAGTGGAGAAGCAAACACCACCAAACCGAGTTCCTATAAAGCGATCGTCGAAAGAATCGGTTCGTAAAAAATCGGTGCCTCAAAAGCCATCGCCCAAAGAACTGACACCTCAAAAGTGATCACCTAAAGAATTGGTGCCTCAAAAGCTAAAAACAAAATGGTTGTGAAGATTCACTTCATGTATACTTTCAGCTTTGTCAATTTTGTAACAATTGAAATTTTTGTTTATAGTTGAAAGGACATATTCCAATGAGGAGCTTTTGTAATTTTTACTGCTATTACGGTTGGGAATTGTGTTGTTAAATAAAGCTTTAATATATAATCCTATTTCACCACTTTATTTTTATTATTTTTTTAATATTTTTTTTAAATTTATTATAGAATGTTAATTTCGAATTTCCTAACCTTGGGATTTTCCCTTAAGCATGTTCATAGGAACAATAAGAATTTGTTTTGTCGATATCCAAAATCGTAGTCACTGTACCAATAAGAATGTAGGACATACCATTCACTCCCTCTTTCCAACAAAACATAAATAGTTTACCTATATCAAGCACCCACCATACCATGTATTGAAATGTGTCTTGTCTGATAGAATGAAAGGTATCATACCCCATGTTTGGTCCAATGTGATCTTTTGTTATTACGTCCCAAATAGCTTTGTTTGAGCTCCTACAAAGAAAAGAAAATATACCATTATTTTATTGTCAATCACATTTCATGTGACACCCATATATTATTAGGATAATAGATGAAGCAATTAACTATAAATCACTAAATTAATGTATCATCAATTACATTGGTTAAAGAACTCAAGCTTCTAGCACTTTACATTGAGTTTGCAAACAACTCAAGCTTCAAGCACTTTAGAGGGCCTACCGATTGCATGTAACTATGTTGTTGTGTGATGCCCAAGATAATGCTGCACATATAGGACAAATGCTTAAAAGTATTTTTTTAACATGCATCCTAGGGAGTGAGGATTAATTCAAAGAAGGGCTCGATCTCCAATCACATAAGTCTCAAGTTACAAGGATACAAGGGAAAGATATTATTCTCACAAATCCTAATGCACATGTTGAGATGCAGAACTAGTCATGACCCTAGGGAAATGTGTTTTGCAATTATGTCTCTCACCAAGATGTCATGCAGTGCCGATGACAATGCACCCCTTGAGGCATATGAATTAGGTTAAAACACGAAGGGGCCTTTTTTTTTCAATTTAGGGTTTCTCCCAAACCCTAATGTGGTCAACATAAGGACAACTAAACAAAATCATCCTCGTCCACACACAGTACCTCTACTGCTTGCAATGCATGTTATGGAAAGATAAGTTTCAAAATCATGGGAGACTCTTAACACATCATTGAAGTGACAAACCTTAAAAACCCTAATGTCAATATATGCAATAAAATATGATGGGTGGAAACATAATGTCAATATCTGCGATAAAATATAATGGGTCGATATAATGTGTGAAGCCTGAGTGGGCACATCAACCGAGTTTAATAGGAAAGGTTGTGGGTAGTTGGAAACAATATCAAAACCCTAATATCCTAGGACGAGTAAAGGGGGACCCAAAATTTTGTATATGTCAAAAAAAATTGCGTGTTGTTGTAGCGGCGCCAACAATTAGCAAACCACTGGTAGAATCCAGTATCTCTAGTTACATCCTTATAATAAATTGAGTTTGGTGTTAATTCAAGGAAGCATCGAATCAAGTGCTTTGGGTACTCCTAGGGATACTTGACCTATAAGAGGTATTCCTTTCCCTGTGTCTCAGCTAGGTCCCATCAGCCATTAAACACCACGTCTAAACTTCACACCTACTGGTAGTTAAGAATGATACAGAAAACAAGGTAGAGGGATTATTGTATTCATAATTTTAAAATAGGTTTTTGGTGTTGCTCTACTACTAGTAGACCTGGAAAGTACTCCTCGCAAAGTCACTTCAATAAATGACAAATCTTACCTTGTTACTAGTGATCCTTGTCAGTACCCCGATGGATTCATTACATCACCTCTCTACGTAGGAATCCTTTCTAAATATTTTACCCTTTATTTAATTTCATTTTCTTTCATATGCACATTAGCACTTATTATTGGGCATTCATTGTGCAAGGGAGGATGTGGGATCCTAACTTATTTTTTGGGAAAGAGAGGTTATTTCCTATACCAAAAAAACTAAAAGATATTTAGTTTAGGTTTTCCCTCATTCTAGGCTTCCATATCTCATCTCCACTTAACAGGTGGACAATGAAAACAAGTCATTTAGATATTTAAGACCATGTTGAGCAAAAGTTTCAGGTCATGGGTATAGTTCTCTCAAAATGATTAGAGTTCCCCTCAAGAAATCAGTTTGTATTTTCCTTTATAATGAGTTAGGGTTTTAATATTAGGCAAAGGTCAGCACGGAAGCTCTTCCTTTCCCTTCTTATTCAAATGCATCTCTTATTCTCATTTTTTTTCTATTTCTGCATTTAATATTGAAGATTTCTTGTTGTATGATTGGGTTAAATGGTTGAAGTAAGTTCTTATGAAAGATCACAAGCATGATTCCATCTTTGGAACATCTTTGGAATTTCATATTAATCATTGAGCTACCTAGATTAGTTTTCTTATTCCCAAGTCTAAATTTTTGGAAGTCCCTTATGGCAAAGAGTAGTAAAATTATGGTATTGTTTATAACATGCTAATGAGCTTCAATCGAGTTTATTCCACTTGAATTAGATCAAAAAAACTTTCCAGTTAATTAAAGAAAAATACCCCATTTCACTATCACTTGATTAGGTTAGGCATTTGATAGATTAACTAGCTCCCTACTTCTCAAAATTCTACATATTAGACTTGAAATTTTCTGCTATTTTTTAGCATGTGTTAACAAGGTTTTTTTGAGTGATTCTACTTGGAATGGAGACCTAAGACATCCTAGTTATTAAAAAAATTTGTCTGATCCGATTTGATTTTATTTTCTTGGTGATTCGGTGAATTATATCTGCCTGTAACAAACTTGTTTCCTGTAGCAGAATACGAAAGCACTCTTCCAGCGTATATATACTTGCCCATATTTACTCAAAAAGGTTGGTTTTTGTCCCTTATGGTTGAATCATGACCCCTAGAATATAAATAAATGGTTTAGGTGGAATAAACACCACATAGGATTTTCCTTTTTACCCATGCAAAACATCTCAGCAAATTGGGTTAATGGAAAATTTTATGAATTGGATAATACAATAATGATTTTCTTGATTGCCACATCCAATGAACTCTATTGATGGATATAGACTCTTTGAAATGTAATGATTGATATTTGTTTAATGATATTTGCTTTATGCAATTAGAATAGTTTTTTCTTCCTTGTATTTTCTCTCTTGCAATAGGTTAAGGTTTCCATTTCGAGCATTTCCATTTCTGCAACTAGTTAGGATTTCATTTCATTACATGCACTCCAGTAAATCATGAAAAAAGGAAGGACACATTTTATGTTGCACATATAGTGCTGATACCTCTTAAATTTGTAAAAAACCTGAGTTGATAATTAAATTTGGTATCCTTGGGAGTTGCAACATTCTTGTTGCAATACTGAGGCTTATCACAAAGGAGCTGAATGACCTCGAAAGTCTCATGGAAGAGAGAATTCAGGTGATTGGTTCCCTTAGTAGATTGTAAGACATCACCTACTTGTACCTTATCACAATTTGTACAGTTTAGGAAATATTCAAAAAGATTTGAGACAATGGATGCCATACTCCCTTTAGTAAACAAATCATGTTATAGAGATTGATGCATATCAGCTAATAGAGTATGCAAATATGTGCTCTGAGAAATATCACTCGAATCAGAGGCTTTCCAAGATGAGATTTCATCAAGCAAGAGATACTGAGAGGATATTGGACCACAGAAACCCTAATTTGACTTGGTTGAGCGGTCTCATCAATATCGTGATAACCTAATGTAACCATTAGCAGAAATTGAAGTGCCTCAACTTCTTGATGAGTCCCAAAGTGTTTCAAAGGTGAATCATCAAATTTTGGTGGTTTTGTCAGTTCAACAAATGGATATGAATGACAATCATCAAAGGCGTGGACGAAAATGTTTTTGGTAGAATGAAAATCATTGAAGCAACCAATTTGATCAGGTTGGGAATCCAACACATAAGGATCTTCTTGGATTAAGAATGAAGATGTATCAAACAAAGGACCATCTTGAATTTTTTGAGATGTAAAGTCTTATTCTTCACCTGTTAAAGACCGCGGATGGGAGAGACTAGGAATAGGAGATTCAACATTCTCATATTTTGATTGTGAAATATCAACCTCACATACATGATTGTAATAAACACCAACATGATAAATATACGAGTTATTTGTAGAAATCGTTGGTGCAGTAGACTCATGAAATAAATTATGGTATAATGGATGAAAAGGTTTAGATGAAGAGTCCTTAGTTTCAACAAAATTTAATTTAGAACTCAAACCCTGGACATTAGAGTGAGCCTTAGGGAGCAATTAACCTCCATGCATATCATTCTCCATGGATCCAATAAGACATTCAACTTTATCTAAGACAAGACAAGACCTAAGTCAATGCCCACAAGTAGATGAAGTTCAGGAATAGATTTAGGAACACATTTAGTGCGCTTGATTTGGGTTTCATATACACGAATAGATGTTACATCAACTTGATCTTCAGTTTCAAATTCAACATGATGTATGAGAGATTCAGAAGTGATACAATTTGGTTCATCTCCCTACAAGAATTCTTCACCATCTAAACTATTTGTGACCAGAAATTCATTAGGTAATGAATCAGAAGGAGGATGAGAAATTTCACAAGCACTAATTTCCTCTTTGGATGTTTGAGGCCTTTCCCAACTCACTAAGATAGTCAACACAAGATTAGGGATAAGATATGGAAAATTTGTAGCTTTTATGTTAACATGATGATCAAATGAATCAATATTTATTTCAGATTGAAGGTGTTGCTGAGAGAAATAAAAAAGACATCAAAATTTCTCACTCAAATACATACAATCAACACCTCTCTCTAGGAATTCACAACAAAGATGAAAAAATCTAGTAGTAAATTATTCTAATGATTCTTTAGGTTTCATTATAAGCTTACTTATCCTTTTAAAAACATCTTTAAAATCATTCCTATCGAAGGCTTTTCGTAGCTTATTGATCAGTTTCTAGAACGAATGGATGGAAGCCACTGGAAATGTGCGGCACCATTCTCAGATGTGACCTTCAAGTGTTAGGGTAAACAATATGCTAATAACATCTTTGCAATGTATTATGTTAGAGTGAGATAACTATAGAAATTGACAAACAAGATAGCCTCCCTTGAGATAAAGTAAGGTACAATTTTTCTTATGTCATATATTTGGTGCTTATCTTTTTTATTATGTCATATATTTAATTTATTTAACATGGTATGTTGCAAGTTGGTGCAATGTTTGATGAATTGCATAATATGAGTATGTGTTCAAATGATTTTGTTCTAAGATGATTGTACTAACATATATGTGTTGAGAGAGTTGACATGTACTTGAATATAGTTGACAGTTGTAGCAATATGTCTAATGACTATGAGTTGACTATGGATTATGACATGATTGTTTGTAACAGTTGATTTCAAATTGATATATACAATTGTCCTGATATTTGGAACATGTGGTTGACATCTGTGAATAGTTGAAGGTAACATGCTAGGTAGTAGCATCACAACGTAACACTTGATGTGTTTATATAAATAATAGTTGGGTGATGTGACAGTACATAGTAAGCCTCGATTGCAACAAGGTAAAAAGGGAAAAGGAAAGGAATTGGACAAAAACTACTTTGGCTATGTTTAGAATCCCTAATTCCAAACGAATGAGTACATTGCATATAGGGAGTCTACTTAACCTTGATTTTGTTTGACATTATGTGGATATGTGCTAGATTCATGAGAATGTACTTGAAATGCATATTAGATAGTCTTTAGTTACAAGTGGATTTGTCAAAGGATTGAAGTCCCTTGAGAGAAGGTGGGGATGTGTTCAATTGCAAGAACCATTCTTGGCTCAACAAGATGAGGTAACTGGTGTATTTTTATTTTTATTTATGCACTAACAATTATGTGTTAATGATCGCAGGATGTCGGGAGTTTCATGGCAAGAGAGGTTTCCATGAAATCTCAAAGAAGGTTAAAGTCTAGCTTTCCTAGGGAACCATGGGCATTGAATAATGACGTCTGTTGTTAGTCTTGTGATTTTGGTATTTCACGATTGTTGTGCTTTATTTTTCATTTTGATTTTGTTTGGCACATAGCTATGCCACTTTGTTGTGGTGTCATATTGCTTTTGGTTTTCATGGTCTTCTTATTGTTGTTTCCATTCTTGCCTTTTATTGTTTTGAGTCTTGGGAATTTCTCAGGAAAGAGGAAAGCTAATGGAGCTTGGGGAGAACTATGTGGTGTCCAACAGGTAATACATGGATGAATCTCAGCGCATGAGTAAGCATTGTGGAAGGTAAGACTATGACATTCGGTTGGACTTGTTGGATCCATAGTGGTAAATGGACGGTGGTAGTACAAACATGTAAAAGGTAATTAGAAGAGGTAAAGTAAATGGATCTGAGATGTTCGATGCCTTGGATAAGTTGGGAACTCTAATTCTCAATGTTGCACATGTTGTGCCGAAATAACGGGGTTCTCCTAACCTAGAACTTATGTTATCTGGTAATTATGTTATGATTGTTGGGTGTAGGAATTGCACTTAAGCAAGCCCCTTCAACACTTAATTGTCAACCCAGGGGTTTCATAAACTTAGAGATGAAGCACAGGTAATGCATAAGTGGTATGAACTTTTCCTATTTCTATTCCTACTTCCCAACTGAAACTTTGCAAAATTAAACAGAAGAAGCTCAAAGGAAATAAACACCAAAGTAATTCTAGTGCTGGCATGTAAAAGAATGCATTTGCAAAGAAATTAAATAAAGGAACTTTCACACTACTGTTAACAATCTTAATTGTTGAAGTGAAACTCTACGTTTATCCTCAGTACAGATGATGGCAGTTTAACAAGTGGGCCCTTGAAAGGATCTTCCTTCTAAATGATTTTCCTTCTCACACTAAGCAGTCCTTCTTGTACTCTTGCAATCTGCTTGCACTAGTGCAGGTACAAAACTTATGTGAGAAGTATAACTTGTACTTATACTGAAGACTTATATTTTCCTGTAGGGGCTCGAAGCCTCAAGGCTTGGAGCACTTTGTTCCTGTAACGACACATTAGTCCTTTTACCAAAACAAAGCTTCCTACACCAAATCTGAAATAATCTTGCACACGAAAAGAATGCTTTAATCGACTCAATCTAAAAAACAGAAGTAAACTCTTAATATGAAAGTAAAGCAAACTTTCTTCAGTCAAAGGGGTTTTGCATGTAAACAAATATAAATCGAAATGGGTCACTATAATATTCAAGATTACTTATAGTCATTTTCCTTAATTTGTGAAGTGCAAATACAAACTGATATACGCAGCAATGTCCTTTTCCATTTCTTGAAGTTATCCTTAATCTTTAAGAATTTGACTTTTAGGATTATAGATTCCTTCTTCAGATGACAAACGCTTGCTTCACAGAAATGGATTAAATCATGTAAAAGGAAAAGAATGAAACATTTTCTGTAAATGAACTAGTGAACCAGGGTGAAAGATCCTATATGCACTAGTGCAGGAAGGATCTCATCTGCACAATCCAAGTGAAAGAAAACTAACTGAAAATTTATATGAAGCAATCTAATTTACTTTCACACAACGGATTCATTCACACTTGATTGCTTTAATGAAATAAATCAAAATTCATAGGCAAGAACAAAGTCAAGATTCAAACCAGACTTTTGTAAATAAATTAAGTTAACACACCTTTAAGATAACAAAGAAAGAGGGTAAACGAGTTGGGTTGGCTGGGCCTTTAGGAACCAACTCGATTCCCGTTTTGGGAAATGAAAACCTTCAGCATGTTTTCAACACATCAATGAAGAGTTATAACACAAAATGTGAAAATCATGGTTCAGTTCCGTGTATTAATTCCAATAAGAAAATATACATTTGAGCTCGAGTCCAGCACAGAAAATTACCAAAGATTACAAAGATCTACTATCGTTGTCACTTGCAAGCTCAGTTCTATATGAAATCTACATTTTATACAACCCTTCAGCCTATGGCCATAACGAAAAATTACATTTGTTCCAAATCAATCCTTCTGGCTAAAACAAAATAACAACCAAAATTACAAAATTATGTCGATGGCTATAATAAGGTGCGGACTATTCGTGGCCATAAACGGATCCCTGGCCATATCCCTAATTGTCCTCCAATTTGAGTTCAACTCCGGATGAACACAACCAAACTGGATGACATGGATCAAGATCTCTGCGTGAAGCGATCGAACTATTACAGAGATCACGGAACAGATAGTTTTTTACGGTGTAGGAATCTACCTGCACCAGATCATGCTACCATAACAATTAATACTTTAGCTTATCAAATACTTCAGGAAAGTAAATATAAGTTACAAGAAATATTAAAAGGAATGAAATCTATTTAAAATGATTATATAAGCACCTAATAAACCTTAAACTTGAAATATGGAGTTTATGTAGGAATAAACACTATTCCTGGACTTGTGCAGGAATGAGGAGGTTTATGTAGAAAAACAAAGGTTAATGATTATGGTTTCGTGGCAGGAAGGGGATAAAAATGGGTCATTTCAGCCTACTAACGTCCATTCATCTCTAAGTTGCTGTGTGACCTCACACAACCTTTTCTTGTTACAAAAGTCCTCACATAGGAAGCGATTTTTCAATCCTACACTTGGATACTGATTCCTGACCTCACTATTTCGTCTTCTTTCCTCGAGGTTTCTTAAGTTGTTTGGTCACCTTATTGAGGCGCTTGTAGCAATTAGAAGCCCGAAACTTCCATATCTTCACTTGACATTTCCGTTCTTTGACCTCTTCTGCCAAATCTATATTGCCTCGCTTCTGCCAAGTCTTCTCCTTCATTACCTAGTTTAATACCTCCAAGTCATGAATTTGTTGCTCGAGCTCTACTATCTGGTTATTCAGATAGAGGGTAGATCTTGTCTTTGTTTCCACCTCATCTGGTGTGAGCACTTTTTGTGCCACTTATTCGAAACATGTACCGTCGTTGCCAAGATAAAATTCATCTTGGCCATCCATTGTCAGCATCATAATATCTCCAAGGGTTTTAGTGCCTGGGGCTTCTAGGTGACTAAGGGTTTCATCCCCCTGTGTTTCTAACTCATCAGGGGTTTCAATGTTGTGTACATCCAACTCCATGGGGGCTTTAATACCCTGTTCCTTCACCTTATCAAGGGCTTCAGTACCCTATTCCTTTGCCTTGTCAGGGGCTTCAGTAACCTGCTCCTTCAATTTGTCAGGGGCTTCAATACCTAGTTCATCAATATTGTCGAGGGATTCAGTACCCTATTCATCAAAATTGTTGAGGGCTTCAGTAACTTGTTGATCAAAATTATCGAGGGCTTCTATGTGTTGCGCCTCGTCATCTACCTGACCTTCTATCGGGTTTTTACTTGCACTTGTTGTCATTATTTTCTTCTTCAATTTATGAATGAAGGCTGACAAGGGTATGTTATCCTCCTTCTCTCCACCTTCTTCACTCCCCACTATGTGAGCTACTGCATCTGCAAGAACCGAGAGGTTATGATCTCCTGGTGAAGCCTGGGGTGTATCATCAATCAAAATATTAGAGCTCCACCAAGCCTAACCTGTCCCCAAAGAGACAGTCCTTCTCCTCGTTCAGGTCTTAGTTGTTCTTCTTTTGTCTAAGGACAAGGTTTCTTCAACAAATTTCTCCTCTATTTTCACCCTTTTGTCCTTACTTTTTGTCTCAGCTTTTTTCTTGTTGCCTAGACTTTTTCCAGGTAACTCCCATGCACATCTTTCCCAAAATTCTTTCTAGAATGCCTCCCAGGTTATTCCCTTAGCCTCTAGCTCCTTCTTGAATAGGATTGCAATGAGCCTGTGATGGTACAGTTTATCTCCAACCTAACGGGCACTCTCATTCTGCACTCCTTTCTCCATTTTCTCTAAACTTCGGAGTAGGTAATAAGGGAAATTGATGCATTTCCGTGATTTAAAATGTAGCACAAAATTCATATGGTACACAATGTTAATGTGTAAGGTCCCTCGCAGGTCAAAAATTTATCTAATATGTACAGGTGGTATCGCCATTTTCCAATCATTGCACTCTGTGGAAGCCCTTTCTTCAAGTTTACTTTGAGCTCTCAATCGACCACAAATCTGCACCATATTTTCCTTTCGATCCTCTCCATTTTGAACCATTTTTCACCCATGGTTGACAAGCCTTTAGCTCGCACTATAGATTCCTCCATGACCTCAAATTCTAGTGATCCTGCTTTAGCTTGGCCTTCCTTGAATGTCCTTGCAAATCCCAGAGCCATGGCCGTATGAAACCCATCAAATTTCTACAAAAAATGGGAGAAATATCGATTCTTGCAATAGTGCAAGACTCCCTCGATACTCAGTCGTCTACTCTATCTCCTTCATAGATGATGGTTCGTGTCTCACAAGTGCCATCTATGTGTTGAATTCACCTCAATTCTCTGTTACAGCCTTGGAAAGATTTCACACTGTGGAGTGCAAGGGAGCTGCCGAAAATTTTATAATGGAGATCTGGTTGTTCCACCATCTTGTTGATTCCTTCCATCCAATCACATTCAATCATTGAAATCTCCCCTTCGGGACGGATGCACACATACCAATCTGCTATGGCAGGTAATGGTAATTAGAGGATGCTGAAATTTTCATGGTCACGGTGTAATGGTTGTGGGGGATCAGATTATGAGGTAAGGCTATCATGAGCGAGTGATGGAGGATATTTTCAATGGAGGTGCATGTAGGTTTTTAGGTGGGTCTCTACTATCCCTCATTGCTTCATAATTCACATAAGTTGTACTTCGGTACTCATTAAAAAGACTAGACTTTAGAACCTAAAATATCTTGCACTCAAATGATTTCTCCCTAAATTAGTAAATGATAAAACAAAGTTTTAACCAACATTTAAATAATACAATGCTATGATCTATCATTTTGGTAGTTATTCACTAGCTGCAACAAAAATGTAAATTTCTCAATAAACATTCTACATCAAGTTCTTTTGTACTATGTTTAAACAATTCTTTGCACTGTCTTTGTGTGCCTGCATTAATCGTGCTTGGACTAATCCTAACTGCACTGCAACATGCTTGCACTAAGCGTGCTTGCACTATAGTGTGCTTGCACTGAACCGACCTTCACCAATCATGTGTATCCCTACACCAGAGATTTTTGTAGCATCGGAGAAAGAGGGGATAATAATAAAAAATTCTGATAGAACTGAGTTCTTTGGCTGGACTTTTTTTAATTTCTTGAATATACAAGAGATGTTTTATTCACCATTGTTTGGTGTTTCTTGAGCATGCCTTTTGATCTAACTATATCAGATACTAAAATCGATCCACGAGGGAACAAAGAAGTGGGAACGGGTAATTTTTAGAATGGGAAGGAATGTCATAACAGGGATTCCAAGGATAATACTACCAAGGGGGATAAATGAGAATGGGATGTGGGAAAAAATTTCAAGGGGAAAAGACGGATTTTACGAAATCGGATAGGGATAATTATGTTAGAAGAAAAAGGAGGGTAATTCATTATGGGATTTAGAAAATAAAAATAACGGGAATTACGAAACAGGAAAATAGAAGAAAGGAAAAATTTTATCTTCAAGGTCTACCTGCATTGGGGCTAGAAAAAGTAATTGCAGTGGGAATTAAGCATTCCTTGGGTAAAAAGTTCCATGCTAGTTGACTCAAACTTGGGTAAGGGTTGGGTTCCTTGAACCTGCTCTTCTTGGGGACAACCATCATATCTAAAAATCAAGTAACATTCCATTTTTATTGAAATTTCAATCTTCCTGCGAGCATGTTGCTTTTGAGGTTGATCCTTCTGCAATCATGTCAGTCAACTAATTTTCATAATTACAAGAAAAAAATTGTACTTTTTATTTTTTTCATTTTTTTTATTATCCAATGAGGAAAAGAAAGAAAGAACCAAATATTCAACAGGTTGGTGTTGCCACCTACCAACTCCTTTTCATATTATTGTTGGACTTGCTACATAAAATCTCCTTTAGTAAGGGGCTGAAAATACACATTCAATGTATGCCCATTTACGAGGAACACAAAATTCCATCCATCAATAGTTTTAATTTTTACCACTCCATTTTGAAACACTTTGACCACCTCATAAGGTCCCATCTAGCATGTATGGAATTTCCCTTTGAAATATTTGAATCTAGAATCGTAAAGGAGTACCCAATCACCTAGTTGAAATTGCTTCTTTGGGATAGACTTGTCATGCCACTTCTTGCGCTATTGTTGAACCAAGATGTTCTGCTGAACAACATCCCTTCAGAATTAATCTAACTCATTCAACTGTAGAACATGTTGATGTTGTTCTTCAGAGAGATCTAGCTCCAATTGGACTGCAATCATGAAGTACACTAGCTGGCACATCGCTTGACATACTGTTTGGCATCCTTGAACAAGGAGCGAAAAAAATAGCCAACTCATAAAACTTTGTATGCAGTCTGCTTATCGATGAAGTGACCTCCGCAAGGTTCATCATGGGTAGATTTTGAAATATCAAACACTTCATCCTCTCTTACACATCTACGGATAATAAGATCTTGTCCAGTGTAAAAGAGGTCTCCTTGAATCCAGGAATATGCAGCACTTTTCTGTATGATATTCCACTTTTCACGAGCGGATAAGTGAGGTGGTATTTTTCTAGTGACTAAATAGTTAGCTATGTGAACAAAACATGGGGATTTTGTCGACACAACAAAAAGACGTTCATCAGGAAAATCATCATCAACAAGAATTTCTTCATTAGATTTATTTAATCTTGAAAGATAATCTGCTACTACGTTAGATTTTCCCAGTCTATCAAAAATGGTAATATTAAATTCCTGTAACAATAATAACCACCTAGTCACTCTACTGTTATCCAATGGTTTATTCATCAAATATATTATTGCAGAATGGTCATTATGCACAAAGACTTCATATCCTATAATAGAACGTATAAATTTATTAATGGAAAAAAGACAACTAAAAACTCTTTCTCAATAATAGTATAATTTAGTTCAGTAGGTAACAAGTTTTTACTAATGAAATAAATAACATAAGATTGTTTTTCTTCTTCTTGTCCTAAAGCTGCGCCAATAGCAGTATCAGAGAATCAGAGGAAATATGAAATGGCAGGAACCAGTTTGGTCCTCTCAAAACTGGGGCCTGACTTAGTTTTTCCTTCAATGTCTCAAAGGATAGTTGGCAAGCTGTGGACCAAGAAAACTCACTATCTTTAGCCAAAAGCGGGGTAGCTATCCTTGAGAAATTCACAATGCATCTCCTATAGTAGCTCGCATTTCCTAGAAAACCTCTCACTTCCCTTTGAGTTTTGGGTATAGGAAGAATCAAAATAATTTCTATTTTTGCAAGGTCAACCTAGATACCTTTGTTAGAAATAAGATGGCCAAGAGCCACTCCCACCTCACATTAATCTACATTTTTTGTCATTCAAGGCAAGATGAGCTTCTTTGCAATGAAGAAGCACTTTTTCTAGATTTTTGAGGGCTTCCAAAAATGAATCACTAAACACGGAAAGGTCATCCATATAGATTTCCACACACTCAAGGTCAGCAAATATGGCCAAGTCTGCCCTTTGAAAGGTAGTCATGGTATTACATAGCCCAAAGGATCCAGGTGGATATTGGTGGCCAGCTGCAAATTCCACTTGAACCCCACCATTGCTTCTTTCAGTTTTTCAGCTTCCTTAATTGTAGCATAGTTTAATATTTTTAGCCGTTTTTCGGGTCCTAAATTTCCAGAGCCATTTTGAGGCCCTAAGTGACGTTTTTTTCGAAATCTAGCGCCAACAATTTTTAATCCAAACTCTTGTTTTTTGTCGTAGTCCTTGGAGAGATCTTTCCAATGGGTTACCATGTGCGTCAAACACAGACAATATGACCAAGTCGCGACCTTGGGAAGTTGGCTATCCAACTCACCCCAACGAGGCCCATAAACTCTTGGTGTTACATCTCCTCGGGTTAGGGTTTTGGTTGTTTAGGGTATGCTATTATTGTTCAATAATAAAAGGGCACTTGAGCCTCATTGTAAGGCAGTTCAGAGGCATGTAGCTGCCACATCTCTTCTCAGAGATAAGCTACCATCACCCTAGCTGGTTTATTTCCTTTTTTGTTTGTAAGCATATTTCAATATTTTACATTAATGAAATGAAGCTTTATTTCCGCTACATCTCTGTGTTTATGGTTATCTTTGTGATTTGTTGCGTTGCTGTTTAAATCTGGATCACCAAAGGGAAGCACTCAGTAAGAAAATTTACCCCATGGACATGTAAAAGTGGTTTTGTCTTAATCCTCGAGTGCAATCTGTATCTGGTTATAACCGCTAAAGCCATCTAGAAAAGAAAATTACTTCTTACCAGCAAGGGTATTGAGTACCTAGTCGATGAAAGGAAGGGAGAAGTACTCATTGAGAGTGTCTTTGTTCAATTCTATGTAGTCAATAAAGATGCGCCATATCCCATCTTTTTTTGGGAGTAATACCAATGGAGAGCCCCACCTGCTGTCAGGAATAGGATAGATAAAATCAACATCCAGGAGGTTTTGCAATTCTTCCTTTACAACATCTCTTAGACCTGGATTCATACGCCTTTGGGGTTGTCAGACAGGTCAGGCTTCATCTTGAATATAGATATGGTGTGTACAAGTTTAAGGATGGATGCCTTTCATGTCTTTATAGCCCCATGCAAATGCATCAAGATGGTTTCGCAAAAAATTCACAAGCTACTCTTGTTGGGATGAATTCATGTCTGAACTGATATGAAAGGATTTTCCTGGACTAATCTCAACAAGAGTGGTATCAGGCTCAAGCGTAAGTAGAGGCGTTGCTAGAGATGGTGGTAAGGGAGGTAAAGAGTCATGACATTCCTGAAAATATAGACTAAAAATCCGACTCAATGACTCAAAATTCGGCATGCTTTCTAGATTGTTCAGAAAGTCTTGAATCACGTCCTCTTATGAGAACTCAACGTTCTGATGTATCAAGGAAACAGGCTGAGTCTCCTCATCACTACTGTAATCTAACGATAAATTGTCTCAGAGCTCCTGAATGGATCTAGTAGGTGGATATAAGGTGACCTTCTTCCTAGAATCTCCATGGGAAATATACAAGTCCCTAGAACGACATTGAATATAATCATCGGTCGTAGCAACGCATGGTCACCCCAAGATCAAGGGACGTCCTCCCACAAGATTTTTTGGCTGAAGCATAATGAAGTTTGCAGGGTATTCCAAAGAGTATAAAGAAACGACCACATCATCCAACACCCCTTTTGGCTTGATTTTATATCTATCTTCTAGTTCAAGCACAATGGGAGTAGGATGAATATGGACCAATCTAAGTTGATCCATGGTTTTATTGGTCATAAAATAAATGGCTACCCACAAGTCTATAAATACATTGGAGACAAGGACATCACCTATCTGAACAGAGACAACAGGGTTTCTGTGGTCGGTATATTTCTCCATGTGCATACATCCCATCATTAACTATGCTTCTCTACCAACAAATTGAATGGTTTGTGGTTGTAATCTTCTCCTTCCTAGCTTCTTGAGACAAAGTTCCCTAATAATTTTTGTGCAAATGGGGATCTCTTTAATAGCTTGGAGCAAATGTACATTTATGAAAAGGTTTCTAAGCTAAGAGGCCAAAATAGACTCAGGAATGGGGTCATTCTTCTCCACAACTAACCTCTCTAGATAGGGAGGTGAGCTAGAAGAAGATGGAAAGGGCTCAAAAGGTATGGGGATAGGCTGGATGGTGACATATTTTTCAGAATGGTCAGCAGTTTCCTCCTCACCTTTCTTGTTGATAATCGCGTTAGGTTGCTTTTGATTTTCTGAAGTTAATATCTTCCCCGATCTCAATTGGAGATCATTTACTCCAACTAGCATGGACTGATATTTGGATGAGGAAAGCGGGTTTATAGAGTGGATCATTTGTACCACTTTGTTATTGGGGTTGGGTAAAGGTTGGGTAGGCAACTAAGTAGGTAGAAACGATGGAGGTAAAGGAATTGGTGGAATTGGTTGACTCAACTGAGGTAATGATCGTTGTGGCATTAGGTAAGGTGCATATGTAGGTGGGTATGACTCAATAGGTGCAAGATAGGAATGGTGTGAATGGTTTCTCCCTCTCCATCCTTGTTGCCAAGATTGGGAGGGTTTTTCATAGTGATATTGTTTCCCATCCTACCAATGTTGAGAGAGAATAGTGTTAGGATAGAAATATGGAAGTACATTATAACTAAAACAATGCGTGGAGGTTCAAGAGCCATACCTACACTTACCTGAGGCCAGTTTCTTTGTGCTCCCATAGCATGCAATGATTTAGATTCAGGTTGTCCTCCTTCGAGTACAACTCTCATCCTAGGTATGGAAGGACATTTTTCCATGGTTCTCTATATAAATTACACATTTATTAGTTCCTTTAACATCGAGAGGACATTCTCTTAAAAGATGTTTTTTTCTAAATCTTGGACAAAAAATAGACAATGACTCTTGTTCCTCTACAAATTTTTGGTGAAACTTCAAAGAGTCTATTTATTTACTAAAAGTATTCATTATTTCAATTTTCATATTGTCCATTTTGTTTTCTAATCCAAAAATCACAGCATCAGTAGATTCGGTTTTCTTATTTCTCTTCTGAATTATTTTACCAGATCTATATTGGTTCCTCAAGAATTTCCTGCACAAGGCACAGATTTGGTCAAAAGATTTCTAAGCAATATCCCCTTGTCCTAACAGATTTATATTATTCCTAGCATCATCAGTAATCCCATGCAAAAAAAAGGTTCTAATGGTACTTAAATAAAATTTTTGCTTTGACCTTTGGAGGATCTACACGAATCTCTCCAAGTAGTCCTCTAGAGTCCTATCATCATTTTTCACAATAGTAAAGATTTCATCTTGAATATCTCTAGTTTTAAAATATTCCTGATACTTTGACAAGAACACTCTCTTCATTTGATCCCAAGAAGATATGGTGTTCCTCGTAGACCCATGAACCAGCAAAGTGCTGCATCCCTGAGAGTTGCAGGAAACAACTTTAACTTCTACACATCAGATGAATAATTATAAATTCTACACAAAATATCAAACTCAAATAAGAAAGAGACTAGGTGTTTATGTACCTTACCATAGAAATTAGGAGGAGCTGATGGCGAAATATTTTTCATTTGTACTTGTGTATCAAGATCCACAATTGGGAATCCAAAAGTTGATTGTTCCTCATTTACCTCATTTTCACTAGTTCCTTCTAAATGGTCTTCCTAATTTGCCATTATTGCTTCTCCACATGAGCGTTCTCAATAGGCTGAGAAAGCTAACGATGGGTTTCAATAGTCCCCTTCTTTCCTTTTGTGGGTTGTATCACACCTGGACTGCTGCTACCAGAGCCCAAGTAGATTGTTCTTGCGTGATGAGTCTAGGTTTGTTTGGAATTTTTGCCTACAAAAGAAGTCCCAATATGATATTTTCTTTCAGATTTATCAGTATTTCTTTGGGGCCTAGTGGGATTCGCACCCCTACCTCTTTTAGGCATTCATTTAAAAAAATGACACAACAAAATTCCAATAAAATGCTGCAGGTCAAAAAAATAACTAAACACCTAGAAATTCCTTCAAGCAATAGAAGCACTCTGCAGGGAAAAAGTAATAGCAGACTCACCCCTATTGCAAAAATGGAAAATTCTTTCCAATTCAAATTGCCTCCCCGGAGACGACGCCAAAATGTTGGGTGTAGGAATTGCACTTAACCATGCTCCTTCAACGCTTAATTGTCAACCTGGGGGTTTCGTAAACTTAGAGATGAAGCACAGGTAATACCAGAAGTGGTATGAAATTTTCCTATTTCTATTCCTACTTCTCAATTGAAACTTTTCAGAATTAAGTAGAAAAATCTCAAAGGCAATTAACACCAAAGAAATTCTAGTGCTGGAATGTAAAAGAATTCACTTGTAAAGAAATCAAATAAAGGAACTTTTACACTGCTATAAATAATCATATTTACTAAATTGAAACTCTATGTTTATCTTTAGTATAGACGATGACAGTTTAACATGTGGGCCCTTGAAAAGTTTTGCCTTCTAAATGATTTTCCTTCTCACACTAAGCGGCCATTCCTATACTCTTGCAATCTTCTTGCAGTAGTGCAGGTACAGAACTTATGTGAGAAATATAACTTGCACTTATACTGAAGAATTATATTTTCCTATAGGGGCTCTAAGCCTCAAGTCTTGGAGCACTCTGTTCCTGTAACAAGACACTAGTCCTTGTACCGGAAAAAAGCTTCCTACACCAAATATTCCAATTTTCTTTTGGGAAAATAAAAGAGCATGTTAACTATAAAAAGAATTGCAAATGCGAGTAGAATCTGAAATAATCTTGCACACAAAAAGAATGCTTTAATCGACTGAATCTCAAAAATAGAAATAAACTCTTAAGGTGAAAGTAAAGAAAACTTTCTTCAGTCAAAGGGGTTTTGCATGTAAACGAATATAACTCGAAATGGTTCAATATAATATTCCAGATTACTTCTAATATTTTTCCTTAATTCTTGAAGTGAAAATACAAACTGAGATATGTAGATATCCTAAAGTTATCCTTAATCTTTAAGAATTTAACTTCTAGTATTAAAGACACCCTCTTCAGATTGAAAACGCTTGCTTCACAGAAATGGATTAAATCATGTAAAAGGAAAAGAATGAAACATTTATTGTAAATGAACTAGCGAACCAAGGTGAAAGATCCTGCATGAACTAGTGCAGGAAGGATCTCATCTGCACAATCCAAGCAAAAGAAAACCATCAGAAAAATTATATGAAGCAATTTAATTTAAATTCCACACAACGGATACATTCACACATGACTATTTTAATGAAATAAATCAAAATTCATAGGCAAGCATGAAGTCAAGATTCAAACCACGCTTCTATAAATAAATGAATTTAACACACCTTTAAGATAACAAACCAAGAGGGTAAACGAGCTGGGTTGGCTGGGTCCTAGCAAACCAACTCGTTTCCCGTTTTAGGAAACCAAAACCTTCAGCACATTATCAACACATCAATGAAGAATTATAACACAGAGTGAGAAAATCATGGTGCAGTTCCTTGTATTAATTATGATAAGAATGTATACATCTGAGCTCGAGTCCAACCCAGAACAAGGGTGACAAAAAAATTACAAATAAACCAGAAAATACAATGACCTGCTACCACCATCACTTGGTAGCTTAGTTTTATTTGAAATCTCCATTTTATACAACCCTTGGGCCTGTGGCCATCACCAAAAATTATAGTCCATCCAAATCAAGCCTTCTGGCTCAAACAAAATAACAACCAAAATTACAAAATTAAGACAATGGCTATAATAAGGTGCGAACTATTCGTGGCCATAGACTGATCCATGACCATATCCCTGATTTTCCTCTGCTTTGAGTTCAACTCTAGATGACCGCAACCAAACTGGACGACGTGGACCAAGATCCCCACGTGAAGTGATCGAACTATTACAAAGATCATAGAATAGATAGTTGCTGGCAGTACATGAATCTACCTGCACTAGATCAAGCTAGCATAACAATTAATACTTTAGCTTATCAAATACTTGAGGAAAGTAAACATAACTTACAAGAAATATTTAAAGGCACGAAATCTATTTAAAATGATTAATTAAGTGCTTAATAAACATTAAACATAAAATATGGAGTTTATGTAGGAATAGACAGTATTCTTGGACTAGTGCGAGAATGAGGAGCTTTATGTAGAAAAACAGAGGTTAATGATTGTGGTTTTGTGATAGGAAGGGGATAAAAATGGGGCATTTCAGCCTATCAATAATGATCATAATTATTCTGATGATTATATATCTATACATGTATATATCTATTTATGTTGTTGTCTAACAAGATGATGATTGTTTTATGCTAATAACTATATATGTATTTATCTATCTATCTATGTCACTGTCTGACAAGGTCATCAGGAATCGTCCTTGTGGAGGAATGATTTCTCACACAAGCGAATTGCATAAATAGGTTCTTGGTCTTATGCGGAATCAATTGAGAATGGTAGTCACGAAAAATATATGAGGTCAGTATCATGTGAATATGAATTTATATTGTATCCTTGTATTATGTCTTTTTTTATGTTATAACAGGTAATGTGGAAGGATACATCAACGAAATGAAGGTAGTGTGGTCCACAACATACTGGGACAAGCATAGATATGAAACTCAGAGCAAGGTTTCTTGGTAGACACAGTGTCCTTTCGGATGTGAGTTGCTATTATTGTGCATATGTTGTATATGTTGTACATGTTACATCTATGATGTTGTGTGTGTTACATAGTAATTTGTCACTGCCTTCATACCAGTCTTCCTATTGTTCATGAGTCCAAATCATTCATGCTCATGCTCTATGATGTTGCCAAATGACCCACTTTGCCAAAGTTTTTCCATCATTGCAACTATTGTAAAAATAAGCGCACTGATGAGTGCTCCAAAACAGACCGAACGCGCTGCCATTGCGGAAGTACACGTGATTGCCGCGATGGTCGAATTTCATGAGACAACGCGACTCTTTCTTATATTTGCTCGCGATGACATGGCCTTCTCTGTTATGTTGTAGCGATTTCAGTGCTCCAGCACAGTTATGTACTCGCGATGATCCAGTCTGGGCAAGCTTGTTCTAACAGCCGGCCTTCCAGATGACTCCAGACCTAGTTGTTGGCCTTGTATATGTCGCCCCCCTTCTCTGGCATGTCTGTTTCGTCATTTGAGCCACCTTCCTTGGAGATAAGTTCATCTTCCCACCATTCATAGAGACTCCTCCTCTTATTTAAGCCTCCACCATTGCTATGAGCGGCTAGTTTGGAATTCATAGTGTTTGGAGTGTTGCTAATAGTATGTGAGCTTGATAGGTAGCTGGTGTGACAAGTGTGGGATTGTTAGAGAGCTTAAGGAAGGTTGTGAAGTGCTTTCATCTTGTGTAAACTTGTGAGTGGGAGAGTTTTGTCTTGGGAGATCTACCTTCAAGGGTGAATGCTTGAGGAATTTGCTGGCTGGACCCTCTTGAGAAGGATTTGATGTCAGAACTATGGTTGTATTCTTCTTTGTTTATCAATAATAGAAGACTATCATTATGGTTCCACTCTTATTGTCTTTATGATGGTGTTTGAGTTATATCCTTTCTGACTGATATATAGTTTCATCTATTGGATTTTATGCTTGCGTTTGTATCATTCTTTCGATGTGTAGGTGTCCGTTCACGAAGATCATGGGGATTGTGACCAGCCGGAGCAAAGGAACGGGAGCGATGACTCTTCTATAAGTACTAGCGTTGGAATCTAGGTAGGCCTTGATAATCGGTCTTTAATTTGCAATTAGGAACCTGCGTGTTAGCGTTGTTTGATTGTTGCTAGACCCCATTTGGGCTAGTAGGGATCGCCTCTGTCCGCAGAGGGGATTTACCTCCACAACAATTTGGCGACTCCACTGGGGAGTTTACCTTGTTGTTTGATTTCTAAACTTTAGACGGAGCCTAAAGCACGGCCAGGTAGCCTTTGAAACGCTATTGCTTTGCATTAGCGAAGTAGATCAATGCCACTTCAGTCAATGTCTGGTTTCGTTTACGAACTGAACAGCTTGGAGCTGGCTTTTGTCCTTTTTGTTCATTCTTTCCTTGAGCTTGTTTTTGGTCTCCTTTCAAAGTTTGGGGATTAGTTCTCTATTTCCTGGTTTCCTGGTTTGGTCTAGGAGGTGCCTTGTTTGTTTAAAAATTCACTGTCTTGGTTTGGGATTTTTTGGCTTGATTGTGGTTGTTTTTGAGCATCATCGCGGTTTATAATTAAACGGTCATGCTGTCATCACGTAGCCCTTTCTGTGACCTCCTGTTCATCCCGTTAATACACCAAACAGTCGTGACGGTTCTGTAAAATGGACCATCGCGGGTAAGGCGTGTACTTCCGCGCTGACATCGCATTGTTGCTACGCGTAGTTTTTTATCAACGCATTGTTGTTGTGTATCACCCGTGCTGATTCCTGTAGAATTGAATTTCTTCAATTCTTCCTCTTGAACCTGTTGGTCTTGTTATCCCCTGCAGTTCTCACTTGGTTTATGACTTGTTTCTCACTGTCTGGATATTGAAACACTCTCTTGTGAGTTTTGTTGAGTGAATCTTGCCTTTTTGCTTTGTAACCTAGTTTTATTATTCCAAGTTTGTTGGATCAACTTTGCTTGGTTACTAGTTTGAAAAGGTTCGTTTACTGCTTGCTATTGGTTTGATTGAGCCTTCCTCTTTGCTTGCTTTTGCTTGGTTGTTTAAGTGATCATTGTTGAACCAATCTTGACATTGTTTCGATTTCTTTTCACTACCCGGACACAGATCACAATTGTTTGGGGTCAACTGGTTTTTCACATTTGTTTGTTATTATTTCTCGATGTTTGTTTAATGCACTTTTCCATCAACAAAAAAAATTCTCTTTTGCTTTGTACTAGTTAATGAGAATTAGAAGCTTTTCATTTTGATTAGTGATTAGTGATATCAAAGAAAAGTTTGTTGATTTCCATTAGCTGCATTAGGGAAGTTATTTGTTATTTTGCGATCATTTCGTTTGCGTGAAAATCCTCAAACACTCTTGTAACTAGCATTCATCAAATGGAATGACATATTTTGCAATATAGTTTGCATTTAGGCAATTTTGAGAGATTTCATACGGTAAGGCCTGAAAACAAAAACCTAAAACAAGATGAACTGAATGAACCTAAAACAAGATGAACTGAATGAACCTAAAAACGAATTGGAACATAACGCTCAGTGTTTAGAGGTCTAGGTTAGAGACGTGCTCCGACGTCGTTAAACCTAGTCACTTTTGTCTCACTTAAGGTTGGTTGATTCCTCCTTTCCTGACGCAATAGTGGTCTAGCACGGATTTGAGCTCCCACGTACCATCGAGTATATGGGGAGACCCCACTAGGTTATCATCCTTTATCCATAGGAAGTCGTCTCTGCTGCCTTACAAGCCATAACGCACCGAACACAGCATTCGGGAAGATTGACTGCCGTATGGAAAGTCCTTGGTTTTCATATGACTGCCAAGGTGTATATGCAGTTTTACGGATTTGTTTGGTAAACCTTTTTGCCTAGCTCTCCAGAGTAGTCACTTTCATTCCTTTTCGGACTCTCTAAAATAAAAGTTCCATCTTAGCACTTGTCACTGCAGGCTCATTAAATACTCGAAGGTGCCTAGAGTCATCCTTTTGTCCTTTTCTCGACTCTTAAAAAATGAAAATGTCAAGTTATGTCGTTGCGTCTTAAAATTTATTCGACCGCGATTAACATTTACTCAGTTAGATCTTTTTTGCGTTAGTTTGGGTAGGGTTCTTCCTCGTTTTTGATGGTAACTTTTCCGGAGTTTACCAACCCAGGCATCCCCTCTGATGGGAATCCTCGTCATTTCCCTCCTTTTGGAAATGTTGGTGCTCCTTACATGGCAACGTTGTCCCTTCCTGGGTTAACTGTTGGGTTTCCTATTCGGTTGTTCTCAACCTCTCTGGTCCCTACCATCTCAACTGCTGGTCAATCAGTTCCTCCACCTGAACAACATCATGTCGATTCTAAGGTGGACCTCTCCCCTTCTTCGCATGTTTCTATGTCCTCGTCTTCTACGTCACCTGGTGAAAGTCTGGATTCAAGTAACCAGGTGGCTAAGAAGAAGAAGAAGAAGACGAAGAAGAAGAAGTCTCATCAGCGAGAGGCTAAAAGTGCAGTGACTGCTCCAAATCCAACTCAAGTCGAGCCTCCTTCTGCTCCTCCGTGGAAGGTCAAATTTCCTTGCAGATTGTGCAAGGATGACCACCTTCTTCGTGATTGTCCTAGCATTTCTAGGATCCTTGAAGTATGGTCTCGCGATCCAACTCGTCCCTCATCATCCTCTAAAGTTCATGGCGATTCCATCCTATCAACTAGCAACATGCAGAAGAAAGGAAAGAGTCGAATCCCCTGTAGACTATGTGAGGGCAATCATCCCCTTCACCTTTGTCCGCTCATGGATAAAGCTTCTGCTGTTTTGGAAAGTCTTACAGCTTCTTCACCCCAACTTCCTGTTGGTTATCAGAAGCTCTCTTCTAACCCCCTCCCTGTGGACAAAGAGATCGACTTAGATTCTTCTCTTGTCCGTCCTCCTCCTTCCGAACTTGGCTGTGCCAAGCCCGCTCCAGACCAACCACTAGTCGGAGAGAGTATCGACTTGAGTTCACCACCCTTCGATCACTCTGTTTCGGAAGAGCATCATGCCCGTGTTCTTCTCGTCTCCTCAGATTCTCCTGAGTCCAGAAATGACTATCCTATCCCAACTGCTCCTGAAAGTCCTTCTTCGATTCCTATAGAGCATGGGGGTAACCATACGATTCCCCCACAAAGTAGTTTGGCCATCTCCTTTGACTGGAGTCACCTGACTGCTTTTCACCTTCCATCCCATGTGCCTTTCCAGATTACAGTACTTGCCTATGATAAGGCAATACCTGGCACTGTTTTGGATGAAGGTGTGTCTGTCAGTCTTATGCCGTCCACTACTTGGCAAGGTTTAGGTTCCCCGTAGCTTGGGCCGGTCACACAGAATCTGTTAGCATTTGACAGGGGAACCAATCAACCTCTAGGGGTCCTCCCGAAATTTCCTATTACTTTGGGAGGCAAAATTGTCTATATGGACGTGCTGGTTGTCCAAGGTGCTTTAGATTTCAGTCTTCTCCTTGGCCGTGACTATGTTTATGCCATGGGGGTCCTTGTTTCTTCACTTTTCCGTGTGGTTGGCTTTCCACACAACGGAAGAATCGTGACTATAGATCAATTATCGTTCTTTAGTCCCTCGGTGCCTCCTGCGCAGCTGCCACCCCCTCCTGGTTTTTACCCACTGGTTGTGTCTGCCCCACCACAGGTCAACTACGTGGCTACCTACCCCGTGCCTATACCCCATGATGATGCCGTCGTGCATAATGTCCTGGGGGCATTGGGTCCTGACTTCCAAGATGTTGTCCTTCCAGTGGGAGTGCCATTCTTGGAAGTGACGACTTCCTGTTCATTATGATGAAGTTCGGTCGGAGCATAGTTCGCTTTCCTACGTCAAGCTCCTTAAAAAATGAAACTGGGTCTGGTGGAGCACAGTTCCTTGTCTTGTGTCAAGCTCGTTAAAAAATGAAACAACGGTTATGAGGATAGTTCTTTCACTGTGTCAACCTCATTAAAAAATGAAACAACTCCTTTCCAAATCGAGTCTTTGATTAAGATCTCGTAAAATCCAAGTCGAGTCTTTCCAAGATCTCGAATGTGAACCTTCATTCCATCCAACTCATCGAATGCAATGAAGCTTGGGGGGCATGTACCTCGTTTTGCGTCATTATGCTGGGGGCATGCGAACTCATAACAAGCATAGTTTTTCATTTCAAGCTTGTGTAAACATGAAACCGAATCCAAGCAGAGTTCTCCATGGTTCAAGCTTGTGTAAAAATGAACTCATACCTGATTTACATCTCGTGATTGCCTTTTGTCCGATATATTCTGCTAGATGAGCCTTGGTTGTTTCATTCCATTGCCACCATCTCTTTGGTTGATCATATGCTTTCACTTGATTGTTTATCCTTTCTTGAGGGACCACAGTTATGAGTGGTTTTGTTAGCCAGCCTCTTGACCATTATATGTTTTGAGCAGTTCCACCTTTGTCGGAACCAGTTGCTGCCCTTTATACCACTCGTTCCTCCAGGACGAGTCACCTTTAAGCTCTTTTCTGACTCATAAAATATGAAAAGATTGCCGAGTATTTTTCCCTTTTTGACTCGTTAAAGAGAATAAAAATAGAGTTCTGCTTTTAGCTCTTTTCTGACCGTCTAAATATGAAAATATTGCCGAGTTATTCCTCTCGACTCGTTAAATGCAAATGAGAGGCGGTCGTCTTTAAACTCTTTTCCGACCGTTTAAAGACGAAAAGATTGTCGGACCCTTGTCGCTTCAGGCTCGTTAGCAGTTATGAAATGACGTGATTACGATCGCTTTTTTACCTTTTCAGGTCGAAGTCACTAATCATGAAAAGTACTCCTCGATCGTACTGGTCGGGCAGTTATTTCGAGCATCATTTTATACTTTTTCGGGCTCGAGAGACACAACTTTACGAAAAAGGACCCCCTTGGAGTTTCCTTTTCTGTTGTCTTTTCAGACTCTCTAAACAGGAAAATACGCCAAGTTCTTCCTTTGTCAGACTCGTTAAAACTTAGTGACATCGGATTCTGTCGAAATGATGCCTTTCAAGCATATGCTATCCCCGTCAAGCTTGTCACCAAAAAATAACTGGGGCACTCGCTAGCAATGGTGGGGAAAACGGAACCACAATCATTGTCGTGTCGGCAGTATGTCGCTCTTGAACATGGCACTTGT
The DNA here is from genome assembly GCA_031772625.1 of Pinus tabuliformis. Lineage (NCBI taxonomy): Eukaryota > Viridiplantae > Streptophyta > Pinopsida > Pinales > Pinaceae > Pinus > Pinus tabuliformis. Next base: position 353,479,617 of record CM062817.1, read on the forward strand.
CTGCATTCGTGTCTGGGTGGGGACATCTCATCTTGTTTTTTACACTTGCTTCCATGGGTTTGGGTTATCCTGTATGACCTCTCATCTACTCATTGCCTTGTCACCATGACCCCTGATCATTTAACGTCAAATACTGCCAAGTCCACTGTCGTTCCGTCGATATGTTCAAGAGAAGTTGACCTCTGCAGAATACTCAACCTCCCTGTGATACCTCACACAAAAAATTTTATCCTTCTCTGTCTCGTGTCGACAATGTGGGAAACATTATGGCCCACCTTCGATCAAGGTCACTTCTTGTCGACTTCAGCTCATTATCCAGGCAGTTGACCTAGAGACTCCCTTCAGGTGCCTTGGAGCCTGCATGCCTCAATGGCAGTTTCTTCGTGTTCGATGCGAGTTTTTCATCATTGGCCTCTGATCGAATGATTTTGCGGGTGTTTGAAGCCAGCTCACTGATTCGCATACCGTAGATTGTACCTATAGTACCTTGACGACCATTGTCATTATTGGTGGTACCTCTCGCGTCTGTTAACAATTTTCATCATTGACTAGTAATCAGACGATGTTCTTGCATGTTCGACTTCAACTCATATATTCGCATGCTTGGACTTGTACTTTGCTCGGGTCGAGATGTAGTGAAAGACCCTGGATTTTGTCTGTTGAGGTCCAGGTTGCGATTTTGTGGATTATTATGATCATTACATGACTCGTTGATGGATGGCTGCGACCATACCTGCGTCTTCATGGATGGTTGCAACCATACCTTTATTATCATCATGGTCTCATTAGCTGGGTGGCTGCGTCCATACCACAGACCCATTTCGTATGTCTTTTGGATGGCTACGCCCATGCCTAGACTACATGTAATTGATTGTCAGAGATATCAGTTTTACTTGCGTGCAGGTTCTTCCCGGTGGTGTTCCAGTTCAGTCAGTTTCGTAAAGAATTTCACCCTTCCCACTCTCTCGGGCTTCATGCTTTAGGGGGAATCTGTTACACAGTAATTTGTCACTGCCTTCATACCAGTCTTCCTACTGTGTCATGAGTCCAAATCATTCATGCTCATGCTCTCTGATGTTGCCAAATGACCCACTTTGCCAAAGTTTTTCCATCATCGCGACTATTGTAAAAATAAGCACGCTGATGAGTGCTCCAAAATAGACAAAACGCGCTGCCATCGAGGAAGTACATGTGATTCCCACGATGGTTGAATTTCATGAGACAACGCGACTCTTTCTTATATTTGATCGCGATGACATGGCCTTCTCTATTATGTGGTAGAGATGTCAGCGCTCCAGCACAGTTATGTACTCGCGATGATCCAGTCTGGGCGAGTTTGTTCTAACAGTCGGCCTTCCAGATGACTCCAGACCTGGTTGTTGGCCTTGTATATGTCACCCCCCTTCTCTGGCATGTTTGTTTCGTCATTTGAGCCACCTTCCTTGGAGATAAGCCCATCTTCCCACCATTCATGGAGATTCCTTCACTTATTTAAGCCTCCACCATTGCTATGAGTGGCTAGTTTGGAATTCATAGTGTTTGGAGTGTTGCTGATAGTGTGTGAGCTTGATAGGTAGCTGGTGTGACAAGTGTGGGATTGTTAGAGAGCTTAATGAAGGTTGTGAAGTGTTTTCATCTTGTGTAAACTTGTGAGTGAGAGATTTTTGTCTTGGGAGATCTACCTTCAAGGGTGAATGCTTGAGGAACTTTCTGGCTGGACCCTCTTGAGAAGGATTTGACGTCAGAACTATGGTTGTATTCTTCTTTGTTTATCAATAATAGACGACTATCATTATGGTTCCACTCTTATTGTCTTTATGATGGTGTTTGAGTTATATCCTTTCTGACTGATATATAGTTGCATCTATTGGATTTTATGCTTGTGTTTGTATCGTTATTTGCATGTGCAGGTGTCCGTTCACGAGGATCGTGGGGATTGTGACCAGCCGGAGCAAAGGAACGGGAGCGACGACTCTTCTACAAGTAGTAGTGTTGGAATCCAGGTAGACCTTGATAATCGGTCTTTAATTTGCAATTAGGAACCTGCGTGTTAGCGTTGTTTGATTGTTGCTAGACCCCATTTGGGCTAGTAGGGATCGCCTCTGTCCGCAGAGGGGATTTACCTCCACAACAGTGTGTATCTAGTGTTGTGTATACATAGTGTGTGTACATGTTGTTTATGCAATGTTATGTAGAAGATGGTACAGATAGTGTTGTGTGAATATTGCATATGCAGTAATGGGTATAGATGTTGGTATGTACATGAAGGATATGCAGAGTTGTGTGGATATGGTGTTGTGCACGTGTTGGATATGCAATGTTGTGTACAGATGATTCTATCTACATGTTGGATATGTAGTGAAATGTACATATGGTATTCTATGCATGTTGTACATATGTTACTATGTACATATGGTGTTGTGTGCATGATTGTATGAGGGCTTTTGTGAGCATGTGGTGCCAGGTACATGTTTTACATGTCGTGATGTGTGCATGTGGGGTTGTGTACATGTCGTGCATATGATGCTATGTACATGTGGTGTCGTAGACATCTCATGCATATGGTATGATGTATTTGTGGTATTGTGTACTTGTTGTATAGGTGGTGCAGTGTACATGTGGCCTTGTGTACATGTTGTGTAGGTGGTGTCGTGTACATGTGATGTTGTGCACATATTGTGCAGGTGGTTGCAGTATATAGGTGGTACTATGTACATGTGGTACATATGGCACTGGTGTAGATGCATGTATTTCATGGTGTTGTATGACGTGTGTGGTTGTATGTCTATGAAGCAGATTATCTGTATGTGCACATGGTTGAGGAGAAGGAACTGCATGTTTTTCGGGTGTGGAAACCAATCTGAAGTGTGTATAGAATAAGGACAATGGTAGAAGCTAAGGATTCATGAAAGGATAAATATCCACATTGTATTTAAGTTTTATTATGAATGAGATTTATGACTATGGTATATGTTGATTATATGTGATCTATGATTCTATTTTAGGATGGTTACATGTGATTTAGGATGTTGATCTTTGATAGTTGTGTTTTGAGCTAACCATATGTGATATGTTTATACATGATGATTTTTCAAATATGCTAATTTGACTTGTGATAGGAAGTAAATGGGATTGCAAGTATACCTTATTGATGAGCTACCAATGAGGTATGATTTGAGGTTATTTCAATTTATTGAATCTAATGGAAATTATGTGCTTGGAATAAGAATGATTGAACATGCCAGGTTGGGTGGTTGAATCAACTGTAAGTATTAGCAGAAATAGTGAAAGAAATTGGAACATGTAGCAGTATGTTGGTAAAGCACTTCAGGAGCAGGGCCATTGTGGGACACTGGTACCTAATATGGTCCATTGATTTCCATGAGCATGATATGATCGATATGATGATTTTGAGGCAGGTATATGCCTTGGTTTTGTATCTTCCTATACGAGGAAGCCTTACCAAGGGATCAATCACCCGGGCTAGGAGATACTGGGGAACCTGGAAGGACAGTGACTGCATGAAAGGGTGTGGCCAGATTTCCTAAGGGACTGTGTAGAATTGAAGCGTAGGTCACGGATATATTTGTTTTGGTCATTAGAATTTCCAAAGGGAATTAGATACAAATTGGCAGTGTGCCTTGGAATAATGAGCAGGTAAATGTTCACTGAGAGGAAAAGTGGCATAGGATTAGAGCGATAGACATTGGATGTAGTTTTGACTATGACAGTGGATTCTTGACTTCCTAGGAAGGAGGTGTATCCTGGTTCTACTTTTGAGGGTGGAGGTGTGATCCTCTGGATTTCCTTGTTGATTGATATGGGCATCATATCCTTTTATCTGTTGGTTTAGCAAATGGGCATATGTGTATATGTCATTATTGTAAATAACGTAATGAGTTGAGCTATAAAGCTCGAGTATGTGGTATGGTTATTATATTTTCATGTTTTCTGGATGTTTTTCTTTTGAGCAGGTCTTTCATTATAAATACTGCAACGAGTTAAGTTATAAAGCTCCACGGGAAGTATATTTTCTTTTCACCAGTCTTGTTGAGGTCACGGTGTGGTTTAACACTGAGGACGATGCTCCCCAAGGGGAAGCATTCTGTAACAACCTTAGCGAAAATTTACTGTAATAAAAGTTAATATAGGCAAAATAAGACCACAGGTAAGGGTCATGTATTCCAATATGAATGTTGGGCAAGGATATCCTAATGGGCATCACTAGATGTGTGTCTTGGCTAAGGAAATTGGCAAAGGTAAAGGAAAAGACATTAAAAAAAAAAAAAGACATTTTGGCACATCTATTTATCAAAATAAAGGAAATTATGAGAAAATTAAAATGAAAGGTCACATGTTGCATGTGAGGAGGAAATTGAAGGAATTTAATGGAAAATAAATAAATTGGAAGCCTCATTAATAAAATGGCTTTTGAGGGTTAGTTGGTAGACTTGGCCAGTTCAACCTTTTATCAATTCAAGCTTGGAGCTCTCTCATTATTCTCTCTCTGTCACACTCTTGGTCACTTAGAGTTTTCTTGGATCACTCTAGTTTGGAGCAAAGAAAAGAAGAAGAAGCAAGGATCAAGGAAAGGAAAGAAGGATTGAGTAGCTTCAAAAGGAATACTTGTGGGTAAACTTTGTATGTTTGATTTCCTAGCTGGTTTTTACATGTACGGATTTGCATGTTGTTGTATGGTTCTCTTGCTATTAGTGGCATGGTTTTGTCGGGTTATGACAGTGGAGTTTAGCGTAGCCTAGCCTTTTTCTGGGTGTCATGGTATGCTGGGATGTTTATTTCATTTTATGAGCTTTTTCTTTCCAGATGCATTTCAAAATCCAGGGTGGATGTGGTCTCAAGATTCATTCCTAGAGTCCTATGAACCCCTTGAGCAGTTTTAGAGGGATACACAGTAAATCTTGAGGGAGCAATATCAGTTTAGGACCTAGTGATCTCGTTTTGGATTGTGGTAAATCCTAAGAGATAAGGAGACAAAAAATTCCTTAAGGATAGCGGTGGATTCCAAATGGAATTCGAAGTTTCATTTGGTTGTGATCAGAGCACTGGTTTTGGTGTGCTCATGGTCTGATGATGGTGGAGGTGGTTTAACCTCTGGATTCCCTTGGTTGTTCTTAGATTGGTTGTTCTATGAGATCCCACATTCATTCTTGCAATATGGCATGGGGGTGACTGGCTAAAAGAGAGATTTGGTTCAACCATGTCTATGGTCGGGTGGTACATGGAAGTCTTGAACTTGGTCAGATTTTCCTAGGATTAGTAAAGGCTAAGTTCTCTCACTTTTTCACTGATTTATATGTGGCTTTAATGGTTGTCATATATTTGATATTTATATGGTTTTATGCTAGTTATAAGCATGGTTGAATGACTGGTTTATGTCATGTTTATTTCATATATTTACTTGTAACGATTAAATGGATGGATTCAAGACCTAATTGATGATGTAGTAGTTCAATGGAAAAGGAGGTGATCCTTCTTGTTATGTTTCATAAGTTGTTTCAATCATTTGTGCCCTGTCTTGTATCCTAGACCTGTAGGTTGCAATGATGCCAAGTGTTTGACATAATTTTAGTCTCAAACAGGATGCTCAGGCCTAGCACTAAGCGCGATTTTTGATTGATTAGCATTTTTATCATTTTTTAATGAATTCTAGAAGTTACAACAAGCTTTTGGTAGAGGCCAGGATTTTGGGCTAGAAAAGTGGCTTAAATCTCGACGTCACTAGCACAGAACTAGCAATTTTAGTCCACAATTGCTGGCATGTAGGCCTGTGAGAGAGACTTTGGGTTTTTGGTCACTCCCTTGCCCATAGCATGAGAGCAACTATGGCCTAAGAGCTGTTGAATAGAAGTGGGATCCAAGGACATGTTGTCTAAGTTGTTTACCTATCTCTTGAGGGTTCCATTGATGATGTTGGATGATTGTATGTGATGTTCCATCGATTCCACTTACTTAAGGTGACATAGGAGGTAGAATATGATCATAGTAGCATATCTCCTCATGTTTACTCCACTTGGCATGGTTACTTTGCGTAGACCTGGGAAGGGGTGTTACAGAATCTAATGCTTACAGCTTAAGAAGACAATGATGAATGAAACATTGCAAACAAAGGAAATGAGATTGTTGAGGCCATGGAGCACCCTTTAAGGCTTTCTTTGAATAAACCCATGTATTTTTTGCTACAAATCATAACATAAATGAATTTGTGGATGCTCAGGAAAGACCAAATGCATCATACATCAACCTCACATGAGGAAAAATAAGGATGATAACAATACATAAGAAGTAAACAAGACATATTACAACGAATCAACGAGATGGAATCACCCTAATCTTTTCATTGATCTTCATGGAAATTTCACATAACATTTTTTGTTGAATTTCTTTTTCTCTTTACTCCTCCTAAATATAGTTCTCATACTTTTGTTTTCTCCCTACTCTAATTGTCCAAGAATTAGTTACAAAATCAATTTGTTGACAGTTACATAATTGTCTTTTCCCTTTCTACAAACATCATTTCTTTTATATCCTTCACTCCTTTTCTTTTTAAAAGGAATAAACCTTCTCTTTTTTCAAAGTTAGCATTTAGGATTTTAATTTAGTTCTCATTACATTCAAATAAATTTTAATTGTAGATAAATGAGAACATAATCAACCATTCCAATTATGCATGGCTGGAGACAAATGATGGATCTATATGGTGCATGGCTCTCTCTTTCATACTTATGTCTCTGTCGACAAAAACCACACATGGCTCTTGAAAATAAAATATTGCATACGAGACAACACATAGTGGTTTGTGGAATTAAGGAGGAGTGGTGTCCGAATGATTTTGGAGAGTTGATCCGTTAGTAAGTTGTCTGCATAATTAGTTTCCTAGGACCACCTTTAATGTTATTTCTCATGCATTTTATGTTGTCGGGATTTCAAGGAATTGAGGCACTAGTACTATGAACCATTTTTTTTGTTAGGAATCTGTAAGATGTATAAATTTTGAATTCTTGCTAACCTTTTTAATTAAAGCATAAAATCAATTTCTCTAGCATTAGCACACACTTGGATCCTTGAACACCAATAAAACTATGAATATCTCCTCTTTACTGTGTTCTGGAGAACTGGTTATTTTCCGTTGAGGTGATTTGATTTCACCCCCACAACGTATCAAAATAATATTTGTAGGCATGTCAAGGTCAATGGATTCAGGGAAATTTGTTGCCGTTATCACAAGAATTCATGATTTTATTTACTCCATCTATTAAGGCCAACATTGCTACCACCATCCATTGTGAGAGCTCTTCCCTTCCATCCTTGCATGTTGAGGAAATTGCATCCAATTGATCACCGAATGAGAAGAAAGCTTAGCTGACTTGAAAACCGCATAGAGTGATTGCTCTCTTTGTCCATAATACTCACTAACAAGCTCAGGACCATTGAGTATAAGCATGTTAATCCCTATTTGTAGTATGTTTCTACAAAAAGACGGCCTTGAAAGAACTAGTTAAATATATGAAACCGAACCCAATTTTTAGAAATTTCTCATGGTGAAATCAATTTGGACCCCTCTGCAAAAAACCCAAATCACATATTTTTGAAACCTTTCCTTGTTTGCCCACAATAAGCACCCGGAATTCACTCCTTGGGGTCACCTGCGAAAACTAGTTTGTACAGTGATTGATTTACACTTTAACGTTTTCTCCAGGTATCGATTTCACAAATAAGAGAACTATACATGATTTTATCAACTCAACGATTGTGTTTTTTTTAAATGATGCTTTCACAATTTTACAATATAGTTACGAACACAATCTTCTCCAATTCTCTAAACGGTACTATATTTCAGGAAACCCCATATTATGAGAAAGAAAATCTACATCACATAGCCTTTTACCCATGGGTACTTCAATGAAAATAAAACCCAAATTCCTGGAGAAATACTGGTATGGTCTAGTATTGAGATTCTTATTGAAACCAAAGACTCTAATTGCTTTACCTCTCACGTTTAAAAGGTTAGCATTGACTTGCAGCTTAGAGGTATTCAAGCTTAATACATTTTGAGACATTAAGATATATTTTGGTGCTTTGTATGAGGAGTAAACTTAGTGGATGCTTTTTCAAATGTTTCCCCATATTTTTAATTCAAGACAAGGCTCGTTCTTCAAATGTTATGTATTAGCATCCATATAGAATAGCTCAGTCTTATGAAGGAACATTATCATGAATGAGAGGTTGCCTTATGTTTTGGACTTCTCATGTTGTTTATAACCAACCCAACCTTCAATTCTCTTGGTTACCTATAATGCATATTAATCCTCTTTTGACATTCTTTGAGGTAACTCCCGGGCCTAGCCATTTGTGAAAAATGATGTTAGGACAAAAATCTTTTACGGAGTTCTTTAAATGTGTCATTCCAGTTAATGACTTCATAACAATGAGATAGTATTTTTTGACCAAACAATGCAAAGTATTCATAACCTTGAGATGTATTAAAATATCATTCTATCTAACAACTCTCTTATATATTGAGTATTTGACAAATATCTTGTATTTACTTCATCTCCCTCAAGTGAATGAACTTGAATTTGAAAAAACTTTCAGAAACTTTGTAACAACCCTGGTGAATATTCCATGTAATAAAGTTAAAAACAATAACCACGGTCGATGGGACACTTATTCCAAGTTGAATGTTGGGGAAGACAACCTAGGGGGTGTTCATTTGGTTGTTTATGGCTAATGCATGAAAAGGCAAAAATGAATTTTTGCCACATTTATTTATGAAAATAATGGAAATTAGGAGAAAAATGAGGTGAAAGTTCAAAGGTTGCATGTGAGGAGGAAAATGAAGAAAATAGAGGCCTCATTCCTAAAAAGGCTTATGAGGATCATGTTGAGAATGAAACAAGATGATGGAGCTTAGTGGAAAGGAGTCGCCTTCACTAAATGGGCCCGCAGGAAAATTATGGCGCAAAGTCTATTTTTAGACATATGGATCATGGTCTATGAGTTGCAGGATGTTGTTTATGGATGATTGGTCATGTTGGGAAAAATATATGGACTTCTATTTCTGGTTCATAGCGGAGTGATCAAAGTCTATTTTTAGACTGCCGAGTTAAAAATAGAAAAGTCAAATATTATTGTCTCATAATAATATTTAGACTATAAACATTATCTTATCCTCTTGGAGCACTTCAGTTTGAGCTACAGATGTGGCACATGCAGCTGTCAGAAGGAAATACGCTTTTCTTATGGGTCAGTTGAGCTATTGCATGCAGGACTTCAGTTAGAACTCATGTGGTTGAGTTTGGTGGAGTTGGATTGTGGAGTTGATGGAGTTGTGTTCAATTTGACTTGGTTAAACTAGTTGTAATTAGTCTAACTGCAAATAGACTAGTGATGAGTGATGTGAATTAATTGATTGAATTAATTCACTAATTATTAACTCATAATGCAACTGAAGAATACATCAGTTAACTCAGTGCATGTACAATTCAATGGAGACAGGTGTTAGAGGTTGAGATTGCTATTAGTTGTGACTATAGTTGTGCATGAGATCTTTCACAATCAATGGATTGAGTATGCCCATGATGATTGCCCAGTATATGTCCAGTATTATAGCTTGTGCTCATGTGATTTTCAGTGTGAGTGATTTTCACATGGTATTGTGCAATAGAGGCAAGCAAAGCAGTGGAGAATATTTGAACCTGTGACTTGTTAGGATCTGAGCTAGTTTTGTGTGTAACAGGTGGAGATAGTGTTGGATACTTGTGAGGAGTATTGTACTATGTAATGTTACATGTTCTCAATCATTAATATATAGATAGTGTGGGGTTTTCAACTGTAAGCTTTCCCCGGGTTACATACTGTGTTAATGTGTGCATATGATTGATGTTTCATTGTTTTTGATGCTGCTAAATTGATGATCAACGTAGAGAAGGTTATGTATTATGCATGTATTCCACAATAGTGTATAATCGGGATAATCTATATTGAATAAGTGTTTATTATTCAAAATTTCCACATGGTATCAAAGTTGTTGATCATCAGATCTACTATTCAGGAAGTGTTTACATTCTATTTCTTCAGGCAGAGTCTGTAATCGGGCCAGGTAGCCTCTGGATTCATCCTTCCTTTGGAAGGTGACATATCTGGTAAAAGCCCATACAATCAATATCTGTACGCGAAATTCTTTGTTCTCACGAATCTTAGATTAGAGGCGGTTGAGTTTGGAGCTGGTGGAATTCGAATTTGCAGCAGCGTTTTCTTGGTATCAACGTGGCAATGTCTTTCAACGGATTTAGATTAGAGTATGCTCTTGAGGGCAGCTCAAACTATTTTTCATGGAAGGACAGGATGGAGGCAGCGTTGGATGATAATGGGCTGAAGGATTTCATAGAGGCTGATGTCTCATAGCCTACTGCTGTTGCGCAGGTTGATGCTTGGCAAAAGAAGAGAACAAAGTGTCGAAGGATTCTGTTGGAGGGTGTGAAGGATCACATTGTATCCAGCCTGCATGGTAAGGCTTCCCCATACTTGATGTGGAAAGCGTTGACAAATATATTGCAAATCAAGAGTGATCAGAGGAAGCTGGCACTCAAGGACAAACTCAGAAACATCAAATGTGAAAAGGGAGACAATATGCCCAAGTATCTCACGAAGTTCACTCAGTGTCGGGATGAGCTGGGAAGTGTGGGGGTGACTGTCAATGATGAGGACTTAGTGAGCTTGGCTCTCCTTGGTCTTCCGAAGAGTTGGTATTCCTATCAGGACTCTGTCAATGGTCGGGAGAAATTGCCAGGATCGGAGAGACTTTGGTTAGATCTTGTGCAGGAGGAGATCAGGTGGAATACCAGGGACAGATCTTCATCAAAGGTACCTGATTAAGAAAATTGCGCTTTGGCTGCCAAAGCAAAGAAGGGGAAGAACAATAAAGCTTCTTAGTCTGGTGCGAAAGGCAAGAAGCAGGACATGTCCAAATTGAAGTGTTTTCACTGTCACCAGCACGAACACTATGCCACTAATTTTCTGTAGAAGAAGAAGAACAAGCAAGCTGCTGGATCTGCAGCAAGAGAGGCTCTAGCCTTGTAGTTTGAGCTTGATTTTTCATTGATCACATGCTTGGTTTCAAGTGTGATCGGATTGGTGTGGTTCCTGGATAGTGGTGCGTCTTTTCACATGACAGGAGATCGAGATTTGCTTTCTAATCTGGAGGACAAAGATCTTGGAGTGCACATCGAGATGGGCAATGATGGCAGATACAGTGCGACCGGTATCGGTACCATTTCCTTTGAGAGGGAGTCTGGTAAACCCTTCGTATTGAAGGAATTGATGGATGCTCCAGGGTTGAAGAAGAATCTTATCTTTGCGGCGATGTTAGAAGACAAGGGATATGATGTTTTTTTCAGCAAGGGAAAGGCTTTCCTGCGTAGCAAGACAACTGGAGAAATCCGGAAGATAGGGGTTCGAGTGAGGAACCTTTATCAGTTGCATGTAGAGGGATGCGTAGCAATGGTATGCAAGGTAGAAGGATTGGTGACCCAAGATGATGGTGAGCTGTGGCATGGGAGATTGGGTCACCTTCACCATGGAGCCTTGAAGATACTACAGCAGATCACTACAGGGCTTCCTAAAGGAATTCTTGTGCAGTAGATCAGTGTAAGGGGTGTACTTTGGGAAAATTTGTGAAAACCGCCTTTCACGAGAAGGATAGTCGCGCCGCAACAATCCTTGAGAGAATTCACAAAGACGTGTGTGGACCTTTCTCAGTAGCTTCGATAGCAAAACACAGGTATTATGTGATCTTTGTTGATGATTTCTCTCGTAAGTGCTAGATATTCTTCATGCAGAAGAAGAGCGAGAGATACTCAAAGTTCTGTGAGTTCCAAGCACTGGTAAAGAAGGAGTCAGGGAAGAAGGTGAAGGCTGTTAGGAGCGATAATGGTGGTGAATACATCTCTGGCGAGTTCAAGGGTTTCTGCAAAGCAGAAGGGATTCGAAGAGAGCTCATAGCTCCCCATAACCCACAGCAGAACGAGTTGCTGAGCGGAAGAACAGAACAATCGTGGGTGCTGCACGGGCGATGTTGCATGATCAGGGCCTACCCCTTCACTTGTGGGTGAAAGCATGAAATACAACATTTTATGTGCAGAACCATTGTCCTCACAGGATACTTGGCATCAGTACACTCGAGGAGGCTTATTCTGGTAAGAAGCCTCATCTTTCTCATTTGAGGATTTTTGGTGCTAACAATTACATGCATGTGACAAAGGATGCCAGGAAAAAATTGGAGCCGATCGCAGAGGTTGGGATATTTGTGGGGTACACTGATATGCCCCACAACTATCGTGTGTATTTTCCGGGTAGTGGTAGGACTGTTGTGCGACGGGATATAAATTTCAGGAGGAGAAAGCCATGAAGTGTTCACTTGAGAGGGAGCTACACTTGCATGCAGATGAGGAGATATTAGTTCCTAAGGATGAGCTTCAAGATGTGGATCAGCCACAGGACGAAGTTCATGGAGTGGAAGAGACCACTCATGCAGCACCAACCATCAGAGGGCGAAAGCGCTTGACATAAGCTGAGCAAATGTGTTGTGACTGAGCCATCCTCTTTTGAGGAAGTTGTGGAGGATCCCGCATGGGTAGATGCTATGGTGGAAGAGTATGATTCGATTTTCAGAAAGAGTGCATGGGAGATTGGTCCTAGACTGGAAGGAAAATCAGTGGTGGGTTCGAGATGGATCTACAAAGTTAAGCAGGCAGCTGATGGGAGTGTGGAGAAGTAAAAGGTAATATTTGTTGCCCAAGGCTTCTCACAGATAGAGGGGAACGATTATGAGGAGACCTTTGCACATGTCGCAAGGTATTCTTCCATATGGAGGATTCTTACTCTCTCAGCGCAGATGGGGTGGCACATTCATCAGATGGATGTGAAGACTACGTTCCTCAATGGAGTAATTTAGGAGGAGGTGTAGATTGAGCAGCCTGAAGGTTTTGAGATCTTCAGCAACGAGTCGCATGTGTGCAGGCTCAAGAGAGCGTTGTATGGGTTGAAACAAGCACCACATGCTTGGTACACACAGATAGACAGTTATTTCACTGGACTTGTATTCTCCAAGAGTGAGGTGGATCCTAATCTATACCAGATTGTGGTGGAGTTTAAGTTGCTTATCATAGTACTTTGTGTAGATTATTTGATTATAATGGGTGATGAGCTGTTGATACTTTCATGCAAGGATGATCTTGCTAAGGAGTTTGAGATGAAGGGCTTGGGCCTCCTTCATTATTTCTTGGGATTGGAAATTTGGCAACGTAGTGGTGGACTATTTGTTTCTCAGGGTAAGTATGCTCGAGAGATACTAGAGAAGTTTAACATGCATGGCTGCAAGCCTATTGATACTCCTGTTCCTGGAGGTTGGAGGAAGGAAGATGCCACTTCGGCAGAAGAAGTGGATGCCACTATTTATCGACAATTGGTGGGGTCACTTATGTATCTGGTCAATACAAGACCCGATATATGCTATGCTGTTAACCATCTTTCACAAGCTATGGCTAAGCCAAACAAGCTCTTCTGGAAGGCAGGCAAGCATGTATTGGGTTATTTGAGAGGCACATCGGGATATGGATTGTGGTACAGACAGGAGGATGAGGTGAAGCTATGTGGCTTCACGGATGCAGATTGGGCAAGGAGCCCAACGGACAGAAAGATCACATCCGGAGGGGTCTTCTATATCAGGTCGACAATAGTTTCTTGGTACAGCAGGAAACAGAGATCTGTGGCACTCAGTTGCTATAGACATTTTTGTGCCTAACAGCATGAAGCATGAAATGTCAATAATCTGAGGGATCCAAAGTCCCTAAACATGTTGTTCTTACCCCTAGAGGAACAAGGTCAGCAAACCACAGCACTGAAAATCAGTTCTCCACCTGAAAACACTCAAAAAGAAGCTGTTTCTGGATCATGTCAGCTGCTCCACTGAGCATCTGCGTTGAATGTCAACTGCTCCACTCTGTACCTGCACTGATTGTCAAAACTAATGAAGGCTACCTGCGCTGGGCGAGATTGGCCAAATGGCACAGTCATTGTGCAAGGTGTCAACTGCCCAGGAAGCTTCCAAACTGACACTTGGGTCAAGGAATTCGCCTTGTGATGAGTAAGAGGGTCTTGATCTCCAAGTGGAAGCAAGAATCTCCAAGTGGACTCAAGAACTGAAGATTAACTAAAGTGGGAGAGGACACTAGTCAGCTTCATGCCAGCCTCAAGCTGACTCATCCTTTCTCCAAATCTCCTATATATAGAGCTCTCTCATGAGGTCTAAGGAGGCTGGAATTTTGTGCAAGTAAGGAAGTGCTGTTGGTTTGTGTATAGAACTATTGGGTGGTTGCTTGAAGGAGGTGAAGAGGAGATTTATTTCTACTGGGAGGTGTTGCTGGATTGGGCCTCTTATGGTTGTAACCCTCTCAGAACTTTACTTCTTCCATTAATAAAGTATTTGAGGTTCTTCTATATGCATGTGTCTTTATGGTGAATAGATGCTTGTATATTTGATTTATGCTAATCCCTGAATCGATTATGGATGTATGCTTCTTGCAGTTTCCTTTTCTTGTGCTTTTACAGGATCTTTCTGTAGCTGGGTCGGTGAAAGAGCAAGGAGCTAGGAGCAAGCAACAAGGAGTGAAGACTGGATCGACTATTAAGCGCAAGATAACGGTTAGTAGATCATCCTTCTCTTCTCTCTCTCATCTCATAAAGAAGTAATCTTGAATAGCTTTGCATTCAGTTGTTGCTGAGGTACTATCACCCTTAGAGTGGGATAGGGTCATTCCGTATTGGATACTTTTCCCAACAACAAATTGGCAACTCCGCTGGGGATCGTATCTTGTTGGTTGTTTGTGTTTTTTGCTATTCATTTCATAAACAAAGGGAGTACCGAATCGAACTGTATTTGGATCTCTCAAATACAAAGTAGAGGGCAGCTACTCTAGCTCAGTTTCTGGGCAAGTTTATGATTTGAAGAGCTGATCCACAAGGACTCTAATAAGCTCTTAGTGATAGCTTTTCATCCTCCTTTCCATCCCTTAGTGTGTCCTTGACTGATAGCTTCTGATTTGAGCAAAAACTGTGAATTTTTGAGCAATCTGTGACCCGGAAACCAAGAGAGACGAAAGTCTCGTTCTTCAGTGCAGGCTGTACAAAGGCTGTCTGCATTTCAGCGCAGTTCCCGAAGGGGCTACTTGCGCTGAAGGTCAAACAGGAAGTGTTCCACCTGCGCTGGACCAGTGTTGCCTTGTGCTGCTGGGGTTTCTTGCTGTGTCTTGCCTTGTTTTCACTCTTGTTTTTGCTGTTTGTTGCCAGTCAGTAGGCCTGTCTGAAACCAACTTTCCTTGTCACTATTCCGCCTCAGTTGTATAAAGAAACTGTGTTTGTTCTTTGCGTATTTCTTATACATTTACAGTTTCCCATAACGAAAAGTGAACTAGTCTTGCTGTGACCTCTTAGATCTAGACCTGTGATAAAGTGTCGTTTTGATCTTAAGAGTTAGTTTATTTGCTGTTCATAGCTGATTGAGCTTTTGCTTTCATCATTTGGTTTGAGTTTATATATTTCTAGTGTCGAAACAAGTAAATCTTAAGGTGTCTTTTGATTTTGGACAAGCTTGTTTGCTTTCACTTGAAATTGAATTCAAAGTTATACAACAGCTTTCTTTTTGCATTTCACCAACATTAAGAAAGAGAAAAGAAATACTTGCATTGTGCATGTGCATTATGACAGTTTGCATGTTGATTTAAGGAAAATGCATTAGTGTGTGCTCTATGATCTGTGTGAAAAGGCGTTATCTTTCTTTTCCCTCAGTAGTTAAGGTTTTCAAAGTTGAAAGATTGAAAAGCTTGCTTATCATCTTAGACTGCATTTAGGAGTGTTATTATACATCTCGTGGTGATCCGTAAAGGCAAACTGCTAAACAAGATCAACCTCAAAATAAATTGAATTTACATAACAACGCATTGAAACATAACGCAAACATCTAGAGGTCTAAGCTAGAGACGTGTTCCGGCGTCGTTAAACGTGATATCCTAGCGTTGAGTGGTTGGGTGATTCCTCCACGGTGAAGCGATAAGTATCAATACGGACTTGTGCTCCCACGTACCGTCGCATATATATTGGGAGACCCCTATAGGAATAAAGCCTTTATCCAATAGGAAACCATGTCGGCCGCCCTACTGATCGCAATGCAGTGAACACAGCATTCACGAAGATCGACCACCCGTACCGTAAAACGTATTCTGTGGTTTTGCGAAAAGTTTGGCACACCCTCTGCCTAGAACTCCAGAGCAGTTTCTTTTTGGCCTTTTTCAAACTCTATAACTAAAAAAGTCCATCCGAGCATTTGTCACTTCGGGCTCGTTAAAACATCGAAGGAGACTAGAGTCATCTTTAGCTTTTTCTCGACTCTTAAAAAGTGAAAAAGCAAGTTGTGTCTAAGCGTCGTTATAAAATTTATTTTAAACGGAACATAATCACCTCCTATTCCCGCGTTGATCTTAAGTTGAGAACATGGAACGCCCCAACCAAGGAACTCCACATGATGGAAGTCCTAGTCCATTCTCCTCTTGGGGAGAAGTTGGTGCGCCCCACATGGCCACATTGTCGCTTCCAGGACTGACAATTGGCCTGCCTATTTGGCTATTCTCAACTAATGTAGTTCAGGCCACCATGGTTCCTGAACAGTCGAGTCAACAGTCAGACCAGTCAAGAGCTGCCCACCAGCCTTCTACTTCTTATAACTCTTCCTCCAATCCTTCATCTTCGCAGGGTAGAGCCGGCAAAAGCCAAGCTCCCATGGAGAAGAAGGAGAAGAAGAAGAAGGAGCCTAAGGCGACTGGGGGCAAGCAAAAGACATCTGACAAAAACCCACACACAACACAGACCGGGCCTAAATCGCCATGTGTCATATGTAGAGGAGACCACTTCCATAGAGATTGTCCCTGTATTCCCCGGATACTAAGGGACTGGTCACCTCGTTTGCACAATTCGGGGGCATCAACCTCTGATAACCATGTTGATTGTGTACCGTCAACCAGCGAAAGTGAAGGTTCAAGACAAAGAGGGGGAGTAAGATCCCCCTGCAGACTGTGTGAAGGCGGTCACGCCATCCACAGTTGTCCCTTCTTAGACGAAGCGAAGAGAGTTTTGGAAGATCGTCCGGTTTCACCGGTAATACTTCCTCCTGGATACAAAAAACTCGTGCCGAGTCCTTTGTTGGTTGAAAACACATCTGGCCTGCTCAAGTGGTCAGCTGAAGCGTTAGTCATTGAAAATGAACCTACTGAATCCAGACCAGACGAAAGTCTAGAGGTCGATACGGCAGTTGACCCAGTTCTTCCTTCAGAGGTTTCATCCTCAAATGACACCGTCACTGAAGATTCATCTTCAAATGACACCCTCACTGAAGAGAATAAGGATGACACCATCCAGATTCTTTTCATCAACACAGATTCTGATGAGCATCAGGGCAATGCGTCCATTCCTTTATCGCAGGAAGGAACATCGTCAGGATCGTATCCGACCGCGTATTCGGTCCCACCACCAAGCAACCTGGTTGTGTCCTTTGATTGGAACCAACTAGGAAGACCCCGGTTACCAGCCAGTATACCATTCAGAATCATAGTCCAAATCTACAGAATGGTAATGGCTGGAACTATCATTGATGAAGGGGCATCTGTGAGTATCCTTTCCTCTATTGCTTGGAAAGCACTGGGTTCTCCAGAGCTTTTGCCTGAGATGAGAAATCTCTCGGGTTTTGATAAAGGAACCAGTCGACCATTAGGAATCCTCCCCAATGTGCCTGTTACATTGAAAGGGAAGACCGTTCAAATGAACGTGATGGTCGTTCAAGGACCCTTGGATTATAACCTACTCCTTGGACGAGACTATATATATTGCATGGGAGCTATAGTCTCCTCACTCTTTAGAGTAATGTGTTTTCCACACGAAGGAAGAATGGTCAAGCTCGTAGACCAAATTTCATTTCTGGGATCACGCATCGCAAATAGTCAAATACCAACCCTCAATGGTCTATTCACCCGAGAAATGTCTCCACCCCCAGTCCTCCTTCCCGATGAATGCGAGTGATTCGGAAAGATGGGACTGGAACCCAGGGGGCATGCATCCTGGTCTGCTTCGAGCAGAGGAAACCTTGGGTATAAAGTAGAATTTCCGCGAAGGAATATGACTAGTCCGTACCCCGTCCGTGGAAGGAAGAGGGGTTGTTCTGGAACATGATTATTTTGTCAAAGTTATGTGTTTGATGATTTCTAGTCATTCACCATTGTCTAAATAAGTAGGCAATACCAAAGAAAGAGATTCCTTTGCGGCAGCAAATTGTAACCATCTTTGGGTAAAAGGCAAGCCTCACCCATTAAAACGAATGTTTTGAAGGATAAGTAGGGGCAGCCCCCAAAGAAAGAGATTCCTTTGCTGCAACAAATTGTAACCATCTTTGAGTAACCTAATAATAGACATCGCCGAAGAAAGAGTTTCATTTGCGGCAGCAAATAAAACCATTTTTTGGATAACCTGAAAGAGGCAAGCCTCACCCTTTAAAGCAAATGTTTTATCGGATAAGTAGGGGCAGCCTTGAAATTGTACTTTATACCTGGGGGCATGCAAACCTTTCGGATTGTAAGCAAAGAACGGTCATTGATCATTTCCTAACTTACATAAAGAAAGGATGTGGGGCAAAGGTCAAAATTTGCCAAATGAGGAGCATAGCTTATGTGAGGTGCAAGCTCTATAAAAATTGGAATCTTGCAGGAAGACATTTCTTACCCTATGCCTGGTATTTCGAGCAGTTTTACCGCGGAATTTATGCTCGTTTAAAAATAGAAAAGCGAGATCCGAGCAGTTTTAGCGTCATAGTTCATGCTCGTTAAAAAATAAACATAAGCTTTTGAGCAGTGTTTTGGTGCATTCAAGCTCTTTAAAAAATGAACCCAGTACCGGTAAATAACCATTGTGATCGTAAAATTATTAGCCATAAAAGCCTTGGTCGTGTTTGGACCCACCACCTCCATTTCATTTGGCCAATCGTTCACCTCCATATGATTGTTTACCCATTTTGAGGAACAGCTGCGAAGAGTGATTTCACTTAGCCATCCTTGTGACACTGCCGTGATTGGAAAATTCCAACCTGTACCTGGAATCTGCTGTTATCCCTGTTTATCACTCGTTCCTCAAAAGACGAGTCTTCTTTGAGCTCTTTTCTCCTAACTCGTAAAATATGAAAAGTTTGCCAAGTTTTGGCCTTCCAGCTCGTTAAAGTGACCAGAAGAGCTATCCCTCCTCTAGATTTTAATCTTTTTGGACCTGAGGGATTATTATACAAAAAGGTCGAGCGCTTGTTGTATTCGGCTCGTTAAAATTATCGAAAACTCATCCCTTGTGTATTGTTTTATACTTTTTCGGACTTAAGGGATTAGATGACGAAAAAGGAATTTTGGAGTTAACTTTCTGTACCTTTTTAGACTCTCTAAAAATGAAAAGGACCGAGTTTTCCTTGTCGTTAGACTCGTTAAAATGATTAAATAGCGACAAACTTGTCTTTAGATGAGAACGAGTTTCCCTATCGCTAGGCTCGTTAAAACATAGCGATGGGCTTGCCCGAAGGGCAGGTTATAGAAGAAGCATATGTTATCCTCCTCAAGCTTGACAAAAATAAAGAGGTACTGGTCAGAAATGACTGGGGAAAAATTGGGAGAACCTCAAAGCTTTAATGGTAGCAAGTCGCTCTTGAACATGACACTTTGTCCTCCGTATCACATCGGGTTGGGTTGTTTCATTCACCGGTCTCATCACCATGGTCTCCGCCAAACCATCCACATTTGGGGTAATGCTACCGATCCATCACATCAGTGTCGTTATATGTTCAAGAGATGTGTTTAGAAAGAGTCAACCGTGTCCCATCCACTGCCATACATTATCCTTCATCCACCCATGATCGCCACCCTGAATCATATTTCATAGATTGTTTTCACCTCCACCAAAATCATTAGCTCCATTCCGTGTCATTGATGTGGGATTCATTAAGGCCCTCCTTTGACGAATCACTTCTTGTCGACTTCAGCTCATTATCCAAGAAGTTGATCTAGGAACAAAACCCCCAGTACTTTGAAGCTTGCATGCCTCAATGGCAAGTTTCTCACTTCCGGCGACAGGTATACATCAATGACGTTCGACCAGAAGATTTTGCGTGGTGTTCGATGCCAAGTCCTTTATTCACACCACGTGAATTGTACTGCAGTACCTTGAGGGTCATTGTCATTACTGGTGATCCCTCTCGCGCTTGTTAATGGTTTACATTATTGACCGGTAATCAAGCGATGTCTTTCCATGTTCGACTTCAGCACAATTCTCACATGGATCGACTTGTACTTAGAGTGAAGATCGAACGAGTTTTAAAGACCCCGGATCTAGTTTCATCCATCCGGGCTGTGATATATATTCATGATATAAAGACATTTGATATGTACATCATTGCAGCAGATGATCATCCTACTCAAAGGATGATAATTTCAGCAGAGAATTATCAGTCTACCATCAGACGATCGTCTGTTCTATGTACCAAAATGAATTTATAAAGCTGAGCATGGGAATGCCTGCCTCACCTAGATCATGAAAGCAGAATGAAAAATAATGTATTGTATTGTATCTTATTACAGGGCACCTCTCAGCGATTGAATGAACTTCGGATCCTCCTGATAAAGCATTTCACCCGATAAACGACCTCATACTTTAGGGGCAACTGTTATAGACATTTTTGTGCCTAACAGCATGAAGCATGAAATGTCAATAATCTGAGGGATCCAAAGTCCCTAAACATGTTGTTCTTACCCCTAGAGGAACAAGGTCAGCAAACCACAGCACTGAAAATCAGTTCTCCACCTGAAAACACTCAAAAACAAGCTGTTTCTGGATCATGTCAGCTGCTCCACTGAGCATCTGCGTTGAATGTCAACTGCTCCACTCTGTACCTACGCTGAATGTCAAAACTAATGAAGGCTACCTGCGCTGGGCGAGATTGGCCAAGTGGCACAGTCATTCTGCAAGGTGTCAACTGCCCAGGAAGCTTCCAAACTGACACTTGGGTCAAGGAATTCGCCTTGTGATGAGTAAGAGGGTATTGATCTCCAAGTGGAAGCAAGAATCTCCAAGTGGAATCAAGAACTGAAGATTAACTAAAGTGGGAGAGGACACTAGTCAGCTTCATGCCAGCCTCAAGCTGACTCATCCTTTCTCCAAATCTCCTATATATAGAGCTCCCTCATGAGGTCTAAGGAGGCTGGAATTTTGTCCAAGTAAGGAAGTGCTGTTGGTTTGTGTATAGAACTATTGGGTGGTTGCTTGAAGGAGGTGAAGAGGAGATTTCTTTCTGCTGGGAGGTGTTGCTGGATTGGGCCTCTTATGGTTGTAACCCTCTCAGAACTTTACTTCTTCCATTAATAAAGTATTTGAGGTTCTTCTATATGCATGTGTCTTTATGGTGAATAGATGCTTGTATATTTGATTTATTCTAATCCCTAAATCGATTATGGATGCATGCTTCTTGTAGTTTCCTTTTCTTGTGCTTTTACAGGATCTTTGTGTAGCTGGGCCGGTGAAAGAGCAAGGAGCTAGGAGCAAGCAGCAAGGAGTGAAGACTGGATCGACTATTAAGCGCAAGATAACGGTTAGTAGATCATCCTTCTCTTCTCTCTCTCATCTCATAAAGAAGTAATCTTGAATAGCTTTGCATTCAGTTGTTGCTGAGGTACTATCACCCTTAGAGTGGGATAGGATCATTCCGTATTGGATACTTTTCCCAACAACATCAGTTCAGCAGAGGCCGAGTATATGGCAGTAAGTTTGGCTGCATGCGAGGCTATATGGATGAGGAAGATCCTGGTTAGTTTGTTCGGTTCTTACTTGGAGGCTACTCTGATTTAATGTGATAACTAGAGTTGCATTAAACTCTCGGATAATCCTGTATTTCATGATAGATCTAAGCACATTGACATCAGGTACCATCATATAAGAGATTGTGTGCAGGGGAGAATCACGTTACTTTCATACATTCCAACAGAGGATCAGGATGTTGATATCTTGACAAAGGCGCTCACAAGGAGCAAATTCGAATACCACCGAGGCAGGATAGGGGTTGCTGATAATCCATATCTTGTTGAGAGGGAGTGTTGAGAATGCAACAAGATAATGGATCTTAGTGGAAAGGAGTCGCCTTCACTAAGTGGGCCCACAGGCAAATTATGGCGCAAAGTCCATTTTTAGACTATGTCTATTTTTAGACATATGGATCATGGTCTATGAGTTGCAGGATGCTGTTCATGGATGATTGGTCATGTTGGGAAAAATAGATGGACTTCTATTTCTGGTTCATAGCGGAGTGATTAAAGTCTATTTTTAGACTGCTAGGCTAAAAATAGAAAAGTCGAATATTATTGTCTCATAATAATATTTAGACTATAAACATTTTCTTATCCTCTTGGAGCACTTCAGTTTGAGCTACAGATGTGGCACATGGAGCTGTCAAAAGGAAATACGCTTTTCTTATCGGTCAATTGAGCTACGACATGTAGGACTTCAGTTAGAACTCATGTGGTTGAGTTTGGTGGAGTTGGATTGTGGAGTTGATGGAGTTGTGTTCAATTTGACTTGGTTAAACTAGTTGTAATAAGTCTAATTACAAATAGACTAGTGATGAGTGATGTGAATTAATTGACTAAATTAATTCACTAATTATTAACTCATAATGCAACTGAAGAATACATCAGTTAACTTAGTGCATGTATAGTTTAGTGGAGACAGGTGTTAGAGGTTGAGATTGCTATCAGTTGTGACTATAGTTTTGCATGAGATCTTGCACAATCAATGGATTGAGTATGCCCATGATGATTTCCCAGTATATCCCTAGTATTATAGCCTGTGCTCACGTGATTTTCAGGTGTGAGTGATTTTCACATGGTATTGTGCAATAGAGGCAGGCAAAGCAGTGGAGAAGATTTGAACCTGTGACTTGTTCAAATCTGAGCTAGTTTTGTGTGTAACAGGTGGAGATAGTGCTGGATACTTGTGAGGATTATTGTACTATGTAATTTTACATGTTCTCAATCATTAATATACAAATAGTGTGGGGTTTTCAGCTGTAAGCTTTCCCCGGGTTACATACTGTGTTAATCTGTGCATGTGACTGATGTTTCATTGTTTTTGATGCTGCTAAATTGATGATCAACGTAGAGGAGGTCATGTATTATGCATGTATTCCACAATAGTGTATAATCGGGATAATCTCTATTGAGTAAGTGTTTATTATTCAAAATTTCTACAGATCAGTTGGTAACCTTTCATCATCTCAGTGTTGAAACTCTCTTATTATTCTCTCTCTCTCTGATACACAATATTGGAGCAATCTTGGAGGGTGTGACATACTTGGATTCTTGGAGAAAGAAGGAAAGGGAAGACCAGGAAAGTTAAAGAATGCATTGACATAAAAGATACATCATATTTTCTTACATGTACTGAGTTGTATGTATGATTTCTTCACTAGCTTTGGCATGCATGTGGTCTCTTGGTTGTGATATGTCATTGCCATGGAGGATTGCCTAAATCAATAGTGGATTTCCTAGCCTCGTCGTTTCCTAGATAGCCATGTTGATTGTTGGTTTACTTTCATTTTTTGTTTTTGGTGGGTTCTCATGTTTCCTTAGCTTGGGTTGAGTTATTAGTCCTAGAAGCCTAGTTGAAGAAACACTCTAGTAGCCTTGTAATAGCTTGGGTTGAGTTACTATTCCTAGAATCCTTTGTTGGATAAATGCTTTAGAAGCCCTCGGTGGGTTGAGTTACTAGTCCCCGAATCCTTGGTTTGACAAACACCCTAGAAGCCCTGTATAAGCTATGGGTTGAGTTACTAGTTCTGGAAGCCCTGGAAGGCTTGGATGGAGACTAATTTGATGATGGTTTTATGATGTTTGACCATGAGGTGGAATCACTGTTTGATGGGTTAAGCTTGATGGCCTTTGGAAGCCTTGGATGAGTTTTGATTGATGTGTTCTATGAGATCCCACATTCATGCTTGGAATATGGCACAAGAGTAAATGGTTTAAGAGAGGTTTGGCTCAGCCATTGTATGGTCAAGTGGAACGTGATAGTCCCATCTCCAGTTGGTTTATTTCATTCATTAATGTGAAATTGATTCCCTTGATTTTCAAGTGAAAATGTACTAATGTATATATGGATTTTGATGGTTGATTTGTTCACGGTAATTATGTTCCTATTATGCTAGTTATAGGTACCTTTTGTGACAATAGTTAAGTATGGCTCTCAACATGTTGTTTACTTGTACATGAACAGATAATCTGTCTATGAACTAATAGATGATAATGTAGAAAATGGCATGAGGGAATAACGATTCATAGCGATTCTCAGATAAGTATGAGATCCCTACACTTAATTTAGTTTTTTGTGCATGTAGGTTACATGTCGATGATATATTTGACGAAATGTCTGTCATCACTAGTAGGGGTCAAGTTAGGTTCTTATTGATTTTATCTCTTTTGCTTCATTATTTCCCCGCACCTTTGTTGATTTCGAGCTTTCATTCCATACTAGAATGTGGCCTGGGCTCTAGGCCTGAAAAAGTTGCTTAAATATCGTGGTTACTAGCACAGAAGTAGTAATTTTTGTCCACAATCACTAGCATGAAGGCATATGAATGCGACTTTGGTTTTCTGGTCACTCCCTTGGCCATATAATGAGAGCGACTATGGCTTATGAGGTCCAAAAAAGCAAGGAGACCGAGGGAGGGTTGTCACAATGGTTCACTTGTCTCCTGAGGGTTTTGTTGATGAGGCTTGATGACTGTATGTGATGTTCCATCAATTCCACTTCCTTAAGGTCACATAGGACATTGAATTTGATAATAGTAGTCTCTCATCTCATGTTTACCCTGGTTGGCATGGTTACTTTGGGTAGGAAAGGAGGAGGGTGTTACAGAGTGATATCAGAGCATGGTTCTACTCTTGGACTAGATGGGTTGAAGGTGTTGGTCATGCATGCATGTGTCAATTGCATGTGTGCCTCTTATACATGCATAACATGTACTCGTTGCATTGCTTGATGCTTGATTATGATTGTACTATGGTTATCATGGAGAATTTGCTATTGATTTCATGAAATGCATTTTCATAAGCATGTGACTAACTGTGTATGGATTATATGTCTCTTACATGTTGATTTTATGCCGCCTACTTACATCCTTGTATGTTAGGTTACTTTCTTAAATATTATGATTAGATGTATTAGTCTTGTAGGTTGATTACAATATTTATCGCTTATGTTCGACTACATGCATTTATGCGTAAGTGTAGCTGATTTTTCATTGGTTTCATGTGGTAATGCATATAATGGAGTAACAGTTGCTTTCATGCATCAGGTCATAGCATGCATTGTTGATATGGCCTTGCATTGATGATTGGACCGTAGTTAGAGTGATGTTTATGAGTCCATACATTTACTTGCGTATGTTGATGTGTTGTTATGACTATATTATACATGTATCACCCTGATTTGGTGATCTTACAAACAAGGTGTCCTCCCGTAGCTATCCTAAGGTACGTTAATTTATAGTGATTTGGTTTATCTGACATTTATGCCTTATAGGAAGAAATATCAAATGGCTAGCAAGATGGTTGACTACAAAGACTGTCCCTACAAATCGAAAGAGAAGTATGGTGTTGGTAACTCTTCCGATTTGCGAGTAACACTGAGAAGTTTAAAGGAAGAGATAAGCAGTTGTGAGGAAGATAATGACATAATCATATAGACACAGGAAAAGCTAGTAGAGGTAAATGTAGTGATACTTCAAAGCTTGTCAGATTTGCAGTGGCAAGGACAATCACTTTAGAACAATCATGAGAAGGAGGACAAGACTAATGGGGCATATGTAGTAGATCGCATGGCGGTCACCGATCAGAGAGAGATGACAAAATATGAGATGGAATATTTTTTGAAATTCTGGAGAGGATAAGGGATAGACATAGGTATTATTCTAGTTCTGATTCAGATAAGCAATATGATTGTCATCGTTATCATCCTTGCAGGAGGAGTGATAGGGGATACTTGTCGGATGATTATAAGAAAGAAAAGCCACTTAACTTTGATGAAGTAAAGATATCACAGGATGTAGAGACTTGGTTACTTGGTATGAAGAAGTTCTTCAGGTTACATGACTACTCAGAGAAAATGAAAGATAAAGTGTCTACTTTAGGTCTTAAAGGTAAAGTAGACATCAGGTGGGAAGATGTGAAGAATGCTAGGGACATAAATAAGGAAGACCTGACTTGGAGTGAATTTGAGTGGTTATTCAATAAAAAGTATCTGTTAGAGCGATACTTTGGTGACACGGAAAAATAATTTTATGAACTAAATATGGGATCCATGATAGATGATGAGTACACCAATAAGTTCTTGGAATTGTTGAGGTATGTGCCTTACGTCAAGGAGGAGAAGGCTAAGATTCAAAAATTCATTAGTGGACTACCAGTTACATTCAAATATAGGATTGAATTCGATGAGCCTAGATCATTGGAGGATGTCATTCGAAAGCTAAAGCATTGCTATGAAAAATCAAAGCACAACATTGAAACTAAGCTAATCTAGAGAGGTAATGAAAAGAACAAAGTAAAATGGGATAAAAAGCAAGCAAGGCCATAGGTTATAGATAACATGGAGAATGTTGCACAACCTAAGAGGTTCAATGCACTAGATAGAGGAGAGGGACATTGATCTAATGGAAAGAATAAGGACAGAGGCTGAAAGACTATAGAATGTTGGATTTGTGGAAAAGACCATCGCAAGAGATATTGTCTGCAAAATTAGGGTGGTAGACCTCAGATATACAGTGCATAGGAGGCACAAACTATTAGAGATGTAGACCAGAGTATTCCTCGTATATTTGCAGTTGTGGGCAATGGTTAAGCAAAACATTAGGCATCTATAATCGAGATGGATGGTAAGATTTGTGATCAAGTTATTTCCAATTTGACTGACCTTAGATCTAATTATAGCTATGTTAGTCCTGAGTTGGTGGATAATTGTGGTTTGAATAGGGAATTGCATGCAGAGTCTTGGTTAGTGCAGTTGGATATAGGTACAAAGAAGTGAGTCCATCTTTGGGTAAGAGCTTGCGTATTTTACTTAAAAGTTATGCCACTAAAACAAATTTGAATGTATTACCATTGGGATCATACAGTATGTTGTTGGGTATGGATTGGTTGTATCTTCATAGAAACAAGGTAGGCCCTTATGATAAAGATATTGAGTGTGTTGATGAAAATGGATAACCAAGAGTCTTGCAAGGTAAGAATAAAGCCACATCAGTTAGGATGGTGACAACAATGAAAGGAAATCGTAGTTGTAGGAAGGGGTGAAAGCTATTTTCAATACAAATATCTAGTGATAAGGGTAAGGAGGTTGAGGATGCAGATTTGTTGAACAAATATCCATTATTGCTAGGGGAGCCCTAGCATCGAAAGTACCTTATAGGATGAGCACACCTAATTTTGTTGAGATAAAATTGCAGTTGGAGGAAATGTTGGACAAGGGATACATTAGGCCAAGCGTATCACCTTGGGGCACACAAATATTATTTGTGAGGAAGAAAAATGGTACCTTCAGGTTATGCGTTGATTACAGAAAGTTGAACAATGTGACTGTCAAGAATAGGTACCCTTTTCTGAGGATTAATGATGTATTCGATCATCTGAAGGGAGCAATAGCTTTCTTGAAGATCCAGTTGAGATTCAGATACCCTATGAATTATGAACTTGAAAATTCAATTCTCAACTATAAACCAAACTAAAAATACCCTTTCCTATACTGTCTTGAGCTCCAACACCATGTATATTTTTATTGTAGATTCAATAGCTTATGTGATTTTCTAAAACACAAGAAAAGAATTTATGTCTTTACACTTCTCAGCGGAAACAAAAAACGATCGATGAAAACAATAATAAGAAAGAGGAAGCATATCAATCGCACATAACACAATATTTCTCTGGGGAAAGAAACTTCTAAAAAACCCTCACTATCTATATTGCATTAACAAGAATATCTAAGAAGCAAATACAATGCTTGTTCTTCGTGAACAATTCTTGCACTAGTACAATCTAACTCTCTTCCTCACAAGTCAAATCAAGCCAACACTTAGCCAATTATGTTGTCTGCCAAGCCCCTACTTCCTTGTGCAATTCCTAGAGGAATCAACCCATATTTAATTGGGAAATCCACTTTCCATAACTGCGCAATCCAAACATACGTTCTCAACTGATTTCATGCACCATCTATGCATGGGGGCTTCACTCAATGGACCTCTGACATATCACGTGCATTCGTGGAATATTAAACAATACCCTTAATTCGACTACATATTGGAAAATACCTCTAAAAATCACATTATTTAACCCCCTCCAATGTGAACCCAATACACCTTCCCAATTTAAAAAACTCCTACTTTCACTAGATATTGTAGGTATCCACTTATTCATTAACAATTTTTATATCCATTTATATTTTTTCATTGACTTTGAGCTCCACTTTTTATACCTGCCGATATCAAAACCCTTTACCCCCTACATATCTCCCATTATATTATATCATTTTTACCTTAATATATATCCCCCAGTATGAACCCACATGCTATGGTATTTCTCCCCTAGTGAAGGTCTTGTGCATCTGTGAAATTCAAAAAATTATATAATTGATAGTACATTGTCCCTGAACACTAATCTCAACTAGGTCTTCCTCTGAACTGACATGAATGAGTTACTTATGAGCGAATCTTTAGTTAACTGGTGTGGCACTAGTGATGCATTGATGTACAACTCCACGACTAGACCTCTACTAGTTCCTCCAACAGTTAGAACTAGTTTAACTGGCTATAACTGAGTTAGACTGAGTTATCTAATTACAACTCAAAATAACTCAACCTATACCCTAAAATTTTGGGATCACTCTACATGACTCTATATAGACTTCCAAGTCGAATAATTTCCTAATTCAATTATGTCAATTTAACTTAATTAACTATTACAAGTTGCTATCAGAATAGAATTATAGTTTAATTCAAATTTTAATTCCATAACAAATTAAATTGGAATTTCTTGTTGCTATTTTTAACACTCCCTGACAATAAGAAAGGGATTATCAACTACCCCGGTCCCGCCTCTGTGAAACTCAAATTTTCATCTTGACAATTCCTTTTTCAAAATATTTTCATGCTACTCCTATGTGGGAATGTACTCCAATAACATAATTCTCCTCTGCACACAATCTCAAAGATGATGATACAAAATATCAATATGCTTGGTCCGACCATAAAAAACTGGATTTTCAAAGAGCTTGATACAACTCTGATTGTCACAGTAAATCACAGTTGGATCCATCTACTGAGCAAACAAGCTAACTATAATCTTCCTCATCCAAATAGCCACACAAGCTACTTAACTAGAAACCATGTACTATGCCTCTACTGAACTGAGTGCAATTGATCTTTGTTTCCTATTGTACCAAGAAATAACTGCTGACCTAATTCCAAAGATATCTCCTGATGTGCTCTTCATGATGGATGGACTCCCTGCCAATCTTCATCTTTATCTCCCGTTCCCCTTCTGTCACTCCCTCAACTCGTTATCTCTCTCTCTCTCATGTGTGCACATTCCCAGCACTAGAAACATGTACACTTTTTTGGTGCTAGGAATGGACATATTCTATTAGTGCTAGAAAGGTGCACAAACCTTTAATGCTAGGAATGCACATATGATTTTTTCAATTTATCTCTTTCCTGGTGGGTATGCTAAATGAATGATAATTTAGTTTCTTTGGATATTGGTTAAATATCAGTAGCATGGTAGACTCGACTACAAATACATGTAAACATCAATTTTTGAGAAAGCACATATATATTTCTATCATTGACATTATTTTCCTACAAGCTAGACAAATACATTGTCCATGAATCTAGATACATATAGAGTCAATTATGTAGCTCCTAAATATATAATTAAAAAGGAATGAATATTTTTTTCTATTTTTTGTGTATTTCACTCTTGATATATAGCAAAATTTTAAAATACATCCATTGTCTACCTCCACTGCAACTTTGTGGGGTCTTACCTATTTGGAAATGAAAACATATGTTGAATTAGAAGTCATTAGACCCTACAATATATAAAAGAGAGAACAAAAGATGTTTTGATAGCGTTAATACCATTTTGGCTTTCACTAAATAGAGGCCTTGCAATTTCAAAGATATAACCATTTTAATAATTTAAAACAATACAAAATTAAAATTATAAATTTTAGAGAAATAGATGAATGCAAGAGCAACATTTTTCTATACAAGTTTTTCTAACATGATTCCATCAATTAGATACTGAAAGGTTGCACTAATGGACAAATATGCATTACAATTTGCACGAATGATAACATCCCATTATTAGGAAAAATCAAAACTCAAATAGTTAGACACAATTTCTATAAATAAAAATTATAGATTTGGAAAGAAAATTCATTTTCCTACATTTCACATTTTTACACCATCTTCAAGTTCATTGTGTAAGTACCTTTAATCATCCATCCACGTTAATATATTGTTTGTCTTCAAGGTTTTCATTTCCACTAACACATAATGACACCCACCATCATCTCTCATTCAAATCATGAAAAAAACCAATTTCTATTATTATCAGCTACTGAAATTGCTACTTTCAATGTATAAGCTAGAATAATTCTCTCATGCCTCAAAATTCCTATTGTAGACTTTAAAACTTTATAAGTTCAATCAATTAAAGCATTAGGGGAAGAAATAAGAGACAATAAATACATTATGGTCAATGAAATGAGCTTCATTAGACATATATTTTTTCTTCAAATCGATTTATGTCTCTGTGAATCATTTACAAAAAATAAATCTATTCCATTTCACATAATATCTTTAATTCTAATTAGTGACCATCATATGAAAGATAAACCATGATAGGTAGGTAACACAATGAGATTGTTTTTTCACAAAGGGTTGAAAATAGTTATTACTTTAGACAAAGCATCTTTTCAACAAGGCATAGATCTAAAGTAATCAAATTAGCAGAAATTGTTAACAAACATTATAAATTCATATCTAATAGTAGACTTTTTTCATCTTTTGATTCCATGAATATTTGCATCCATAGATTTTATTGAAATTAGAAGCTTTATGTTAAAAATTCACATACTTCAAATGAACAATTTATTGCGTCTTCAAAATGTATGGTTGCTTAAATCACTAAACATTGTTATACTTAATGCATTGCTAAAGATACAAAGAATAAATCATTCATAAATGCAGATGATGAACAACGTGAATATGAAATTATTTTACATCCTATTCCATGTGTCATATTTATATCTAACTTGTGAATAGAAATAGGTTTAGTAAATGAGATCTTGGAATTGTCCAAAAAAACTTCACTCTCAAGGATCAAGACCAACTTGACTTCCAATCTTCACCACTATTTCATTTCATAATCACAATGGTGCACCATTAGACATGGAAAATCCAACTACTATACCAATAACACCTATCATTAGAGGAGCAAAGAAATGTGAGTGGATATGGCTTGGACTCTCAGTGAAAATAGAGGGAGCAACAAATGATATTGATATTGTTGAGACACAAAATTTAACATTCACATTTATTTCAAAAGTGAAATTAATAGATAGTTTAAGGATATTGTCAACATTCATATTTGAAAGGTACATAAAAATAAAAAAAACTAAATATAATAATATTAGAAAGATAAAAGAGAAACCATTGCAATCATTTTCCTTGGAACAATCCCACTTATTACTAAATAAGATCAATAATACTTTATTTTATTTTTATAATGAATTTCTAAGCTTTCTTCTTGCTCAAATTTAACAACATTCTATGATATTTCATGTATAAAAAACCTCTATCCATGAAAATCAGCATTAAAAATATATAATATAAATATTCACTAACTTTTTCATGGATTATAGTGTTGTATTCAGGTATGCCCCGACAATGGGGAAACGAAGAAGAGAAAGTTCGTCCATTGAAGAAAACTCCTCGAGCATGGAAAACTCCTCGTCCATTAAGTAATTTAAACCATTTTTATTTAGAAATGTTTTTTTTTTAATTAAGAAAAAAATACTATCACCTCCACATTAAACACCATATAAATCTCACACTGAACTGCCCTGAAAATGTAAAATCACATTGATACAGAAAAAGAATTGAATTTTGATTTTTTTGATAGTCAGCGGTGCTCCATTCCTTTGCTGCGGTGCTCCATTCCTTTGCTGCGTCACTCATTATTTATTCACCTAGAGTCTCCAACCACACTCACCTCAAACCGAGAATCGTGAGCGACACAACGCAAACGAGTCAGAAAGGGGAGAAACGCGAACGAGACAATTCTAAACGAGACAAGCTTTTGCCCACTAGATTTCCGTATTTTTCCTTTGTTTTAGTATAAATGGGAAGAGGCATGAAGAAAGTAGTCACGGTACGATCTTATGGTGACTAGTGGAGCATTGAACTAATCGATCTCAGTGAAGAATCCCATTATTGGTAGATGTGGTCTTCTATGGTAAACAAAAGGAGGAATGAGGTTAGAGGAGAGTATTATGTGATAGAGGAACAAGTGATGGATAATTTTTCTCATTTTCAATGTTTTTAAGTAATGATGG
Source organism: Pinus tabuliformis (assembly GCA_031772625.1). Taxonomy (NCBI): domain Eukaryota; kingdom Viridiplantae; phylum Streptophyta; class Pinopsida; order Pinales; family Pinaceae; genus Pinus; species Pinus tabuliformis. The sequence goes on from CM062817.1 coordinate 353,512,425, forward strand.
AGGCATTTTTTTTTATAAGAAGTCACTTTAGGGGTATGATCATTCTCTTCCAAATATAATCTTATATTAAAATTCCTTTATTTCAAGCCATCATAAACATAAGATAGAATATTCTAGTGTTCCAGTTTTATGTGAATTATATTGTTAATAAATAGGCTCACTCTGGAAAAGCAGCCATGAATTTTTAAATGATATTATATGTTTCATAAACAATACTTTAGAATTGGAAAATATTTTAAGGCTCAATCATTGAACCAACTAGAAGAGTTTCTATTATCTTGTCCTCATGCAAATAAGATTGATGCACAAACACAATTTCCCTTGGATTGCACTAATACTTGATTAGTTCATGGGTCTTAACAACCCAACACTATCATTTAAGAATAGATGTGATCCGGATTGGATCGTTATATTGTTTGTCATCCATTTCGATGCTTTTAGAGTGGAAAAAGTGGAGGAATCAACTCATGGGACCATTTTGAAACGAAAGATTTTGTTTGGTAAAATAGAGTTTGAAACATTTCGGGAGCATTTTGAGGCATCAAATGATGTTTTCTGAGGGTAAAACTTTGTTACTATAGTGTTGCACCTTTTTTTCAATTTTATACATATAGACCTTTCCAATGGTCAAGAATTATGTTAGTTAGAATATGTATGCAAAAGTTATGTAATTCAAAAGTTGCCCTTCCTATTTTTGCCACCATAATTTAAAAGGATACCACATTAGCCCCCATTACTCTTGAAAAAGGGGCTTTCCACATGCTTATGATGTAGAAGACTATAGAAGAGTCTATATTGTAAATCTAGTTAAGGATCGAGATAGTCAAACCTAACCACTAGTAACCTATTTAGTTGTTTTATCACCGGACACCTATGAGGAAAAGGGATTCCATTTTTGAGTGCATTTGTTCTATAGTCGAGCAAAAATATCCATGACGGATAAGAGGTAGAGCACACAGAGAGCATTTGTGCACTGTAGCATCCCATAAGCCGCAAGTCGTACTTGTTTTACTCAGAACCATATACATCCGCCAATGCTTAGAGTGCATTTGAAAGAGGTGTATATCTGTCAGTTATATGGCCCTTCATCAACTTACTACATGAGCAAGATGTGAGTTTATCTCTTTGTTCTTTGATATGGTGTATCACTTTCATGATGTGGATTACCTACATCAAGAATGTATGACATACCATTTACTCCCTCTTTCCAACAAAACATAAATAGTTTACTTATAAATCAAGCACCCGCCACACCATGTATCAAAAATGTGTCTTGTCTCATAGAGTAAAAGGTATCATACCCCATGTTTGGTCCAATGTTATCCTTTGTTATTATATCCCGAATAGCTTTGTTTGAACTCCTGCAAAGAAAAGAAAATATACCATTATTTTATTGTCAATTACATTTCATGAGACACCCATATATTAGGATAATTGATGAGGCAATTAACTACAAATCACTAAAGTAATGTATCATCAATTACATTGGTTAAAGAAAAGATATTTGAGTTTGCAAACAACTCAAGGTTCTACCACTTTAGAGGGCCCATCGATTGCACGTAACTATGTTGTTGTGTGATGCCCAAGATAATGCCACACATATAGGACAAATGCCTAAAATTTGACATGCATCCTACAGCGTGAGGATTAATTCAAAGCAAGGATCCATCTCCAATCATAAGGACAACCAAATGAAATCATACTCGTTTACACACAGTACCTCTACTTCTTGCGATGCATGTTATGGAAAGATAAGTTTTAGAATCATGGGAGACTCTTAACACATCATCAAAGTGAAAAACCTTCAAAACCCTAATGCGATCATAATGTCAATATCTACGATAAAATATGATGGGTGGATACAATGTGTGAAGCTTGAGTGGTCACATCAACCAAGTTTGATAGGAAAGGATGCGGGTAGTTGGAAACCATATCAAAACCCTAATATCCTAGCGCGAGTAAAGGGGGACCCAAAATTTTGGATATGTCAAAAAAATTTGTGTGTTGTTGTAGTGCCTACAACAACTAGCAGACCACTGGTAGAATCTGGTATCTCTGGTTACATCCTTATAACAAATTGAGTTTGGTGATAATGCAAGGAGGCATTGGATTAAGTGCTATGGGTACTCTTAGGGATACTTGACCTATTAGAGGTATTCCTTTTCCCCGTGTCTCAGCTAGATCCCATTAGCCATTAAACACCACATCTAAAGTTCACACCTACTAGTAGTTAACGATGATACAAAAACAAGGTAGAGGGATTATTGTATTCATAATTTTAAAATAGGTTTTTGGTGTTTCTCTACTACTAGTAGGCCTCGAAAGTACTCCTGGCGAAGTCACTTCAATAAATCACAAATGTTACTTTGTTACCAGTGATCCTCTTCAGTACCTCGGCAGAGTCATTGCATCACCTCTCTATGTAGGAACCCTTTCTCAATATTTTAACCTTTATTTAATTTCATTTTCTTTCATATGCATATGAGGACTTATTATTGGGCGTTCATTGCGGGACGGAGGATGAGCGATCCTAACTTATTTTATGGGAAAGAGAGGTTATTTCCTATTTCCCGAAAACTAAAAGATATCTAGTTTAGGTTTTCCCTCATTCCAAGCTTCCTTATCTCATCTCTAGTTAATAGGTGGACAATAAAAACAAGTCATTGAAATATTCAAGACCATCTTGAGCACAAGGTTCGGGTCATGGGTATAGTTCTTTCAAACTAATTAGGGTTCCCCTCAAGCAACTAGTTTGTATTTTTCTTTCTAATGAGTTAGGGTTTTAATATTAGGGCAAGGTCACCACATAAGCTCTTCATTTCGCTTCTTCTTCAAATGCATCTCTTATTCTTTTTTTTTTCTATCTCTGCATTTAATATTGATGATTTCTTGTTGTATGATTGGGTTAAATGGTTGAAGTAAGTTCTTTTGAATTATCACAAGCATGATTCCATCCTTGGAACATCTTTGGAATTTCATATTAATCATTGAGCTACTTGGACTTGTTTTCTTATTCCCAAATCTAAATTTTTGGAAGTCCCTTGTGGCAAAGAGTAGTAAAATTATGCTATTGTTTAGAACATGAAAACGAGCTTCAATCAAATTGATTCCACTTGAATTATACCAAAAAAACATTCCAGTTAATAAAAAAAATTACCCCATTTCATTCTCACTTTATTAGGTTAGGAATTCGATAGATTAACTAGCTCCCTACTTCTCGAAATTCTAGATTTTAGACTAGTAATTTTCTACTATTTTTTAGCATGTGTTCTACTTGGAATGGAGACCTAAGACATCCTAGTTATTAAAAAAATTTGTCTAATCCAATTTTTATTTTACTTTCTTGGTCATTCGATGAATTATATCTTCCTGTAGCAAACCCGTTTCCTGTAGCAGATTCCTAAAGCACTCTTCCAGCGTATATATACTTCCCAAAATTTGCTCAAAATGGTTGATTTTTGTCCCATATGGTTGACTCATGGCCCCTAGGCTATCAATAAATGGTTTGGGAGGAATAAACACCACTTAGGATTTTCCTTTTTACCCATGAAAAACATCTCAGCGAATTGTGTTAATGGAAAAATTTATGAATTGGATAATACAATAATGATTTTCTTGATTGCCACATCCAATGAACTCTATAAATGGATCTAAACTGTTTGAAATGTAATGATTGATATTTATCTAATGATACTTACTTTATGCAATTAGAATAGTTTTTCCTTCCTTGTATTTTCTTTCTTGCAATAGGTTAAGGTTTCCATTTTGAGCATTTCCATTTCTGCAACTAGTTAGGATTTGATTTCATTACATGCACTCCAGTAAATCATGAAAATAGGAAGGACACATTTTATGTTGCACATATAGTGCTGATACCTATTAAATTTGTAAAAAACCCGAGTTGATAATTAAATTTGGTAGCCCTGGGAGTTGCAACATTCTTGTTGCAATATTGACGCTCATCACAAAGGAGGTGAATGACCTCGAAAAGTCTCATGGAAGAGAGAAGTTAGGCGATTGGTTCCCTTAGTAGATTGTAAGACATCACCTACTTGGACCTTATCACAATCTGCACAATTTAGGGAATATTTGAAAAGATTTGAGACAATGGTTTCCATACTCTCTTTAATAAACAAATCATGGTATAGATATTGATGCATATCATATGGTAGAGGATGGAAATATGTGCTCCAAGAAATATCACTCGAATCAAAGGCTTTCGAAGATGAGATTTCATCGAGCAAGAGATACTGAGAGGATATTAGAGCACAAAAACCCTAATTTGACTTGGTTGAACGGTCTCATTAGGATCGTGAGAACCTGACATAACCATCATTAGAAACTAAAGTGCCTCAACTTCTTGATGAGTCCCAAAGCCTTTGAAAGGTGAATCATCAAATTTTGGTGACATTGTGGGATCAACAGATGGATACAAATGACAATCATCAAAGGCATGGGCTAATATGTTTTCGATAGAATGAAAATAATTGAAGCAACCAATTTGATCTGGTTGGGAATCCAACACATAAGGATCTTCTTGGATTAAGAATGAAGATGAATCAAACAAATGACCATTTTGAATTTTTTGAGATGTATGGTCTTATTCTTCACCTATTAAAGACTGCGGATGGGAGATATCAGGAATAAGAGATTCAAAATTCTCATATTCTAATTGTGAAACATCAACCTCACATACATGATTGTAATAAAAACCAACATGATAATATATGAATTGTTTGTAGAAATCGTTGGTGCAGTAGACTCATGAAATAAATTATGGTATAATGAATGAAAAGGTTCAGATGATGAGTCCTTAGTTTCAACCAAATTTAATTTAGAACTCAAACCCTAGACATTAGAGTGAGCTTGACGGATCAATGAATCTACATGCATATCATGCTCCAGGGATCCAATAAGACATTCAACCTTATCTAAGAGAAGGCCTGAGTCAATGCCCGCAGGTATATGAAGTTCGGGAATAGATTTAGGAACACATTTCATGTGCTTGAGTTGGGTTTCATATACATGAAGAGATGTTACATCAACTTGATTTTCAGTTTCAAATTCATCAAGATGTATGAGAGCTTCAAAAGCGATCCAAGTTGGTTCATATCCCTACAAGAATTATTTAACATCTAAACTATTTATGACCAGAAATTCATTAGGTAACGAATCAGAAGGAGGATGAGAAATTTCATAAGCACTAATTCCTTCCCAGGAGGTTTAAGGCCTTTCCTGACTCACCGAGATAGGAAAGACAAGATTAGGGATAATATCTAGAAAATTTGTAACTTCTAGGTTAATGTGATGATCACAAGAATCCATATTTATTTCAGATTGAAGATGTTGCTGAGAGACATAAAACAGACGTCAAAATTTCTCACTGAATTACATACAATCAATATCTCTCTCTAGGAATTAACAACAAAGATGAACAAATCTAGTTGTAAAGTATTCTAATGGTTCTTTAGGTTTCACTCTAAGTTTATTTATCCTTTTAAAAACATATTTAAAATCATACCTATTGAAGGCTTGTCGTAGCTTACTAATGAGTTGCTAGAATGAATGGATGGAAGCTGCTGGAAATGTGTGGCACCATTGTCTGATGCGACCTTCAAGTGAATGGGTAAATGATATGCTAATAACGTATTTGCAATGTATTATGTTAGAGAGAGATAACTGCAGAAATTGACAGACAAGAAAGCCTCCCTTGAGATACAGTAAGGTACGATTTTTCTTATGTCATATATTTCGTGCTTATCTATTTGATTATGTCATATATTTAATTTATTTAACATGGTATATTGCAAGTTCGTGCAATGATTGATGAATTGCATAATATGAATATGTGTTCAAATGATTTTGTTTTAATATGATTGTACTAACATATGTGTATTGAGAGAGTTGATATGTACTTGAATATAGTTGACAATTGTAGCATTATGTCTAATGACTATGAGTTGACTATGGATTATGACATGATTGTTTGTAATAGTTGATTTCAAATTGATAGATACAATTGTCCTGATATTTGGAACATGCGGTTGACATGTGTGAATAGTTGCAGGCAACATGCTAGGTAGTAGCGTGACAAGGTAACACTTGATGTGTTTATATAAATAACAGTTGGGTGATATGACAGTACATAGTAAGCCTCGATTGCAACAAGGTAAAAAGGGTAACATAACCATGATTTTGTTTGACATTATGTGCATATGTGCTAGATTCATGAGCATGTACTTGTCATGCATATTAGCTAGTCATTAGTTACAAGTGGATCTGTCAAAGGATTGGAGTCCCTTGAGAGACAGCGGGGATGTGTTCAGTTGCAAGAACCATTCTTGGCACAACAAGATGAGGTAACTCATGTATTTTTATGTTAATTTATGCACTAACAATTATGTGTTAATGATCGCATGATGCAGGGAGTTTCATGGCAAGAGAGGTTTCCATGAAATCTCAAAGAAGGCTCAAGTTAAGCTTTCCTAGGGAACCATGGGGATTGAGTAATGGCATCTGTTGTGAGTCTTGTGATTTTGGTATTTCACGATTGTTGTGCTTTATTTGTCATTTTCATTGCGTCTGGTGCATAGCTATGCCATTTTGTTGCAGTGTCGTATTGCTTTTGGCTTTCATGGTCTTTTTGTTGTTGTCTCCATTCTTGCCTCTTATTGTTTTGAGCCTTGGGAATTTCTCAAGAAAGAGGAAAGTTAATGGAGCTCAGGGAGAACTATGTGGTATCCAACAAGTAATACATGGATGAATCTCGACGCATGAGTAAGTGTTGCAGAAGGTAAGAATATGAAATTTGGTTGGACTGGTTGGGTCCACAGTGGTAAATGGACGGTGGTAGTATAGGCATGTAAAAGGTAATTAGCAGAGGTAAAGTAAATGGATCTGAGGTGTCTGAGGCCTTGGATAAGTTGGGAACTGTGACTCTCAATTTTGTGCATGTTCTGCCAAAATAAGGGGGTTATCTTAACCTAGAACTTATGTTATCTGATAATTATGTTATGATTGTCGGGTGTAGGAATTGCACTGAAGCTAGCTCCTTCAACACTTAATTTTCAACCTGGGGGTTTCGTAAACATAGAGATGAAGCACAGGTAATGCCAGAAGTGGTATGAAATTTTCCTATTTCTCTTCCTACTTCTCAATTGAAACTTTGCATAATTAAACAAAAAAATCTCAAATGAAATTAACACCAAAGTAATTCTAGTGCTGGAATGTAAAAGAATGCATTTGCAAAGAAATCAAATAAAGGAACTTTCACACTGCTGTAAGCAATCTTAATTGCAGTTTAACAAGTGGGCCCTTGAAAAGACCTTCCTTCTAAATGATTTTCCTTCTCACACTAAGCAGTCCTTCCTGTACTCATGCAATCTACTTGCACTATTGCAGGTATAGAACTTGTCTGAGAAGTAAAACTTGCACTTATACTGAAGACTTATATTTTACTATAGGGGATCTAAGCCTCAAGGCTTGGAGCACTCTTTTCATGTAACGAGACACTAGTCCTTGTATTACATACATACATTAAGAATGTATGACATACCATTTACTACCTCTTTCCAACAAAACATTAATCGATTACCTATAAATCAAGTGCCCACTATAACATGTACTGAAAATGTGTATTCTCTCATATAATAAAAGGTATCATACTCCATGTTTGGTTCAATGTGATCCTTTGTTATTATATCCAAGATGGATTTGTTAAATCTCCCACAAAGAAAATAAAATATACCATTATTATATTTGTTAAACACACATGGGCAGCAACATAATCTGAAGGATAAAACATGAGAATACATTTTTTATTAAAAAATGATATACATTTCTAGTACATGGTGTGACCATTGGGTTCCACAGCCCAAGGTTTATTTGACTTCCTTTTTGTCTATTTAGCTTCCACACTAACCCATTGAGGATTAGGTGTCCAACATCCCCCCTTAATCCGAAGGGTTATGTATGAGTCGAAGAAGAGAGCTGTAATACAAAATGTGCAAAAATGCATGGAAACACTAGGTTGAATGTGCTGTCTGAAATGTTGGTATAAAGGGCGGTGGTTTAAGGATGACCACCAACACTCGAATGCTTAGTGCAGTTCTCGAAGCTCTTCCAAAACTAGCAAGAAGCTGAAGTCTTTTGCTAGAGGAAGTTATCTTATTGTTTTGAAGAGGGAAACCTTCAACCATGAAAGGGAGGTCTCACCCCACATAAAAGGGAGAATCTCAACCTGAAAAGGGAGGTCTCAACCTGTGATGGTTTAAGTATGACCACCAACACTGGAATGCTTAATGCAATTCCTGGAACTCTTCCAAAACTTGCAAGAAGCTAAAGTCTTCTGCTAGAGGAAGTGTTCGTAATTCTATTTCTAGAACTCTTCCGAAACTGGCAAGAAGCTGAAGCCTTCTGCTAGAGGAAGTGTCCCAAATTACCAACTGAAGGCATGCTCAGGGGCATCTTTGTCTCTGGCTACAACTCTGAATCTAGTATGGCAGGTTGTGGCTCAGCCTCGCTTGATGTGACTTTGAAGCTTGTAGATGACCATCATTTCCCCCATGTCAGATACAAGGTGAGATGATGGAGAAAACTCAACTGCAAGACTATTCAATACTTTATAACAAGTTCTAACATGTGATTGGAATATCTTCTTGGTTGTTGATGCCCATTTCCAAGAAGTGATCCATCCAATATGAATCTTTGTTCTTGCAGTGAGTTTATTTCTGAAGCATCTATTTGAAGAATGACTTGTTTTATGACAGTGCTTACATGGATGAAGATAAAAATACTGATCTTTCAGATGGCCAACTCAGTCACAGTGTTGGCATTTCACAACTTTTGTTGTTGTTGCTGCTATGGAAGAGGGGCAGAATCTGGAACAACTGGATGTGAACTGAGATGAAGAGCAGGTGAACTGTCATGAATGAATCCAACACTCCAAAACTGAATGGGCTTTGAGTAGTTTGGAATATGAAAGGACAATTCCTTCTCATATCCAAGACTAGTTTTGTGCTTGTTGTGGACAAGCTGTTCCCAAGGTCTGATGATGGGCTTGGGAAGTGCAGACTAAACTTCTGCATCTGCATGTAATTTTACTACTTCATTGGGCACTAGATCTGAATCAACTTGCTACTTATGGGAGTTTGTTTCAATGTTCTGAATAGAAACAGGTTCAAAATGATGATTCCTCTGTTTTAATTCCTTTTTCTAAAGCTGAGACTCCAGCTGCAAAAATTCAATGTTTTCTTCTTCATTTTTCAAACAGATTTGAATGTCTGTGACAATGGCTTTATCAATCATCATTCTATTTTCCATAGTAGAATGTATTAGAGTATTTAGTAATTCTAATACAACACCCATTCTATCCATTTCACAATAATATCATTGCAAAAAAATTGATTGGTGTACAACTTTGTCCTCAAAAAATCTTCAAGTATGTAGGCTCTCAATATACCTCCATATACCATGCAATTTCATACCATATGACATACTTTTTGCAATGAACATATTCTGCCCAAAATTACACAAAAAAACATCTCAGCCAACAAATTGTAATAAAGAAGTAGCTGGGAAGTAGAGAACCTAGTTACACAATGAGATCTCTTCAAAAATCTAAATCAATATATGACAACCCAAGCATTAGCAGAAGTCATAACACTTGTCTTATAACTTGAATATCTATGTATTTCAGCAGTGAGACTTGAATTTCAAAACCCCTTCAAATAGGAAGACGAGTGTGAACTTCTAAAAATGGACACTTGAAGGATACAACATTGCTTTGAGTCTGCTCAAAGCCTGAAGTCAAGAACATAAAGAATTTCATTCCATTTCAGTCACCATAGACTTGATATTACACCTTCGATCTTCATCATCACAAAGAATTCTTCAGGCTGCCCATATAACAAGATCTAGAATCTCCTCTACAACAATCTTTTGAAGGGATTTTTGCATCTACCATGTAGACTCTACGGGTGATCATAAGGAAAAGAAATACGATCCGACTTCTCCGCTCACTCGTGTAGCTAGAAAGCAATGTAAGCAGAAGGGTCCGGAGGTTGCTGCATAGTTTCCCACTATTACCCCACTCACAAAATGAAAGCTCAGTTCACAGAAAGGCTGAACGAAGTCCTATGTCAAAAGAATCGCACACTGTTCACAAAAGGGCCCCAGTGCTGTAAGTTTTAGAAGCACCTATATACGTGAATCTCACATCTATCACTAGGTGGCAGGTTTTGGCTAAGCTTCGCATATCTGGCTTCAGAATCTCATGATGAATCTGCCAAAATTTTTAGTAATATAGTAGATAGCACATTCAGAACAAGAGACTGATGATGATGATGCTTCTTAGTAGATCAAGAGGAGCTATTCTTCAGGAGATGACGCAACACTCTCTATAATGGCCACAATGCTATTAGTTCGAATAGCCTCGTGCGCGATAGCTTAATCTATTTTATACGAGTTACGGATTTGTCTTCGCTAGTAGCTGCTTTGGATACTCTCAAATATTATCTTTTAGAGGCTTTGGATTATACTGAATTGACTGAAAGATTGAATAAAGGAAAAGGGCACCCCAATCCACATGAGAAATTGCAGTTGTGGGAAAGACTTAAAATTCTAAGTTTCACAAGGACTGTATGTGCATTGTGGGCTATCACGGTGCTTAAGTTATACACAAGAACTCAGCTCAACATTCCAGGGAGACATTTCTTCATCAATCAAGCGTGAGGGTTTGAAAATCTAGAACCAATGGATCAGTCCATTGCACTTTGTCAGCATAAATTTCTTGGTTCTGCTGATTTCCTGCCTCAGTATGGTGTCACTGCTTTGATTGTACGAATCGAAAAAGTAGTTGAAAAATTTCTGGAAAGCAAGCATTTAAAGGATCACTCACGCATAGGCCATAAGCGTATATCCCACGATATGGACGAATCCCAAGCTATGGGAGGAGCGCTCGTAGTTCTCTCCCACTTACCACGATTCCATGCAACATTCACCTTAGGAGGCCATTCTCCTCATCGTGATTATGCTGGTCCTCGAGTTGCAAATGGGAGCCCACATTACAGAGATCATTTAAGGCAGAGGCGGGAGTAGCTGCGGCGGGAGTCTCCGTGACTCTTCATCTTTTGGCCATGGTAGAACAAACTATGAGAGATTTTCTAAAGCAACCAAAATTCTTTCTCAGTTCCAAAATGTCTGGAAAGGGAAATGACCTGGAAAAGGTGGCAACAGGTTTTGGAAGAATGTTGGTCTTGCCTTCAAGGGACCTACATACGACATGAGGTGTCCATTCACTGGTACTATTGCAATAAGAGGGTGTATATTAGTTGGAACATGTTACAGTGTGGAAGAAGCAGCGCTCTGATTATGCGGGTGATTATGAGTAGAAACGGTCAGAAAAGAGCAAAGAGCCCAGAGAGTGCAGAAAGGAAAATTGTGAACAACCAAGGGAGACCAGATGGCGCAGAGAGAAAATATGGCAGAAAGACTAATACAAGGAGTTGCAAAGGTAGGAATAGTAAAAATAGGACCTGCTCATAAATACCATAAAACAAATGGTTCAAAGAAATTATGCAGGGCAACAATACGCCTACTCTGATACCATGTTAAACACACATGGGAAGCAACATAATCTGAAGGATAAAACATGAGAATACATTTTTTATTAACAAATGATATAAATTTATAGTACATGGTGTGACCATTGGGTTCCACATCCCAAGGTCTCTTAGACTTCTTTTTTGTCTATTCAGCTTCCACATTAACCCATTGAGGATTAGGTTTCCAACAATATTGTCAATTACTTTGCATGTGACAACTATATAGTAGCATAATTAATGAAGAAATTAACTACAAATCTCTAAAGTATTGTATCATCAATTACATTCGTTAAAGAAAAGATATTTTAGTTTGCAAACAACTCAAGATTCTAGCACTTTAGAGGGCCTATCGATTGCACATAACTATGTTGTTGTGTGATGCCCAAGATAATGCCACACATATAGGAAAAATTCCTAAAAGTATTTGTTTAACATGCATCCTAGAGAGTGAGGATTAATTCAAAGCAAGGCTTGATCTCCAATCACATAATTCTGGGGTTACAAGGATACAAGGGAAAGACATTATTCTCACAAATCCTAATGCACATTTTGAGATGCACAAATGGTCATGACACTAGGGAAATATGTTCTAAAATATCTCTCACCAAGATGTCATGCAGTGCCGATGAGATTGCACCCCTTGAGGCATACAAATTAGGTTAAAACACGAAGGGGGCCTCTCTTTTTTCAATTTAGGGTTTCTCCCAAACCCTAATGTGGTCAACATACGGAAAACCATATGAAATCATCCTCGTCCACACACAATACCTCTATTGCTTGCGATGCATGTTATGGAAAGATAAGTTTCAAAATCATGGGACACTCTTAACACATCATCAAAGTGAAAAACCTTCAAAACCCTAATGCAAGATTTCATAATGTCAATATATACGATAAAATATGAAGGGTGGATACAATGTGTGAAGCGTGAGTGGTCACATCAACCGAGTTTGATAGGAAAGGTTGTGTGTAGTTGGAAACCATATCAAAAACCTAATATCCTAGCACGAGTAAAGGGGGACCCAAAATTTTGGACATGTCAAAAAAAATTTAGTGTTGTTGTAGCGGCTACAACATTTAGCAGACAACTGGTAGAATCCAGTATCTCTGGTTACATCCTTATAATAAATTGAGTTTGGTGATAATGCAAGGAAGCATTGGATCAAGTGCTATGTGTACTCCTAGGGATACTTGACCTATTAGAGGTATTCCTTTTCCCCATGTCTCAGCTAGGTCCCATTAGCCATTAAACACCACATCTAAAGTTCACACCTACTAGTAGTTAACGATGATATAAAAAACAAGGTAGAGGGATTATTGTATTCATAATTTTAAAATAAGTTTTTGTTGTTGCTCTACTACTAGTAGGCTTGGAAAGTACTCCTAGCAAAGTCGCTTCAATAAATAGCAAATTTTACTTTGCTACCAATGATCCTTGTTAGTACCTTGGTGGAGTCATTGCATCACTTCTCTATGTAGGAAGCCTTTCTCAATATTTTACCCTTTATTTATTTTCATTTTCTTTCATATGCACATGAGCACTTATTATTGGGTGTTCATTGCGCAATGGAGGATGAGGGATCCTAACTTATTTTATGGGAAAGAGAGGTTATTTCCTATTTCACAAAAACTAAAAGATATCTAGTTTAGGTTTTCCCTCATTCCAAGCTTCCTTATCTCATCTCTAGTTAATAGGTGGACAATGAAAACATGTCATTGAGATATTCAAGACCATGTTGAGAACATGGTTCAAGTCATGGGTATATTTATTTCAAACTGATGAGGGTTACCCTCAAGCAACCATTTTGTATTTTCCTTTCTAATGAGTTAGGTTTTTAATATTAGGGCAAGGTCACTACAGAAGCTCTTCCTTTCACTTCTTATTCAAATGCATCTCCTATTCTTGGTTTTTTTTCTATTTCTGCATTTAATATTGATGATTTCTTGTTCTACGATTAGTTTAAATGGTTGAAGTAAGTTATTCTGGATGATCTGTTATGTAAAAAATTAGTTAGATTAGGTTATTATTTAATTTTCAGTTAAATTAGATGAAAGGGCACGATCATAAGATCATGCCCTTTCCCCAAAGGGTGTCCATGGCAGTATATAAGCCAAGCATCTGCAATTTTAAGAAGCATCATCTGTCAATTCATCTCATTAATAAATATTTATATATAAATTTCTGCATATATCTTAAGTTTTCTACTTCATCTGGTATCGGAGTAGTTCGTTCTTGGTCTAGAGGTACACAGTCCAGGTTCATTTTGGTCCCAGTTCCGTTGTTGTTGTCTAAAGCCCAACACTTACCGTCCAACTATGCCCACCATCTAAATTCCATTCCGTTGTCCGTCCGTTGCTCACAGCCTGCCGTCCCTCCGCTGCCCACAGACTTCCACTATCCCTGTTGTCCGCGTACCCCCGTCCCCGCCGCGTCCATCCCATACACCACCATCGACCGTAGCCAGTCGTTAAAAATTTTTGTCCGCGTCCCTTGTCCCCGCTGCGTCCATCCCATACACCACCATCGACCGTAGCCAGCCTACGGTGATAGTCGATATAACTTTTTGAATAAGTCAAAGGGTTCCGTTAATCCACGTGACTGTTCAGAAGTTAATGATATATATAAAAAATAATTATAACGTGATTTAGTTATAATATATGTATATCATATTTTAATTTATATATAACATATATTTAATTTAATTAAAAGTTATATAATTTATAACTTTAATTGATATATATATATATATATATATATATATATATATATATATATATATATATATATATATATATATATATATAAAAAATTATTAAATTAATTTAATTTAATTAAAAAAAAAAACAACAACAACAACAACTTAAGCTGGCAGATAAATACACGCCCCCGCAAACCCGCCCAATGACGACAATGAAAATGGCGGATTTCCAGAAAAATTTGGTTGATGCAGAGCATAAGATAAATAAAAACCACGACGAGGTCAGTAAAAGATTAAATGAAGTCGAGAGCAAGCTTGGGGAGCAAGCAGACAAAATAAAAAATCTTCAAGATACGACAAATCGAATAGAGATAAAGATGGAAAGTCAACATGTCCAAACAGAAGTAAACATCAGAGATGCCTTAACAAAGACTTATGTGTAAAAGGTCGAATTGTACACCCGAAGAGCTATTAAAAGAAAGTGAAGAGGATCAAGAAACCCTCTCATCAGATTCAACAAAGTCAACAGATTCTCATGAAAAGGTTGAATCCCCAAAAAAATTAGCGACACCCCACCAAGAAGCAAGTAACATAGCCTCTACAAAAAAGAAACTTTGGGATACCCTTACTAATCAACACCCTCTTTTTTCTCAACCATTAGCCACATACCAGAAGAGGGCAAAGGTTGAGATGCCTATATTCGATGGAAATGAAAAAACAATGTTGCATGGATAAATAAAGCAGAAAAATACTTTGAGATATATGACATCACTGACGATGACGAAAAGCTCAAACATGCATCCATGGAAATGGAAGGAGAAGCATATAACTGGTATATGTGGTGGAAAAAGACAACACACGTCATTAGCTGGAGAAAATTTAAAGATGCATTCTTCAAAAGATTCCAAGGTGTAAAAGAAGAAGAGTTCTTTTCAAAACTCATCAAATTACGACAAAAAGGAAGTGTGGATTGTTGACACCTAATCCGAAACGGATGAGGTGAAGCTAGACAGTCATCTAGAAGATGAACTGATCCGTTTTGTATATGTATAAATAATGTGTTAGCTAATGAATAAAATCAATCAGTGTTTTCTCTCATTCAATGTGGAGTTACCCTGGCCTGACATGGTATCAGAGCACAGGTCCCAAAATTGGTTGTAACTCCTGGTCTGTTCTGTCCTGAATGCCTCTGGCCTGACACTGCCCTCTCATGAGACTGCGCCCTCCGTCCTGACATGGAGACTGCGCCCTCTGTCCGTGGAACTGTACGTTGATGTGTTTCTGCTCAAACCTACCTCAGTCCATTCAAACAAAATGGTATACGTTGATGCGTTTCTACTGTTAGGTAAAACCTATCGCTGGTGTCTGTGTTTGTTACGACTGTGTTGAAATTACGCTGTGTCATTGCTCTTCTGAAGTCTGCGCTGCGTTTTTCAAAGAACTGTGGTATCGTTTTTTTTTGAAGACTGAGACTGCATTTTTTGTAAAGAACTGTGGTTTCGTTAATGTATTGAAGACTGGGACTGCGTATTTTTAGCTGTGGGTATATACTTTTTAAATGACTGTGGACTGCGTTGTATTGTATTGAGGCATGTATTGTATTGTAAAGCTGCGTTTTCTATTGAAACATTGGAGTTAGCGAAGGAACTGGAACCCCCGACTGCTTCTTCTTTCAGAAATGGGGGTATGCATGAAAACTGTGTGATTGAGGATGTTGCCGTTGATGTTGGCCGGGTTCGAATCTTGACCACATTCCATGTTTTGCCACTGCCGAATCCCAAGAACTCCTACTCTCTGCTGCTAGGCGCGCCATGGCTGTATAACGCAAGGGCGATAATAGAATGTAATAAAGAGAGGGGCACTGTGGTAAAAATATGTGGAGGTAACGAGACCATTACTATTCCTGTAGGGAAGAAGGCCAGTGGTGAGCGGGAGGAGTTATTTGTAACTAGCGTTGAGATAGCAACGGAATAGTTATGGCTTGACAAATACAAATGGAGCAGAGTTTTAATCTTGGAGCGAAGTTTTAAGCAAATACAAATGCCATCTGAAGCAGAGTTTTATTACGCTGTCCTTTTTGAACAGTTTTTGCATTAATGATATATATTGAAATGATATATATTACGTTGTCCTCTCTTATTTGAGCGCCCTCTCTTTTTTTTTTTCAAAACAGCGATATCTGTTGAGCAGTAATATATGTTGAACAGTGATATATATTTGAGTGCCCTCATTTTTTTAAAACATAATATTATGGAAGTGATGGTGATATAATAAATGCTCATGATATGCTGATGAAATGTTAGAAGAAGAATAAAATGCATAAGGCTATGATATAAGGATTTTTTTTACAGAAGTTTTTGGCAGAGATATTTTTTTGAGAAGGATTTTGTTTACAGAAGTTTTTGGCAGAGATTTTTTTTTACAGAATGCATTCAATCATTTCAATGGTCGGAATAGTTCTCACTGGCAAGGAGAACTATTCTGAATGGTCTCGGATGGTAAAACACACCCTCATCTACAATGAGCTGTGGAAAGGTGTGTGTGTTGGAGAAGAAGACAGAGACCCTGTGCAGCCCACATCAGACAAAGAACTCGCCATTTGGGAAAACAAGAACAACAAAGCCTTTGCATTGATCGCAGCATCCGTAAGTGAGGAAGTAAGTCGTCATATTTCATCCTATTCCACTGCCTTTGAAGCTTTACAAAAGCTGAAAGAACTCTATGATACACATTCTGCACTTGAAGTTGTTCAGCTCATGATTAAACTCTTCACTCTTGAACTGAAAAATAATGATCCTATTACTCTTGCATCTGAAATAAAGTCTATAGTGCATGATATTAAATCCACTAAGGTTGAGCTGGATATCTCTCTTATTGCCTTTCTCAAAGCACTCTATCCTACCTACTCTAACTATCTTGAGTCTTTACAAGCAAATGGAAATCTTAAAGATATAACCTTTGACACCCTTGTGAAAAAGTTTGCTGAAAGAGAGAAAGCCTTTGGAAAGAAAACAGTCCTTGAATCTTCTGAAGAGACTGTTTGCCTTGCTCATAAAGAAAAGCATCCTGCTCAAGATTCTACAAGAGGAAGAGGTGGACGAAGAGGAAGAGGAAGATACTTCAGAGGCAGGGGGGCAGACATCCTCAAGCAGAAAAGGCAGATCTGCATTGCATTCTCTGCAAACGAAATGGATCACATGATGCTTCTACATGCAAGCTACCATGGGACAAGGTTGAGCAGAGAAGAAATCAGCAGAAAGGTAAAACTGATGACGTGGACAAAGGTAAAGCACCTGAATCCGCTCACTATATTGAGGCACAATGTAACATTGGAGTAAATGAAGATTTGTTTAATTCTTCACTTGCTTCTTCGAAAAATGATTGGTTGCTTGATTCAGGATCAACCTGTCATATGAATTATAGGAGAGATTTCTTTGAAGATTTCACTGACAATGTTGATGGAGCAGTATACTTTGCAGATCAGTGAAAAATCAAGCCATCAGGGTTTGGCACAATCAGGCTTAAACTGCCCGGTCTTCCAGACTTTCTTCTGGATCATGTTCTATATCTCCCACAGCTGAAGAGAAACTTGCTGTCCCTAGTCCACATCCGCCAGCAAGGTCACTCCATTTACATGTTTGATGGCAAGCTTGAGGTAAGAAAGGCATCTGACCACTCACTTGTCATGAGGGGTATAAAAGAAGAAAGACTCATTAAACTGCAAGGAACCTCTGCTCATGCACATCATTTCTCATATATTTCTCATCATGAAGAAGGTGCACTTCCATCAAGTTTATTATGGCATGCTAGATTTGGACATTTAAACTATGATAGTCTCCGCTTGTTGAAGAAAAATGGTGTTGTTGGTTTGCCTACAATTCCTAGAAAACATAAACAATGTGATGCTTGCATTCTAGGAAAGCATAGCAAATAGTCTTTTCATGATTCACATTCAAGAGCACATAGGAAGCTTGAACTTATTCATTCAGATTTATGTGGTCCAATGCCTGTTCCTTCTGCAAATGGAAATAAATATATAATGACATTTATTGATGACTACACCAGAATGTGTTGGGTTTATTTTTTGAAGAACAAATCTGATGCTTTTCAAACATTCAAGAATTTTCATAAATGGATTGAAAATGATGCAAAATCTCATATTGGGTCTATTCGCACTGATAATGGAAAAGAATATACATCAAATGAATTTGAACATTATCTTCGCCAACATGGGATTAAACATCAAACAACTGTGCCTTATAATCCGCAACAGAATGGTGTAGCTGAAAGAATGAACATAACAATTTTGAATATGGTACGATCCATGCTTTTCTTCAAAAATGTAAAGACAATGTTTTGGGCTGATGCTGTTCTATGTGCTGCATATATAAAGAATAGATGTCCATCTAGTGCTATAAGAAACAAGACTCCTTATGAATTGTGGTATGGACATGTTCCTTCGGTAAAACATCTCAGGATTTTTGGTTCCACTTGTTATGCTTTAATATCAAAGGTACATAGAAACAAACTTGGTGCTAGAAGTCGTAAGTGTATCTTCCTGGGGTATTCAAACACATCTAAAGCATACCGCCTTTATGATGAAGTAAATAAAAAGTTTGTTTTATCTAGAGATGTCATTTTTCTTAAAGCATCCAAATCAGACAGTGTTGTTGAGCGGCAACTTGATCGCTTGGATAGATTCACAAAACTGAAATCATTCCAAGAGTTTGATAATCAGATTCCACATCTTGAAGGGGGGATTCCTATACTAGATCAACATGTGGAATCTCCTTCTGAAGAACAATCTCCCCTACATGACACTCCAACAACGGATGATGCTTTAAGTGATGTAATTGATAGAATTGGGAGACTTAATCTTGATTCAGTCCCAACTCAATCAACAGAACAGCCTGGACCATCTCAGAAAGGTCCCCCAAAGTGGCTGACAAAGACACTTGAAAGTGTTCATCCTGATGAAATTGGAAAAACAGGAACCAGAAATTCAAACCAACAAGATGGAGGTGATGTAGATAACTCTAATTCACCTGTTGATCTGGATGTTACTTATGATTGTGAATTGAACTTGTCTACAGATTTTGAACCAACTTCCTTCAAAGAAGCTACTTCTCATGATGAATGGAAAGAAGCGATGCAGAAGGAGTATGATGCCCTCATAAAGAATGGAACTTGGAAGCTGGTTGATCCTCCATTTGGAACCAAACCAATTGGCTGCAAGTGGGTTTACAAGAACAAGTACAAAGCTGATGGCTCACTTGACAAGCACAAAGCTAGGCTTGTGGAAAAAGGTTTTGCACAAAAGGAAGGGGTCGATTGTGAGGAAACTTTTGCTCCCACAGCAAAATGGGCCACCATCCGGACACTCTTTGCACTAGCTGCTCAGAACGGTTGGAAAGTCCATCAAATGGATGTAAAAACTGCATTCTTGAATGGAGATCTAAAAGAGAATGTTTTTCTGTCCCAGCCTGAAGGATTTGCTGTGAAAGGACATGAACACAAAGTATGCAAACTTGTGAAGTCCTTGTATGGCCTCAAACAAGCACCACGAGCCTGGTATGAAAAACTAACTGAGCATCTTCTGAAACTCAACTTCAAACATTTTGATCTTGATGATGCAACTTTATTTGTCAAGAAAGTTGGCAAAACAGTTGTATATCTTGTGGTATATGTAGATGATCTTTTAATGACAGGGAACAATGAAAGTTATATTGCATCCATAAAGAAAGAATTAGGAATTTTTTTTGAAATGACTGATTTGGGCTATGTTCATTACTATCTTGGCATTGAAGTAACCCAACATCCAAAGTCCATATTTCTTTCTCAAAAGAAATACATTGGAGATTTGTTAAACATATTTGGCATGATAGAGTGCAATCCCCTTTCTACTCCAATGGAACAAAACTTGAAGCTCACATCTATTGAAGGAAAAGAATTTGAGGATGCAACAAAGTATAGACAGCTTGTAGGAAGTCTCATCTACCTCACTACTACCAGACCAGACATTTCATTTGCTGTTGGAATCCTCTCAAGGTTTATGCAAAAGCCTTGTGAAGGACATTGGTCTGCTGCAAAAAGAGTTCTAAGGTACTTGAAGGGAACTCAAGACCTTGGAATCAAGTATACACAGGTGGACGACTTCAACTTGATTGGATACTCTGATTCAGACTTCGATGGAGACAAAGAAACTGGGGTATCTACTTCAGGATATGCTATGAGTCTTGGATCAGGAGTTGTCTCCTAGAGATCACGCAAACAATCAGTACCAGCAGATTCCACAACAGAAGCAGAATATGTGGCAGCAGCTGAAGCAACGAAAGAAATTGTGTGGCTCAAGAAAATTCTTGAAGATTTGCAGGTAAAACAAATACAATCAACTCCACTCATGATTGATAACACATCTGCAATAAAGTTGTCCAAGAACCCAAAGTTCCATGATCGTACTAAGCACATCAATACTAAATATCATCTGATCCGACATCATGTTGAGGCCAAAACAATCCATCTCCGTCATTGTTCCACAAACGAGCAAATTGCAGACATCTTCACCAAAGCGCTTGGAAGAGAAAAGCTTGAAAGATTCAGAATGATGCTTGGACTCACCAACATCCCTTCAGATTAAGGGGGGGAATGTTGACACCTAATCCGAAACGGATGAGGTGAAGCTGGACAGTCATCTAGAAGATGAACTGATCCGTTTTGTATATGTATAAATAATGTGTTAGCTAATGAATAAAATCAATCAGTGTTTTCTCTCGTTCAATGTGGAGTTACCCTGGCCTGACATGGATGAATACACTCAAGAATGGGAGACCTTAGTAACTCGAGTACCTGGGTTATCGGAATCTTGTTTAATTCAGTCATACATATCGGGACTTAAAACCAATTTACAAGTAGAACTTGAGATGCATGACATTTCATCTATAGAAGTAGCAAGACGAAAAGCAAAAACGGCTGAAAAGAAATCTGAACCAATATTTTGCTCAAAAGCAGAAAAAACTTATGCAAGACGAAGGATACCCCAGTATGTGGACTCAAATAATACAAGATATGTTCCACCACATCGTCATGAAGATGAAGAATCTAATGTGTAAATGCAAAGGATAAAAGAGGTTAAATGTAAGCGCTATGGTGAGAAATGGGACCCCAAACATAGATGTGCTAAAGGAAAAGAACCAAAAAACCTATATAATTGTGAAGCAACCAATGATTCAAACAGTGAAGATTATGACATAGAAGACACAGAAGACGCCCCATAATTCTCACTAGAATTAGAAGATGGAAGTATTCCGCAAGTGTCATTATCAGCTATGATAGGTATATCACAACCTCAGACTTTAAAGTTAAAAGGACACATAAAGAAGAACAACGTAGTGGTTCTCATCGACTTTGGAAGCACACACAATTTTTTAGATGCAAACGTGGCAAAGAGACTCAATATCTTTTCATTTCCCTTACCAAACATGAATGTGATGGTAGCTAATGGTATGAAGATTGAAAGGTAGGGAAATGCCATAAGGTTAATTTGCAGATTCAAGACATTAATCTAGAGTCTCCATTCTTCACAGTACCGTTAGGAGGAGTAGATGTAGTCTTAGGTATCCAATGGTTACGAACTTTAGGTACTTATGCCGCCAACCATCAAGTACAATTTATAAAATTCAAATGGGGAGGTCAGAAGTACAAAGTACACGGATTCAAAGCACCAGAAAATCAAGTTGTATCATCATCTCAGACGATGAAGCTCAGTCGAAGGAGAGCACCTGCTTATGCAATACAATGTCACCAATTAGAAATGTTATCTGCAAATATGGCTAGAGAAGAGTCACTAGGGATACAAGATTTGATTCGGAAGCATGAAAAACTAATTCAAGACCTACCTATGAAGAGGCCGCCTAATAGGGAAATTGAGCATACAATAGAAGTCAAGGCAGGGTCAGACCCTGTCAACATCAAGCCATACCAATATCCACATCACCAAAAAACAGAACTTGAGAGATTAATCCAAGACCTTTTAGAGTGTGCGACCTTTATCATCTTGGAATATCTGATCAAGTGGAAGGACTTACCCGAAGAAGACGCCTTCTGGGAGAATGAATCATTCTTCAACAACATCCGTCGTTACTTATGCTTTGAGGACAAAGCATTCTTTCGAGAGGAAGGCAATATTATGTAAAAAATTAGTTAGATTAGGTTATTATTTAATTTTCAGTTAAATTAGATGAAAGGGCACGATCATAAGATCATGCCCTTTCCCCAAAGGGTGTCCATGGCGGTATATAAGCCAGGCATCCGCAATTGTAAGAAGCATCATCTGTCAATTCATCTCATTAATAAATATTTATATATAAATTTCTGCATATATCTTAAGTTTTCTGCTTCATGATCACAAGCATGATTACATCCTTGGAACATATTTGGAATTTCATATTAATCATTGAGCTACTTGGATTAATTTTCTTATTCCCAAATCTAAATTTTTGGAAGTCCCTTGTGGCAAAGAGACGTAAAATTATTCTATTGTTTAGAACATGCTAATGAGCTTTAATCGAGTTTATTCCACTTGAGTTAGATAAAAAAAAAATTCCAATTAATAGAAAAAAGTACCCCATTTCATTCTCGCTTGATTAGGTTAGGCATTTGATAGATTAACTAGCTCCCTACTTCTCGAAATTCTAGATTTTAGACTAGTAATATTCTGCTATTTTTTAGCATGTGTTAACAAGGTCTTTTTTGAGTTATTCTACTTGGAATGGAGACCTAAGACATCCTAGTTATTAAAAAAAATGTCTCGTCGAATTTGATTTTATTTTCTTTGTCATTCATTGAATTATATCTTCCTGTAGCAAACCTGTTTCATGTAGCAGATTACTAAAACACTCTACCGGCATATATATACTTGCCCAGAGTTGCTCAAAAAGGTTGGTTTTTGTCCATTATGGTTGAATCGTGACCCATAGGCTACAAATAAATGGTTTAGGAGGAATAAACACCACTTAGGATTTTCCTTTTTACCCATGCAAAACATCCCAACGAATTGGGTTAATGGAAAAATTTATGAATTGGATAATACAATAATGATTTTCTTGATTGCCACATCCAATGAACTCTATCAATGGATCTAAACTCTTTGAAATGTAATGATTGATATTTATCTAATGATATTTACTTTATGCAGTTAGAATAGTTTTTCCTTCCTTTCATTTTCTTTCTTGCAATAAGTTAAGGTTTCCATTTTGAGCATTTCCATTTCTGCAACTAGTTAGGATTTCATTTTATTACATGCATCCAATAAATCATGAAAAAATGAAGGAAACATTTTATGTTTCACATAATATTTTGATACCTCTTAAATTTGTAAAAAACCCGAGTTGATAATTAAATTTGGCAGCCTTGGGAGTTGCAACATTTTTGTTGTAATACTGAGGCTCATGAGAAAGGGGGTGAATGACCTCGAAAATTCTCATGGAAGAGACAAGTTAGGTGATTGGTTGCCTTAGTAGATTGTAAGACATCACCTACTTGTACCTTATCACAATCTGCACAATTTAGCGAATATTCGAAAAGATTTGAGACAATTGTTGCCATACTCTCTTTAATAAACAAATCGTGGTATAGAGATTGATGCATCTCAGCTGATAGAGGATGGAAATATGTGCTCCGAGAAAGATCACTCGAATCAGAGGATTTCCAAGATGAGATTTCATCAAGAAAGAAATACTGAGAGGATATTGGAGCACAAAAACCCTAATTTGACTTGGTTGAGGGGTCTCATCAGGATCGTGAGAACCTGACGTAACAATCAACAGAAGCTGAAGTGCCTCAACTTCTTAATGAGTCCTAAAGCCTTTGAAATGTGAATCATAAAATTTTGCTGGAATTGTGGGATCAACAAATGGATACAAATGAAAATCATCAGAGACATGGGCGAATATGTTTTTGGTAGAATGAAAATCTTTGAAACAACCAATCTGATCAGGTTGGGAATCCAACACATAAGGATCTTCTTGGATTAAGAATGAAGATGAATCAAACAGAGGACCATATTGAATTTTCTGATATGTAAGGTCTTATTATTCACCTGTTAAGGACCACAGATGGGAGAGATCAAGAATAAGAGATTCAACATTCTCATATTCTGATTGCGTAACATCAACCTCACATACATGACTATAATAAACACCAACATGATAAATATACGAATTATTTGTAGAAACCGTTGGTGCAGTAGACTCATGAAATAAATTATGGTATAATGGATGAAAAGGTTCAGATGAAGAGTCCTTAGTTTCAACCAAATTTGATTTAGAACTAAAACCCTGGACATTAGAGTGAGCCCGAGGGAGTAATGAATCTGCATTCTTATCACGCTCTATGGATCCAAGAAGGCATACAATTTTATCTAAGAGAAGACCTAAGTCAATGCCCACAAGTAGATGGAGTTCAAGAATAGATTTAGGAACACATTTAATGTGCTTGATTTGGGTTTCATATACATGAAGAGATGTTACATCAACTTCATTTGCAGTTTCAAATTCAACATGATGTATGAGAGCTTTAGAAGTGATACAAGTTGGTTCAACTCCCTACAAGAATTCTTCACCATCTAAACTATTTATGACCAGAAATTCATTAGGTAAAGAATCAGAAGGAGGATTAGAAATTTCACAAGCACTAATTTCCTCCTTGGAGGTTTGAGGCCTTTCCCGACTCATTGAGATAGGCAAGACAAGATTAGGGATAAGATATGGAAAATTTGTAACTTCTAGGTTAACATGATGATCAAAAGAATCCATATTTATTTCAAATTAAAGGTGTTGTCCAGAGACATAAAACAAACGTCAAAATTTCTCACTCAAATACATACAATCAACATCTCTCTCTAGGAATTCATAACAAAGATGAACAAATCTAGTAGTAAAGTATTCTAATGATTCTTTAGGTTTCATTCAGAGCTTATTTATTCTTTTAAAAACATCTGTATAATCATGCCTGTTGAATGCTTGTCGTAGCTTACTCATGAGTTGCTAGAATGAATGGATGGAAGCCTCTGGAAATGTGTGGCACCATTGTCTAATGCGACCTTCAAGTGTGAGGGTAAACGATATGCTAATAACATCTTTGCAATGTATTATGTGAGAGTGAGATAACTGCAGAAATTGACAGAAAAGATAGCCTCCCTTGAGATACATTAAGGTATGCTTTTTCTTATGTCATATATTTGGTGCTTATCTATTTGATTATGTCATCTATTTAATTTATTTAACATGGTATGTTGCAAGTTGGTGCAATGTTTGATGAATTTCATAATATGAATATGTGTTCAAATTATTTTGTTTTAAGATGATTTTACTAACATATATGTTTTCAGAGAGTTGATATGTACTTGAATATAGTTGACAGTCGTATCATTATGTCTAATGACTATGAGTTGACTATGGATTATGACATGATTGTTTGTAACAGTTGATTTCAAATTGATAGATACAACTGTCCTGATATTTGGAACATGTGGTTGACATTTGTGAACAACTGCAGGTAACATGCTAGGTACTAGTGTGACAAGGTAAAACTTGATGTGTTTATATAAATAATAGTTGGGTGATGTAACAATACATAGTATGCCTCGATTGCTACAAGGTAAAAAGGGTAAAAGAAAGGAATTGGACAAGAACTGCTTTGGCTATGCTTAGAATCCCTAATTCCAAATGAATGAGTACATTGCATATAGGGAGTCTACATAACCTTGATTTTATTTGACATTATGTGGATATGTGCTAGATTCATGAGCTCGTACTTGGCATGCATATTAGCTAGTCTTTAGTTACAACTCGATCTGTCAAAGGATTGGAGTCGCTTGGGAGACGGTGGGGATGTGTTCAACTGCAAGAACCATTCTTGGCACAACAAGATCATGTAACTGGTCTATTTTTATGTTAATTTATGCACTAACATTTATGTGTTAATGATCGCAGGATGCAGGGTGTTTCATGGCAAGAGAGGTTTCTATGAAATCTCAAAGAAGGCTCAAGTTGAGCTTTCCTAGGGAACTATGGGGATTGATTAATGGCATCTATTGTTAGTCTTGTGATTTCGATATTTCACGATTGTTGTGCTTTATTTTTCATTTTGATTATGTCTTGTGCATAACTATGCCACTTTGTTGTGGTGTCCTATTGCTTTTGGTTTTCATGGTCTTCTTGTTGTTGTTTCCATTCTTGCCTTTTATTGTTCTGAGTCTTGAGAATTTCTCGGGAAACAGGAAAGTTAATGGAGCTCGGGGAGAATTATGTGCTATCCAATAGGTAATACATGGATGAATCTTAGTGCATGAGTAAGAATTGCGGAAGGTAAGACTATGACATTCGGTTAGACTGGTTGTGTCCATAGTGGTAAATGGACGGTGGTAGTACAAACATGTAAAATGTAATTAGAAGAGGTAAAGTGAACGAATTTGAGATGTATGATGCGTTGGATAAGTCAGGAACTATGATTCTCAATTTTGCACATGTTCTACCAAAATAAGGGGGTTCTCTTAACCTAGAACTTATGTTATCTGATAATTATGTTATGATTGTTGGGTGTAGGAATTGCACTTAAGCAAGCTCCTTCAAAACTTAATTGTCAAAATGGGGGTTTCCTAAACTTAGAGATGAAGCACAGGTAATGCCAGAAGTGGTATGAACTTTTCCTATTTCTATTCCTACTTCTCAACTGAAACTTTGTAGAATTAAACAAAAAATTCTTAAAGGAAATTAACACCAAAGTAATTGTAGTGCTAGAATGTAAAAGAATGAATTTGTGAAGAAATAAAATAAAGGAACTTTCACACTGTTGTAAACAATCTTAATTGCTAAAGTGAAACTCTATGTTTATCCTTAGTATAGGTGATGGCAATTTAACAAGTGGTCCATTGAAAAGATCTTCCTTCTAAATGATTTTCCTTCTCACACTAAGTGGTTGTTCTTGTACTCTTGCAATCTACTTGCACTAGTGCAGGTATAGAACTTATGTGAGAAGTAGAACTTGCAGTTATACTAAAGACTTATATTTTCCTATAGGGGCTCTGAGCCTCAAGGCTTAGAGCACTCTATTCCTGTAATGAGACACTGGAACAGAGCTTCCTACACCAAATCTGAAATAATATTGCACACGAAAAGAATGCTTTAATCAACTGAATCACAAAAACAGAAATAAACTCTTAATATGAAAGCAAAGCAAACTTTCTTTAGTCAAACTGGTTTTTCATGTAAACTAATATAACTCAAAATGGTTCATTGTAATATTCTAGATTACTTCTATTCATTTTCCTTAATTCGTGAAGTGCAAATACAAACTAAGATATGCAGCAACGTCCTCTTGCATTTCCTGAAGTTATCCTTAATCTTTAAGAATTTTACTTTTAGTATTAGAGATTCCTTCTTAAGATGACAAACACTTGCTTCAAAGAAATGGATTAAATCATGTAAAAAGAAAATAATGAAATATTTTTTGTAAATGAACTAGCGAACCAGTGGAGAAGATCTTGCATGCACTAGTGTATGAAGGATCTCATCTGCACAATCCAAGCGAAATAAAACCAGCTGAAAAATTATATGAAGCAATTTAATTAATTTTCACAAAATGGATTCATTCACACTTAATTGTTTTAATGAAATAAATCAAAATTCATAGGAAAGCGTGAAGTCAAGATTCAAACCACACTTCTCTAAATCAATGAAGTTAACACACATTTAAGATATCAATGAAAGAGGGTAAACGAGTTGGGTTGGCTGGGCCCTAGCCAACCAGCTTATTTTCCATTTTAAGAAACGAAAACCTTCAGAATGTTATCAACGCATCAGTGAAGAATTATAACGCAAAATGAGAAAATCATGGCGCAGTTCCTTGTATTAATTCTGATAAGAAAATATACACTCGAGCTCGAGTCGAGCCCGGAACGAGGGTGACAACGAAATTACAAATAAACCAAAAATTACAAAGATATGCTATTGCTATCATTTGCTAGATTAGTTCTATCTGAAATCTACATTCTATACAACCCTTTGGCCTGTGGCCATAACCAAAAATTACATCGTTCCAAATCAAGCCTTCTAGCTAAAACAAAATAACAACCAAAATTACAAAATTAAGCTGACGACTATAATAAGGTGCAAACTATTCGTGGCCATAGACTGATCCTTGGCCATATCCCTGATTTTCCTTTGCTTTGAGTTCAACTTTGGATGACCACAACCAAAATGGATGACATAGACCAAGATCTCCACATGAAGTGATCGAACTATTACGAAGATCACAGAACATATAGTTGCTCACGGTGTAGGAATCTACCTACACTAGATCAAGCTAGTATAACGATTAATACTTTAGCTTATCAGATATTTTAGGAAAGTAAATATAAGTTACAAGAAATATTTAAAGGCATGAAATCTATTTAAAATGATTATATAAGCACCTAATAAACCTTAAACATGAAATATGGAGTTTATGTAGGAATAGACACTATTCTTGGACTAGTGCAGGAATGAGGAGGTTTATGTAGAAGAACAAAGGTTAATAATTATGATTTTTTGATAGGAAGGGGACAAAAATGGGTAATTTTGGCCTACCAAGATCTTCCCATCCCTAAGTTGTTGTGTGTCCTCAAACAACCTTTACTTGCTGCAAAAGTCTTCACATAGGACACAATCTTTCAATCTTGCACTTGGATATTGATTCTTGCCTTAACTACCTTTGTCTTCTTTCCTCAGGCTTTCTTAGGTTGTTTGGTCACCCTCTTGTGGTGTTTGTAGCATTTATAATCTTGAAACTTCCATATCTTTACTTAATGTTTTTGTTCTTTGACCTATTCTGCCAACTCTATCTTGCCTTGCTTTTGCCAAGCCTTCTCCTTCATGACATGGTTTAATTCCTCCAATTTGTGAATTTGTTGCTCGAGCTCTACTATCCAGTTATTCAGATAGAGGGTATAGATCTCTATTTCCAGCTCATCTGGTGCAAGCACTTTTTGTGCAACTTATTCAAAACATGTACCATTGTTGCCAAGATGACAGTCTTCTTGGCCATCCAGTGTTTGCATCATAATACTACCAAGTTTTTTAGTGCTAAGGGATTCCAGGTCACCGAGGGTTTCACCCCCCTGTGTGTCTAACTCATTACAGGTCAATGTCGTGTGCATCCAACTCCGCAGGGGCTTTAATACCCCGTTCTTTCACCTCGTCAAGGGCTTCAGTACCCTATTCCTTTGCCTTGTCAAGGGCTTCAATACCCTACTCCTTCAATTTTCTTGTGGCTTCAGTACCCTATTCATCAAAATTATTGAGGACCTCAGTACGTAGTTCATCAAAATTATCGAGGGCTTCTATGTCCTGCGCCTCGTCATCTACCTAACCCTCTGTCAGTTTTTTACTTGCACTTGTTGTCATTCTTTTCTTCTTCAATTTATGAAAGAAGGTCAACAAGGGTATGTCTTCCTCCTTCTCTCCATCTTCTTCATTCCCCACTCTATGGGCTACTGCATCTGCAAGAAACAAGAGGATATGATCTCCAGATGAAGCCTGGGG
Source organism: Pinus tabuliformis (assembly GCA_031772625.1). NCBI lineage: Eukaryota > Viridiplantae > Streptophyta > Pinopsida > Pinales > Pinaceae > Pinus > Pinus tabuliformis. The sequence continues at coordinate 353,542,305 of CM062817.1, forward strand.
TGTATCCTCAATCAAAATATGGGAGCTCAACTTAGCCTCACTTGTCCCCAGAAAGATAGTCCTTCTCCTCGTTGAGGTCTTGGTCATTCCTCTTTTCTTCTAAGGACGGGATTTCTTCAACAAATTTCTCTTCTACTTTCACCCTTTTGTCCTTACTTTTTGTCTTAGCATTTTTCTTCTTGCCTGCACTTTTTCCAGCTAACTCCTGTGCACGTCTTTCCCAAAATTCTTCCTAGAACACCTCCCAGGTTCTTCCCTTAGCCTCCAGCTCCTTCTTGACTAGGATTGCAATGAGCCCATGGTGGTACAATTTATCTACAACCTGGCTGGCACTCTCATTCTGCACTCCTTTTGCCATTTTCTCTAAACTTTGGACCAGGTAATAAGGGAAATTTATGCATTTCCCTGATTTCAAATGCAGCAAAAACCTGATATGGTACATGAACGTTAATGTGTAACATACCTCGCGGGTCAAAAATTTATGTAATATGTATAGGAGGTCTTGCCATTTTCCAATAATGGTGCTCTGTGGAAGCCCTTTCTTCTAGTTGACTTTGAGCTCTCGATCGACTACAAATCAATGCTATCTTTTCCTTTCGATCCTCTCCTTTTTGAACCATTTTTCACCCGTGGTTGACAAGCCTGTAGCTCACGCTATAGATTCCTTCATGATATCAAATTATAGTGAGCCTACTTTAGCTCGGCTTTCCTTGAATATTCTTGCAAATCCCAGAGCCATGGCCATATCGAACCCATCAAATTTCTACAAAAATGGGAGAAATCCCGATTCTTGCAATAGTGCAAAACTCCCTCGATACTCGGCTGTCTACTCTATCTCCTTCACAGATGATGGTTCATGTCTCATGGGCACCATCTCTGTGTTGAATTCACCTCAATTCTCTCTCACATCCTTAGAAATATTTCACACTGCGAAGTGCGAGGGAGCTGCTGAGAATTTTATAATGGAGATCTGGTCATTCCACCCTCTTATTGATTTCTTTCATCCAATCAAATTCAAGCATTAAAATCTCCCCTTCGAGATGGATGCACACACGTATAAATCTGCTACGGCAAGCAATGATAACTAGAGGAGGCTGAAATTTTTGTTGTGGTGGTGTAACGATCATGGGGGATTAGATTATGAGGTAAGGCTATAATGAGCAAGCGATGGAGGATATTTTTAGTGGAGGTGAGTGTAGGTTTTTAGGCGGGTCTATACTATCCCTCGTTGCTTCATAATTCACATAAATACAATACAATGCTCTAATCTATCATTTCGGTAGTTATTCATCAGCAGGAATAAAGATGTAAATTTCTCAATAAACATTCTGCATCAAGTGCTTATGTATTATGTTTAAACAGTTCTTTCCACTGTGTTTGCATGCCTGCATTAATCGTGCTTGGACTAATCCTTCCTGCACTGCAACATGCTTGCACTGAGCTTGCCTTCACTGCAATGTTCTTGCACTGAGCTTGCCCTCACTGCAATGTGCTTGCACTGAACCTACCTTCACCAATCATGCGTATTCCTACACCAGGGATTTTTGTAGCGTCGAAGAAAGAGGGGATAATAATAAAAAATTCTGATAAAACTCAGTTCTTTTGCTGGACTTTTTTTCATTTTCTAAATATACAAGAGAAGTTTTATTTGCCATTCTTTGGTGTTTCTTGAGCATGCCTTTTGATCTGACTGTATCAGATCTTGAAATCAATCCATGAGGGAGCAAAGAAGCGAGAATGAGTAATTTTCAAAATGGGAGCGAATGTCGTAACAAGGATTCCAAGAATAATACTACCAAGGGGGATAAACGAGAATGGGATGTGGGAAAACATTTCAAGGGGAAAAGATGGATTATACGAAATCAGATAGGGATAATTATATTAGAATAAAAAAGAGGGTAATTCATTACGTGATTCAGAAAAGAAAAATAGCGGCAGTTACGAAACGAGAAAATAGAAGAAAGGAAAAATTTTATCTTCAAGGTGTGCCTGCATTGGTGCTGGAAAAAGTATTTGTAGTAGGAATTAAGCATTCCTTGGGTAAAAAAGTCCATGTTAGTTAACTCAAACTTGGGTAAGGGTTGGGTTCCTTCAACCGGCTTATTCTTGGTGACAGCCAGCATATCTAAAAATCAAGTAGCATTCCATTTGTATTGAAATTTCGATCTTCAGGAGAGCATGCTGGTTTTCAGGTTGATCCTTCTGCAATCATGTCAGTCAACTAATTTTCTTAATTACAAGAAAAAAATTATACCTTTTACTTTTGTCATTTTTTTTTATTATCCAATGAGGAAAAGAAAGAAAGAATCAAATCTTCAACAGGTTTTTGTTGCCACCTACCAACTCCTTTTCATATTGCTGTTGGAATTGCTGCATAAAAGCTCCTTTGCTAAGGGGCTGAAAATACACCTTCAGTGTATGCCCATTTACGAGGAACACAAAATTCCATCCATCAATAGTTTTAATTTCTACCACTCCATTTTCAAACACTTTGACCACCTTATAAGGTCCCATCTAGCATGTATGGAATTTCCCTTTAAAATATTTGAATCTAGAATTGTAAAGGAGTACCCAATCACTTGGTTAGAATTGCTTCTTTTGGATAGACTTGTCCCACCACTTATTGCGTTGTTGTTGAACCAAGATGTTCTGTTAAACAACATCCCTTCAGAATTAATCTAACTCATTCAACTATACAAGATTTTGATGTTGTGTTTCAAAGATATCTAGCCCCAATCAGACTGCAGTCTTGAAAGTCTCGATCTAGAATTCTATCAGTAGGAGGACTTGTTTCCCATTCACCAGCTCATATGGTGTGTGTCCTGTGCTGTTTCTCCAAGTGTTCTGTTCTGCTCACAAGGCTTCCTGTAATTTGTCAACCTAATCCTTTCTATGAATATTTATTGTCTCTGTGAGGATGGACTCAATCACCTTCTTTGTGGACTCCACTTGACCATTTTCTTGCACGTGATACAGTGTAGATTTCCTGTGCCAAATTTTGTACTGCACAATCACACCCTGTACCAAATTAGAAATAAATTGTGGTCCATTGTCATAAATAATTTCTCTAGCCACACCAAATCTAGTAAATATTTCAATAAAAATAAAGTCAACAACAACTCTTTCATTAGCAAAAGAAACAACTTTAGCTTCTACCCATTTTGTAACGAAATCTGTACAAACCAAAATATGATTTTTATTTAACAATGTTGGATTTATTGGTCCTACAAAATCAATGGCCCATTTTTCAAAAGGCTCAATCATAACCTGAGGACATAAAGGCATTTCATTGGTTTGATTGAGTTGGCCAATTCACTGATAATTGGCACATCGCTTGACATATTGTTTGGCATCCTTGAACAAAGAGGGCCAAAAATAGCTAGCTCGTAACACTTCGTATGTAGTCTACTTATTGGGGAAGTGAGCTCCGCAAGGTTCATCATGGGTAGATTTTAAAATATCAAACACTTCATCCTCTCTTACACATCTAAGGATAATAAGATCTTCTCCAATCTAAAAGAGGTTTCCTTGAGTCCAAGAATATGCAACACTTTTCTATATGATATTCCACTTTTCACGAGCGGATAAGTGAGGTGGTAATTTTCTAGTGACTAAATAGTTAGCTATGTCAAAGAACCATGGGGATTTTGTCGACACAACAAAAAGATGTTCGTCAGGAAAATCATCATCAATGGGAATTGCTTCACCAGGATTATTTAATCTTGAAAGATAATATGCTACTACATTAGATTTTCCCAGTCTATCAATAATGGTAATATTAAATTCCTGTAACAATAATAACCACCTAGTCACACTACTACTAGCCAATGTTTTATTCATCAAATATCTTATTGCAAAAGGGTCAGTATGCATAAAGACTTCATATCATATAATAGAATGTCTGAATTTATTAATGGAAAAAATTACAGCTAAAAGCTCTTTCTCAGTAATTGTATAATTTAGTTCAGCGGGTGTCAAGTTTTTACTAATGAAATAAATAGCACAAGATTGTTTATCTTCTTCTTGTCCTAAAGCTTCACCAATAGTAGTATCTGAGGAATCAGAGGAAATATGAAATGGCAGGGACCAGTTTCGTCCTCTCAAAACTGGTTCATAAACTATTTTTTCCTTCAATATCTCAAAGGACTGTTGGCAAGTTTTGGACCAAGAAAACTCACTATCTGTAGCCAAAGGGGGGTAGCTATCCTTTAGAAATTCTCAATGAATCTCTTATAGTAGCCCACATGTCCTAGAAAACCTCTCACTTCCGTTTGAGTTTTGGGTACAAGAAGACTCAAAATAATTTCTATTTCTGTAGGGTCAACCTAGATACCTTTGTTAGAAATAAGATGGCCAAGAGCCACTCCTGCCTTGCACATTAATCTTCATTTTTTTTCACTCAAGGCAAGATGAGCTTCTTGGTAGTGAAGAAGCACTTTTTCTAGATTTTTGAGGGCATCCCAAAATCAATCACTAAACACGGAAAATTCATCCATATGGATTTCCACACACTCAAGTCATAAAATATGGCCAAGACCACCCTTTGTATCTGGTTATAATCGCTAAATCCATCTAGAAAAGAAAAGTACTTCTAACCAGCAAGGGTATCGAGTACCTAATCGATGAAAGGAAGGGGGAAGTAATCCTTGAGAGTGGCTTTGTTCAATTCTCTGTAGTCAATACAAATGTGCCATATCCCATATTTTTTCATGACTAATACCAATGGAGAGCCCCACTTCTTGTCAGAAATAGGAGAGATAAAATCAACATCCAAGAGTTTTTGCAATTCTTCCTTTACAACATCTCTTAGAGCTGGGATCATATGCCTTTGGGGTTGTTAAACAGGCCAGACTCCATTATGAATATAGATATGGTGGGTACAAGTTTCAGGATGGATTCCTTTCATGTCTTTATAGCCCCGTGCAAAGGCATCAAGATGGTTTCACAACAAATTCACAAGCTGCTCTTATTGGGATGAATCCATATCTGAATTGATATGCAAGGATTTGCCTGGACTAATCTTAACAAGAGTGGTATCAGGCTCAAGCGTACATAGAGATGTTGCTAGAGATGGTGGTGAGGGAGGTAGAGAGTCATGACTTTCCTAAAAATATAGACTAAAAATCTGACTCAATGACTCAAAATTGGGCATGATGTCTAGATTTTTCAGGAAGTCTTGAATCTCATCCTCCTATGAGAACTCAACATTCTGATGTATCAAGGAAACAAGTTGAGTCTCTTCATCACTACTCTAATCTAACCATAAATTGTCTCGAAGCTCCTGAATGGATCTAGCAGGTTGATATAAGGTGACCTTATTCCTAGAATCTCCATGGGAAATATACAAGTCCCCAGAACGACCTCCGATATAAGCATCGATCGTTACAAGACATGGTCACCCCAAGATCAAGGGATGTCCTCCCACAAGATTTTTTGTTTGAAGCACAATGAAGTCTGCGGGGTATTCCAAAGAGTCTAATGAAATGACCAGATCATCCAACACCTCTTCTGGCTTGATTTTAGATCTATCTTCTAGTTCAAGCACAGTGGGAGTAGGGCGAATATGGACCAATCCAAGTTGATCCATGGTTTTCTTGGTCATAAAATTAATGGTTTCCCCTAGGTCTATAAATACATTAGAGACAAGGACATCACCTATCTGAATAGAGACAATAGGTTTTCTAGGGTCAGTATATTTCTCCATGCGCATACATCCCGTCATTAACTATGCTTCTCTACCAACAAATTGAATGGTTTATGGTTCTAATCTTCTCCTTCCTGGCTTCTTGAGGCAGAGTTCCCTAATAATTTTTTTGCAAATGCGGATCTCTTTAATAGCTTGGAGCAAAGGTACATTTATGAAAAAATTTCTAACCTAAGAGGCCAAGCTAGACTCAGGAATGGGGTCATTCTTCTCCACAACTATCCTCTCCAGATACGGAGGTCGACTGGAAGAAGATGGAAAGGGCTCAAAAGGTATGGGGTTAGGCTAGATGGTGACATCTTTTTCAGAATGTTCAGGAGTTTTCTCCTCACCTTTCTCGTTGATAATCATCTTAGGCTACTTTTGATTTTCAGAAGTTACTATCTTCCTCGATCTCAATTAGAGATCCTTGACTTCAACTAGCATGGACTGATATCTAGATGAGGAAAGCAGGTTTATAGAGTGGATCATTTGTACCGCTTTGTTACTGGGGTTGGGTAAAGGTTTGGTAGGCAGTTGAGGAGGTAGAAACAATGGAGGTAAAGGCAATGGTGACATTGGCTGACTCAGTTGAGGTAGTGATGGTTGTGGCATTAGGTAAGGTGCATATGTAGGTGGGTATGACTGAATAGGTGTAGGATAGAAATGGTGTGAATGGTTTGGCCCTCTCCATATTTGTTGCCAAGATTGGGAGGGTTGTCCATAATGATATTGGTTCCCATGCTGCTAATTTTGAGAGTGACTGGTGTTAGGATAGGAATATGGATGTGCATTATAACCAAAATAATGTGGTGGAGGTTCAGGAGCCATACTTGCACTTACCTAAGGCCAATTTCTTTGTGCTCCCATAGCATGAAATGATTCAGATTTAGGTTGTCCTCCTTCAACTACAAATTTCATCCTAGGTATGGAAGGACATTTTTTCATGGCACAATTCTCTATACAAATTACACATTTAATAGTTCCTTTAACATCGAGAGGAAATTCTCTTAAAATATGTTTTTTCCTACATTTTGGAAAAAAAATAGACAATGACTCTTGTTCCTCTACCTGTTTTTTCTGAAACTTCAAAGAGTCTATTTGTTTACTAACGGTATTCATTATTTCAATTTTCATATTGTCCATTTTTTTTAATCCAATAATCATAGCATCAGTAGATTCGGTTTTCTTATTTCTCTTCCAAATTCCTTTTCCATATCTATATTGGTTCCTCGAGAATTTCCCGCACAAGTCACAGATTTGATCAAAATATTTCTGGGCAATATCCCCATGTCGTAATAGATTTATATTATTCCTAGCATCATCAGTAATCCCGCACAAGAACAAAACAATGTAAACTTTGAAATGGGAACTGATATTGTTACCTGTTTCGTAGAGAGAGAAAAGGGGTGATGCAAAACACATAATTTTTTAGAGCATAGTGTTTTTTATCTACATTACATTTTAGAATGGTAGTGATTTTCATGCTGATTTAAAAATTGGTAATTCTACATCAGGCCATTTTTTTAAAAGACCTATCTTTTGATTTTAATTTTTATAATGTATGAAATGTAAATAGTTATTTTCTAAATATAATAATTTTTGAAGTGGTCTTCTTCTTCATAGTTTCCTATTTTTATCTTAATTTTTTTTTTTGTAGTGAGGTTTTTATTGTTTTCCATATTTAAAAAAGAAGGTCGATATTTTGAATTTTCAATATTCTACATATTTATACCTTGTTAATTAATATTTCAAGCCACATGAAATAATTGTCTCTAAAAAACAATACTTTTTAACAATTGAGAAAAAAATAACTATTTTTAACATAAATATAGCTAAAAAACTACACATTTTGATCATTTTTTGCTAGAGATGACATGTCAAAATCACAATTTTTATAGGAAAATTTTAACTAAAAATGGTTAAATAATAGTTTTTTTTTATGAATTTCATGTAAAAAAAATATTAATCACTGTTTTTTTTTTCAAAAAATAATGATTAACATAAAAATTAATGTGAAAATCACATAATGCAAATATTGAATGCATAACAACCTTAATTGAGTGCTTATTCTTCTCCCTAAATGTCAAAGTCAAAACATTACAAGTATAACTAATTGATAGTTACAAAAAATGAGCTTGATTTTCGAGCATGACTTAAATTTAATCAACAATTTCACGTAATCCAAACTCTTCATCCTGTGGAGTTTCATCATTGTCTTCTTCCACAATATTTTCTGCTTCATTTTTCTCATTTTCCTCCTCTAATGGATCTTTGATGTCTGTGAATCTCCCAATGTATGGCTTTCCAATCATTTCGTGTAATGGTGGTTGGGGTTCCTTTGCCTTTCTTGTCACATGTGATTCACTAAAGTCCCCTTTCTTCAACCCAATTTCTCGCATTGCATTTGGAAGAAATTGAAGAGCATTAATTCTTGCATTGCATCTAGAAGAAATTGAAGAGAAATGTCATGGTCAAAACTGGCTTATACACAAGTCCAAATAAATTTGGCTTGAGGCAAAAAGAGTAGAAGTAGTCAATATGCAATGTATTAGTATAACTTAACACATCGGATCCTCTAGGGTATAAAGCCAAAATGATAGTGGAGAAGAATAGGAATGAGGATTCATCACTAAGTTATGGCAGGACTAAAGAGGACTTCTGAGCCTAAACAATTCTTGCAGCATGGGCAACATATGGTATAGAAGTTCTAACTAGGAATATCATGTAAAGAATGTCTACTAGTATGTTACAACTTTATAAGACATAGAGTGAAAGTGGTTTCAAAGCCACAACATAAACCAAAGCCACAACATAATGGGGTTAACGCTATGGAAAAATATCGCAATATGAGGTTAAGATCCATAATGTAGCAGAAAAAGTGATAGATCGGAAGCTATATTCCAGTGATGAAAATGATACCTGCCATGTCAGGTTTGTGATCATGGATTCAAAGTGTTGAAAAATTGTGACAAAGTCTTCATTTACCCTGGAAAACAACCTCCCCCCAACACTTAAGTCCAAAAGTTAAAAAGTTTATGAAATAATAAAGTTTAAATATCGTGAACTTTATAAAAGTGTGTTTTAAAGTTATAATATAAAAAGACATTTCAACTAACTAGAAATTCATTTTAACTTGCAAGTGTTGAGAGCTTAAGAGCTTGGGAGAAAAATTGGGTAACTCCGTTTCATGATTTCCTCAACCAATATGTCAACCAAATTCTTCCAAGTAATTCTAAATCTGTAATCTCATCCATTTTATTGCATTTTGAATGAATTCAATCGATTTTCGCAATAAGATTTTTGTTTTTAAAATTTTCCTTTTTGTGCACGTAGGTCTTATCTTTGGAAAATATGTATAGAAATCCCTACACGCATGTTTCCAAAGGAAAAATCCATATGTATACGTGATAGTCGTTTATGAAAGTCATGTGTACACAAATAAGTTTTAAAAATCTAATTTCTAATGGATGAAATCTCTAAAATTTGCAGGATGTCAATTGTTTGGAAAGAGTTTTTAACAATGAGGTTTTAAATGATCCAATAGCATTGGATGCATTGAGAGGATGTGGATTTCTCATGTTTTTTAGGATGTCAAATATGAAAACTCAAACTCAATAGTTAGAGATGTTTGTTCATTACTGGGATCCATAGAAAGAGCTCTTTATGATTAATCGAATTCCCTTACAGATTGATGTAGAATATATTTACTTCATCACTGGACTTTCTCTTAGAGGGGACATGGAAAATATGAAAGAGAGGGCATGGGGATGCCTGAATGTTTCAGATTACATATGTATCTACTTCACACCAGGGACAAACAAGGTTAGATCACAAATTCTGATAAAAAATAAAAGAACCTTCCCGATTAAAATTATCCTCTTTACCATTGTCAGGGTAGTAGCCCTGCCAACATCACATTAGACCTCTCAACTTACCATGTTCTTGGCAGTAGAGTGCCTTCATCAAAAAGTCTTCGATTGGTAAATAGGGCTCTTGGCTTGCATTAAGAAACAATTTTCTTCAATGAGACAAGGGAAAACGAAGAGTTTTGGCTATGGGAGCATAATTTGTTCCTTTTTTTTTGAGAAAGTACTAACAGTTTGACCCAAAGTATCTACAACCATTAGCAGATCCATGGATCCGAGGGTAGATATATGGGAAGACTTGATCAAATGCCTTGGTGGAGGCGAAGTCACTTCATTAGCATTTGACTACAAGTTCTTCCTCTAGAGGGAGGAACATGTCATAGATATATGTGGGTATCCATATGAAGGCATATATGATGGAGAGGACTTAGATCTAGCACTTCCTGAGGGTGCTGCATGGGGCAACATGGGTAAAATATTTTTAATTTTTATGTTAATTGATTTTTTTATTATTTTAAATATGAGCTTAAGAATTTAAAATTATTTTTCCATGAAACAAAGGTCATACAAGATTATTTGATCATGATGCCAATGTTGGACTAGTGAGACCTAAGGGTCTACCTAGGCATAGGCATCATGGAAGAGAAGTAGAGAGAAACAGTAGAGACCGAGAGAGTCCTTCATGTAGCTCAAGGGAACTTACAGAGTTTGACTCGCCAAGTTCCCATGGTAGCCGTATAGGATCAACCTGAGGTTATTCAAAGACGAGTGGTAGGAGTACCACAAGAGTGGGTTGGGCTCTTTCGACAGGTGGAAAATGCCATCATATTCTTCCATGAAGCTCATCCAAGGCAGGGCCTACAAACTTATATTAGATCACTGAGCTTTTTATTGACACGATCAGGCATATTCCCTAAATTTGTAAGACATTTCTTCACATTTTGTAATATTTTGGACATATTATTCCTATCTATATACATACGGTTTCGTAATGATTTGATCATATATACATATCATATTTTTATTTTATTTTTAACGTGATGAATGATTAATTTTCCAATCTAATGCTTGATTAGCTATAGAATCAGAAAATGAATTTTCTGGTCATGGAATATGAATAAAAATAATAAAATTAAATGATCTTTATAATAATCTCACTCTCAGAAATTGGAAATGTAAGAAAGGATCTCTCACATGATATATGTTGTTTAATTGAGACACGACCAACAATGAATCCAAATAAACCACTAAAAATTCAATACCAAAAGATATTTCTTTAGATAGTAAATTAATGACATCATTGTATTTATCCGTAAGGTGGGATGCAGGATCGATACATATGCCTCTTGAGACTAACAGTTGACCATATGGATAATATATTACCCAAGTGATGGAAGCTAACTTTTGAGTATGTCTACTAGCACCATCACCGAATGTTAGATACACTAGATCACCCATCGAAACCAGCCAAAGAAGATCAAAAATACCAACATCACCATGAGACCCATAGACATAAACAAACACCTATGTACATTATTCACAAAACAAGGCAAATGCTAGGAAACATCCTAGACATAATAGTTCTTAAGATAGAACCAATTTATGGGATCTGACAACATGTTTCCATTAAAGTCAACCAACTCATATTCACCTTTCTTCAAGAAATTTTTGATGGTAAAAGGATTGTACCACATGGTTTTGAACTTGTCTGCCTGCAAGGTGTCCTTATCTTTGTCATAAACCAAGATAAGTTCACCTTCAGAGAAAACCTTAGGATGCATAGTCTTGTCATATCGGGCCTTTACTCTCTTTTAATGAGCTTTCTTCATTGTGGATGCATCCTGAAACTGCTCATCGACATGTTACCAATGAATAATGAATTCTTCAAGACTAGATGTGTCTGGAAGAAGTTCAACTGCTAATTTAAGAGATGGGATCTCACATTCCATATGGAATATTGATTCCAAACAATAAACTAGTTGAAAAAGAGTAAAACTCATGGTGGTCTTAACGGACCTTCGGTATGCCCAAAGCGCAGGATATAGCATGATGTTCCAATTAGGTTTAGATTTATTGATTATCCTTTGCAAGATTGTTTTGATGGATTTTTTCACGACTTCAACCTATCCATTAGCTTAAGGATAGTACATAGATGAATTCTCCTCCCTGTTAGGGTCCTATAATCATAGGATTCATAATTTTGAATTATCTATGGTTAGTCTTGTAATATTGTACATACTTTTGCCTTCTAAAAAATGTTTTCCCATATTATTGAAATTAAAAAATGTAAAGAGGGTACATCTGAAAAGAATAATAAAAGGACAAAAAGAAAAAAAAAAGATTTAAAAAGTAAAAAAATATGAACCTCAAAAAAAGATAAAAATAAATCATGAAAGTGTGAAAATCCAAATGTCACTCCTTTTACTTTACTTTGTAAGATAATATTGTATGCATCTTGTCAAAAATTCCACAATCCATGGTAGTCAAATAGTTTAATCTTGACTCATTCATGATTTAAATTTCATGTTGATAGATACAGAATAAAGATCTAGCCAAACTGTTTAATCTTGGCAGATTGGTAGTTAGGTAAAGAATAATAATGAGCTCATCAATTTAATCTAAGCCGTTTGAAGTTATAAGGTTAAAATTAGATATTTTGTTTATCAAAATAAAAGGGAATAAAGAGTCCGCAAGCTCAAATGCACCCAATGAATGAAGAAAAAATTCTAGGATAAATAAAGGGTAAGTAGAAAAGGTTTTGTAAGTGCACAAGGTTGCTAAGTCAAAAGCACATTCATCATGCTTAATCCTATATTTCATGTGAAAGAAGAATTGTGAAAGATAAAGGACATTCACATACTTAGTTTACTAATTTCCCTTCATTATCCCTTAATTACTTATAAATACCCTTTCCCCTCATTTTGACCTATTACCGCTTGGTTTCACACATTTCCCCAGATATTACCCTTCAAAAATCATTCCTCCTTCCCAAAAGCCCTTTCCCTAGTGTGAAACCCATTCCCATTACAAATATTACAATCCCCCCTTATTAATTTCCCTTTTCCCCATAAAAACCCACAAAAACCCTTTATCCTAAGTTTTTTCCTAAAGTCCCACTTTATAACTCCACCACGTTAATATTCCCCAACACCCTTTTTAACCCACTAACCGTTGGTGTAGTTAAAAAACCCCACCATATAATCCATGGTCTCCACCTCTATTACCCCGCTACTTATATTTAAATCCCATCATTGTTTTGTTAATTAATTACAATACATTGTAATTAAACCCTGGGCCCCACCAATTACATCCCAACTCTGTCTGTGCAACTTCACCGTGTGATATCCCTCTCATCTCCCACTTCAAGATCCAATGGAGCATAGCCATATCGAGCGGATTCATCGTCTGACAGCTAACGACTCGAGAGCACGCGAGATTCACAGTTTTGCCTGAGCGTTGTTTGGCCACGTGGTGGCACCAAGCTATATCGCGTAAACGCGAAAAATTCCTCCCTCCATCCAAAAGCGATGCGATATCATCGAAAACAACCTCCCCACCTAAACCAAAACTGCCCACTTTTAATTTAATAAATCTCCCACCAAAATGTAATTATTATTAGATAAAAGTCCGAAAAAGCCCCATTTTTCTCTTTTTGCTTGTTTTCACTGCAAACCTATGTTAACCGATTTAGACACCCCGAACCTCTATGTAACCAGTTTGAACACCTTTTACCACCTGAAGACACTCTAGACACCAAATTGAAGCAAAAAACTAACAATTGAAGCCTCAAAAGCCTCTGCTGCCACCACAGAACCCCGTCTGCACACCAAATAACCAATTTCCAGGTATTCTTGGAAGAACCATAATGGCCCTGTAAATTTGAACTATGCACAGTAATTATTGAATGGTTAATTAACTAAATTAACTAACAAACCTTCCTAAACTAAAAAAGTAGTTGCTATGCATCCAAACCCTTTTTTTATAGATTGTAATTACCCTCCCCACTATTCCAAAGCTCCCGACCTCACTCCTAAAGCCACAAAATGGCTAATTCAGTTGAATATACCAAATTATGACTTCCAAAACATCCCTGGATGTAAGACCTCTACAAACCCATCACCTGGACATTGACCACCTTCCATTAGCTGACAAAGAATTTCAAATCAAGGAAACTGCTTCCATTGCCTACCGACTGAAACTCCACTGCTGGAGTAAAGACAAGTTTTTGAACTAGAATGATGACATTCACTTATGGGAGTCCAATTTTCCCAAGTACCTGTTCCCAGAAGTACACCTATTCCCAGAAATCATCCACTTCTACCAAGCTTGTTATGTTCCCAGTCAAAGATCCATAGTCACCCATGACCAACAGGTTTTATTCACTATTACAACAAAATCAATAAATCAAATGTTGTAGATCTAGCTAGTTCCAAATGAGACCCCACTTTCCATTGAAGGTTTACTTGAACTCTACACAAAGCTAGACCTTCCCAGTAAAGCTTAGATCTTTCAGACTTTCATCATTGAAGAGTCTCATACTCCAATAGATAGTCCTCCATATGTTGCCACCATTTTTTCTGAGAGAGGCAGAAAAATTATAACCATGCTCTCTTGCATTCTAGGGTACACCACAGATGAACATGTGGATGAGGTTGTTCTTGCTTTCCTTTCTATATTTTTCCTAGGCAAGCCTCTTGCTACAGTTTACAACTATGCTCAGTTCATGGCAGATAGAATCCATGAACAGTTCATCAGATTACGAATTGAGAAAGTTTTCAAATACTCTTCAGTTTTCTTTCACATATTCCTATATTATCAGTCTAACCAATTTGCAGTCAACATCCAAAAGTTAGACACCAAAGGGAATCCAAGATTTGTCATCTATTGGACACCATTGATCCAAAGATACTCCACTATTTTTTCGTATAAAGAGTTCATTGACTAATTTGTTCATCCAGTTATAAACATGATAATCACTATCTATGACCCGAGGATCATTCAGGAGATTTAAAGAGTTTTACAATTGGCTAAGAACAGTAGAGTGGGAGTCCGGTATCTATACCAGGACCACACAGAAATCAGAATATGTGGATGCCAACCCACTCCCTACAAGTTTCCCAAATACCTCCCCATGAGGATATTTGCGTTAGAGTATTTCAAACAAATAATAAACTCTGATGAAGTCAATTTCCTGTCAGCTAGGAAGAAGACCCAGTTTAAAATGAAAAACCAATTGGGCCAGTTTATTTGTAATAATAGGGAAGCTGGACCAGAGGGAGATAAAATTTTACAGCAGATGAATTTCAAGAGCAGTTTTATGTGGCAATATTACCCTCATGGAGTCATGAATAAACTAAGGCTCAAATTCAAATTGAGTCCTTTCATACATGATCCCAGGCTAGACATTGAGATATTTGCCAACTAGTCAGAATGGTTGGAAAACACTTTGATATATATAGAGAATACTGTAGTAGATGTGGAGAATACTTTGATAGATGTGGAAAAGCATATTGATACTGGTTCCTTTCTGTAGGTTCTAGCCCTAGAAGAATAGATGAATATTCCTCCTATTTTGCAAACTCCAGCCAATGAAGACATAAATGCAAAAAGGACCAGGGAAGAAGGTTCTAGCTCAACATTGGACACTCCATATGACCAATTGAGATCAGTTAGAGGAAGAGGCCTAGCTTATTTCTATAACTTAACAAGAAGACACCATTGACACAGTGGAAATCACTGACACTGAAACAATGGTTGGAAGCAATTAAGGCCCAATAGCTTCACAAGAAACACACCAGCCTTCTACTTAAAACACTAAACCTATTGAGAAACAACTCAACATTGAAGTCTATTCATCCAGCAAGCCAATGGATAAATTGAAATATATAAAGGAGAAGTACAAAGAAATTAAGTTGAGAAATGAGGCATTAAAGGTTGAGACTTATGCCCCGTGCTTTAAGAAAACACTTGCAAATCAAAATAGATTAATGTCAGTCTTTGACATTAAGATAGGTAAAATGCAAATGAAATTCATGCAGCCTACATTCCAGTAGCCAAGATCATCAACAGACTAAAAGAAAACATATTTTGAAGTTTTGGCTAGGGATGTTCACCCTATTGACCAAATTGAGTTCCATAAGTAGTCAAGTGAGATGATTTCTTCCACCATGACAAATAAAGAAATGAATGTACACAAACTCCAAATCTCACTAGATAATATCACAAGACAGTATAAGCTAGAAATGGCATCCTCATAGGCCAAGGACAATAGAATCAAGTCACTAGAAGACTTGGTGATTGAGCTTGGGTATAATCCCAATGATGTCAAATTTGCAGAGAAAGTGATAAAGAAGAAGAATGAGTATATTACTGCTTTGAAGAAGCAACTAAAGTTGCCTCATTCAGAGCATCCACAGACCAAAGAAGTCCTTGAAATCCAAACTCAACAGGAGGAGATGATGGACATCATTCTCCAATTGAATGATCAATTGAAAGAAATGGGGAAGGAACTGGATAGCTTGATACAGTTGGAACATGCCAGCCTTGAGAGCCACTACCACTGCCATTCCCACAGTGACTATAGTAGTTCCATCAACCTTAGCAGCTTCATTGGCCCCCACATCTCCACTGGATACAACACTTCTAGCTATAACATAATCTACATCAGCAATAGGTTCAAAAACAACAGCAGCTCAGCCAAGTGATGAGGCAAGTAAACTGGTCAAAGCTATGGAAGACTTGTTCATTCAGACCAGAAAAATAAACGGACTAAAAGAACAAATGACAAGTCTAGAGGATGAGAAGAAACTGGCACAAATTATGCATAAGAATGAAGTTCATAAGACAACCAGGTTGACTGAGAGGATCAAAAACTTAGATAAAGAGTTAAGATTAAAGGTGCCACTTGCCCAAGCTAAAGAGCAACTATGGGCCAATATCGTTGACTCTTTCAATGATATTTGGCCATCTATAAAAGTCATCTTTGAAAAAAATGATTTAGTCAAAGAGGCTACTGAAGCAATTCAAAGAGTTAAGGCTCAACTTGGAGACATTCCAGAAGAAGCCACCAGAGTAATCCAATTCCTTAACTCTAAAAATAAATATGAATTGTAGGATTTGGACATAGCTGATAGGATTGGATTGCTAGATGTTTCTAGAATTGTATGAATCTGTAACTTGAGGGTTCATTGTACCAATCTTTTCAAGTCAACATACTGGACTAAGTAATAAAGAGATTGCATTATAGGATTCATGTGTTGAGCTACTTTAGTGAAGTATTTTCTTTTTGTCAAATTGTTATTTTCTTAACTGTTTCATAAACTTGCATGTTATCAAAATTGAATGAATTAACTTGAATTATATTGAAAAATTTATTTAATTACACTCTGTCTTGAACAATTAATCATTTTAATGTTTTCCTCTGATATCCAGTTTAGGGAATCCTTCATGGCTCCCTAGTTTCAATTGACCCCTACCATTTCCTTCATTATTTGGTTTAAGGAACCCTTAATTGCTCCTTGGATCCGATTGAAAACCACTTCACCATCCAACCTTAAGATCTGAAATTTACTCAGCTACCTTGCCCTATAAACACTGTGTTTAGAACTTGATCTAGTCATGTTTGCTTAACACTTGACCCCATAGCCCAATGGAAAAGGACATCCCTCTATCCATCTAAGCCATTGATCCCACCACCAAATCAAAACCAAAACCCAAGTACAATCATAACTAGCCTAAGATCAACTAACTAAACAAAGTTAAATCATAAAGAGAGAGCCCTCTTTGAGCATTAGGAATGCTAAATCCTAATATCCAAAGTAGCTTTGTAGTTACCTCTATTATTTCTTTCACAACAACTGTAGAGAAATTTTGGAGTGATAAGGCTTCCGAAATCCCAATTTTAAAGCCAACTCAAACATCATCTTATTTTGAAAATGACTACCATGATCAGTGACTATTTCCCTCGGAATACTAAAATGTGAAATGATTTGGTTGAATAGGGAAAGAGTTGTTGTCTCACCATCGTTATTGAAAGTAGGCATATCTTCCACCCACTTCGTAAAGTAGTCTACGACTACGATAGTGTACTTGTGACCCTTAGCTAAGGTCAGGTTACAAGTCATAAAATCAATACCACACTTAGTGAAAGGACCAGCAATGATGACAGGGAAAATTAGAGTTGGATGAGCACACATTTTTCGAGTATATACCTGACGAGGATGGCACTTCTTGATCGCTTCCATGCAATCTTTAAAAATCAAGGGCCAAAAATAGCCTAGACGCAAGATTTTTTGGGTTGTAGCAAGCCCAGATAGATGACCTCCACAAGAACCACTGTGGTAGTCATTAAGAACATACTCGACTTCCTCTTAGGTTAAACAACACCTAAGGATTGAGTCAATCCCATTAACATACAAAGTGTCATTGATATTAATAGAATGTTTATCTAGTTGACACAATTTTCTACTTTCATCCTTAAAAAAAGTCTAAGGGAACTTCAAATTCTGGTGATATACTATGATGTATCCATACCAAGGATCCTATGAAGATATTAGGAAGATATGTTCATCGAGAAATGACTCTTCATAAACAACATCCTCTTCAGAAGGAAACTGAAATCCATTTCGTGAACACTAAAGACTTTTTAGACTTGGTTGATATAAATTAGAGATCGAACTCCCGTAATATCACAATAGATTTATCATACTTTCCTCCAACCACTCGAATATGGAGGAAAGACTGAAATGGGTTGACATCATCCAACAGAAAAAAAATTCTAAGAAGAATATAATGATGGAGCTGCTAGACAGTGTGACCTGCTGCCAAATCCAATTTCTCTATATGAGAATACCTAAGTTCAAGACCGACTAAGCCTTGGCTCAAATAATAAATTGCATCCTCTCTAATATCATTCTCTTCCTTAATGATAAACATAACAATGGTTGGTTCTGCCACATCGAGACACAATAGAAAATCCTTTTTATAATTGGGTGGACTCAAAGGAGGAGCAAAGGTCAATGCCCTTTTCAAAGCAGCGAAGGATCATTGAGAAAAATCATCCCAAACAAATGGAACTCATTTCTTCAGTAATCACATAAATCCTTTCATAATCTCAGTAATTTACGATAAATCGCCTAAGAAATTGGATTTTCCTTGGAGACTGTTAAGTTTACGAACCGTCTATTATCACCCTAAAATTTTTGTTTCTAAGCTTTGGAAAATTTGCCTTGTTTCTAGTCATAGTCTTATAGGTTTTGAGTCATCTCATCTCAACAAGTATCATTCTCTTTTCCAAAAAGCCTCACCACGTGTTTTCACATCAGTTTGATTCCGAAGGATTCATATTAGTCTTGGTCTAGTCTTTCCATGGTTGTTTTCGTGTCTAAGATCTATAAAAGAGTCTTGTTGGTATGGTCAAATAGGGTCAACACTCCGTTCTTGCCCATAACTGGTCCCACATCACCTAAAATTCCATGTGTCAAACTTGTGTCAAGGTTTTCATAGTGAAAAAATCGCTCTAGGTGTTTTCTTAGCGCAGACAGTGTAAAAAAACAGTTTTGCACAACGAAATCACTGAACAAGGAGTTTTCGTAGCGCGCTACGAAACCCCTGAAGCAACCTATTTCAGCAGAAAAACTGTTTTTACTAGTTAACTTCCAGAAGGTTTCCTGAGCAGCTGAGAACTCAATTTCGAAAACTAAAAAAGGCTTTTCTTCCTAATATGCTGAAATACAAAAACCTCTTCCAGTTTCTTCAAATTAATTCTGAGGTGGGAGGAATTTATGGTTAAACTTGCGCTACGAAACTGCTGAAAGTCAAGCTTGGTCTTTTGGTTTTAGCAGTCTTTTTCAAGATCAGTTTCTAGTCACATGAAAAGGTATTTCGGAATTATGAAGGAGGTTTATCTTCTTTGAATCTCCGTATAAAATAACCTATCTCACTTTCTTCATAAGTGTTTTCGGCTGGGATATAATAAGCTTTCTTTGAAACCCAAAATTTAGAGAATGGATTTTTCCTGTTTGAAACGCGTTTTTCAAGGATAGATTCGGGACAACTTGAGAAGTATTTTAAAAAACCAAGAGAGTTTTTTGTTCTAGACGTCATGGACTAGAAAAACCTCCTTCAGTTTCGAAAAATGTGTCATTTATGAGGAGATAAAGGTTGTCCCACGTGCCATTTTCAGGGATCCTAAACCTAAAAATAGGGAAACATGTTCCCTAATTTCTAGGGTTTGTCTTTAGCAGTCAGATGACCACATGGGAGGATTCATAAAATTCGACTTCTTGAGTTTGCAAGTTGTCAAATAATGCTTTAAATTCTTAGATAAGGTTGTTGTAATCATGATAAGGAGTTACACTCCTAGTTGTATTAGGTCACTAGCACTCCTAGTTAACAGCTAGTTCTAATTAATGGTTTCTTTTATGGTTAGAATAGGTGTCACTGATGGAAAATTAGAATTATCCTGATGAGGGATGATGGAATCCTAATTGTAAATTCTTTATATAGATCAAGAGGTTGAATTAGCAAAAGGTTGGAGACTTTTTGGCTCAGCTGCTGCTCTATGTGCAGAGTGTGTATATTTTTAACCTAATGCAGATTTCTACTTAGACAACTCAAGATTCATGAAGAGTTCTTGTATGTTCTTGTTACGATGGCATCTTACAATACTTACATTACAGTGATGTTTTTTTTATGATACTCAGAACTCATCAATGATGCTCTGACTTCCTTCATAGATAAACTAACTATGTTTCATTGTTTTGTATTTTCATTTCGGCACTTGAACTCTATAATGCCTTGACTTCCATGCTAGGTAGAATGCTTTGGCTTCACTATTCAGGATTCAAAGAGAGTTTTTAATGTCATATTGTCTCATGGCTTTCTTCTTTCACTTACTTGCAGTGGTATGAATACATGTTACTTATAACTCATCAATCATGCTCTAACTTCCTTCATGTATTTATAAACTGTGTTTCCTTGCATTGTATTTTTGTTTTGTTGATGCATAAAAACTCTCTATGCCCTGACTTCATGTTAAGCTGATCTTGATGTGGTACTGAAACATACTTTGACTCCATAGCCCAATGGTATCCAGCCTTCATCTTTCAACCTATAAAAATATACAATTACAAACCATAGAGTTAGCCATCTATTCATATCTTTAATCTAAATCATTAAACCTTTGAGAGAGCCCTCTCAGGCTAAGGAGGCTAAGCCTTAGCTAAAAGATTGGTTTGAAATAGTTACACCGAGATAGTCTGATCAGCAGCCTATCAAGGTCTTATTTTGGTGATAACATTTTTGGTGCGTCTACCGGGAGCCTGAAGTCTATTCATTCCCGAAATTAAGAGGCTGAACTTCTTAAGGTAGCAGGAGCTCAAACATCTTTTTGAGGCTGCAAAACTACCTTGGCGACTCCACTCATCAAATAAAAAATTGGAAGGTGACTCCACTGTAGAAGATCAATAGCTTGATGAAGTTTCAAAATGAGTTCCATTGCAAGAATGAATGCAAGGTATGCCCCTATGAATCGGTCTCATATCCCCCGTTTTCCAAATCCTATGCCCAAGGTTGATTGGTTAGAGGATCTTCAAATATTCAAAGATGAAAAGAAAGACAATGATGCTCTTCATTTGGTTAGGTTTCATATGCATGTACGCAATCTTAAGGTTCAGTTTCCTGAAGATTGTCTCATGAGGATGTTTATGACCACTTTAGAAGGAAAAGCATGGTCTTGGTATAAAAGTTTGGAAAATGGTTCAATATATTCGCTTGCTAATTTTCATGATGAATTCTATGAGATGTATAAAGAATGTCATCCTTCCTTATTGCTGCTCAAAGATTGTTGTAAACAATATTTAAATCTTATTCAATATTTGGAGGATTTTTATGATGATGATGAATTTATGGATGAAGAAATTTTAGAGGCTCTTCATAACAATACATTTCAGCACCAAGAAGAAAGTATAACATCCCATGAAATGCAGCATGAAGATCAGCAGGGGTTTACTTATGAAAATCATATTACATCCTCTGAGATTGATGTAGAGATGCAGCAGACTTGTCAGTCTTTGGATCATTATCAAGATGAACATGATTACAAACACCAAGAAGAAATGCTGGAAGAAATTTTTTATTACCCTCAGGCAGAGGAAAAGGTTGTTCATTTTTGTAATTCCTTGCAACAACTTACACCAAAGAATGATGATAATAATGAGGAAAATTACATTGTTTGTTGGAATCATTCAAAAAATCAATTGGATAGCTTATCAAATAAATGTTGTGTAGTTGAGGATCAGTTGTTTGAAGATATTGAATGTTATGGGAATCATCAAAATGACCATGTGTTTTTTGACCCTATAGCTGACTACATGGAAAAGATTTAATGTTCAGGCTTCTAGTTATATTTTCATCTTGAAGAATAGTTAGACCTCATGCTGCCTTGGTTATTTCAGTATCTTGCTTATTTTTGCTTCAAGCACAGTCAAGAGATTCAAGTGTCAGATCAGATCGACGACTGGCTTCATTGGAAGTTTCATGTTCCTTGAGCTACAAGTGGAGATTGCAGCTGATAGGGTAGGTGGGAATGTGCAAATAAGCTCAAGGTAGGTTGTTTGAGCATCTGTTTCAGTAGGTGCAGTTTGAATTATTCTTTCAGAAATCATTAAAGGCTTGAGGAGCAGATTGGGCAGAAGTTCAGAGTTTTATTCTAGAGGATGGATAGCGGCACTGGAGCTACAAGTTCTTAGTATACCACAAGGGCACACTATCCCTAGTGGAGCCACTGTTATCACCCTAAAAGTTTTGTTTCTAATCTTTGGAAATTTTGCCTTGTTTCTAGTCATAGTCTTATAGGTTTTTGAGTCATATGATCTCAACAAGTGTCATTCTCTTTTCCAAAAAGTTTCATAGCCTCATTCCATGTCCTAAAAGCCTCACCATGTGTTTTGACATCAGTTTGATTCCAAAGGATTCATGTTAGTCTTGGTCTAGTCTTTCCATGGTTTTTTCGTGTCTAAGATCTATGAAAGAGTCTTGTTGGTATGGTCAAATAGGGTCAACACTTTGTTGTTGCCCATCACTGGTCCCACATCACCTAAAATTCCATGTGTCAAACTTGTGTCAAGGTTTTCATAGTGAAAAACTCACACTAGGTGTTTTCGTAGCACAGAAAGTGTAAAAAACTAGTTTTTTTCTACGAAATCATTGAACTAGGAGTTTTCGCAGCGCGCTACGAAACCCCTGAAGTAGCCTGTTTCAGCATAAAAACTGTTTTTACTAGTTAATTTCCAGAAGGTTTCCTCAGCAGCTGAGAACTCAATTTTGAAAACTTAAAGAGGCTTTCCCTCCTAACATGCTAAAATACAAAAACCTCTTTCAGTTTCTTCAAATTCATTCTGAGGTGGCATGCATTTACGGTTAAACTTGCGCTACGAAACTGCTAAAAGTCAAGCTTGGTCTTTTGGTTTTAGCAGTCGTTTTCAAGATACGTTTCTGGTTACATGAAAAGGAATTTTGGAATTATGAAGGAGGTTTATCTTCATCGACTCTCTATATAAAATAACCTATCTCACTTTCTTAATAAGTGTTTTCAGTTGGGAGACAATAAGCTTTCTTTGAAACCCAAAATTTAGAGAACGGATTTTTCCTGTTTGACACGTGTTTTTCAAGGATAGATTCAAGACAGATGGAGAAGTATTTTAAAAACCCAAGAAAGGTTTTTGTTTTAGAAATCATGGAATACAACAAGCTCCTTTAGTTTCGAAAAAAATTTCATGGATGAGGAGATAAAGGCTCTGTCCCACGTGCCATTTTCAGGGATCCTAAACCTAAAAACAGGGAAACATGTTCCCTGATTTCTAGGGTTTGTCTTCAGCAGTCAGATGACCACGTGGGAGGATTCATCAAATTCGACTTCTTGAGGTTGCAATTTTTCAAATAATTCTTTAAATGCTTATATAATTTTGTTGTAATCATGATAAGGAGTTACACTCCCAGTTGTATTAGGTCACTAGCACTCCTAGTTAACAACTAGTTCTAATTAATGGTTTCTTTTATAGTTAGAATAGGTGTCACTGATGGAAAATTCGAATTCTCTTGATGATGGATGATGGAATCCTAATTGTAAATGCTTCATATAGAGAAAGACGTCGAATCAGCAAAAGGTTGGAGACTTTTTGGCTCAGCTGTTGCTCTATGTGAAGACTGTGTATATTTTTAACCTAATGCAGATTTCTACTTAGACAAATCAAGATTCATGAAGACTTCTTGTATGTTCTTGCTATGATGGCATCTTACAATACTTACATTGCAGTGATGCTTAGTTATGATACTCAGAACTCATCAATGATGCTCTGACTTCCTTCATAGATAAACTATGTTTCACTGTTTTGTATTTTCATTTCGGCACCTGAACTCTATAATGCCTTGACTTCCATGCTAGGTAGAATGCTTTGGCTTCACTATCAGGATTCAAAGAGATTTTTAAATGTCATATTGTCTCATGGATTTCCTCTTTAACTTACTTACAGTGGTATGAATACATGTTACTTAGAACTCATCAATCATGCTCTAACTTGCTTCATGTATTTATAAACTGTGTTTCCTTGCATTGTATCTTTATTTTGTTGATGCATAAAAGCTCTCTATGCCCTGACTTCATGTTAAGCTGGTCTTGATGTGGTACTGAAACATACTTTGAATCCATAGCCCAATGGTAGCTAGCCTTCATCTTTCAACCTATAAACATATACAATTACAAACCATAGAGTTAGCCATCTATTCATATCTTTAATCTAAATCATTAACCCTTTGAGAGAGCCCTCTCAGGTTGAGGAGGCTAAGCCTTAGCTAAAATATTGGTTTGAAATAGTTACACCGAGATAGTCTGATCAGCAGCCTATCAGGGTCCTATTTTGGTGATAACACCATCAACGGGGGAGGAAAGTAAAGTATTGCGTCGACCTTGAAGGGATAAACACGAATCCCTTCAGTGGAAATAATGAATCTCGATAACTGGCCGGATGTGACAAAAAAAGCACATTTATTAGGTTTCAACCAGATCTTATAATGACGACATCTTCCAAAAACTAAATGAAGGTGTTTTAGATGTTCAATTATTTTTCAAGAAAAAGAAACTAGGTCATCCAAAAATGCTTCTATTATGTGCTTGATGTCATGGAAAGCATAATACATGGCCTGATGAAAAGTACCTCCAGGATTTTTTAAGCCAAAAGGAATTTTCTTGTACACAAATGTACCCACGGGAAAATAAATTTTGTCTTGTGTTGATCTTCAGGATATATAGTTATTTGATTATATCCAAAAAATCGTCCATGAAGGAAAACACATCATTTCTAGCGCACTCATTGATCATCTGATCGATAAAAGGATTGGGGAAATTATGTTAGGACAAGCCTTATTCAAATCCCTAAAGTCGATGAATACTCGAATGGTTCCTTTCTTTTCATCAATAGGGACTAGATTGAGGACCCATTTAGTTGGAGGCACAAGGTATATGAAACCCACGTTAGGAGTCATTTCAACCTCAGCTTTAATAGCTGCAGCTTTCCTAGGGTTTATCGGTCAAAGCTTTTTCCGTATAGTCATTTTATTTTCGTATGTATTTATCTCATATTGAACTATCAATGGATCGATTCCCGACATTTCTTCATAAGACCAAGAAAACACATCTCTAAATTTCTTAAATAGGTCAATATAAATATTAATTTCTTCAAGGGAAAATGCAATTCCAATGAATATATTCTTGACGATATTGGGATTCCTAGAAATGTTTACCAAAGTAGTTTATGAGATATTAGACATATTAGCTTCGGAAAAAATTTATGATAGGGCCAAAGGATTTAGAATTTTACAAGAACTTATATTTGACGAAGGAACAAACAAATTTGATTCAACGCCATGTAAATCAGGAATAAAATATGATTGATGATGCAAATCATCCCACGATCAGTCATTTCTTCTAACATTTCCTCCTCAGATGTAATACAATGTCAAGGAAATCCATAGCTGAAGTAGATTCAACAGTCCAGACCGTATAGTCTTTGTATTTTCGTATGTCTTTATCTCATATTGAACTATCAATGGATCGATTCCAGACATTTCTTCATAAGACCAAGAAAACACATCTCTAAATTCCTTAAATAGGTCAATATAAATATTAATTTCTTCAAGGGAACATGCAATTCCAATGAATATATTCTTGACAATATTGGGATTCCTAGAAATGTTTACCAAAATAGTTTCTGAGACATTAGACATATTACCTTCGGAAAAAATATATGATAGGGCCAAAGGATTTAGAATTTTACAAAAACTTATAGTTGACGAAGGAACAAACAAATTTGATTCAACGCCATGTAAATCAGGAATAAAATATGATTGATGATGCAAATCATCCCATTTTTGCACTAGTCATTTCTTCTAAGATTTCCTCCTCAGGTGTAATACAATGTCAAGGAAATCGATAGCTGAAGTAGAGTTAACAGTCCAGACCGAAACCACATCACCATATGAATCCTTTGATGGGGGAGGAATGGGCTCAAAATCTGCAGAATTCACAATAGATTGGTACGCGATTTCTGTTGTAGATATATGATATGCCATTCTACATACTTTCCCCTATTCTAATGTGCTAGTAGAGTGGGGTGAGGGCCAAGGATTAGAAAAATAATGACTTCTTAACAAGCCTTTTTTAGGAGAGATATAAGAGGATTAAATAACATAAATATGAGTAGCAGGAGAAGGAAGATCAAAAGTACCCATCAACAAGGAATACATTTCAACTCCCAAATTCTCAATAAGTTGCTTGGTATTCTTTACCAAGGGATGGTAGAGTCAGAAGATGCATTCAGATTCTTAGGAGAATAAGACATTTGATCAATTGTAACAATTTTGACTTCATGAGGGAAGAATATGATGCCAAACAATGATGAAACAATAACATCCATTGCAGAAACCTAATTTTGACCCAACAATTTCGATACAATTCCAACTATCTTTACCTTGACATTGACAACCTTGCCCTCAACACAGACAGGAAAGGCTGGAAGAATTCCATGAGGCCTATAAGAATGACCATCGATTTCAATATGGAGAGTATGGGAAGGAACATCTTACGAAGACCTGATAGCCTTCCAACATGATATCAACATGATGCACATGTAAGCTCTTTCATCAACTACAGTTAGAAATATATTCATTTTCTGATATGTATATTTAATCTAGAATTCCATGTGATGAGGGAGTCTCTTCTTAACATGACATATCAAATTTAATAAGAAGAGAGTTCTTCAGATCTACTACTCTAATTGCAGTGAGAAACATAGTCCTTTGTGTAGGACATGATTGGAGTACCTCTAACATTGACCTTGCGAGGGTCTTTGAGGCATATCTTTAACAATAGAATAGTTCTGAGAAACCATATCATTGGGATTGATAGCCGGACATTTTGTAGAGCCTTTCAGAATCCAAGGTATAGAATTGATTGTGAGTCTCATGATATGGAGTAGGTCTGGGATATCAGAAGCAGCCTTAGCTTTATAAGGTTCCGCCTCACCATAATCATGTTATCATATATCAATATCACGTGAGACATCACGATATATTCATTTGATGTGGATTTCCCATTCTTGTTTCCCATTGTGGGGTTACAATACCAACATTAGTGCTAGCAAGTATTTGCTACAGTTGGGGAAAAGGGTTAGTCAACACAGTCTGGGAGCTTGAAGAAACCTGCTGAGCTGACAAGTGTTGAGCATCATAAATCTTAGGGAAAACATGGGTAATATGATCCCCATTTCATAACTTGTGTGGGAATTTTACTTTCTTTTTTTATCCTTTTTTCCATCTCCATTATCATTACTAGGCTTGTTTGCATTCCCCTTCCTAGCCTTATCTTTCTTCTTAGCATGACCCTTCTTATTCACATTATATTTTTGGTATCATTTGGGATTCAAAGATTCAGAAACATTAACCATTAAAGGTTTGGAAGGCATAGACACTTACGACGAAGCCTGTGCCAGAGAAGCAAATTGTAAAGACAATTGTTGTAATTGATTCATCATGTTAGTCATACTTCTATCGATTAATACTACAATTCCATAGGCATGGGGTCCTCACATAGGTTTGGTTAGATTGATATTAGATTGAGGAGGATTAAGAAGAATCTTGTAAAGGACTCTAAACTAAGAGTATATGATTTCTAGCTGATGGCCTCTAAAGATGGTTTGTTGTTCAGTGAACACTATGAAGAGTGACACATCCTTAGAAATATTTAGCTACAAAGATTACAAAAACCATTCGAGAAGGAAATCATCATGGATATAAGCCTTCATGAGCCTCTTCTTTCTCCACCACTCTTGGATGTGGTCATAAATATGAGTTTCTTTGCGTTGTTCAAAACTAGCTAGAAGCTTAGTTCCACCATCATATCAAACAGGAAACTAAAAATGATTTAGAAACATGGTAGCTAATTCACCAAATGTAGAAAAGGTACCCCTCTAAGATCAATATATCATTTTGTAGCGTTTCCAGTAAGGGTTCATTGAAATAATCTTAACTTGATCGAATAATCGATCAAGGAGTTAGATAAGCACCACAAATGGAACGTGGTTGTATAATCAGGAAATCCTCTCCAAAATTCCCTTTGAATTTTGGAATATCATATGGAATTTTTGTGGGGTAGGAGGCCAAACCGGACTGTATCGGATGAGATCATTTGTCAATTTCGAAAGACATGGCAAGTTAAAAGTTGTCAGGAATGTAAGCACGGAGGAACAAGAGAATTCCACCCACTAGGAGAAGAATTTCCGATATTAGAAAAAGAGTATCCTAGATTTGGAGAGGTACCATATTGCCACGGGTTACTCGTAGAAGGACCTGAACCATAAGGAAATACCTTTTTTCCTAGCTTATTTCAAGGGTATCCACGCCCTAATGCAGGGTAATCATGCATAGGGTAATTTCCTCCTAGTGAAACATTGAAAGAAGGGGAAGCCCATGATAAGGATTTTATGCACTAGCTAGCAAAGGAAAGATCTGTGAGGTTCAACATAAGGGAAGGGTATACTCCCATGTTGACAAAATAGATGGGATAAGTTCCCAGTGCCTAAACCACTGATGGAGGGATTTGGCCATCCTTGACTTCCTTGGAATGGATTAACATTTCGAGCCTGTCCTAAGTTCAAAGATGGATTGGAAGGAGGAATATGACCACTTCCAAAAGAAAAACCATAAAAAGGTCATGAACCAATTAGCATAGAATTCATAGATGTAGATACAACAAATGGGAAGGTTGAAGGAACTGGAGAAACCCCACTAGATGGCATCTTGAAGATATAGGCACGAGTGAAAGGGGCAGAAGATTCAACGCCGCCACTCAGACCCATAATGGAGGTAGAGTCAACAATTATTGTACTAGGTGTAACAGTAGAGATAGAAATATTACCCCCTCCTGCAACTAAAGGAGGGGTATGCACATCAAAGTATTAGTATCCATACTTACACCACTAATTTTGCCCATCTAATAAAAGCAGAGTGAATAGAGCTCGCCAACCTCTGAGTCGCGGTATCCAACCATGATATAACATAAGGAAGATGGGAAGGAAGAGGTGTCTAAGGAGTCATATGGGACTTAGGGACATCTTCAATACCAATCTTGTCTTCCAATTAGAAGAGAACCCTAGAGAATACCAGAGCATTTCCGTCCAAATGATGAATTAAACTAGGTTCACCCTGTGAAATGAGAGACCCTAAAATAGGATTAATCTTCGATGCGTTAGCTACTACTAGTTGAAAATCACCAGAATAACTACTTCTACGCCTTCTATATGAAGGCTCAATAGTCACAAGTGAAAGCCCACGAAGCCTCATAGATCGACGAACCTGTTGATTAGCCACTTTTAAATATTAGAAGAATTTTTAAAGACTTGAAAAATAAAATGTTATGGCAATCTAGGAGTAAAGAGAACTCACTAAAATTTCCTTAAAGATAGAACCAAACAAGCAGATTCCAGGTATTTCTGCTCTGGGTGATTAGGATCGGACACCAAAGTACAAGAAAGTGAAGATAAGGACCTTCCAAAGATAGTTTGGAATAATTACGACCCAAGTCTACTAGCGAAGGTATCAGAAATAGTTACACTAACCTCTAGGCAATAGCCTTTTGTAGTGCAAGTACCCGAGATTCACAACAGCACCCTCCAAAAGTACTATGAAAGTGATGAAAATTTTGTCTCAGGTACCATGGGCATTCCTCCTCCCAGTCACATGTGTGGTCAGTAGGATAGGTAACTAAGGTCACTCGTTCCTAATCAGAAGTCAGGTGGAATAGTTGCTAGCGCAAGATCTAACAATTAGGATAGGGGGTATCTCTCTTTCCTTGTCTTCACTCGTCCTCGTGATTAAATCAC
The DNA here is from genome assembly GCA_031772625.1 of Pinus tabuliformis. NCBI lineage: Eukaryota > Viridiplantae > Streptophyta > Pinopsida > Pinales > Pinaceae > Pinus > Pinus tabuliformis. The sequence continues at coordinate 353,572,289 of CM062817.1, forward strand.
GTGTTAGAAGAGAATTAGGGGAATTTTGAGGTCTAAAATGGGCCTCCTAAGAAATATTTACAATGAAAATAAGCTTTATAAGAAACAATATGATTTAATATGATGATATCAACCATGGGGGATGGTTCACCATTTTTGCACGAAAAAGGTAAAAAGATTAAAAAATAATAGAATAATAAAACTTGTACTTTCAACTTATCTCCCTAAGTATTTACTCACATTTTGAGTAAGAGTACTCATTCGATGTAAAATTCAATTCCTCATCCAAGGACTACCCATGATGCATACTTTTGATGGACCTTCCTATATAAAAAATGAGAAATACATGAAAAAATGTAATTGCAATCACATTTTTCATGTATTTCTTATTTTTCATGTAGAAGCATCCATCAAAAGTATGCAACATGGGTAATCCTTGGATGAGGGAGGAAAATTCTCATCCAACAAGTGTTTCTGCTCAAAATTGGAGTAAACCCATACGGAGATAAGTTGAAAATACGAGTTGAAAAAATAGTTTTTCCTTTCTTCCCTCTAAAATTTGATGATGTAATTTAATATTATTTTATTATTTCCGCTATATTTTATAATTTCCTTAGAAGGCCCATTTTAGACCTCAAAATTCCCCTAATTAATTTCGCGGACAACTTTAGTAGACTGGATTTCATTATTTAATCAACTTCTATGTTTTGGTTTATAGTGCCCTTGGAGAGTTTACTCTCCACGCACCTATTCCAAGGCCCTAAATGCCCTAGACAAATTGATGTATCTATGACAAAAATGAAAAATCTAGTTCATTTTAGATTAAGCACTTGATTTTATTGGTTGTTATTTAGGTCAGAGGAAGTGGAAGTGAAACTTATGATGTTCTAATGCAAAAATAAAGTGATAGAAAAATAGGCTACTTGAGAAATGCAACTTCTTTTTCTTCAATGAAAAGTGATCTCTACAAGGTTCTAAGAGAAATATGTGAAATAAAAACTCTTTTCCATTTCCTTTAAACACACTAACACATCACAACATCTATCAAAAGAGACTAGAATGCCTAAAGTTCCAACTACCTTAATGCTTAGTAGAATGCCTAAATGCAAGATTCTATGGAATGCTCTAAACAAACAAATGTGTTCTTTCAAATACCTAAAGCCAGAATTTTACCAACAAGGAGAAAAAAATATTTCCCAAATGAAGCAAATTGCAACCTCAAACAATGATTTGCACACTTGTTTATAATCCAAAAAGATCAAAAACAAAGAACCATTAAAAGGAAAGGCAAAAAGAAATTTTATTTTTCTATTTCTTTTTAAGGACTTAAAACAAAAGTTTCGAGAAGCCAAAGAAATCATTCAACTCAATATCAAAATCAAATGAAAAGACAAAAAACTTCACAAGCCATAAACAATCACCAAGATGATAAGGCTAAAGTGACTAAGATACCAAAACACTTGAACAACTTGTCCTAAAATATACATAAAATATTCAAAAAAATAGAAAGATTTTAGAGAATGAAAATCCTTCCCTGAACCAAAATTCCAAATACCTTTTCTCAAATAATAAAAAGAAACCAGATAAGTCAACTTCAAGAAGACAAAATGAAGTAGTGAAAAGATTGTATTATAAGAAAGTTGAGAATCAACTCACTGTTCCATAAGCAGGGAATAGTCAAGCACTTCACCAAGAATGTGTAAAACCCAAGCTTCAAAATATTGCAAACCCTAGGTTGATAAAAAGAAATTGCAAAATGATAAAAAGAAACCAACACCAATAAAAAAAAAGACCATTCCATATTGTAAATGAACTCAACAAAGCAGCAAAACCAGGGTACAACCTTGAGTGAAGGAAAAATTTGAAAAAAAAAACAAATTTTTCCAAATATACGTGATTGTGTAATAACAAGTTCACGTGACTGTTTATGAAGAAATCAGCATATACGTGGGCTTATTTTGTAGAAATTTCATGTGTGCACCTCTAAATACAAGAAAAGGCATGTATATGTAGAAAAATAGGGAAAAATAAAAACCCAATATAGACGATCAGACTAATTTCCAAGACTTCAAATGAGTCAATAATACTGGAAAAATTAATAAATAAGAAACAAAATCCAAAATAAAGGAAAAAATAAACCTTATAAGAAATACATAACTGTATTCCCCAGTGGAGTCATCAGTTTTATTGATAGGAAAAACTTCCCTAAGGTAAGGGTTGACAACCTCAACAGGTCGTAGCCAAACTATCAACAAGAAGCATACATTCAAGAAAGAAAATTATTTAAACTACCAAAGTTGGGTTTGAGAGGAGTACCCATAGGTCCTACATTTGATGTCGATCCTATAGGGCACAAACCCTCTCCTTCCCCCAAAGTGATCCGACCTACAACATAGTTTGGAGAATCATATACATAGAAAGTAGTTCGAACTTCGTGCATCATAAACATGTTAGATCATCAAGCATAAACATATAAATCATGATATATTACACATGAATCATAAAAAAACATGAGACTGTAACATATTTGTTAGACTCTCTCATAAAACAATAATAAATCCAAAAATAAATTAATTAATTAAATATTCCAAGTTAGGAATTTGTGACTAACTCTTGGGTTGTTCCTCTAAGATAGGAGTTAGTTTAGGTAACTCCTATATTGGTGTGTGTTTGGTGAGAAATTATCTCAACCAAAAGAGAAATTATCTCAACCAAAGGTGTCTAAGATAGCACGCACTATCTTGAGAACATTGTCTCTCATCTATTTATTTGTAACACTATATTCAATTTTGTGTAATGTGTAATGAGAGAGAAGCATGAGGCTTCAGCCTTTTTCCGCCATATTTTGTGTCTCTGATTTTTATATGTGCTTTTCTGTAATGTGTCTGAGTTAATCTCTTTCTTTATCATGTGGTATCGGAGCTGGTGAGATTAAAATTCTTCATTTCTAGCATCTAGTTGTGCTTGAAGTTCTGTTATGCGTGCATATTAAAAGGAGTTGCAACTAAATTGCAGCGATGGCTGTTCTTGATTATGTATGTATTCGTTGGCATAACTGTGCAAATTAGTGGAGGTTCGGCGAAGGATTTAATTGGTAGACTGCCTGGTCAGCCAAAAGTAAATTTCAAACAAAATGCTGGATACATCACGGTCGATGAGCACACTGGCTGCGCATTGTTTTATTATTTTGCTGTGAATTATTACAACTGGGACAGACACTCATGGAATGATTACTTCATTGACCGAATTCGTTGGAAATATTCCATTGCGGGATCTGCTACAGCCGTTGCTACTGCTTGCTGTCTTGGAGGCAAGACCGTGGAGAAATCTACTCCTAGACGACTCAATTGTGTGTCGAGGATGGCTCAATTGTGTCGATAAGCCATCTGTTTGCTGTAATGGCATCGACGAGTTAACCATAGGACCTGACAATGGCATAGAATGCATTTGACGAGGGCCAGGTACATGAGAACACTCTTTTTGCATTTTACGCTTTAAATCATCAACCTTCGATGTTGGATCTCTCAAGTTTGGTGTGCGCAGCCCCATCCAACAGAGAGAGGGGCAACATTTCAAACGAATTCCATGTATCCCTCTGACCGACTTCGTCATGGAACAAAGGTCACAGTTGACCTGCATGCCTGCAAAAAAAAAAGGTTCAATCTCCGCCATTTACAGTTAAATTATTTTACAAATCAATTTCATTATCCATTGCATTTTTGTTTTAGTTCTGTTGTTGCTATTCTTCACATTCAATCTTCCGCCATTTACAATAACGGCAACGCAGTCTACCGAAACCCAAAACGACTAGAAGTACAGGAATTTTAAAATTGTGGCCGAGTCCATCATTTCAGCTATGCCGGTGGCAGATCTAAATGTTGTTGCATCTTTTGCACTTGAAGCCACTCTACCAAATTCGTTTCATAAAAATCACACCATATAATTTGCTCCACAGAAAAATCTTACTACAGGGATTACAATTTCTTGCGCTTCAGTCTACGCATCAGATTTCGCTTCACACCAAAGCGAAGGTTCGAATCCACGTGGATACTTCTGAATGTTTTTGGAGTCTTCTACATATCAGATTTAGCGCAGCAGAAATGAAGGTTTAGAATCCTCTCTTCGAGCAAGTTGTCGTTTGTTTCACCTTCACCATATGCTGCCGTATGGAATTTCTAAAAATATGTTTTAAAAGTGTGCCTTACATTTTTAAAGGAGACACGTTCTCTTTTAAAGTGACTCCATTCACCTTTTAACTCACTTTTTAGAAGAATTTCATAAAAATTCTATTCAATGGGAGTTTAAAAGAAATTATTGGAGTGATAAGGTGTGTTTTTATTTTGAGTGATAAGTGAGTGGAATAATAAAGGTATATTTTTTAAATGAGTGATTTTTAGGAGAGATAAGGAGTGGATAAAATTATTTATTTGTAATGGAGAAATAAGGAGTATATTTTGTATTTTTGAAGTAAGAAGTGATTTTGTATTTGGAGTGATAAGGGAAAGTTGTTGTAATTCAAAGTATTGTTTTACTTTGAGAGGGATCGTGTCATTATCCATTCAGATTTTGAAGGCGAGTTGTTTCAAGCATTTGTCAGCTTGGCATTATCATTGCTTCAGATGTACTCCATGATTAATAAAGATATCATTTTTTTGGTGTTGATGTGTCCTAGATCCGCCCGAAATTGAATAAGGGGATCTTAGGTACACGAAGAGTGAGTTGATGATGGTGCATGCTTCATGTTTTTTTGCTTATGATTTGTGTCTAGTTTTGACACATAAATAATCTCATTTCATGCACACATAAAATACAAAGAGCAAGCACAACACCTATATCGAAATAGTTGCAAGGAAGGATAATTAAGCTCCACACATACAACAACTCATCAAAGTTTTCAACATCGACATTCTACTTCAACAAGCAACTTCACTTAATCAAGTTAAAGCATTTCAAAGCAAAGTCTACATCAACATTCTTGCAAACAAATTTAAGAACTTGTGAATCAAATTCCAATTACATTGCATTGTACGGATGCATTCTCGGTTGAAACCGACACCCACGTTTTGATTTGATCAGAAGTCAAGCACTTAGTCAAATTAAGACAAGTGAATTCCTTTTTTTATGTGAGTCATTAAAACCATTGTAAGCTTTTTTGGGTGCATTTTCGACAGTGTTCAACACCCTTCCTTTAAAGCACAATCAAGTGAGTCCATGCGTTTTAACTCCTTGAAACAACCATCACAACAACCACAACAAGTTCAACTCTAACACCAATCAAGCAAGTTGAGATCAACACATCAAGCGAGCGTGCCAGTCAAATCCCATAGCAAGCGAGCTTGTCATCCAAGTAACAAAATCAAGTGCAACAATTCAAAGCACGACATCTTCGACAAGAGAGCCTGACTTCAAGTGAGCAAGTTCAAATGGCACAACATATTCAATTGTTAAACATTCTTCATAGTTTGATCATCTCCAGTGATGAAGACATGGTGCACGTCAGCAAAGAAACTCTTGCTGATATTTCACGGCATCTACAGCAAACACATGAAACCATTGAGTTTCTTCAGCTTGATTCCCAACTTCAAAGGAATGAATTGCAAGAAAAGGGTGATACTTTCAAGTCTTTGAGCCATCCAGATGATAAGTCATTCATCCCAACAACTTCAAGTGTCGAAGTTGTTCATGATCAAATTCAAATTTCTTCCAAACCCATCATCAAGCCCTGGGAAGAAATTCAAAATAACAAGAATAGACGTGGCTTAGGATATGTCCCTGATGACACCAACTTACAAATCCCAGATTATTCCAAACCAATTAAGTTTGTGAGTGCAGGATTTCTTGAATCACTCACCTCATCAGGTTCTGCGAAAGTTGCCGACAAACATAATTGCACGCAACCTAAAGTTGAAGTCCAATCAAAGTGCTCTCATTGTCAAAGAGCCGGTCATATGGAAGATCAATGTTTTGATCTCCATCCGTGTTGCCATTGTGGCAAGCCCAATCATTCCTCAGCAAAATGTCGCAACCACCAAAAATCAGGCAGATTGAAGATACATTATGAATGGATTGATCCTTGGGAATGGTCATCCACAGTCAAACGGTTGTCTCAGTTCTACAACCGACTACATTCACACATAGTGCAACCAGCAGTGAATCAATGATGGTACTCTCCTGCAGTTGAACGAGGGAGTACAACAGTGAAACTCTCCTACACCTGGAGGGGGGGAGTTCAAATATATTTTGGAGAAGATTGTCTCTCCTTTCAGCTGACAAAGGGGGGGAAAATGTCAATGAAATTGACAAGTGGTTGTCAGACTGAAAGTCTCGACAACATCAGCGAAGTAGCTAGTGGGCATCTTCATCAGCCAGTGGGCATTTTTCATCAACAGTGAGCATCAGCAAATTCGCCAGTGGGCGATCGACAGCCAAAGCAGCAGTGAGCAGCTTTCATAATAGCAAAAGCAACATTGAGTTGTTTTTCGACATCTTCAGCCAGTGGGCAATCATCATCAAATTGTGTCAGTGGACACCGGATGCTGTTTTCAAGAAAAGGACAGTTGGTTCCTTTTGCAGCTTGGCACATGATGGAGTTGTCAAGCGTCCTTCAGAGATGAATCAAGCATGCAGCTGATTCATGTTCTCTTCAGATTTGAGTTTTTTCCAGCATCCAGTTTTGGCGGTTTTTTCAGGCAATGTTTTTGAGGATCAACATGAGAACTTGGAAGATGGTTCTCGTTTTTGGATTTATCATTGAGGGGGGGAATGTTAGACTCTCTCATAAAACAATAATAAATCCAAAAATAAATAAATAAATTAAATATTCCAAGTTAGGAATTTGTGCCTAACTCTTGGGTTGTTCCTCTAAGATAGGAGTTAGTTTAGGTAACTCCTATATTGGTGTGTGTTTGGTGAGAAATTATCTCAACCAAAAGAGAAATTATCTCAACCAAAGGTGTCTAAGATAGCACGCACTATCTTGAGAACACTGTCTCTCATCTATTTATTTGTAACACTATATTCAATTTTGTGTAATGTGTAATGAGAGAGAAGCATGAGGCTTCAGCCTTTTTCCGCCATATTTTGTGTCTCTGATTTTTATATGTGCTTTTCTGTAATGTGTCTGAGTTAATCTCTTTCTTTATCAATATTAGAAACAAGACAAAGCTTCTTTATTGATATCAACAAGTAGTAGTAGATAGATACAACTCGATCTCACCACTACACCAAAAAAACAATGCTCTAGATTTGTCCACCCCAAGCCTCAAATATCACCTCTCAAGCATGTGAAAAAGGATTCCATATAATGAAGGATGTGCATCTATGCAAGAAAACAAAGGTTTCCTATAACTAGGAGTGCAGGAGGCATAGGGAAAATTAGACTTGATATGGGGACAAAAATGACTAATGTCAATACCTTATCTCCTTCTATGATTAGGCTTTCCCATGAGGTATATAAATACTACTAGAAATCAGTTGATTCAGTTAGGCCACAAGTTCTTGTAGGTGGGATTTTGGTGAAACTCGTAAATCCTTCACGAAAAATAGGATATATTTTTAATTTTTCATATTTTAAACCATATACGTGGCTTTCGTATTATGGTACCCGCGTGTGCACATGCTTTTTAAAGGGTAGAGTCATGTATGGAATTGAGAATATTTTTTTTTGATTAACGATCAAGTCGAAATGGGAAAGGGTTGCTAAGGGCCATATCAGAACATCAAAACTACGAGAGTGTTGAATGATGTTATAACAACTTGTACGCGGGATACTATGAATAAAGTAACTAGATGATGTCAACGCCAATATAGTTACAGATTCCTCCACAAAAGAGCTATGCAATGTAGAAAAAAGATATAATGTGTCATCATAGTAAGAGTACTCAATGTGGTATTGGAAACAACATGTGTCACAAGTTTTATTTATTCTAATATTGTAACAAGGATTACATTTCTAAAATGATCATAGGCCCAATAATTGCAAAATGTGAATTCTTGAATATCTCATACAATTGTGTCTATGTCATCTAAAGGAAGTGTTTAATGTATGGTTCAAAATCCTAGAAGCCCTTCTTAATTTTATTACATATTTTCTGTTAGAAGAAATTGGTGGTGTTCTCATGCTATAAGTTTTTAGTTACTCCCTTAGCTATTTCAATTAACTTCATATCGGACTTAGGTAGCATACTATGTAAACGATATGTCATCTAATAGAATACCTTTGAATTATTTTGAAATTTCATTTAATGAGATGGGATGCGTGTTCTAGAAAATGACATTTTCTTTTCATATTGTTAATAACGGATTATGAGATGACATGATGGGCTACATTATAGTCTTTTGATCAAGTTGTCTTACCAATTTTTTTGGAACAATATTTTATCACTTAGAAAAAATCCCGATTGTGAAGGGAAAAGACTAAGCTAACCTCTAAACACTTTAGAGTTGGATGTTATCCCTTCCAAGTCAGAGAGGGATCTCTCTTTAAAAATATAACACTCATTGTAACCTTAGTAGTATCCTTGTAAGATTATTGGCCAAATTTAGTTTGTACGATGAAATTTGTTGGGAAGGAAGAGAACAAGGACCATTGGGCGTGGATTTGGGTGGGAAAAAATTATAACCACAAGATACATAAACAACTCTTAATAGAGCCAAGGTAGGACACAACTTCTTAGATAAATAATCATCATGGTGTGGGGACAGAATAAAAAAAATAAATATCACAACAAATAAATAAGAATTTTGTTATAAATATTTAAGTAGCAAACATATAAAGTATTGAAATAACTTGAATTAGAGCATACATGAAAAATTCGAGTTCATAACACTTTATCCAAATATTGAAGACTTAGTTATTCAGAGATGTAATATGAGGAGAAATTAGAAAAAAAAATGAGGAAATACAGAAAATAATTTATATACACATTAAACTCTGCAAAATTGTATACATAACACTGTATATAACAATATATTGATATTAGAGTTGAACACACAATATTCTTCAAAAATTTCCAACCCTGTACATTACAAAAATGATGGTCTTTATAATCTACCTACAAACTGTTCAAGATCCAAAACTATGGATCTCAAACCCTCTTCATCTGTCTATAGCTCAATAACTAAAATAATATGTGAGATAATACCTAACCCCAAGTCAAATTGATGAGGTGGCTCTACAATTGAATGGGCATTTTTTTCTAAAAATAGGAAAATTAACTCTAGTGAATTCCTAAAAAATAAGCTTCAAATATCCATTCTAAACTCTCAAACCTTGATATATGTGTAAAATATTAATTTTTTTTTGTTAATTGGTTTGTTCCATCCAAAAGCCTCTTTATGCTTAAAAAAATTCGTCCCCAGTTATTCAAAAATGTATTTTTAAAACAATGACTAAAATTGGAGAAAGCAGAATTACAAAATATGGAAACATAGGCCTCCAAGATTCCTTAAAATATCTAAAACAATTACACCTGTATAAAAACTAAAAGAGGCTTTCTTAAATCAGAATTTTACCAACAAAAACCACTTTTGGTTTTAAAATTTCATTTCCAGCTATTCAGAATGTACACCCAAAGCTATTGCATTTTACAGGAACAAATAGAGCAAGACAAAGTTTCGTCAGTGACATATTATTTGTTAGCGCTCTCATGATCGAGTGCCCACTACTTTCCTAATGTGTGCCCCATAAAAACCTTTTAATATTGACCATCCAAACTTTAATTTTCCAATTTTACAGATTCGCAGGGTTACTTTGGGGTTCAATGGACTTTTATTTTTAAAATCCATAATAGTGCTGATATTTTATCTTTCAGCACTTTTATGCTATTTTTTACAATTGGTGTTGACACTAAAATTATCAGTGCCTTAAAACTATTAACTATTATTTTCATACTGCTTGGCTCCATGGGGATGTTGTCAATTATAGATGGCAATGAGAAGCCCTATAGACTAGAGGCCTGATCCATTGGACTATTTCCATCTTCTTACTTGAAATCGACAACCTTACTTGCAATTAAATTAACTTTGTAACTAAAAACCACACACTGCTTACTGCAAACTGAAAAATGGCACTGAAAGATCATTGTTGAAAACCAAACTAAAATCCATGCTTGCCCCAACAAGCTTATTGCATGTTATTTGCTACTCTAACTTACTCAATAACTTGTTAAAATCGCATGATATAGAAATGCCAATGCAACCAATCAAATAGTTGGAGTCTTGACTAAATCATACACTCATCTTCTTCAAGCATAAACACAAATTTGAAACATGCAAACTGATCATAATAGCTAAAACTAATCCCTATGTTCATGATTAAAACAAACCCCACCTTCACTGAAAATTCCAAAAGATTTTCCAATGGATCTTCAAAATAATAAAAGATCTATTCTTGTCGCTGAGTAAAAAGAAAAGAACAACTTTCTTCTAAAACTGCTTCTTGTTCTATAATTTCAAACTGATCATTTTCAATTTGAAATACACCCAATTGCTTATCTTTGCAACTATCCTTATCAGAGAAAACATTCTCACCTCCTTCAACATTTTGAAATAGAACGGTGGAATGTTGTAATTCTGAAGTTTCATTATGGTTTTAAGAAGGCTCAATAACAACTTTCTCTTCAATATTGCATTTCTCAAATCCTAAATCATGGTTGAGACACACAAGTAGTAAATCTTCATTTGAAATCAAAATATTGTTCTCTTTAATAAATGGCTCATGAACAACTTGAAAAGTTTTAATTCTCACAGTCTCAAAATTATGATTTTTACTAGTTCCATCTTGAGACAAACACTCAAAAAAAGATTGGTTTGAAGAGCTAACTGATTGGGTATCCTTATATATTTCCTAATCATCTGAAACGTGAAAACATCATTGAATTTCTTCATAAAACTTAGGAGAATGAACGTGGCTATTAACATTAATATGTAGATCTATTTCATATTCAATGAAGGGAGAAGCTAATGCTTGTTGGGACCGATCTTGTATATCTAGGTAGCTAGTCTCTACTATTTATTCCTAATGAGAGGACAACTCATACAAAGATCCAATACATTTGATGTCAAAAACTTGATTTTCACATAAGGATTCTGAAAATGAATGAGCTGAAAAACATTTTGAATGGTTTTCATCACATTCATGATAATAATAAAATTGATCAACTTGTTGCATGTCTTTATCATCCACAAAAAAGGAACATGACTATGCTAACTAAGATCTTGATCAGTTTTGATTTCATCCAAGGGAGAAAATGTTATTTCCTGAAAAATATCACGAGTATGCCAACCAAATTTCAAATTTCGTTCATGACGTTGAAGATGGGTTTCATGAAAAAAATCTAGAATCTCTTCATCTATCAACTCCTCATCACCATACATGTTTTCTATATGTTAAATGAAGCTTTCAATATGTGGAGAACCATTTTTAACTAGTAGTAAGGTAAGATAATGCTCTTTAAAATGCTCATAAAACACTGTGATCATGCATTTCCCTCCAAAGTAACCATGAACATTTTGATTAAACAATCCTCATGCAGCTCAACCTCTAGCTTTCATATATCCATATGAAATTTAATCAAATGAAGAGAAACATAATCTCCTCATCGATCATTAAACTTTGGCAACTGAGTTTTCCAATCTATGCGTGGAATAAAATTTGTAAAACCAAGAATGTGAGAGCAATTCATTTGAGAATACCTTGAATATCTGTGATCCATCTTGAAGAAGTGGGTTTGCTAAGAAAATTTCAGGTTACTAAGACTTTTAACAATAAAGTCACCATGAAAATTCTCAACTTTGGATTTCTTGACAATGGAGTTGCTAGGTGAATGAGACACAGGTTGCTTATGTCTAAAAAAATTTCACCATCAGCAATCAGATCTAGAACTTGTCGTTCTCCCACGGAAAATTCTAGATTTTCTCCTAGGAAACAATGCCAAAATGTTATCACTTACAAAAATCCCCGACTGTGAAAGGAAAAGACTAAGGTAACCTCTAACCACTTTAAACTTGGAAGCTATCCCTTCCAAGTTAGAGAGGGATCTCTCTTTGAAACTCTATGATTCATTTTCACCTTAGCAATAGGCTTCTAAGCTTATTATCCAGATTTAGTTTGTAGGATGAAATTGGCTGGGAAGGAAGAGAACAAGGACCGTTGGGCATGGAGTCTGGTGGATAAAAACTACATATCAGAGGATACATAAACAATTCTTAACAGATGCAAGGTAGGACACAATTTCTTAGATAAATAGCCATCATGATGAAAAAACAAAATACAGAAAATAAATATCACAACAAAGAAATAAGATCATTTTTTATAAATATTTAAGCAGAAAATGTATAAAGTATCCAGATAACTTGAATTAGAGCATAGATGAAGAATTCTAATTCATAACACTTTATCCAAACATTGAAAACTTTATGATTAGGAGATGTAATATAAGGAGAAATTAAAAAAAAACGTGAGGAAAGACAGACAAGAAGTTATATACACACGGATCTCTACAAAACTATATATGTAACACTATATAGCAATATTTTCATATTAGATTTTAAAACACAATCTTCTTCTTCAAAAATTTCCAACCCTATACATTACAGAAATAATAGACTTGATTGACTACTTACAAACTATTCAAGCTCAAAAAAGAATGGATCTCAAACCTATTAACATATCTATAGATTACATAATCAAATAATCAAGGAGGTAAGATCTGACCCCAATTCAATTTGATGAGGTGACTCTCCAACTGATCGAGCCCTTTTTTATAAAAATCGAAAAAAATAATTTTGTTGAATTCATGAAAAATAGGCTTCAAATATCCATTTGAAACTCTCAAACCATGATAGTTGTGTAAAAACGGAAATATTTTTTTGTTGATTCATTTGTTCCTTGAAAAATCCTATTTGAGTTTTCAAAAATGCATCCCCAATTGCTCCAAAACTTATTTTTAAGATAGTGACTAAAACAGGAAAAAGGCAAATTTCAAAATATGGAAAAATAGGCCTTGAATATTCCTTCCAATATATCAAACAATTACGCCTATGTAAAAGTTGAAAGATGGTTTTTTAAATGAGCCTATTACCAACAAAAATTTATTTTCATTTTTTAAATTTTGTTTCCAGCTGTTCGAAATATGCGACCAAAGTTACTTTTTCTTTACATGAAAAAAATATTAAAATAGAGCTTTGCCACTAACAAATTAATTAGCAATGCTTGCTTAATAAACTGTCTTCTGCCACGTTGATGTGTGCCCAATCAACATCTTTTAATATTGACCATCCAAAATTAATATTTCATTTTAAATTGCCAATTTTATGGATTTGTGTTGCTAATTTGGTTTTCAACACATTTTTGTGTTACAAATCCACAATATCACTGATATTTTGTCTGTCAATGATTTTATACTATTATTTACAAATTACCATTGACACTGAAACTGTCAGCACCTTAAAACTATTAACTAAGATTTTGATAACACAATCCATAAGGTTTCTAATGATATGATTACTTGTCTCTGTATTTTTCACTATTTTAATGCCTATAATTCTTCTAACAATAGTTAAGCTCCTATACTTTAACAAATATAAGAATAAATGGCCTCTCACTAGTTCCAAATTTAATTCAAAATAGTATTTGATAATTGTCTCAATTTGGTGAATATTTCATTTTGGTAACTTATATTCAAGTAACAATAAACCACTTTCGTCCACTTGATGGCGTTTTATTCTTCATTACATAGTGTCCAATCTAGGTAGAGGTGATATAGCTATATTAACTCTTTACTTCTTTATTGTGAAGTTACATTCCTTGAAGGGGATTGGACATGCTCAAGGATATCTTTTGAAATGCCGCATTGTTGAACAAGAGGTTGCACCATAGGAACTTCTTCATCAAGAATTTATGCACCAATCACCTCTATAATTTCATGCATAATATACCTAGCTCTAGTGTTACATTTCATTTTGTCGCATTACGAAAATGACCATTCATTGGGATCTTTCACTATCCATTAAATTCTTCCCCAACATCCCCTTGCAAGGCTAGAACCTAAAAAGTCCCTAAAATAATGAAATTCCTATATCTCAAGGCCCAAAAACCTATTTTTTACTTCTTGCACAATTTCCTAGTCGGTTTTTGTGCATACACGTAAGAGACCATTAGAAGTTGTGCAAGCGCTCTGTCTTTCACTATGGCCTACACACATGAGTCAACGTAAGTAAAAAATAAAAAGTAAAGTATAGAAGCTTTGCTAGTCAAATATTTACCAGCTAAAACCTTCAAATTGATGCTTACTCAAGCCTGATACCTCCCATCATGGAGCTACTTCCCTCTCTTTGTGGATCCCCTATCCCACCATTTATCATCTCATCCCTTAGGAAGAGGATGCCAAACCTCCTCCTCTTGGCCTGTAAATCAAACACAGGCTAGAGGATTGGAGAGGACCATTGAAGGTAGGATTATGCTACACAAATAGGGCTAGGAGGCTTTTTCATCGAAGGCAAAGGTTGGAGATCGTGGCAAGAGGCTTGTATCATCAAGGCATTGAGGTTGTAATTTTTTTCTCCTTTTAATTCAATAAAAATAAATTTGTATTTCCTAATCGTGTCTATTATGATATCATTTGTGATATTCCTTGGTCACTCACATAGGTTATGATTGATTATTGATTCAATTTATGGTGTATGTTGAGTTAATTATTTTATTTATCTTTCATTCTATATATTAGATGCTTTGATACTTTGTGTGTTTCTATCTATGCATATCTCCAAACATCATGGAGAAGTTGTGGAGAGTTGTTAGGTCCCTATAATACTATTGTAACCCCCTTATTGCTATTGTTGTGCCCATGTAGCCCACATATTGTTACTTTTGTGCCCCATAGAAGCCCACTATTGTTATTATTGTGTCGTTATATTATTATTGTTATGTAGGCTCTGATTATATTATGACCCCATATACTCCTATATATACATAGGAGGTCTTTTCATTTGTAACATCCAAGAATTGTTCATTTATTTAATGTAAATAAGGTTTCCCCCCTTGAAGAGGATAATTTTTAAGTCGTTGAACTATCTATTTCCTAGTTGGTTGCATAAAATTTTGTATCAGAGCTTTTGATTCAGGGGTTTCGCTACTTCAAACATGCCATTATGGAATATTCATTATAATTTTATTTCTACAAAGATTCAAAATCTGAAATTGTAATCACATGGAGTTGAAAGCTTGGTGAACTTCGTGCCAAAATTTTGCATCTTGGTTCGCTATATTTTCTGATATATGGTTCGAAGAAGTTAGGATTTGTTCATGCTCCAGAATTTAGTCTCAAGCAAGTGATCTATGGAGAGTTTCCATAACTTTCATTTCAGGAATCATATTTGAATTCTATAAAGAATGGCAGAAATTGAATGAATGGTAGTTTCATTTATAGTAATTCCAAGGCCAAATGTTTAAACAGTGACATGTAGCATCCCATACAACTTCTCTCCACTGAAACATTCCATAGTCAGGTCATAATGGGATATATAATTAAGAATAAAATATTGGTCTAACTTATGACAATGGAAAGAAAATTTTTAGGGATACCACATGACCAAATTTTAGACCTTGGAAATTCAAAATTACAAAGATACAACAATTGAAATATCGAACTCCAAAAAAGCAAGAAGAAGGTGTGTATTTTTGAAATTTTGTTTGAAAATCCAGTTTGAAGTGATTCAAAGGGCATATTGAAGCATAGATATAAGTATTTGGTTATAAAAATCATTCAAAACACAATAATTCTACACCCATTAATCCCTTATAAATCTCTACTATGACACATGAAGAGAAACAATTGCAACATGGTATATCAAAATTGCGGGACCAAGTGCAACAAATTTTGCTCTCATAAAAGAGAAACCAAAGATGACATGGATGGTTTAAAAGAATATATGGAAGGTTTGAAGGATGGAATGGAAGATAATATGGATGGTTTGAAAGTAGACATGGAAGGTTTGAAGGTTCGACAAAGTTGCTGCAAGAAAGGATTCTCGGTTGTGAAAGGGTAATCCATGAAAATCATGATGAGTACAAAAGGAATATGAATTATGATTTTAGAGACTCCAATGTGGGGTTTAAGAACCACACAATTCTAAAGATAGGTTTGAGGATGTTTGATGACAAGGATCTGGTAACATGGATACTACAAATGGAGCAATACTTTGATTTAGAGGATGTGCAACCCTCACAAAAGGTACGTATTTCATATTTATATTTTAGAACCTAATCGATTTGTATGGTATAGATGACTTTGTTCTCATAAACCAATTTTCACCTGGTCATTAATGAGCATCTCAACAATCAATCCTCTGCCATTAAATTCACTATGGAGCAGGAAGTTGATGGGTGCCTCCCATTCCTTGATATTCGTATTTCGAAGAATAGTGATGGTTCCCTCACCCATCAGGTTTTTCGGAAGAAAACGCATACTGAACAGTATCTTCATGCCAGTTCCCACCATTTCCCGGCTCAAAAGATGGGTGTTCTCAATACCCTTGCTACTCGGGCCCTAAGGATCTCGGATAAGAAGAGTTTTGAGAAAGAAAAATCCCATCTCCTTGATGTCTTTGTTGAGAATGGTTATAGTAGATTCTTGGGTCAGAAGGCTTTCCGTAAAGCCGCCAAGAATTCTCTGACCAAAAGGGAACCGAAGGAACGGATTCCAGGTGTCCATCTTCCGTATGTTCAGGGGACCACTGATAAGGTTGCTAGGATTCTCAGGATGCATAGTGTCCCAGTGACCTTTAGGCCCCTTAACACCATTCGTTCGTCCCTCAGATCAGTAAAGGATCCTATTGACCCCAAAGATATGAAAGGGGTTTATATTATCCCTTGCTCCTGTGGGACCCCCTATATTGGTGAGACTGGTCGCTCCATTAATCAAAGGATAAGTGAGCATGTTGCTGACCTTAAGCATAGAAGAGCTAAGTCTTCCGCTTTAGCTGAGCATGTAGAAAAAACCAATCATCATGTTTGCATTGAGGAGGCTAGTGTTATTGCTAAGGTTTCGCATTTCCATCATCGGAAATTTAGGGAAGCTCTTGAGATTGAAAAGAGACCAAGCAATCTCAATAGAGATGATGGTTGGAAAATTAGTAGGTGTTGGGTCCCAGCACTCTCTTCTTAGTCGTTTTTCTTGTCTCTTATTTTATTACTATTTTTATGTTTATTATATATCTATATATATATCTATATATATATATATATATATTATATTCTTTTATTTATTTTTATTTATTTATTGATTTTTTATCAAATAAAAAAATCTATTTTTATTTTTTATTTTTTATTTATTTATTTTATTTATTTCACGTTCTAGTTTATTTATCAATTCTTAATAACCCATTAATATATTATAAGGTATGGTCCTTTATTATTATACCTTTCATCTAACTAATAATACCTGTTTTAATTATTTTTATATATTTATAGTTTGTTGGTATTATTATTATTATTATTATTTTTGCTGAAATTTATTTATTTATTTATTTTTATTTTTATTTTTTTTTTCATATTTTACATATTTTTCTATTTATTTAATTAATTAATTTTATTTTTATTTATTTTTTGTTCTTTATTATTTATTTATTTGATTATTTGTTTTATTTATTTACTAACTGGATTTGTTTTCTCTTGTTCTAAATTATTTATTTATTAATACTAACTAAATAACCCGTTAATATTTTACATAACCCATTTACAATATAAGGGATGGTAAGATATCTAACTTCTTTTGGTTTTAAGTAATAAATAATGATACCAATTATAATTATTTTATTCATTTTTATTTTTATTTATTTATTTTTTGATTTTTCTAACTAAATATCCCTTTAATATATTTTCATAACCCTTAATATATTTATAATATAAGGGTTGGTCCGTTAGTTAACTACTTTCCTTTTAGTTTTAATTATTAAATAAAAATAACAATTATATATATATATATATATATATATATATATATATATATATATATATATATATATATATACCTAATATAACTAAATTTGACCGTCGTCCTATGTCAATTTTTTGGCCCAGCTAACCGTTGGTGGCTCTGCTCTAACTATTTAACATGTGAAGATGGATCTATTTTTTCAACTTGTCCTGATGATGAACCACACTGGTTGGTTCGAAACGTGTCAACAAATGGTTTCTCATGTGATTTTCGCCGAAAAATCTATCATAAACTTGTTATGGATCACAGAAGCCTCAACTCTAGAATTACCACTCCTAAAAATCTCAAGATAGAAGGATATATCAAGACGAAAAAGGTAATAGTGTTGATTGATTTGGGTGGTACCCATAATTTTATTCATTGTAAAATAGCCAAGGAATTCAATTTCCTCCTATATCCAGCACTAGAGTGTCAAGTGATATTTTCAAATGGAGGAACTATAAATTTCTCTAGAAAGTGTCATAATATCAAGATAACCATGAGGGAATATGTATTGAATAGTCCAATTCTTTCCATTACAATGTGAAGTACTGATGTTGTACTAGGAGGCTAATGGTTATAATCTTTGGGGTGATAGATTTCAATTTTCAAGAACTTTTCTTGAATTTCTTTTGGAAAGGAAAGGGAGTTGAATTATGGGGTATCATAGGGAAACTAGGAAAGAGAATCAACTCTAATGGCATGACAAAGATTCTAAAGAAAGAACAATGGGGCATAATTTCATAATTATTCTCACTGGATGTTCAAACATCGAAATCATCTATTTCTCCTTGGACGATCATTGAAAGTGTTTGATACTCCTAAAGGCTTCCCACCTATTCATGATCATGATCATGTTATTCATTCAATTCTAGGAAGTGTTCCTCCAAACATCAGGCATTACAGATATCTTTATGCCCAAAATAGTGAAATTGAATGTATGGTTGTAGAAATGTTAAAGGTTCGTATAATTCAACCTAGTTAAAATTATTTCTCTACTCCAGTAGTATTGGTGCACAAGGATGATGGATCATGGCATATGTTTATGGATTATAGGGGGCTCAACAAGCTCACTTTTAAAGATAAACTTATCGTTCCTATCATTGATGAATTGTTGGATGAATTACATGGAGAAATTTACTTCACCAAGTTGGATATTCTTTCAGGATATCATCAAATTAGAATGAATAATGAAGACATTTGAAAAAAAATCAAAACTCATGAGGGTCACTATGAAATTTAGGTCATGCCTTTTGGCCTTACTAATGCACCTTCCACATTTCAAGGTTTGATGAATTCCATTTTCAAACCCTTAGAAATTTTTTGTTAGTATTTTCTTATGATATACTAATCTACAACAAGTCTCGAAAAGATCATGTTCAACACGTTGACAGGGTGCTCAAACTATTGGAGGAGAAACAATTATATGCAAAAACCTCCAAATGTTTCTTTGGCATAGAAGAGGTAAGATATTTGGGTCATATTGTATCTCAGTAGGGTGTTAAGGTAGACCCTAACAAAATTAAATCCATTAAGGAATGGAAACTCCCCACAACCATAAGGCATCTTCGATGATTTTTCGAGTTGAAAGGGTATTATCACAGGTTTGTTAAGAATTATGGTAGAATAAAAACACCTCTAACATCATTATTAAATAAATATCCATTTTCTTATACTCCAGAAGCAATGAATGCCTTTGAACATATTAAAGACGCAATGTGCCAAGCTCTGATCTTAGCTATGCCAATCTTCATAAAAACTTTTATTGTGGAATGTGATGCCTCAGGAAATGGAATTGGTGTTGTTTTAATGTAAGAAGGAAGACCCGTTTCTTTTGAAACTCATCTAATCAGAGGAAAATATTTACACAAACCTATTTATGAGAAGGAAATGTTGGAAATACTACATGCACTAAATAAATGGTCACCTTACCTAATGGGAAGACAGTTCAAGATAAAAACAAATAATGATAGTTTTAAATACCTTTTGGAACAAATATTATCTTCAGAAGAGCAGAAAAAATTGGTGATAAAGATGTTTGGTTATGACATTGAAATCATCTACAAAAAAGGGAAGAAAATTGTTGTTGCAGATGCACTCTCAAGAAAGGATGAGGATTTGGTATCATTTCTTTGTGCCATTTGTATTATCCAACCTGAGTGGAAAACCAAGGCAAGGGATGAATGGAAGAATGATGAAGAGGTTTGGTCACTCATTCAAAATTTGTAGCAAGATCCTAGTACATCTGATACATTTAGCTGGAAAAATTATTCTTTATGGTATGAAGATCACCTATATCATTGTAAAAGTTCCCAACTAAAAAAAAATATTATTTTGGAATCACACACCTCCCCTTAGGAGGGAAATCAATATTTTTAAGATCTTACCATAGGGTCAAGAACAAAGTTTTTTGGGAAGGCCTTAAATATAATATTCAGAATATTTTGGAAGAATGTTTGGTTTGCCAACAAAATGAAGTTGAGACAATTAAAGCCCTGGGTCTATCACAATTTTTAGTCATTCCAAGTTAGAATTCGGAATAGGTCTCAATGGATTTTATCACAGGTTTACCCAAGTCTGAAGAAAAGAGTGTCATCATGGTGGTAGCTGATAGACTTAACAAGGATGCACAATTCTGTGCATTATCTCATTCTTTTAAATCCATTATAATTGCTACTGCATTTATGGAAATAATTCAAAATCTTCTTGGAAACCCAAATATTGTAGTGAGAGAGATCCCATTTTCACTAGAAATTTTTGGACGCAAATATTTTCTTGTCTTGGTAATCAATTAGATCATACCTCAACTTATCATCCTCAATCTGATGGGAAAATTGATATAGTGAAAAAAAATTGGAAGGATATTTTCATTGCTTTGTATCTTATTAACAAATACAATGGTTCAAGTGGTTACCTCTAGCTGAATGGTGGCATTACACTTCCTTCCATACTATAGCAAAAATTACCCCATTTATGGGACTTTACAAATATCATCCACCATCCATCACATTATTTTTAAGGGAAAATTCTAAGGTTCAAGTAGTGGAAGATCACATTGAGCATCAACAACAATTTCTCCAACTCTTAAAGGATAACCTCACTCTAGCATAGAATTGAATGAAACAACAGGAATATGAACATCGCAGTGAAATAAGTTTTGATGTAGGTGACTGGGTATGTTTACGGCTACAAACATACAAAAAAATGTCTCTCAAGCAAGCTAAGAAGGATAATAAATTATCACCCAAGTACTATTGTCCTTCTAGGTGTCGCAAAAGATTGGTACTATGGCATACAAATTGGAGATGTCTGCATCTTCCTGAGCACACCTAGTTTTCCTTGTTTCATGGTTAAAGAAGGTTATCAGTGAAAAGATTCCACTTCAAATAGTGTTTCCATAATTTTTCGAAGAAGGAAAAAACATATTTGAGCTTGAAGTAGTCACAGAAACAACGATTCAATAGCTACGAAATCGATCATTCTCGGATTATCTCATTAAGTGGAAGAACTTACCCTCTAGAGATTCCACATTGGAGGGTGAGAATTTTATACATAAGAATTTATAACTACTCAAGTGTTGAGGAAAACACTTTTTTGAAGGAGAGGGGCATGTTAGGTCCCTATAATACTATTGTAGCTTCCTTATTGTTTTTGTTGTGCCCATGTAGCCCCCATATTCTTATTGTTGTGCCCGATAGAAGCCCACTATTTTTCTTGTCGTGCCCTTACATTATTATTGTTATGTAAGATTTGATTATATTGTGAACCCTTAGACTCCTATATATACAAACGAGGTATTTTCATTTGTATCATCCAATAATTGTTCATTTATGTAATGTAAAAGGAGGTTTCCCCCTCAAAGAGGATAATTTTTATGTTTTTGATCTATCTATTTTTGAGTTAGTTCAATAACAAAAGTGTTGGAACAATCTCTAAAGCATCAAGGAGAAGCCAACTATAAAAGAAAATGAAAGGATGTCAACATACACTTCATTAAACTGGTAAATGATCCCTCTCATATTACTTGTTTCAATCAATCATAGATTAATGAAAGGTATCAGTTCTTTTCTTGTTTGTGACTAGATTTCATTTGAGATTTAGGGAGATCCATCTTGTCCACAAGAAGCATTAGTCAACATAACAAATTCACGACCATATTGTTGAAGGTCTCATTCTCCATGATCCCCTTGTTTTGAATTTTGATCCTTTTGTCATTAGCCTCTCTAAGTGCTTGAAAAATATTGAAAGTATGGATTTTATGATTTGTTTGACTTGTTTCTTATTTTTTCTAAAACTTTCTCGTTGTGTGCACTTTATATTTATACACAGAGCATACGTCTACACACTTATCCCTTAGCAACAATGCATATTTGCACTAGATTGAACTATTTCTTGTGCACACACCTGAATTTTTTGAAAAATTAAGCTTTTTCATTGTTGAATCCATGAACTTTGGATGGATATGTTTAGTTAGACTTGTTTACCTTCTCGAAATGTCCACCTTATTTTTATTTGACTTTTTGGGTTTCCTTTTTGAATAATTCTTTACATTTTTAAATTAGGGTTCAAAGTTTGAATTGTTGAATTGCTAGTTAATCAACAATGTATATTTTTATTTTAGATTCAATAGATTATGTGATTTTCTAAAGCACAAGACAAGAATCTACGTCTCTACTCTTCTTAGTGGAAACAAAAAATTATTGATGAAAACAATAATCTGAAAGAGGAAGAATATCAATCACACATAAGAAAATATTTCTTTGGGGAAAGAAACTGTTAAAAAACCCTGACTATCTATATTTCATTAGCTAGAAGATCTAAGAAGAAAATAAAATGCTTGTTCATCATGAACAATTCTTGCACTATTACATTCTAACTCTCTTCCTTACAAGCTAGCTCAAGCCAATACATAACAAATTTTGTTTCCTTTCAAGCCCCTACTTCCTTATGCAATTCTTAGAGGAATCAACCCATATTTTATTGGGAAATCCACTCTCCATAACTGCTTAATCGAAACATAGGTTCTCAACTAGTTGCATGCACCATCTGTAAAATTCAGAAAATAATACAACTGATAGTACACTATCACTAAATTCTAATCTCAACTCAGTGTTGTTCTGAACTTACATGCATGAGTTATTTTTGAGAAAATCTTCGGTTAACTAGTGTGATATTGGTGATTCACTCATGCACTACTCCACCACTAGACCTATACTAGTTCCTCCAACAGTTAGAACTAGTTTAACTGACTATAACTAAGTTAGACTGAGTTATCTAATTAGAACTCAAAATAACTCAACCTAGACCCATAAAATTTAGGGATCACTCTACATGACTCTACATAGACTTCCAAATAGAATTTTCTAAGTTAATTAAGTCAATTCAATTTAACTTAATTAATTATTACAAATTTCTATGAGAATAGAATTACAATTTAATTCAAGGACAAATTAAATTGGAATTTCTTGTTTCTATTTTTAATACTCTCTCTCAACAAGAAAGGGATTATCAACTAGCCCACTCCCCTCTCTATGAAACTCTAATTTTCATCTTGATAATGCCTTTATCAAAATATTTTCATCCTGCTCCTATTTGGGAATGTACTCCAACAACATACTTCTCCTCTACACAAAATCTCGAAGATGATGATACCATATATTAATATGCTTGGATCGATCATGAAAAATAGTATTTTCATAGAGTTTAATACAACTTTGATTGTCATTATAAATCACAGTTGGATCCATCTACTAACCAAGCAAACCAACCAGAATCTTCCATATCTAGATAGCCTCACACGTTTCTTGACTAGAAGTCATGTACTCTGCTGTGTTTAACTGAGTGCAACGGATCTATGTTTCTTGTTGTTCCAAGAAACAACTACTGACCCAATAATGAAGATCCCTCCTGATTTTCTTTGCATGTAGGATGGAATCCCTGCCTATTCTGTGTTGGCGACATAAAGAAGTTGCATTCCATCTATCTGTCTATACCATAAAACATATTGAGTAGTGCCTCTGAGGTATCTCAACACATGATGTGCTGCCTTCGAATACTTCTTGGTCAGCTTAACCATCACTTAACTAAGTTAATTAACTGCATAGCACATGTCCGGTTGTGTGTTCACCAAATACATGAGTGAACCCACAAGATGCATGTAAATAGTAGCCTCCACTACTTCACCACAAGTAGCATCGTCCTTCCTTCAGTTACCTGCTAGAGGAGACTCCATGGGTTTACTGTTGTCCATGTGGAACCTTTTTAGTATCTCGTTGGAATACTTTCCCTAAGAGACAAAGAGTTCCTTATCACCTTACCATACTTCCATGCCCAAAAAGTAGGGCATGAGCCCCAATTCCTTCATTTTGAACTCTCTTGCAAGGTCCTCTCTACAATACTTGATCAACTTATCATCACCTCTTAGAATCAAATCATCGACATATAAAACAATAATCAACAATTTACCTTCAACCACAATAAGGTAAAGTTTTGCATCCGCTTCACTTTTGGTGAAGCCCAACCCAATGAAGTAGCTATCGATCCTAGTGTAACAAGCATGAGGTGCTTGCTTCATCCAATAAAATGATCGCTTTAGTTGACACACATGCGACTCACGGTCGAAGGTCTAAAAACCTTCAAGCTACTCAATATACACCTCTTCCTCAATCATGCCATTGTGGAAGGTTGTCTTTACATCCATCTGATGTATCTTCCATCCCATCTACGATGAGAGTGCCAATATGGATCTAATTCATGAGTACCTTGCAACAAGAGCAAAAGTCTCATCGTAATCAATCCCCTCTTCCTAAGAAAATCCTCAGATCACCAGCTTGGCCTTATGTTTCTCCACACTACTATTCACTACTTTCTTTAACTTGTAAAGCCATCGGGAACTAACCACTAAATTTTTTGTGGGTCTTTGGTCCACATGCCAAACATTTTTTCTAACTATGGAGTCATAATCCTCAACCATGGCATCAATCCAAACGGTTGCTACATTGCCTCCTCAAAATAAGATGGCTTTGTCTCAACACATCCACTCATAAGAGCCACGTATCCAGTGTACCTCTCAGGTGACCTTCTCATCCTGCACTATGATGTGGTTTCTCCCACATTCTCTCTCACATCATGCAATAACCTATCAGCCTCTCTGATGTGCTTTCTCCCATCTTTGGAAGAATCTACATGAGTGGGTGTCTCCACTCCCTAATCCTCTACATGTGGTTGCTCCACATCAATTTGAGGTTTCTCCTTATGAGCTAAACTCTCCCCAACTACATTTAGTTGAAGATCCCTCTCAAGGGAACATCTCATGGATTTCTCTTCATTAAACTTTATGAATTTGCGAACCAATGTGATCCTATCGGTCGACAAGTATACCCGATATTTGTGAGGTGTATCAGTCCACCCCACAAATATCCCCAACTCTATTATTGGATCAATATTTTTCCATGCATCTTTGTTTACATAGAAGTAGAACGATGAACAAAAATTCTGAAGCGACCCACATCTACTATCTTCCCTAATAAATCCTCCTCTAGTGTACTCATCCCAAGAATTCAATGAGGGATTATGTTCTACAAATAAACAATTGTGTTGCATGCCTCTGCCCAAAAGTGTAGTGGCAGACCTTGATCATGCAACATTTCCCATGCTTACCCTACTATTCTTATATTATTCCTTTCAGCCACCCCATTCTGTTGTGGTTTATGAGATGTTGTCAACTCTCCTTGAATCCCTTCTGTGGCGCAAAACTTTTTAAAGTCATTCAACACATACTCTCCATTCTTATCAGTCCTAAGAGATTTAAGTTTATTGCCAGTATATTTCTCGGCCAATGCTTTAAATTCACAAAACTTTGCAAAAGTATCATCTTTCTTTTGCATGAAGAAGATCCAACATTTACGAGAAAAATAATCAGTAAATATAACATAATTCCTTAGCTTGGACATGGATGTTGTCGAGAACAATCCACACACATTTTAATGGACTCAATCAAGGAGTGCCTATGCTCGACTGCCTTTGTGGTGAAAGGAATATTTGGTGTATTTTCCCAATGTACACCCTTTACATGTGTCAAGTTTCTCTAGTGTACCTCTGGGAAGACCGGTATAAATTTGCTACATGATTTTCATATCACCATGATGTAAGTGACCCAACCACCTATGCCACAATTCACCATTGTCTTGACTTTGCACACAATCTACTCTCATGCTCAAGGAAACACGATCTTCTACCTCTAACCTGTAGATATTCTTCACTCGAACCCCTATCCTCTTCAACCTTCCCATTTCTATGTGATGAAGGAATGCATTTTCGTTAGTAAAGATCACAACATAGCTTCTATTCTCCAACATGGCAACAAATACCAAGTTATTATTAAAACCACGAACATACATAACATCTCGCAAAGTGAGAGGATCACCCAATCCCTCTGAAAGGTAATAGTACCAAGCTTAGTAACACTATACCTCCTATCATAACCCATCTCAATATGCATTTGGAGATCTTCTCCTTGAAGTTACTAAAGAGCTCTCTATTACAAGTTATGTGGAAAGAAGCTCAATTATCTAGGTACAATACACTACCCATCATCGACTACACCATACATGCGATGAGGGTAATGTCCAACTCGAATTGTTAGGCAAGAGCCTCACCTCCGGTCACTCCTCTTGAGGGCTTCTTACCAGCCTTCTTGAGTGGACACCTTATGGAAAAATGTCCCAACTCATGACAATAAAAGCACTTGACTTTCGATGACCTTCTTCTTGCCTCCATTACAAGAATTCGATTTGGAATGGGATGCCTTCTCCTTCCCTTTCTTTTACTTACCCACTAAGGCACAATTTTCCTCATCATCAGTCTTTGACGAGGATTAGTCTCTGGTATTCCTTTGAATCTCTTCTTGTACCAAATCTAACCACACTCGTTCCCAATCTGGTAGCATCTCCCATTCATTAACAGAGTCGTGATAACTATGCCAACGCTTGGTAAGTCATGGAAGAGTTAGGCTCACCATATCATCCTTGACAACAGTAATCCCGACACTTCCAATCTCATGCTGACAATGGGTGAACTTGGTCAAGTACTTTAAAATAGAGTCACCCTTCTCCATCTTGATCTTTCTAAGTTTTTCCTTCAATGCCAATTTTCTATTCTCGCTTCTATTATGAAACAGGTCCGTCAATAACTTCCACACTGAGTATGGGGTATCCTTGCCATGGAGACTCGAGGCAATGTAGTCTTGAACTCCCTCTAGGATAATCCTTCTAGCCTTTTCCACACATTTTCTTTATTCAGGAAGATCTTTAGCATCTGATGTTAGAGGCTTATGAATGTCATGATCTATGAATTCCTTGAGGTCATTGTATTCTAACACTAGCTCCTTCCTCTTCTTCCAAGGTATGTAGTTCAACCTTGCTTCCAAGGCATACTCAAGTTGCAACCCATAGAAATACATATTGCGGCTTTGAATTTTGAACTTGCAAATTCAATTTTCACCTGCACACCAAATTGAAAATATCCTCTTCTATATTGTCTTTAGCTCCAATGCCATGTATATTTTTATTATAGATTCAATAGCTTATGTGATTTTCTAAAACACAAGACAACAATCTATGTCTCTACTCTTCTTAGCAGAAACCAAAAATGGTCGATGAAAATAATAAGTAGAAAGAGGAAGAATTTCAATCTCACATAACACAATATTTCTCTGGGGAAAGAAACTGTTAAAAAATCCTTACTATCTATATTGCATTAACCAGAATATTTGTGAAAAAGATACAATTCTTGTTCATCCTGAACAATTCCTACACTAGTACAATCTAACTCTCTGCCTCACAAGCCAGCTCAAGCCAACAATTAAACAATTTTTTTGCCTTCTACTTCCTTGCGAAATTCCTATAGGAATCAACCCATATTAATTGGGAAATACACTCTCCATAATCGTGCAATCTAAACATAGGTTCTCAACTGATTGCTTGCACCATATGTAAAATTAGGAAAATTATACAACTGATAGTACACTTTCCCTAAACTCTAATCTCAACTCGGTCTTCCTCTGAAATGACGTGCATGAGTTATTTATGAGTGATCTAGGTGGATATTGGTGGCCACCTGCCAGGTCCACCTGGACCCCCACCATTGTCTTTCTCAGCATTTTCAGTTTCCTTAATTGTAGCACAGTTTACTATTTTTAGCAGTTTTTCGGGTCCTGAACTTCCGGAGCCGTTTTGAGGCCCTAAACGACGTTTTTTTGGAATTCTGGAAGTGGTAGTACTCGGATAGATCTTTCTAACGAGCTATCGTACGCGTCAAACGGAGATCGTATGCCAAAGTTACGACCCCGGGAAATTGATGTACCAATTTACCCAAACGGGGCCCACAATTTGGCGTTTCATCTTCTAGGGTTAGGTTTCGGTATGTGAAGGGTTTTCCATTGTTTCTCAACAATAAATAGGCCTTCGAGCCTCATTGTAATACGGTTCAGAACAGTTCAGAGGCATGTAGCCATCACATCTCTTCTCAGAGATAAGCTACCATCGCCCTAGCTAGTTTATTGCCATTTCTGTTTGTAAGCATATGTCAGTATTTTCCATTAATGAAATGAAGTATTATTTCCCCTGCATCTTTGTGTATATGGTTATCTCTGTAATTTGTTGCGTTCCTGTTTAAATCTGGATCAGTGGTATCAGAGCGGTCTGCTTTTTCTCTGTTTTTCTTTGCATGTCCCCAACAAGGTCGGGATATAAGGAGTTAGGGCTTGAACTGGTTGAACCTTTGCAAGACCAGCCTCGCAAATCCCGACGGCCTCCCATGGCGGACGAGAAGAAAGACGAGGGGGCAGGAGATCCCATCAAAATCTTTCTCGAAGAAGCGCTCGAGCGACAACGGAACACGATGATGGACAGCTTTGCGCAGATCCTTCATCGGCTACCCAGAAGCGGCGCATCGGCTTCCAGCAGCTCCTCTGGAAACGCCACACCCTTTAAGGTACAAGTTAATTTTGAAATCCCCATATTCGAGGGTCAGATAGACGCCGATGCCGTAGATAAATGGTTAAATCTGCTAGAGGGTTATTTTTCTGTTCATGAATTTTCGAGTCGGGAAAAGATTGTTTTTGCTCTTCTCAAAGCAGCCCCCCACGTCAAGGACTGGTGGGAAACCTACTGCGAGCAGAAGGATGAAAGTACTGGCTCACTATTTTCAGCCGCACCCACCTGGGATTCGTTCCGGGATGCCATCAAGGAGCAGTACTACCCTGTCGGAAGCTATGAGGATGAATACATAAAGTGGACCACGCTGCGGCAGGGAAGGGACCAAGATGTGCCGGAGTTCACCAATCTTTTCCATACCCTTCGCACAAAGTTGGGTATCAAGGATTCAGAGCAACATTTGATACTCAAATACCGTGGCTGCCTGCACAAGTACATCCAGGAAGAAATACAGTTCCTAAACATCCCCTCGCTCGGCGCAGCATACCGGTATGCCGTCAAAGTCGAGCAGAAGTTTAAACAAAAGAAGCGAGACTTTGGATCTGCGAATCCAAAGCAGGGGAAAGGTGCCCCTAAACCACAGAACAAAGGACAAAGCCAAGGCGGGACAGCCCAAGACAACCAGCTAAAGCTGCAAGCAAAGAGCAACGCCGCGAAGCCGAGAAAGGACACTGGAAAATGGTGCGAGTTCCATAAGAGCTCCACTCACAACACAAGTGAGTGTCGGGCCAAACAGTCACTGGTGGCTGAGCTAAAGGTTTCAGAATCAGATGCATGTTCTGACTCTGAGTCAGAACCCGATAAGGGGTATGAAAAAGGGAAGCAGATCATTGATGCGGATCCTAGTGCCACTGTTGCTACCGCAAAGATCCAGAAAAATGAACCCGAAGATCCAGAGGAGGAGGAGCGTCTCTTCCACTCCCAGATGTGGGTCAAGGGCTCCCCGATACAGTTCATTGTTGATAGCGGGAGTCAAAATAACCTCATTTCGGCAGAGGTCGTGAAGAGGTTGGGCTTACCGACCACAGCACATCCACAACCATACACCATTGGGTGGCTTTACCAAGGGCGAGATCTTCGCGTGAGCCAGCAGTGTCGCCTTCCATACAACATCAAGCCCTTCACGGATGAGGTATTGTGTGACATTGCTCCCCTTGAAGTTTGTGATGTATTACTAGGACAACCATACTTGTGGAAGCAACATGCTGTGTATGAATCAAGGCCCCGTGCTGTTATTATTACATTGGGAAATAAGTTGTTCAGGATACCAGAGGTACCACCACCTGCCGCCATCTCTTTGATTACTGCAAAACAATGCAGTAAGATCATTTCCAAAACCAGGAAATTTGTTTTCCTGATGATACGCCCTCAAGGGAAGAAGAAGACAGTGGCCGCGGCCTCCAAACGAGGTCCCTCTGCACGGCAGCTACCCAATGGACCAATTTATCGGCGCTCCGTTCTGGAGAACAATGAAATCAAGAGGCAGATTCAGGAGCTCCTACAGAAAGGTCACATCCGTCCGAGTTCTTCGCCCTGTGGGAGCCCGATAGTGTTGGTACAGAAGAAGGATGGGACGTGGAGACTCTGTATTGACTATCGGGCGCTGAACAAGATCACTGTCCGTAATAGGTACCCGATCCCGCGGATTGATGACCTCCTAGACCAACTAAAGGGGGCGAAATATTTCAGCAAGATCGATCTGAAGTCAGGATATCACCAGGTACCAATTGAACCCTCAGATGTGTGGAAGACTGCCTTCAAATCCAAGGAGGGCCTCTTCGAATGGTTTGTCATGCCTTTCGGATTGACGAATGCTCCTGCAACCTTTATGAGGCTAATGGATGACATCTTGCGGCCATTCACCAACTCCTTTGTAGTAGTATACTTGGATGACATTCTGATCTTCAGCCAGAGTTGGGGAGAGCACCTCCACCACATCCGACAGGTTCTCCAAACACTGCGGCAACACAAGCTATGTGCCAATTTGGAGAAATGCACTTTTGGCATGACCGAGGTCCAGTATCTGGGATACATCATTGATGAACAGGGGGTGCATGTCGATCCAGCCAAGGTCCAAGTCATTCGGGATTGGCCCTCTCCAACCACTCTAACAGAGCTCCGCAGCTTTCTAGGTCTTGCCAACTTCTACCGCAGGTTTGTGTTGGGATTTTCTCATATTTCTTGGCCCTTGAGTCAAGTCACCAAGGGCGGGGCGAAAGCAAAATTCTTTTGGTCTGAATCTCAACAGAAGGCATTCAGGGAGTTGAAGGATCGCCTCTGCACGGCACCAGTGCTCGCGTTACCAGATTTACAACAACCATTTGAGGTCGAGACAGATGCCTCTGACTATGCTATTGGGGCAGTCCTTACTCAACATGGACATCCAGTGGCATATCACAGTGAAACACTTTCAGACACAGTCCGGAAGTACCCCACTTATGATAAAGAGATGTATTCCATTGTACAGGCCTGCCGACAATGGAAGCATTACATTTTGGGGAAGGAAACGGTCATCCACATAGACCACCGACCTCTGCAATTCATACAGACCCAAGGGAAATTGCAGAATGATCGCCATCAGAAGTGGTCTACATACCTGCAATAGTTTCACTTGAATATCAAGTATAAAAAGGGCAGCACCAATAATGTTGCAGATTGCCTCAGTCGACCACCGATCATGGCGCTAACCACCGTGCTCAACTCTTGCGGGCACGAGACTTCTGATTGGCCACTTCTCTACAAAAGCGACCCAGAATTCGGCCACACATACCAGACACTCTTGGAGGGTCGGCAGGTTGCAGATTTTCACCTCCAGGATGCCCTATTATGCCACCTCGGTCACCTTTGTGTTCCTTCAAGCGAGCGTGCCAAGATGATTTGGGAAGCACACTACAGTCGGGCTGCTGGGCATTTCGGGGTCGAGAAAACAGTGGCAGTACTGCAAAACTATTTCTATTGGCCGAATCTTCGACAGGATGTTGGGAAGTACATCCGATCATGTACTGCCTGTGCCATTGCCAAACCGACCATTAAGAAGCAAGGCCTCTATACCCCGTTGCCTACCCCTAGTCGACCTTGGGAATCCATCTCCATGGATTACATGTCAGGCCTTCCTTCCACTAAGCATGGAAATGACTGTGTTTTTGTGGTCGTCGACAGGTTCTCAAAGATGGCCATTATGATGGCCTGCAAGAAGAATATCACAGCAGAAGCCACTGCTAAACTCTTCTTTGAACGAGTGTGGGTGCACTTTGGGATCCCACAGTCTATCATCTCAGATCGGGACAGTCGGTTTCTCAGCACATTTTGGTCCAGTCTCTGGTCAATGCTGGACACCAAACTCACGAAGTCCACAGCCTTCCATCCTCAAACTGATGGCCAGACAGAGGTTGTCAACAGGATGATTGTGCACATTCTGCGCATGTATAACTCAAAGCATCCACGCACATGGGACGAGAGCCTCCCCTATGTTCAGCACAGCTACAACCGAGCTCTTCACAGCTCCACTGGCCATAGCCCTTTTCAGGTGGGTTTAGGATTCCAGCCACTATGCCCCATTGATGTGGCCATGCCACTTGCAGCTACTCACATGAATTCAGCTCATGTCCAGTCCGAAACAGATAAGGCCACCAGCTTCATTGAGCGCATCCAACATATTCGCCAGCAGGTCCATGACATTCTTGAGAAATCAAATGCCAAGTACAAGCAGCGACATGATCAACACCGGGTGCCACACAAGTTTCAGGTGGGCGACAAAGTCTGGTTGCATTTGCAAAAGGAACGCCTTACTGGAGCCTATCGGAAATTGAGACCACTTCGATATGGTCCTTACACCATTACTAAGGCTATGGGAGACAATGCATTTGAGCTCAGCATTCCCCCATTCCTTGGCTTGCACCCAGTGTTCAATGTGGACCGCCTTCGGCCATACTTTCCACCATTGCTAGACACATCTGACATTGCAGAACAGCTCAAACCCACAGAATTAAATCCCGATTGCATGGAACAAGCTGCAACTGATCGGATCATGGAAACACAGATCAAGAACACTCGCCAACAGCATATCCAACTGTATCGAGTTGTCAAAGCAGGCCAACTCCTTCACGAGGGCAAGTGGCTCACCAGGGAACAAGTTCAGCAGAGGTTTCCTCATCTCATGGAGGAGCTCAACGCAATGGGGACCATTGCTTCCTAAGGGGGGAGGAATGATCCAGGTGGATATTGGTGGCCACCTGCCAGGTCCAC
This sequence comes from Pinus tabuliformis, assembly GCA_031772625.1. Lineage (NCBI taxonomy): Eukaryota > Viridiplantae > Streptophyta > Pinopsida > Pinales > Pinaceae > Pinus > Pinus tabuliformis. The sequence goes on from CM062817.1 coordinate 353,605,482, forward strand.
CTGGACCCCCACCATTGTCTTTCTCGGCATTTTCAGTTTCCTTAATTGTAGCATAGTTTACTATTTTTAGCAGTTTTTCGGGTCCTGAACTTCCGGAGCCGTTTTGAGGCCCTAAACGACGTTTTTTTTGGAATTCTGGGGCGACCGAGCCCTATGTTTCCTCCCAAAGTGGTAGTACTCGGATAGATCTTTCTAACGAGCTATCGTACGCGTCAAACGGAGATCGTATGCCAAAGTTACGACCCCGGGAAATTGATGTACCAATTTACCCAAACGGGGCCCACAATTTGGCGTTTCATCTTCTAGGGTTAGGTTTCGGTATGTGAAGGGTTTTCCATTGTTTCTCAACAATAAATAGGCCTTCGAGCCTCATTGTAATACGGTTCAGAACAGTTCAGAGGCATGTAGCCATCACATCTCTTCTCAGAGATAAGCTACCATCGCCCTAGCTAGTTTATTGCCATTTCTGTTTGTAAGCATATGTCAGTATTTTCCATTAATGAAATGAAGTATTATTTCCGCTGCATCTTTGTGTATATGGTTATCTCTATAATTTGTTGCGTTCCTGTTTAAATCAGGATCAATGAGTGAATATTCATTTAACTAGTGTGGTACTGGTGATGCACTTGTGCACTAATCCACTACTAGACCTCTACTAGTTCCTCCAATAGTTAGAACTATTTTAACTGACCATAACTTAGTTATACTGAGTTTTCTGATTACAACTCAAAAGAACTCAACCTGGACCCTAAAATTTAGGGATCACTCTACATGAATCTACATATAATTCCAAATCGCATTTCCTAATTCAACTAAGTCAATTTAACTTAGTTAACTATTACAAGTTGCCATGAGAATAGAATTACAGTATAATTCACAATTTAATTCAAGGACAAATTAAATTGGAATTTCTTGTTGCTATTTTTAACACTCCCTCTCAAAAAGAAGTGGATTATCAACTACCTTAATCTTGTCTCTATGAAACTTGAATTTGCATCTTGACAATGCCTTTGTCAAAATATCTCCATCCTGCTCCTATGTGGGAATGTACTCCAACAACATAATTCTCCTCTACACACAATCTCGAAGATGATGATACTGAATATTAATATGCTTTGACCGATCATGAAAATTGATACAACTCTAGCTATCATGGTAAATCGCAGTTGGATTTTTTTGCTGAACAAAAAAACCAACCAAAATATTCCTCATTCAGATAGCCTCACAAGTTGCTTGACTAGAAGCCATGTACTTTGCCTCTGTTGAACTATGTGCAACTAATATTTGTTTCCTGTTGTACCAATAAAAAACTGCTAACCCAATATTGAAGATCCCTCCTAATGTGCTCTTCATGTCAGATTGACTCCTTTCCCAATCTGCATTGGTGAAGCCTTGAAGCTTCACTCCCTCTGTTAGTCTCTACCATAAATGATAATGAGTAGTTCCTCTAAGATATCTCAATGCATCCTTGGCTTCCTTCCAATACAACTTAGTCGGATTAACCATTTCTTAACTAATCTAGTTAGCTTCATAGCACATGTTTGGTCGTGTTTTCACCAAATACATGAGTGAACCCATAAGTTTCCTATAAGTAATAGCTTCCACTACTTCGCCAGAAGCAGCATCCTCCTTCCTCCATTTACCTGCTAGAGGAGTCTCCATGGGTTTTCTGCTCTCCATGTGGAAACTTTGAACTATCTCGTTAGCATACTTGCCCTAAGAGACAAAAAGTTCATTATCACCTTTCCATACATCTATGCCTAGAAAGTAGTGCATAAGCCCCAAGTCATTCATTTTGAACTCTGTTTCAAGGTTCTATTTGCAAGACTTCATCAACTTTTCATCACCTATCCGAATCAACTTGTCGACATATAAAGCAATAATAAACAATTTACCTTCAACCACAATATGGTAAAGGTTTGCATTCGCTTCACTTTTAGTGAATCCCAACCCGGTGAAGTAGCTATCGATCCTAGTGTACCAAGCATTGAGTTCTTTCTTCAGGCCATACAACATTCGCTTGAGTTGGCACACATATGACTCATAGTCGAAGGTCTCAAAACCTTCAAGCTGCTTAATATACACCTCTTCCTCAATCACACCATTCAGGAAGGTTGTCTTTACATCCATATGATATATATTTAATCCCATTTGTTCTGATAGTGCCAATATGGATGTGATTGATGAATACCTTGCAACAGGAGAAAAAGTCTCATCATAATCAATCCCCTTTATGTTTGAAAATCCTCAGGCCACAAACATGGCCTTATGTTTATCCACACTACCATCTACTACTTGCTTTACCTTGTAAATCCATCGAGAACTCACAACTAACTTTTCTATTGGTCTTGGGACCACATCCCAAACATTTTTTTTGACAATGGAGTCATAGTCTTCAACCATGGCATCAACCCAAATGGGTTGTTGCACTTCCTCCTCAAAAGAAGATGGCTCTGTCTCAACAAATTTTCTCATAAGAGCCATGTATTCATTGTACCTCTCAGGTGACCTCCTCTACCTATGTTTTGATGTGGGTGATCCCACGTTCTCTCTCACATCATGCAATAACCTATTTTCCACTCTCATGCGCTTTCTCCCATCTTTGGAAGACTCTCCATGACTGGGTGTCACCACTCCCTGATCCTCTACATGTGGCTACTCCACGTCAATCTGAGGTTCCTCCCTAGGTGCTAAAATCTCCTCAACCACATGTAGTTGAATATCCCTATCACAGAAACATCTCATTTCCTTCTCTTCATCAAATTTTACATCCCTGTGAACCACTATCATATTGTTGCTCAGTAGGTACACCTGATAGTTGTGAGGTGTATCAATGTACCCCACAAATATCCCCAACTTTTTTGTTGGCTCAAGCTTCTTCCATGCATATTTGGTTACATGGTAGTAGACCAATGAACCAAAAATCTTGAAGTGACCCACATTTGGTCTCTTCCTTGAGAAATACTCCTTTGGTGTACTCATCCAAAGAATTCAATGAGGGATTTTGTTCTACAATTAAATAGTTGTGTTTCATGCCTCAGCCCACAAGTGTAGTGGTAGTCCCAAATCATGTAACATTTCCCATGCTACCATAATATGCTTCTATTATTCCTTTCATCCACCCCATTCTACTGTGGGTTATGAGGTGTTGTAAACTCTCGTAGAATGCCTTCTACCACACATCAGTTTTTAAGCTCATTCGACACATACTCTCCATTGTTATCACTCATGAGAACCTTCCTTCTAGTCTCTTTCTCGACCAATGCTTTATATTCACATAATTTTCGAAATTATGATCTTTCTTCTACATGAAGAAGATCGAAATTTTATGACAAAAATCATCAACAAATATAGCATAGTAGATGTGCTTGAATGTTGATATGGTCTAGAATGGTCTACACACATCTAAATGGACTCAATGGAGGATCTCTTGTGATCAACTTTCTTTGTTGTGAAAGGAATATTTGGTGTATTTTCCCAAAGTACACCCTTTTCATGTATCAACTTGCTCTAGTGTACCTTCGGGAAGATTGGTATAAATTTGTTGCATGATTTTCAAAGTGCCATGATGCAAGTGAACTTACCTCTATGCCACAACTCAATGATATGTCGGCTCTGCACCCTCTCTGCTTTCGTGCTCAAGGAAGCGCGATATTCTACTTCCAAATTGTATAGATTCTTCACTCAAACCCCTATCCTCTTTACCTATCCTGACACTATGTGGCGAAGGAACGCCTTTCCCTTACTAAAGATCACATCAGATCCTCTATCCTTAAACATTGCAACAAATACCAAGTTCTTGTTCAAACTAGGAACATACATAATGTTTCGCAAAGTGAGGGGAACACCCGACTCCCTTGCAAAGGTAACTGTACCAAGCCCGGTAGAAATATACCTCCCATCGTCACCCATAATGATATGCATCTAGAGATCATTCTCCTCCAAGTTACTAAAGATCTCTTTGTTACAATTCATGTGGAAAGAAGCTCCACTGTCTAGGTACCATGCACTACCCATCGTTGATGACACCATACATGTGATGAGGGTAAAGTCCAGTTCAAATTGTGAGGCAAGAGCCTCACCTCCTACCATTCCTCCTGAGGGATTCTTACCAGCCTTCTTGAGCGGACACTTTGTGGAAAAATGTCCCAACTTGTGAAAATGGAAGCACTTGACTTTCAATTTCCTTCTTCTTTCCTCCATGACAATAATCTTATTTGGAATGGGATGCCTTCCCCTTCCCTTTCTTTGTCTTACCCACTAAGGCACAATTTTCCTCATCATCAATCTTTGGTGAGGACCTATCTCACGTATTCCTCTGAATCTCTTCTTGCACCAAATCCGACCACAATCGTTCCCAATATGGTAGCTTCTCCCTCCCATTGACAGGGTCCTGATAACTATTCCAACTCTTGGGAAGTCCTAGACGAGTTAGGCTCACCATATTGTCCTTGGAAATAATAATCTCGACACTTCCAAGCTCATCCCGACAATGGGTGAAATTGGTCAAGTACTTCAAAGTAGAGTCCCCCTTCTCCATCTTGACATTTCTTAGTTTGTCCTTCAATTTCAATTTCTTATGGTCACTCCTATTTTGAAACAGTTTCGTCGATGCCTTTCACAATGAGTATGGAGTATCCTTTCAAGAGAGACTCAAGACAGTGCCATCTTGAACTCCCTCCATAATAATCCTTCTCACTTTTCTCACACACTTTCTTCATTCAACCAAATATTTAGCATCCGATGTTGAAGGCTTAGGAATGTCATTATCTATGAATTCCTTGAGGCCATCGTCCTCTACCACTACCTCCAACTTGTCCTTCCAAGCTATGTAATTCGAGTTGTCTTCTAATGCATACTCAAGTCACAGCCCATAGAAAGACATATTGTTGCTCTGTAGTATGAGCTTGAAAATTTGATTTTCACCTACACACCAAACTTGAATCTCCTATTCTATACAATCTTCAGCATTGATACCATGTATATTTTTACTACAGATTCGACACCTTGTGTGATTTGCGAGAACACAAGAAAAAAATCTACGTATTTACTTTTCTCAATAGAAACCAAAAACAGTTGATGAAAATAATAAGTAGAGAGAGGAAGAATATCAATCGCACCTAACACAATATTTCTCTACAGAAAGAAACTGCTAAAAAATCCTGACTGCCTATATTGCATTAGCCTGAAGATCTTAGAAGAAAATACAATGCTTGTTCGTCTTGAACAATTCCTCCACTAGTACAATCTAACTCTATTCCTTACAAGCAAGCTCAAGACAACACTTAGTCAATTCTGCTGCCTACCAAGTCCCTACTTCCTTGTGCAATTCCTAGAGGAATCAACCCATATTTAGTTAGGAAATATACTCTTCGTAATTGTGCAATCCAAACATAGATTACAACTAATTGCATGCATCATCTGTAAAATTTGGAAAAATATACAATTGATAGTACATTGTCCCTAAACTCTAACCTCAACTGGTTCTTCCTATGAACTAACATGGATGAGCTATTTATGAGCTAATATTCAAATAATTGGTGTGGTACTAGTGATGCACTTGTGCAGTACTCAACTACTAGACCTCTAATAGTTCCTCCAACAGTTAGAACAAGTTTAACTAACTATAACTCGTTTAGACTTAATTATCTAATTTCAACTCAAGAAAACTCAACCTAGATCCCTAAAATTTAGGGAACTCTCTACATGGCTCTAGATAGACTTCGAACTCGAATTTCCTAAGTCAATTAAGTCAATTTAACTTAATTAACTATTACAAATTTCTACGAGAATAGAATTACAATTTAATTCAAGGAAAAATTAAACTGGAATTTCTTGTTGCTATTTTTAACACTCCATCTCAATAATAAAGGGATTATCATCTACCCTAATCCTATCCCCGTGAAACTCAAATTTTCATCTTGACAATGCATTTGTCAAAATATTTGCATCGTGCTCCATTTTGGAATGTACTCCAACAACATAATTCTCCTCTGCACATAATCTCGAAGACGATGATACTAGATATTAATATGCTTGGACCAATCATGAAAAAGTGGGTTTTAAGAGACTTTGATACAAATTTGATTGTCATAGTAAATCACAGTTGGATGAATCTGCTGACCAAACAAACCAACCAGAATCTTCCTCATCTAGATAACCTTTTTAGTATCTTGTTGGCATACTTTCCCTGAGAGACAAAAATTTCCTCATCACCTTGCCATACTTGCATGCCTAGAAATTATTGCATGAGCCCCAAGTCCTTCATTTTGAACTCTCTTTCCAGGTCCTCTTTTTAAGACTTGATCATCTTATCATCCCTTGTCAAAATCAAATCGTTGACATATAAAACAATAATCAACAATTTATCTTAAACCATAATATGGTAAAGGTTCACATCCGCTTCACCTTTAGTGAAGCCCAACTCAGTGAAGTAGCTATCGATCCTAGTGTACCAAGCAAGGGGTGGTTGATTTAGCCCATACAACTCTCGCTTGAGTTGACACACATGTGACTCATGGTCAAAGGTCTGAAAACATTTAGACTACTCAATATACACCTCTTCCTGAATCATGCCATTAGGGAAGGGTGTCTTTACATCCATTCGATGTATCTTCCATCCCATCTACACTGATAGTGAAAAAAGGATATGATTGATGACTACCTTGCAACATGAGAAAACTTATCATTGTAATCAATCCCCTCTACCTGAGAAAATCCTCTAGCGACAAACCTGGCCTTATGTTTCTCCACACTACCATCTACTTCTTTATTTACCTTGTAAAGCCATCGAGAACTCACCACTAACTTGTCTGCTGGTCTTGGGACAACATCCCAAACATTTTTCCTAACAATGGAGTTATACTCCTCAACCATGGCATCAACTCAAACTAGTTGTTTCACTGCTTCCTCTAAAGAAGATGGATTTGTCTCAACAAATCCTCTCATAAGAGCCCTGTATCTAGTGTACCTCTCAGTTGACCTCGTTTGCCTACGTTGTGATGTGGGTGCTCGAACATTCTCTTTCACATCATGCCATAACCTATAAACCTATCTCATGTGCTTTCTCCCATCTATGGAAGGCTCTGCAGGAGTGAGTGTCTCCACTCCCTAATCCTCTGCACATGGCTTCTAATGTTGGAGGATTAGGAATTTCATGATCTATAAATTCCTTGAGGCCATTGTCTTCCCGCACTGCTTCCATCTTGTCCTTCCAAGCTATGTAATTCGAGCTGCCCTCCAAGGTATACTCAAGTCGCATCCTATAGAAATACATATTGTTGCTCTAAATTATGAACTTGAAAATTCGATTTTCAACTGCAAACCAAACTCAAAATACCCTTTTCTATATTGTCTTCAGCTCCAACACCATGTATATATTTACTATACATTTAATAGCCTATTTGATTTTTAAAAACACAAGAGAAGAATTTATGTCTTTACTCTTCTCAGCAGAAACCAAAAATTATCGATGAAAAAAATAAGAAGAAAGAGGAAGAATATCAATCACACATAACATAATATTTCTTTGGGGAAGAAACTGCTAAAAAACCCTCACTATCTATATTGAATTAACGAGAATATCTTAGAAAAAAATACAATGCTTGTTCTTCGTGAACAATTCTTGCACTAGTACAATCTAACTCTCTTCCTCACAAGTCAAATCAAGCCAACACATAGCAAATTATGTTGTCTTCCAAGCCCCTACTTCCTTGTGCAATTCCTAGAGGAATCAACCCATATTTAATTGGGAAATCCACTCTCCATAACTGTCCAATCCAAACATAGGTTCTCAACTGATTGCATGCACCATCTGTGCATGGGGGCTTCACTCAATGGACCACTGACATATCAGGTGCATTAGTGGAATATTAAACAATACCCTTAATTTGACTACATATTGGAAACTACTCTAAAAATCACATTATTTAACCCCCTCCAATGTGAACCCAATACACCTTCCCAATTTAAAAACCCCTACTTTCACTAGATATTGTAGGTATCCATTTATTCATTAATAGTTTTTATATCCATTTATATCTTTTCATTGACTTTGAGCTCCACTTTTTATACCTGCCAATATCAAAACCCTTTACCCCCTATATATCTCCCAATATATTATATCATTTTTACCTTAATATATATCCCCAAATATGAACCCACGTGGTATGGTATTGCTCTTCTAGTGAAGGCCTTGTGCATCTATGAAATTCAGAAAATTATATAATTGATAGTATATTGTCGCTGAACTCTAATCTCAACTGGGTCTTCCTCTGAACTAACATGCATGAGTTATTTATAACTGAATCTTTAGCTAACTGGTGTGGTACTGGTGACGCACCGATGCACTACTCTACGAATAGACCTCTACTAGTTCCTCCGACAGTTAGAACTAATTTAACTCACTATAACTTAGGTAGACTGAGTTATCTAATTACAAATCAAAATAACTCAACCTATACCCTCAAATTTTGGGATCACTCTACATGACTCTATATAGACTTCCAACTGGAATTTCCTAATTCAATTAAGTCAATTTAACTTAATTAAATATTACAAGTTGCTATGAGAATAGAATTATAGTTTAATTCAAATTTTAATGCACTGCTAAAAATACATAGACATGAGCATTAGGTTTCACCCACCATTATCTCTCATTCAAATCAAGAAAAAAAAACCCATTTCTATTATTATCACCTACAGAAATTGCTACTTTCAATGTATAAGCTAGAATAATTCACTCATGCCTCAAAAATCCTATTGTAGACTTTAGAACATTATAAGTTCAATCAATTAAAGCGTTAAGGGAAGAAATAAGAGACAATAAATACATTATGGTCAATGAAATGAACTTCATGGACATAGAGTTTTTCTTCAAATTGATTTATGTCTCTCTAAATCATTTACAAAAGATAAATCTATTCCATTTCACATATATCTTTGATGCTGATTAGAGACCGTAATATGAACGATAAACCATTATAGGTAGGTAACAAAACGAGAATGTTTTTTCACAAAGGGTTGAAAATAGTTATTACTTTAGACAAAGTATCTTTTCAACAAGGCATAGATCTAAAGTAATCATATTACCAGAAATTGTTAACAAACATTAGAAATGCATATCCAATAGTAGACTTCTTTGATCTTTTGATTCCATGAATAGTTGCATCCATAGATTTTATTGAAGTTAGAAGCTTTATGCTAAAAATTCACATACCTCAAATGAAAAATTTAATGAATCTTCAAAATGCATGGATGCTTAAATCACTAAACATTGTTATAGGTAATGCACTGCTAAAAATACAAAGAATAAATCATTCATAAATGCAGATGATGAACAACGTGAATATGAAATTATTTTACATCCTATTCGACATGTCATATTTATATCTAACATGTGAATAGAATTAGGTTTAGTAAATGAGCTCTTGGAATTGTCCAAAAAACTTCACTCTCAAGGATGAGGACCAACTCAACTTCCAATGTTTGCCACTATTTCATTTCATAATCACAATGGTGCGCCATTAAACATGGAAAATACAACTACTATACCAATAACACCTATCATTAGAGGAGAAAATAAATTTAAGTGTATATGGCTTAGAGTCTCAACTTCTAGTGTTCACCACTATTTCATGTCATAATCACAATGGTGCGCCATTAGACATGGAAATTCCAACTACTATACCAATAACACCTATCATTAGAGGAGCAAGGAAATTTGAGTGTATATGGCTTGGCGTCTCAACTTCCAATGTTTACCACTATTTCATTTCATAATCACAATGGTGCACCATTAGACATGGAAATTCCAACTACAGTACCAATAACACCTATCATTAGAGGAGCAAAGAAATTTGAGTGTATATGGCTTGGCGTCTGAGTATACACAAATCATGGCATTTGAAAATAGAGAGAGCAACAAATGATATTGATATTGTTGAGACACAAAATTTAACATTCACATTTATTTCAAAAGTGAAATCAATAGATAGTTTAAGGATATTGTCAACATTCATATTTGAAAGGTACATAAAGATAAAAACAACTAAATATACTAATATTAGAAAGAAAAAGGAGAAACCATTGCAATCAATTTCCTTGGAACAATCCCACTTATTACTAAATAAGGTCAATAATACTTTATTGTATTTCTATAATGAATTTCTAAACTTTCTTCTTGCTCAAATTTAACCACATTCTATGATATTTCAGGTATAAAAAACCTCTGTCCATGAAAATCACCATTAATATATATATATATAGATATTCACTAACTGCTACTATTTTTCATGGGATGACCCAGGAAGAGAAAGTTCGTCCATCGAGGAAAACTCCTAGAACACTGAAAACTCCTAGTCCATTAAGTGATTTAAACCATTTTTATTTAAAAATATTTTATTTTAAAAAAATACCATCACCTCCAAAATTAAACACCCTATAAATCTCACACTTTGAACTGAGCCTGAGCCTCTTGGCTCAATGATCAAAACAAAGCGAGACTATCTAACTGTAAAATTAAGAGTATCTAATTTTTGCGTCGGCACCCAAACAAAATTGATACAAAGAATGTATTGAATTTTGATTTGTTTGATAGTCGGCGGTGCTCAAGATGGACCATTCCATTCTTTTGTTGAGTCACTCATTATTTATTCACCTGAAGTCTCCAACCACACTCACCTCAAACGGAGAATCGTGAGCGACACAACGCAAACGAGTTAGAAAGCGGAGAAACGCGAACAAGACAATTCTAAAGGAGACACGCTTCTGCCCACTGGATTTCCGTAATTTTCCTTTGTTTTAGTATAAATATTAACATGGGAAGAGGCTTGAAGAAAGTCATTTCTGGCCAAAGAATTTTCGGTGAAGAAGATGAAAAAATATCCACAACAACTTGCCATGCCCAGTCTAGCGTGGATAATGAACAACTACCAGCAGGAGTTAAATACGATATTGATGAAACAATTGAGAAGGCCAGCGAAAAGCTTGCACAGAAAGATGGGGAGTACCAGCCCACCTCTTGTAAACATGCAGGAGGTTTACATGCAGCTAAGGAAGAATTAAGAAGAGAGATTTCTGACAAAGAAAAGCACTGCAGAGCGTTGGTTTCTGATAAAAACAGATTACAAACAGAAGTTTCGAAATTGAACGACGGAATTCAGGCGATATCCACAGAATTTCGGGCAGCAAGTAAAGCTTGGCATTTAGAAAAGGGTGAACTTTTATCGCAAATTGTAGCAGCAAGAAAAGAATTCGACGAGATATCTATTGAAAACGAGAGGGCTTTACTTCAATATACAAAAGAAAAAGCCGAGTTGGAATGTGGGTTGAATGATTGCAAGGCAAGGTGTCAAGAATTACTTGACAAATTTGTAGAAGAGAAACATCAATGGGATTCTGAAAAGGCAAATTTGGAAAGCAATCTAGAGTTAATGGGTGCTGAAACGGGGTTACCAAATCATCAAAACAGAGAGCTAAGAACTGAAGTAGAGTCGTTGAAGGCCCAGTTTAATGAGAGTAGTGCTGCAGTTGCTCAATTGGAAGATCAACTTTCATCGCTTGCAGCTGCGAAAATGTTAGTTGAGGAAGAAAACAACTCTCTGCACACTGAAATGGACAGAAGAGCATTAGTATCAGAGGAAGAAGTGGTAATCCTCAAGAGAAAAGTAGGCGAGTTGGAAACAGCCTTGGGTTCTCTTCAGAATGATCTAGACTCCTCCATAGCGACAACAATGGAGAAAGATCGAAATATTGTCGATTTAGAATATAAGGTTGAAGAGATTACAGATGCGAAAAAGCTGCTTGAGGAGAAAAATAGCTTATTATTGAACGATGAGAACAAACGTAGAATAGCTTTACAAGGGGAAAATGAGGGTCTTCAACTAAAAATAAGGCAGTTGGAGACTAATTTGCATTCTGCCACCATGGATCTTGAATCCAAAAATGCTGAGCTCAGCGATTTGAAAACAAAGCGTCCACTTTTTCCACCGAAACCACATTCTCCACAGAATGGAAAAGGAAATGGTTTGCGAGAAAAGCCAAAACCTATCGCTATGATAGAAAACCTGTCACCCAACACAACAAAAGTGATCACCGCAAAGGCGGAAGTGGAGAAGCGAACACCACCAAACCGAGTTCCTGTAAAGCGATCGCCGAAAGAACCCGCGCCTCAAAAGCGATCGCCTAATGAACCGGGGCCTCAAAAGCGATCGCCTAAAGAATCGGCGCCTCAAAAGCGATCGCCTAAAGAATCGGCGCCTCAAAAGCCACCGCCCAAAGAACCGGCGCCTCAAAAGCCATCGCCTAAAGAATCGGTGCCTCAAAAGCTAAAACCAAAATGGTTGTGAAGATTCACTTCATGTATACTTTCAGCTTTGTCAATTTTGTAACAGTTGAAATTTTTGTTTATCGCTGAAAGGACATATTCCAATAAGGAACTGTTGTAATTTTTACTGCTATTAGGTGGGTGTTGTGTTGTTAAATAAAGCTTTAATATCTAATCCTATTTCACCATTTATTTTTATTATTTTTTTACTATTTTTTTTTTTAATTTATTATAGAATGTTAATTTCGAATTTCCTGACCTTGAGATTTTCCCTTAAGCTTGTTCACACGAACAATAAGAAATTGTTTTGTCGATATCCAAAATCGTAGTCAGCGTAGCATTAAGAATGTAGGACATACCATTCACTCCCTCTTTCCAACAAAACATAAATAGTTTACCTATATCAAGCACCCACCATACCATGTATCGAAAATGTGTCTTGTCTCATCGAATGAAAGGTATCATATCCCATGTTTGGTCCAATGTGATCTTTTGTTTGAGCTCTTGCAAAGAAAAGAAAATATACCATTATTTTATTGTCAATTACATTTCATGTGACACCCATATATTATTAGGATAATTGAGGAAGCAATTAACTTCAAATCACTAAAGTAATGTATGATATGATCAATTAATTCAAAGCAAGGCTCGATCTCCAATCACATAAGTCTCGGGTTATAAGCATACAAGGGAAAGATATTATTCTCACAAATCTTAATGCACATGTTGAGGTGCGGAACTCGTCATGACCCTAGGGAAATATGTTCTGCAATTATGTCTCTCACCAAGATGTTGTGCAGTTCCGATGACAATGCACCCCTTGAGGCATACGAATTAGGTTAAAACATGAACAGGCCTCTCTTTTCTCAATTAGGGTTTCTCCCAAACCCTAATGTGGTCAACATAAGGACAACCAAATGAAATCATCCTCGTCCACACACGGTACCTCTACTGCTTGCGATGCATGTTATGGAAACATAAGTTTGAAAATCATGGGAGCCTCTTAACACATCATTGAAGTGAAAAACCTTCAAAACCCTAATGTCAATATATGCGATGAAATTTGATGGGTGGATACATAATGTCAATATCTACGATAAAATATGATGGGTGGATACAACGTGTGAAGCCTGAGTGAGCACATCAACCGAGTTTGATAGGAAAGGTTGTGGGTAGTTGGAAACTCTATCAAAACCCTAATATCATAGGGCGAGTAAAGGGGGACCCAAGATTTTGTATATGTCAAAAAAAATTGTGTGTTGTTGTAGCGGCTACAACAATTAGCAGACCACTGGTAGAATCCAGTATGTCTAGTTACATCCTTATAATAAATTGGGTTTGGTGATAATGCAAGGAAGCATTGAATCATGTGCTATGGGTACTCCTAGGGATACTTGATCTATTAGAGTTATTTGTAGAAATTGTTGGCACAGTAGACTCATGAAATAAATTATGGTATAATGGATGAAAATGTTTAGATGAAGAGTCCTTAGTTTCAACAAAATCTAATTTAGAACTCAAACCCTAGACATTAGAGTGAGCCTAAGGGAGCAATGAATCTGCATGCATATCATGCTCCGTGGATCCAATAAGACATTCAACTTTATCTAAGACAAGACCTAAGTCAATGCTCACAAGTAGATGAAGTTCAGGAAGAGATTTAGGAACACATTTAGTGTGATTGATTTGGGTTTCATATACACAAAGAGATGTTACATCAACTTGATCTTTAGTTTCAAATTCAACATGATGTACAAGAGCATCAGAAGTGATAAATTTGGTTCATCTCCCTACAAGAATCCTTCACCATCTAAACTAATTATGACCAAAAATTCATTAAGTAATGAATTAGAAGGAGGATGAGAAATTTCACAAGCACCAATTTCCTCCTTGGACGTTTGAGGCCTTTCCCGACTCACTAAGATAGTCAAGACAAGATTAGGGATAAGATATGGAAAATTTGTAACTTCCAGGTTAACATGATGATAAAAAGAATCCATATTTATTTCAGATTGAAGGTGTTGCCGAGAGACATAAAGCAGACGTCAAAATTTCTCACTCAAATACATACAATCAACAACTCTCTCTAGGAATTCACAAAACATCTTTAAAATCATGCCTATTGAAGGTTTTTCGTAGCTTACTAATGAGTTGGTAGAACGAATGGATGGAAGACACTGGCAATGTGTGGAACCATTGTCAGATGCGACCTTCAAGTGTTAGGGTAAACAATATGCTAATAACATCTTTGCAATGTATTATGTTAGAGTGAGATAATTGCAAAAATTGACAAACAAGATAGCCTCCCTTGAGATACAGTAAGGTACAATTTTTCTTATGTCATATATTTGGTGCTTATATTTTTTATTATGTCATATATTTAATTTAATTAACATGGTATGTTGCAAGCTGGTGCAATGTTTGATGATTTACATAATATGAGTATGTGTTCAAATGATTTTGTTTTAAGATGATTGTACTAACATATATGTGTTGAGAGACTTGATATGTACTTGAATATAGTTGACAGTTGTAGCATTATGTCTAATGACTATGGGTTGACTATGGATTATGACATGATTCTTTTTAATAGTTGATTTCAAATTGATAGATACAATTGTCCTGATATTTGGAACATGTGGTTGACATATGTGAATAGTTGCAAATAACATGCTAGGTAGTAGAGTCACAAGGTAACACTTGATGTGTTTATATAAATAAATGTTGGGTGATGTGACAGCACATAGTAAGCCTCAACTGCAACAAGGTAAAAAGGGTAAAAGAAAGGAATTGGACAACAACTACTTTGGCTATGTTTAGAATCCCTAATTCCAAACGAATGAGTACATTGCATACAGGGAGTCTACTTAACCTTGATTTTGTTTGACATTATGTGGATATGTGCTAGATTCATGAGCATGTACTTGACATGCATATTAGCTAGTCTTTAGTTAGAAGTGGATTTTTCAAAGGATTGGAGTCCCTTGAGAGAAGGCGGGGATGTGTTCAATTGCAAGAACCACTCTTGGCACAACAAGATGAGGTAACTGGTGTATTGTTATTTTTATTTATGCACTAAAAATTATGTGTTAATGGTCGCACGATGTCTGGAGTTTCATCGAAAGAAAGGTTTCCATGAAATCTCAAAGAAGGTTCAAGTCTATCTTTCCTAGGGAATCATGGGCATTGAGTAATGGCGTCTGTTGTTAGTCTTGTGATTTTGTTATTTCACGATTTTTGTGCTTTATTTGTCATTTTTATTTTGGTTGGTGCATAGCTATGCCACTTTGTTGTGGTTTCGTATTGCTTTTGGTTTTCATGGTCTTCTTGTTGTTGTTTCCATTCTTGCCTTTTATTGTTTTGAGTCTTGGGAATTTATCAGGAAAGAGGAAAGCTAATGGAGCTTGGGGAGAACTATGTGGTATCCAACAAGTAATACATGGATGAATCTGAGTGCATGAGTAACCATTGTGGAAGGTAAGACTATGACATTTGGTTGGACTTGTTGGGTCCATAGTGGTAAATTAACGGTGGTAGTACAAACATGTAAAAGGTAATTAGAAGATGTTCGATGCCTTGGATAAGTTGGGAACTGTGATTCTCAATGTTGCACATGTTGTGCCAAAATAAGGGGGTTCTCTTAACCTAGAACTTATGTTATCTGATAATTATGTTATGATTGTTAGGTGTAGGAATTGCACTTAAGCAAGCTCCTTCAACACTTAATTGTCAACCCAGGGGTTTCGTAAACTTAGAGATGAAGCACAGCTAATGCCCGAAGTGGTATGAAATTTTCCTATTTCTACTCCTGCTTCTCAACCGAAACTTTGCAGAATTAAACAGATAAAGATCAAAGGAAATTAACACCAAAATAATTATAGTGCTGGAATGTAAAAGAATGCATTTGCGAAGAAATCATATAAAGGAACTTTCACACTACTATTAACAATCTTATTTGCTGAAGTGAAACTCTATTTTTATCATCATTGTAGGTGATGGCAGTTTAACAAGTGGACCCTTGAAAAGATCTTCCTTCTAAATGATTTTCCTTCTCACACTAAGTAGTCCTTCTTGTACTCTTGCAATCTACTTGCACTAGTGCAGGTACAAAGATTATGTGAGAAGTATAACTTGCACTTAGACTGAAGACTTATATTTTCCTGTAGGGGCTCCAAGCCTCAAGGCTTGGAGGACTCTATTCCTCTAACGAGACACTAGTCCTTGTATACAGACAAAGCTTCGAGGTTTCTTAAGTTGTTTGGTCACCTTATTGAGGTGCTTCTAACATTTAGAAGCCCAAAAATTCCATATCTTCACTTGACGTTTCCATTTTTTGACCTCTTCTGCCAACTCTATCTTGCCTCGCTTCTGCTAAGTCTTCTACTTCATGATCTGGTTTAATACCTCCAAGTCATGAATTGGTTGCTTGAGCTCTACTATCGGGTTATTCAGATAGAGGGTAAAGGTCTCTGTTTCCAGCTCATCTGGCGCGAGCACTTTCTGTGCAACTTATTCGAAACATGTATCGTCCTTGCCAAGATCAAAGTCATATTGGCCATCCATTGTCTGCATCATAACAACGCCAGGGGCTTCCAAGTCACTAAGGATTTCATCCCCCTATGTGTCTAACTAATCAGGGGTTTCAATTTCGTGTACATCCAGCTCTGTAGGGGCTTTAGTACCTTGTTCCTTCACTTTGTCAAGGGCTTTAGTACCCTATTCCTTTGCCTTGTCAAGGGCTTTAGTAACGTGCTCCTTGAATTTTTCAGTGGCTTCAATACCCAGTTCATCAATATTTTCGAGGGATTCAATACCATATTCATCAAAATTGTCGAGGGCTTCAATACCTTATTCATCAAAATTATCGAGGGCTTCTATGTGCTGCGCCTCGTCATCTACCTGACCCTCTCCCAAGTTTTTACTTGCACTTGTTGTCATTATTTTCTTCTTCAATTTATGGATGAAGGCTAACAAGGGTCTTCCATCCTCCTTCTCTCCATCATCTTCATTCCCCACTGTGTCGGCTACTGCACCTGCGAGAACCGAGAGGTTATGATCTCTAGGTGAAGCCTGGGGTGTATCATCAATCAAAATATGTGACCTCGACCAAGCCTGAATTGTCCCCAAAGGGACAGTCCTTCTCCTCCTTGAGGTCTTAATCATTCTTCTTTTTTCTAAGGACGGAGTTTCTTCAACAAATTTCCCCTCTACTTTCACCCTTTTGTCCTTACTTTTTGTCTCATCATTTTTCTTGTTCTCTACACTTTTTCCAGCTGACTCCCATGCATGTCTTTCCGAAAATTCTTTCTAGAATGCCTCCCAGGTTATTCCCTTAGTCTACAGCTCCTTCTTGAATAGTATTGCAATGAGCTTATGATGGTACAATTTATCTGCAACCTGACGGGCACTCTTTTTCTGCACTCCTTTCTCCATTTTCTCTAAACTTTGGAGCACATAATAAGTGAAATTGATGCATTCCCCTGAATTAAACTGCAGCAAAAACCTGATATGGTACACGACGTTAATGTGTAACATCCTTGGCAAGTCAAAAATTTATCTAATATGTACAGGAGGTATCGCCATTTTCCAATCAGTACGCTCTATGGAAGCCCTTTCTTCCAGTTGACTTTGAGCTCTCAATTGACCACAAATCTACACCATATTTTCCTTTCGATCCTCTCCTTTTTGAACCATTTTTCACCCATGGTTGACAAGCCTATAGCTTGTTGGAAATAATACTGAGAGGGGGGGGGTGAATCAGTATTATCACATTAATAAAACTTTTTCAATTCCATAATCAGATTCATATATGCTACTTCCACAACTTCTTAAGATTAAGTTAATCGATCTTCAATGAGTGCATTAGGACATTATCAACCATATTATCAGTTAACAGATGCAGTAACATAAAGTAGATCATCACACATAAGGCACACATATGAACACAATGATATAAGGTGGAAACCCAATGCGGGAGAAAACCACCTGCTGCAAGTCATCTCAATCTTCTTCTTAATAAGAAAATTCTTTTACAATATTTGTACTGGTGCAGCCTTATACCAGTACGGGAGCTACAACCCCATTTGCTCTTGTACTAGCCGATCAATTTACTAGTACGCAGGCTACTACCTGCTACAATGCTCCAAGATTTCTTTTAGCTCTTGTACTAGCTTAGATACTAGTACGTAGGCGCCGGCCTACAATCTTCTCCCTCTAAGTACCACGTTTCATCAATTTTCATACTGGATACATTGAGGCACAACTCATAATCTTGAAAGGCCACATTTCATCCAATTTTCATACTGGACCCAACAACAACATTGAAGCTCAAACAACCTTCTGAAACACCCAATCAACTGTAGTAACTAGATCAACAATAATAGGACCAAACCCAGGATGCAACAATGATAAACAAAGATTTTAAGAGAAGGAAGCACCCTGTTCAACTGCTAGCCTGAGTCCGGACTCACCCTGCTCAACTGCTAGCCTGAGTCCCGGACTCACCCTGCTCAACTGCTGGCCTGAGTCCCTGGACGCACCCTGTTCAACTGCTAGCCCGCGTCCCGGACGCACTCTGCTCAACTGCTAGCCTGCGTCCCTCGCTCTGAGTCTTTTGAACTGCCTGCGTCTCGGCGCACCCGAACCCTTCTGCGCCTGCGTCCGGCGCACCTGAACCGGTTCGCTCCTGCGTCCCGGACGCACCTGAACCCTTACTACACCTGCGTCTCTTTAGATATGAAAGATATTAAGACTTCAAGACTAACCCAAACAGTCAGATCTACAGATCTGATCGTGCGCCATAGCGATCATAGTCCATTAGAAGATTCGCCTTCATAGATCTGGACTAGATCTCACCAAAAGATATTCAACAAAGATGGTGCTTAATCCAAATGAACTCCTTTGCTTTATATAGGCAAGCTTCTCCCCAAAACATGGAACAATACCACGAGCCGACACCATAGAAACACAAAACCGTTGGCTAGATACCACGCAAGAAACCCCCACGTGCTTTTCTCTGCCTTGAAATGTGTGCACTGGGCGGACGCACCTCCTGAACGGCTGGCCGGCGTCCCTGGACGCGGGTTCTGCATGGATTACCTGTGGGGACGCACTTTCTATAAGGTGTACCTGCGTCCTTCATAATTTCAACAATATTTGAGCCTCTGCTTACAAAGAGCTTGCCATTTGATTCCTTTGAGCTATCCTATAATATGTCACATCTGATATCTCTTCTATAGATTCATCTGAATATATATAAGTGAGATGATCTTCTATGAGAGTGTTGCCATCAAGTACAACATATGCATCATAATGCCAACAATCTCCCCCTTTGGACTTGATGGCAACAACACCGAATCACTCTCCCCCTTTGACATCAAGGGCAAAGGGGTATGCTCCCCCTAAGAACATGCTCCCTTTGACTATGAGCCAGATCTGCTGAAGTCTCTGAATGAGCTCCCCCTTTGTATATGTCATGGTGCTCCAATCTGATAATGGTCTTTCTGAGAACAAGCTGAGATGTCTGCTCTGCTGTATAGTGCTTGTTCATGCTCAAACTCCCCCTGACAATAAGCAAGGTCTGCAAAAAGATGTTCTACAAGAAGAACATGACTCTATATATATCATAAATGACCTTCCTATCACCAAAAGACTCAATACATACATCCATCACCCATCACAATAAGGATCATCCATCCAACCAAGTGGGAATACATCAGAAATATGAAAACCAAATACATTACATCTTCATCCCATGCATAGTGGGGGGGGACAAAGGCCGTTACATGACCTGAAGAGATGACTACAATAGACCATTACAACATGAGTTTTGCTATGACCTTTCAAACATCATCAACAACACTGTATAATCTACTCCATAGTATCTGTCAACATCAACTCACAACCATCCAGATCTACATGAATCAAGAGTCATCAAATGAGAGTATCAACATCAATCAACATATGTATGAATAATCATCCCTGTATCTAGCCAACAATCCTTATCCATTTGTGCCAAGAAAGAAATCATGCATCATGCACATGTCAACAGCTGCATATGAGTGACTCATCATCGTCATGTCTTCAACAATGCGACTTTGAATAATCATCCATGAAATCAGCCAACCTCATCTATGTATGTGCCAAGGAAAATAAAGACTCCATGCAAGCATCATTAGAGAATCAACCATAAATCTGATCATGTGATCAACTCATAACCATAGCAAGATGAATCATAAGCATTGTCACCAAGGACCATAATGCCAACAATGCATTCAGGACATATGCTCCCCCTGAACCAGTGCCATCTGTTAAATCTGATCATGCATATCAAGAAGAATCAGCCAATAAATGCTTTGAGACGGGTACGCACTTCATCTTCTGCTGCGCTGCGTCCTGTTGCTGCAGGGACGCACCCAAAAACACTATCGCGCCGCGTACTTTTACTCAGGGACGCACCCAAAATTACTATTGCGCCGCGTCCTTTTGCTTCAGGGACGCACCTGATCCTCAGTCGCTCTGCGTCCCCACGCAGATTTTCAGTTACTGAACTGCGTCCTGGACGCACCTGGACTTGGTCTGGCCTGCGTCCGCACGCAGGTCTCCTGTTACTGCACTGCGTCCTGTACTTTCAGCTTCCTCTGATTCTGGTATGTCTGTACATTGTACTGTGCCATCCTTTTCTGACTGTACTTCCTTTTTCCTCCATATCTTCAAGCATGATGATGACATTTTCTCCTTTTGATATGGTGCCCAAACTTTGTTCCTGCATTCCTTGGCTATATGTCCAAGCTTGTTACATGCATAACATCTTACATGTTTCATATTCCTCCTGTAACAATCAGTAGCTTTGTGACCAAACATATTGCAAGCAAAGCAATATCCATAAAAGTACCTTGATTGAGATGACCTTTCTGCATAATGGTCTTGAACTCTTCTTCTTCTACATCTAGCTGCAACATGTCCAAGATTATGACATACATAACATTCAACATTATTCATAGGAGGAGTAAAGGATTTTCTTTGAGGAATCTCTTTCCTTGGTTGATGATGAGATTGATCTTTCACTTCTTCGTTGATCACTTTAGATTTCCTTTTAGAGTTTCTTGCCTCACCTTGTGAACTAGATTCACCTTCAACAGATTCATGGAAACCAAGACCAGTCTTTATAGCAGGGGACCTTTGACTACTAAGAATATCATCCAATACTTTAGAGCTATCTTGAAATCGTAAAAGCTTATCCTTTTCTTCTAGTTTACCTTTCAAGATATTTACCTCAACGTGAAGTTGTTCTTCCTTTTCAAGAGATTTCTTTTTCAAAACTTCTTCAGCTTTCCTTCCTTCTTCCATTTGTTCCCTTAGTTTGAGAATTTATTTTTCATGTTCTTCATACAGATCCTGCTGCATTTGACGAACTCGGAAGGCACATTCCAGTTGAGATTTTAAGCTGGTGACTTCGTTTTCTTGTTTTGCAATAGCTTGGAGTAGATCTGTATTCTGCTTCTTTGATTCTTCAAGATCTCCTTTTAGTGAGAGGATTGTAGCTTCAAGATTTTCATAGTAGCTAGATCTATCTTTGAGTTTCTTGATGGTTGTGCTTCTTTCGTTGACTTCTTTTCTTAATGATGTCACTTCATGCTGCAATTTTTGACATTGGTCTTCCTTGTCCTTGAGTAGCTTTCTTACCTTGTTTCCTTCTTCTAGTTGGGCCCTTAGTTTGGTAGCTTCTTCTTTGAAATCACATTCCCTTTTGTTCAATAGATCTTGTTGATCTCTAATTTTGTCTGTCAGCTTTTTAAATTCTGCCTCTATTTGATATCTTTCTTGTTCACCCATAAGAGCAAATTCAATAGTTTCGCTATCACTTTCATCTCTTTCACAAGGAAATATAGCTGGAACATCAGAGGATAACACATTCATACCTGATACTGATTCTGAATCTGATTCTGAATCTGAAGAGCTTCTTATGCCTAATCCCCAATCGATTCTTCCACTATCATAGTTCTTCTGAGATGACTTCTTTTTCTTATGAGCTTTCTTCTTAAGCTTCTTTCCCATTGTTCCACGGATCTCCTTCAAGCGATCAAGCTTTTCTGAAGGACCTGCTTTGATACCAATTGTTGGAAATAATACTGAGAGGGGGGGGGTGAATCAGTATTATCACATTAATAAAACTTGTTCAATTCCATAATCAGATTCATATATGCTACTTCCACAACTTCTTAAGATTAAGTTAATCGATCTTCAATGAGTGCATTAGGACATTATCAACCATATTATCAGTTAACAGATGCAGTAACATAAAGTAGATCATCACACATAAGGCACACATATGAACACAATGATATAAGGTGGAAACCCAATGCGGGAGAAAACCACCTGCTGCAAGTCATCTCAATCTTCTTCTTAATAAGAAAATTCTTTTACAATATTTGTACTGGTGCAGCCTTATACCAGTACGGGAGCTACAACCCCATTTGCTCTTGTACTAGCCGATCCGTTTACTAGTACGCAGGCTACTACCTGCTACAATGCTCCAAGATTTCTTTTAGCTCTTGTACTAGCTTAGATACTAGTACGTAGGCGCCGGCCTACAATCTTCTCCCTCTAAGTACCACGTTTCATCAATTTTCATACTGGATACATTGAGGCACAACTCATAATCTTGAAAGGCCACATTTCATCCAATTTTCATACTGGACCCAACAACAACATTGAAGCTCAAACAACCTTCTGAAACACCCAATCAACTGTAGTAACTAGATCAACAATAATAGGACCAAACCCAGGATGCAACAATGATAAACAAAGATTTTAAGAGAAGGAAGCACCCTGCTCAACTGCTAGCCTGAGTCCGGACTCACCCTACTCAACTGCTAGCCTGAGTCCCGGACTCACCCTGCTCAACTGCTGGCCTGAGTCCCTGGACGCACCCTGTTCAACTGCTAGCCCGCGTCCCGGACGCACTCTGCTCAACTGCTAGCCTGCGTCCCTCGCTCTGAGTCTTTTGAACTGCCTGCGTCTCGGCGCACCCGAACCCTTCTGCGCCTGCGTCCGGCGCACCTGAACCGGTTCGCTCCTGCGTCCCGGACGCACCTGAACCCTTACTACACCTGCGTCTCTTTAGATATGAAAGATATTAAGACTTCAAGACTAACCCAAACAGTCAGATCTACAGATCTGATCGTGCGCCATAGCGATCATAGTCCATTAGAAGATTCACCTTCATAGATCTGGACTAGATCTCACCAAAAGATATTCAACAAAGATGGTGCTTAATCCAAATGAACTCCTTTGCTTTATATAGGCAAGCTTCTCCCCAAAACATGGAACAATACCACGAGCCGACACCATAGAAACACAAAACCGTCGGCTAGATACCACGCAAGAAACCCCCACGTGCTTTTCTCTGCCTTGAAATGTGTGCACTGGGCGGACGCACCTCCTGAACGGCTGGCCGGCGTCCCTGGATGCGGGTTCTGCATGGATTACCTGTGGGGACGCACTTTCTGTAAGGTGTACCTGCGTCCTTCATAATTTCAACAATATTTGAGCCTCTGCTTACAAAGAGCTTGCCATTTGATTCCTTTGAGCTATCCTATAATATGTCACATCTGATATCTCTTCTATAGATTCATCTGAATGTATATAAGTGAGATGATCTTCTATGAGAGTGTTGCCATCAAGTACAACATATGCATCATAATGCCAACAATCTCCCCCTTTGGACTTGATGGCAACAACACCGAATCACTCTCCCCCTTTGACATCAAGGGCAAAGGGGTATGCTCCCCCTAAGAACATGCTCCCTTTGACTATGAGCCAGATCTGCTGAAGTCTCTGAATGAGCTCCCCCTTTGTATATGTCATGGTGCTCCAATCTGATAATGGTCTTTCTGAGAACAAGCTGAGATGTCTGCTCTGCTGTATAGTGCTTGTTCATGCTCAAACTCCCCTGACAATAAGCAAGGTCTGCAAAAAGATGTTCTACAAGAAGAACATGACTCTATATATATCATAAATGACCTTCCTATCACCAAAAGACTCAATACATACATCCATCACCCATCACAATAAGGATCATCCATCCAACCAAGTGGGAATACATCAGAAATATGAAAACCAAATACATTACATCTTCATCCCATGCATAGTGGGGGGGGACAAAGGCCGTTACATGACCTGAAGAGATGACTACAATAGACCATTACAACATGAGTTTTGCTATGACCTTTCAAACATCATCAACAACACTGTATAATCTGCTCCATAGTATCTGTCAACATCAACTCACAACCATCCAGATCTACATGAATCAAGAGTCATCAAATGAGAGTATCAACATCAATCAACATATGTATGAATAATCATCCCTGTATCTAGCCAACAATCCTTATCCATTTGTGCCAAGAAAGAAATCATGCATCATGCACATGTCAACAGCTGCATATGAGTGACTCATCATCGTCATGTCTTCAACAATGCGACTTTGAATAATCATCCATGAAATCAGCCAACCTCATCTATGTATGTGCCAAGGAAAATAAAGACTCCATGCAAGCATCATTAGAGAATCAACCATAAATCTGATCATGTGATCAACTCATAACCATAGCAAGATGAATCATAAGCATTGTCACCAAGGACCATAATGCCAACAATGCATTCAGGACATATGCTCCCCCTGAACCAGTGCCATCTGTTAAATCTGATCATGCATATCAAGAAGAATCAGCCAATAAATGCTTTGAGACGGGTACGCACTTCATCTTCTGCTGCGCTGCGTCGTGTTGCTGCAGGGACGCACCCAAAAACACTATCGCGCCGCGTACTTTTACTCAGGGACGCACCCAAAATTACTATTGCGCCGCGTCCTTTTGCTTCAGGGACGCACCTGATCCTCAGTCGCTCTGCGTCCCCACGCAGATTTTCAGTTACTGAACTGCGTCCTGGACACACCTGGACTTGGTCTGGCCTGCGTCCGCACGCAGGTCTCCTGTTACTGCACTGCGTCCTGTACTTTCAGCTTCCTCTGATTCTGGTATGTCTGTACATTGTACTGTGCCATCCTTTTCTGACTGTACTTCCTTTTTCCTCCATATCTTCAAGCATGATGATGACATTTTCTCCTTTTGATATGGTGCCCAAACTTTGTTCCTGCATTTCTTGGCTATATGTCCAAGCTTGTTACATGCATAACATCTTACATGTTTCATATTCCTCCTGTAACAATCAGTAGCTTTGTGACCAAACATATTGCAAGCAAAGCAATATCCATAAAAGTACCTTGATTGAGATGACCTTTCTGCATAATGGTCTTGAACTCTTCTTCTTCTACATCTAGCTGCAACATGTCCAAGATTATGACATACATAACATTCAACATTATTCATAGGAGGAGTAAAGGATTTTCTTTGAGGAATCTCTTTCCTTGGTTGGTGATGAGATTGATCTTTCACTTCTTCGTTGATCACTTTAGATTTCCTTTTAGAGTTTCTTGCCTCACCTTGTGAACTAGATTCACCTTCAACAGATTCATGGAAACCAAGACCAGTCTTTATAGCAGGGGACCTTTGACTACTAAGAATATCATCCAATACTTTAGAGCTATCTTGAAATCGTAAAAGCTTATCCTTTTCTTCTAGTTTACCTTTCAAGATATTTACCTCAACGTGAAGTTGTTCTTCCTTTTCAAGAGATTTCTTTTTCAAAACTTCTTCAGCTTTCCTTCCTTCTTCCATTTGTTCCCTTAGTTTGAGAATTTCTTTTTCATGTTCTTCATACAGATCCTGCTGCATTTGACGAACTCGGAAGGCACATTCCAGTTGAGATTTTAAGCTGGTGACTTCGTTTTCTTGTTTTGCAATAGCTTGGAGTAGATCTGTATTCTGCTTCTTTGATTCTTCAAGATCTCCTTTTAGTGAGAGGATTGTAGCTTCAAGATTTTCATAGTAGCTAGATCTATCTTTGAGTTTCTTGATGGTTGTGCTTCTTTCGTTGACTTCTTTTCTTAATGATGTCACTTCATGCTGCAATTTTTGACATTGGTCTTCCTTGTCCTTGAGTAGCTTTCTTACCTTGTTTCCTTCTTCTAGTTGGGCCCTTAGTTTGGTAGCTTCTTCTTTGAAATCACATTCCCTTTTGTTCAATAGATCTTGTTGATCTCTAATTTTGTCTGTCAGCTTTTTAAATTCTGCCTCTATTTGATATCTTTCTTGTTCACCCATAAGAGCAAATTCAATAGTTTCGCTATCACTTTCATCTCTTTCACAAGGAAATATAGCTGGAACATCAGAGGATAACACATTCATACCTGATACTGATTCTGAATCTGATTCTGAATCTGAAGAGCTTCTTATGCCTAATCCCCAATCGATTCTTCCACTATCATAGTTCTTCTGAGATGACTTCTTTTTCTTATGAGCTTTCTTCTTAAGCTTCTTTCCCATTGTTCCACGGATCTCCTTCAAGCGATCAAGCTTTTCTGAAGGACCTGCTTTGATACCACTTGTTGGAAATAATACTGAGAGGGGGGGGGTGAATCAGTATTATCACATTAATAAAACTTTTTCAATTCCATAATCAGATTCATATATGCTACTTCCACAACTTCTTAAGATTAAGTTAATCGATCTTCAATGAGTGCATTAGGACATTATCAACCATATTATCAGTTAACAGATGCAGTAACATAAAGTAGATCATCACACATAAGGCACACATATGAACACAATGATATAAGGTGGAAACCCAATGCGGGAGAAAACCACCTGCTGCAAGTCATCTCAATCTTCTTCTTAATAAGAAAATTCTTTTACAATATTTGTACTGGTGCAGCCTTATACCAGTACGGGAGCTACAACCCCATTTGCTCTTGTACTAGCCGATCCATTTACTAGTACGCAGGCTACTACCTGCTACAATGCTCCAAGATTTCTTTTAGCTCTTGTACTAGCTTAGATACTAGTACGTAGGCGCCGGCCTACAATCTTCTCCCTCTAAGTACCACGTTTCATCAATTTTCATACTGGATACATTGAGGCACAACTCATAATCTTGAAAGGCCACATTTCATCCAATTTTCATACTGGACCCAACAACAACATTGAAGCTCAAACAACCTTCTGAAACACCCAATCAACTGTAGTAACTAGATCAACAATAATAGGACCAAACCCAGGATGCAACAATGATAAACAAAGATTTTAAGAGAAGGAAGCACCCTGCTCAACTGCTAGCCTGAGTCCGGACTCACCCTGCTCAACTGCTAGCCTGAGTCCCGGACTCACCCTGCTCAACTGCTGGCCTGAGTCCCTGGACGCACCCTGTTCAACTGCTAGCCCGCGTCCCGGACGCACTCTGCTCAACTGCTAGCCTGCGTCCCTCGCTCTGAGTCTTTTGAACTGCCTGCGTCTCGGCGCACCTGAACCCTTCTGCGCCTGCGTCCGGCGCACCTGAACCGGTTCGCTCCTGCGTCCCGGACGCACCTGAACCCTTACTACACCTGCGTCTCTTTAGATATGAAAGATATTAAGACTTCAAGACTAACCCAAACAGTCAGATCTACAGATCTGATCGTGCGCCATAGCGATCATAGTCCATTAGAAGATTCGCCTTCATAGATCTGGACTAGATCTCACCAAAAGATATTCAACAAAGATGGTGCTTAATCCAAATGAACTCCTTTGCTTTATATAGGCAAGCTTCTCCCCAAAACATGGAACAATACCACGAGCTGACACCATAGAAACACAAAACCGTCGGCTAGATACCACGCAAGAAACCCCCACGTGCTTTTCTCTGCCTTGAAATGTGTGCACTGGGCGGACGCACCTCCTGAACGGCTGGCCGGCGTCCCTGGACGCGGGTTCTGCATGGATTACCTGTGGGGACGCACTTTCTGTAAGGTGTACCTGCGTCCTTCATAATTTCAACAATATTTGAGCCTCTGCTTACAAAGAGCTTGCCATTTGATTCCTTTGAGCTATCCTGTAATATGTCACATCTGATATCTCTTCTATAGATTCATCTGAATGTATATAAGTGAGATGATCTTCTATGAGAGTGTTGCCATCAAGTACAACATATGCATCATAATGCCAACATAGCTCGCACCATAGATTCCTCTGTGACCTCAAATTCTAGTGAGCCTACTTTAGCTCAGCCTTCCTTGAATGTCCTTGCAAATCGCAGAGCCATGGCTATATCGAACCCATCAAATTTCTGCAAAAATGGGAGAAATCTCGATTCTTTCAATAGTGCAAGACTCCCTCAATACTTGGTCGTCTGCTCTATCTCCTTCACAGATGATGGTTCATGTCTCGCAGGTGCCATCTCTGTGTTGAATTCACCTCAATTCTCTATTACAGCCTTAGAAAGATTTCACTCTGCAGAGTGCAAGGGAGCTACCGAGAATTTTATAATGGAGATCTAGTCATTCCACCCTCTTGTTGATTCCTTCCATCCAATCACATTCAATCATTAAAATCTCCCCTTCGAGACGAATGCACACACATACGAATCTGCTATGGCAGGCAATGGCAATTAGAGGAGGCTGAAATTTTTGTGGTGATGGCTAATGGTCGTGGGGGATCAAATTATGAGGTAAGGCTATCATGAGCGAGTGATGGAGGATATTTTAAACGAAGGTACATGAAGGTTTGTAGGTGGATCTCACCATTTAAACTATTTATGACCAGAAATTCATTAAGTAATGAATCATAAGGAGGATGAGAAATTTCACAAGCACTAATTTCCTCCTTGGACGTTTAAGGCCTTTAACGACTCACTGAGATAGTCAAGACAAGATTAGGGATAAGGTATGGAAAATTTGTAAATTCCAGGTTAACATGATGATAAAAAGAATCCATATTTATTTTATATTGAAGGTGTCGCTGAGAGACATAAAACAGACATCAAAATTTCTCACTCAAATACATAAAATCAACACCTCTCTCTAGGAATTCACAACAAAGATGAACAAATCTAGTAGTAAAGTATTCTAATGATTCTTTAGGTTTCATTCTAAGTTTATTATCCTTTTAAAAACATCTTTAAAATCATGCCTATCGAAGGCTTTTCCTAGCTTACTGATGAGTTGGTAGAACGAATGGATGGAAGTCCCTAGAAATGTGTGGCACCATTGTCAAATGCAACCTTCAAGTGTTAGGGTAAACAATATGCTAATAAAATCTTTGCATTGTATTATGTTAGAGTGAGACAACTACAGAAATTGACAAACAAGATAGCCTCCCTTGAGATAATTAAGGTACAATTTTTCTTATGTCATATATTTGGTGCTTATCTTTTTTATTATGTCATATATTTAATTTATTTAACATGGTATGTTGCAATTTGGTACAATTTTTGATGAACTGCATAATATGTGTATGTGTTCAAATGATTTTGTTTTAAGATGATTGTACTAGCATATATGTGTTGAGAGACTTGATATGTACTTGAATATAGTTGACAGTTGTAGCATTATGCCTAATGACTATGAGTTGACTATGGATTATGACATGATTGTTTATAACAGTTGATTTCAAATTGGTAGATACAATTGTCCTGATATTTGGAACATGTGGTTGACATGTGTGAATAGTTGTAGGTAATGTTTTAGGTAGTAGCGTCACAAGGTAACACTTGATGTGTTTATATAAATAATAGTTGGGTGATGTGGCAGTACATAGTAAGCCTCAATTGTAGCAAGGTAAGAAGGGTAAAGGAAAGGAATTGGACAACAAATACTTTGGCTATGTTTAGAATCCCTAATTCCAAACGAATGAGTACATTGCATATAGGGAGTCTACTTAACCTTGATTTTGTTTGACATTATGTGGATATGTGCTAGATTCATGAGCATGTACTTGGCATGCATATTAGCTAGTCTTTAGTTAGAAGTGGATTTGTCAAAGGATTGGAGTCCCATGAGAGAAGGTGGGGATGTGTTCAATTGCAAGAACCATTCTTGGCACAACAAGATGAGGTAACTGGTGTATTGTTATTTTTATTTATGCACTAAAAATTATGTGTTAATGGTCGCACGATGTCTGGAGTTTCATCGAAAGAAAGGTTTCCATGAAATCTCAAAGAAGGTTCAAGTCTATCTTTCCTAGGGAATCATGGGCATTGAGTAATGGCGTCTGTTGTTAGTCTTGTGATTTTGTTATTTCACGATTTTTGTGCTTTATTTGTCATTTTTATTTTGGTTGGTGCATAGCTATGCCACTTTGTTGTGGTTTCGTATTGCTTTTGGTTTTCATGGTCTTCTTGTTGTTGTTTCCATTCTTGCCTTTTATTGTTTTGAGTCTTGGGAATTTATCAGGAAAGAGGAAAGCTAATGGAGATCAGGGAGAAATATGTGGTATCCAACAGGTAATACATCGATGAATCTGAGTGCATGAGTAAGAATTGTGGAAGGTAAGACTATGACATTTGATTGGACTTGTTGGGTCCATAGTGGTAAATGGACGTTGGTAGTATAGACATGTAAAAGGTAATTAGAAGAGGTAAAGTAAATGGATCTTAGATGTTCGATGCCTTGGATAAGTTGGGAACTGTGATTCTCAATGTTGCACATGTTGTGCCAAAATAAGGGGTTCTCTTAACCTAGAACTTATGTTATCTGATAATTATGTTATGATTGTTGGGTGTACGAATTGCACTTAAGCAAGCTCCTTCAACACTTAATTGTGAACCCAGGGATTTTGTAAACTTAGAGATGAAGCATAGGTAATGCCAAAAGTGGTATGAAATTTTCCTATTTCTATTCCTGCTTCTCAACTAAAATTTTGTAGAATTAAACAGAAAAATCTCAAAGGAAATTAACACCAAAGTAATTCTAGTGATGGAATGTAAAAGAATGCATTTGCAAAGAAATAAAATAAAGTAACTTTCGCACTGCTATTAACAATCTTTAATTGCTAAAGTGAAACTCTATGTTTATCCTCAGTATAGGTGATGATAGTTTAACAAGTGGTCCCTTGAAACGATCTTCCTTCTAAATGATTTTCCTTCTCACAATAAGCGGTCCTTCTTGTACTCTTGCAATCTGCTTGCACTAGTGCAGGTACAAAACTTATGTGAGAAGTATAACTTGCACTTACATTGAAGACTTATATTTTCTTGTAGGGGCTCTAAGCCTCATGGCTTGGAGCACTTTGTTCCTGTAACGAGACACTAGTCCTTGCAACAAAACAAAGCTTCGTACAACAAAATCTGAAATAACCTTGCACATGAAAAGAATGCTTTAATCGACTAAATCTCAAAAATAGAAATAAACTCCTAATATGAAAGTAAAGCAAACTTTCTTCAGTGAAAGGGGTTTTGCATGTAAACAAATATAACTCGAAAAGGTTCACTCTAATATTCAAGATTACTTATAGTCATTTTCCTTAATTCATGAAGTGCAAATAAAAACTGAGATACGCAACAACATCCCTTTCCATTTCTTGAAGTTATCCTTAATCTTTAGGAATTTGAATTTTAGTATTAGAGGTTTCTTTTTTAGATGACAAACCCTTGCTTCACAGAAATGGATTAAATCCTGTAAAAGGAAAAGAATTAAACATTTTCTGTAAATGAACTAGTGAACCAGGGTGCAAGATCCTATATGCACTAGTGCAGAAAGGATCTTATCTGCACAATCCAAGCGAAAGCAAACCAGTTGAAAAATTATAGGAAGCAATTTAATTTAACTTTCACACAACGGATTTGTTCACACTTGATTGTTTTAATGAAATAAATCAAAATTCATAGGCAAGAACGAAGTCAAGATTCAAACCACACTTCTGTAAACAAATTAAGTTAACACACCATTATATTAACAAAGAAAGAGGGTAAATGAGTTGGGTTGGCTAGGCCCTAGCCAACCAGCTTGTTTCTCATTTTAGGAAATGAAAACCTTCAGCATGTTATCAACACATCAATGAAGAATTATAACACAGAATGAGAAAATAATGGTTTAGTTCTGTATATTAATTCCGATAAGAAAATATACATTTGAGATCGAGTCCAGCCCAGAATGTGGGCGAAAGCAAAATTACTAATAGACCAAAAATTACCAAGATCTACTATCTCTATTGCTTGCTAGCTCAATTTTATCTTAAATCTACATTTTATACAACCCTTCGGACTATGGCCATAATAAAAAATTACATTCATTCCAAATCAAGCCTTCTGGCCGAAACAAAATAACAACCAAAATTACAAAATTAAGTCGATGGCTATAATAAGGTGCAAACTATTCATGGCCATAGACTGATCCTTAGCCATATCCCTGATTGTCCTCTGCTTTGAGTTCAACTCTGGATGACCACAACCGAACTGGATGTCATGGACCAAGATCTCCGCGTGAAGTGATCGAACTGTTACAGAGATCACAAAACAGATAGTTTCTCGCGGTGTAGGAATCTAGTTGCACTAGATCAAGCTAGCATAACTATTAATACTTTAGCTTATAAAATACTTTAGGAAAGTAAATATAAGTTACAAGAAATATTAAAAGGCATGAAATCTATTTAGAATGATTATATAAGCACATAATAAACCTTAAACATGAAATATGGAGTTTATGTAGGAATAAACACTATTCTTGGACTAGTGCAGGAATGAGGAGGTTTATGTAGAAAAAAAGATGTTAATGATTGTGGTTTCATGATAGGAAGGGGATAAAAATGGGTCATTTCAGCCTACTAACATCGGCCCATCTCTAATTTGTTGTGTGTCCTCACACAACCTTTACTTGTTGCAAAAATCCTCACATAGGAAGCGATTTTTCAATCTTGCACTTGGATACTGATTCCTGCCCTCACTATTTCGTCTTCTTTCGTCGAGGTTTCTTAAGTTGTTTGGTCACCTTATTGAGGCTCTTGTAGCATTTAGAAGCACGAAACTTCCATATCTTCACTTGACGTTTCCATTCTTTGACCTCTTCTGCCAACTCTATATTGCCTTGCTTCTGCGAAGTCTTCTCCTTCATGACTTGGTTTAATACCTCCAAGTCGTGAATTTGTTGCTCAAGCTCTACTATCGAGTTATTCAGATAGAGGGTAGAGGTATCTATTTCTAGCTCATCTGGTGCAAGTACTTTCTATGCAACTTATTCAAAACATGTACCGTCGCTGCCAAGATCAAAGTCATCTTGGCCATCTGTTGTCTCCATCATCATATCACCAAGGGTTTTAGTGCCAGGGGCTTCCAGGTCACTGAGGGTTTCATCCCCCTGTGTTTCTAACTCATCAGGGGTTTCAATGTTAGGTACATCCAACTTCGCGGGGGCTTTAATGCCCTGTTCCTTCACCCTATCAAGGGATTCAGTACCCTATTCCATTTCCTTGTCAGGGCCTTCAGTAACCAGCTCCTTCAATTTGTCAAGGGCTTCAATACCCAGTTCATCAATATTGTCGAGGGATTAAGTACCCTATTCATCAAAATTGTCGAGGGCTTGAGTACCTTGTTCATCAAAATTATCGAAGGCTTTTATGTGTTGCGCCTTGTCATCTACTTGACCCTCTGCCAGGTTTTTACTTGCACTTGTTGTCATTATTTTCTTCTTCAATTTATGAACGAAGGCTGACAAGGGTATGTCGTTGTCCTTCTCTCCATCTTCTTCATTCCCCACTGTGTGGGCTACTGCATCTGTGAGAACCAAGAGGTTATGATCTCCAGGTGAAGCCTAGCGTGTATCATCAATCAAAATATGGGACCTTGACCAAGCCTGACTTGTCCCCAAAGAGACTATCCTTGTCCTCATTGAGGTATTAGTCGTTCTACTTTTTTCTAAGGAAAGGGTTTCTTGAACAAATTTCTCCTCTACTTTCACCCTTTTGTCCTTACTTTTTGTCTCATCATTTTTCTTGTTGCCTGCACTTTTTCTAGCTGACTCATGTGCACGTCTTTCCCAAAATTCTTTCTAGAACGACTCTCAAGTTATTCCCTTAGCCTCCAACTCCTTCTTGAACAGGATTGTAATGAGCCCGTGATGGTACATTTTATCTGCAACCTGACGGGCACTCCCGTTCTGCACTCCTTTCTCCATTTTCTCTAAACTTTGGAGCAGGTAATAAGGGAAATTGATGCATTTCCCTTATTTAAAATGCAGGAAAAACCTGATATGGTACACAACGTTAATGTGTAACATCTCTCGCAGGTCAAAAATTTATCTAATATGTACAGGAGGTATCGCCATTATCCAATCATTGCGCTCTATGGAAGCCCTTTCTTCCAGTTGACTTCGAGCTCTTAATCGACCACAAATCTGCACCATCTTTTTCTTTCGATCCTCTCCTCTTTGAACCATTTTTCACCCGTGGTTAACAAGCATGTAGCTTGCACCATAGATTCCTCAATGACCTCAAATTCTAGTGAGCCTACTTTAGCTTGGCCTTCCTTGAATGTCCTTGCAAATCCTAGAGCCATGGCCATATCGAACCCGTCAAATTTTTGCAAAAATGGGAGAAATCTCGATTCTTGCAATAGTGCAAGACTCCCTTGATACTCGTTCGTTCCCTCTATCTCCTTCACAGATGATGGTTCATGTCTCACAAGTGCCATCTCTTTGTTCAATTCACCTCAATTCTCTGTTACAGCCTTAGAAAGATTTCACACTGCAGAGTGAAAGGAGATGCTAAGAATTTTATAATGGAGATTTGGGCGTTCCATGCTCTTGTTGATTCCTTCCATCCAACCACATTCAATCATTAAAATCTCCCCTTCAGGATGGATGCACACACATAACAATCTACTATGGCAAGCAATGGTAATTAGAGGAGGCTGAAATTTTTGAGTTGATGGTGTAATGGTTGTGGGGGATAAGATTATGAGGTAAGGCTATCAAGAGGGAGTGATGGAGGATATTTTCAATGGAGGTGCATGTAGGTTTTTAGGTGGGTCTCTACTATCCCTCATTGCTTCATAATTCACATAAGTTGTACTTTGGTACTCATTTAAAATATTAGACTTCAGAACCTAAAATATCTTGCACTCAAATGATTTGTCCCTAAATTAGTAAATGATAAAACAAAGTATTAACCAAATTTCAAATAATACAATGCTATGATCTATCATTTTGGTAGTTATTCATTGGGAGGAATAAAAATGTAAATTTCTCAATAAACATTCTGAATCAACTGCTTTTGTACTGTGTTTAAACAATTCTTTGCAATGTGTTTGTGTGCCTGCATTAATCGTGCTTGGACTAATCCTGACTACATTGCAACACGCTTGCACAGAGCCTGCTTACACTGCAATGTGCTTGCACTGAACCTGCCTTCACCAATCATGCGTATCCCTGCACAGTGGTGGAGAAGGAAGAGGCTCATGAAGGCTTATATCCATGATGATTTCCTTCTCGAATCGTTTTTGTAATCTTTGTAGCAAAATATTTCTAAGGATGTGTCAATATTTGGAGTGTTCATTGAAGAACAAACCATCTTTAGAGCCCACCAGCTATAAATCATATATTCTCAGTCTAGACTCCTTTACAATATTATTATTGATCCTCATCGATCTAATATCGATCTAACCAAACATAATTCAGGACCCCATGCCTATGGAATTGTAGGGTTAATCAATACTAGTACGACTAACATGTTGATTCAATTGCAACAATTGTCTTTACAATTTTCTTCTTCGGCACAAGCTTTGTCGTAAGTGTCTATGCCTTCCCAACCTTTAGCAGTTAATGTTGTCCAATCTTTGAATCCCAAATTGTACCAAAATCTAATGGTAATAAGAAGGGCCATGCTAAGAAGAGAGATAAGGCTAGGACACAGAATGTGAACAAGCCTAGTAATGATACTGGAGAGGGAAAAAAGGATAAAAAAGGAAAGTAAAATTCCCATGCAAGTTATAAAATGGGGATCATCTTACCCATGTTTTCCCTAAGATTTAGGATTCTCAGCACTTGTTAGCTCAACAGGTTTCTTCAAGATTCCAGACTATGTTGACTAACCCTTTTCCCCAAGGGTAGCAAATACTTGCTAGCACTAATGTTGGTACTGGAACCCCCACAAGGGGAAACAAGGATGGGGAATCCACATCAAATGTATATATCGTGATGTATCACATTGATATTGATATAAGATCACATGATTATAGTGAGGTGGAACCTTCTAAAGCTAAGGCTGCTTTTGATATCCCGGAGTCACTTCGTATCATGAGGCCCACAGTTGATTTTATACCTTGGATTCTGAAAGGATCTACAAAATGTCTGACTATCAATCCCAATGATATGGTTTCTCAAAACTATTCTATTGTTGAAGATATGGCTCAAATACCCTCCACGAGGTCAACGTTAGAGGTACTCCAATCGTGTCCTACACAAAGGAGTGCATTTCTCACTGCAATCAGAGTAGGAGATCTGAAGAACTCTCTTCTTATTAAATTTGATATGTCATGTTAAGAAGAGACTCCCTCATCACATGGATTTCCAGATTAAATATACATATAGGAAAATGAATATCTTTCTAACTGTAGTTGATGAAGGAGCTTCCATGTGTGTCATGTTGGAAGGCTATCAGGTCTTTGTAAGTTGTTCCTTCCCATATTCTCCTTATCGCAATCGATGGTCATTCTCATAGGCCTCATGGAATTCTTCTAGCCTTTCCCATCTGTGTTGGGGGCAAGGTTTTCAATGTTAAGGTAGAGATAGTTGATTCCAACCATGATGATAATATTTTATTGGGTCAAAATTAGGTTTATGCAATGGATGTTATTGTTTCATCATTGTTTTGCATCCTATTCTTCCCTCATGAAGGGAGAATTGTTAGAATTGATCAAATGTCTTATTCTCCTAAGAATCCTAATGCATCTTCTGACTCTACCATCCCCTTGGTAAATAATAACAATCAACTTATTGAGAATTTTGGAGTTGAAATGTATTCCTCATTGATGGGTACTTTTGATCTTCTTCTCCCACTACTCATATTTATGTTATTTCATCCTCTTATATCTCTCCTAAAAAAGGTTCGTTAAGAACTCATTATTTTTCTGATCCTTGGCCCTTACCCCCCTCTACTACCACATTAGAATAGGGGAAGGTAAGTGGAATGGCATATCCTATATCTACAACAGAAATCACATACCAATCTATTGTGAATTTTGCAGATTCTTAGCCCATTCCTCCCCCATCAGAGGATTCAGATGGTGATGTGGTTTCAGTCTGGACCGTTGATTCTACTTCGGCTATGGATTTCCTTGACATTATATTACCATTTGCGGAGGAAATCTTAGAAGAAATGACTAGTTCAGAAATATCGTGGGATGATTTGCATCATCAATCATATTTTCTTCCTGATTTACATGGCATTGAATCAAATTTGTTTGGTCCTTCGTCAACTATAAGTGTTCATAAAATTCTAAATCCTTTGGCCCTATCATAAATTTTTTCCGAAGGTAATATGTCTTTTATCTCAGAAACTATTTTGGTAAACATTGGTACCACTCCCAATATCATCAAGAATATCTTCATTGGAGCTGCATGTTCTCTTGAAGAAATTAATATTTATACTGACCTATTTAAGGAATTTAGAGATGTGTTTCCTTGGTCTTATGAAGAAATGTCTGGAATCGATCCATCGATAGTTCAATATGAGATAAAGACATACGAAAATGCTAAGACTATACGGAAAAAGCTTTGGCCAGTAAGCCCTAGGAAAGCTGCAACTATTAAAGCTAAGGTTGAAATGCTTCTTAAGGTGGGTTTCATATACCTTGTGCCTCTAACTAAATGGGTCTTGAATCCAGTCCCTATTGATAAAAAGAAGGTAACTATTCGAGTATGCATCGACTTTAGGGATTTGAATAAGGCTTGTCTTAACATAATTTCCCTCATCCTTTTATCGATTAGATCATTGATGAGTGTGCTGGAAACGACATGTTTTCCTTTGTGGACAATTTTTGGGATATAATCAAATAACTATCTATCATGAAGATCAACACAAGACAAAATTTATTTGACCCTGGGTACATTTGTGTACAAGAAGATGCCTTTTGGCCTCCAAAATCCTGGAGGTAATTTTCAGCAGGCCATGTCTTATGCTTTCCATGACATCAAGCACAAATAGAAACATTTTTGGATGACCTAGTTTATTTTTCTTGAAAGATAATTGAACATCCAAAACACATTCATTTATTTTGGGAAATATGTCGTCATTATAAGATCTGGTTGAAACCTAATAAATGTGCTTTTTTTTGTCACATCCGGTCAGTTATTGAGATTCATTGTGTCCACTAAAGGGATTCGTGTTGATCCCTTCAAGGTTGAGGCAATACTTCAGTTGCCTCCCCTATCGATGGCTCGTAAACTTAATAGTCTCCAACGAAAATCCAATTTCTTAGGATATTTATCGTAAATTACACTGACATTATGAAAGGATTTATGTGATTACTGAAGAAGTGAGTTCTATTTCTTTGGGATGATTTCGCCCAATGCTCCTTCAATTCTTTGAAAAAGGCATTGATCTCTGTTCCTCCTTTGAGTCCACCCAATTATAGCAAGGATTTTCTATTGTGTCTCGATGCAGCAAAATCAACCATTGGTATGGTTCTCATTGAGGAAAACAATGATATTAAAGAGCATGTGAGTTATTATTTGAGCCGAGGCTTAGTTGGTCCTAAAGTTAGGTATTGTCATATAGAGAAATTGGATTTGGCAGCAGGTCATGCTGTCTAGCAGCCCCGTCATTATATTCTTCTTAGAATTTATCTTGTGTTGGATGATGTCAACCCATTTCAATATTTCCTTGATATTCGATTGGTTGGGGGAAATTATGATAAATGGATTGTGATCTTACAGGAATTCGATCTCTAATTTATATCAACCAAGTCTAAAAAGGTTTTAGTATTCGTGAAATCGATTTCAGTTTCCTTGTGAAGAGGATGTTGTTTATGAAGAGTCATTTCCTAATGAACATCTCTTCCTAATATCTTCATAGGCTCCTTGGTATGGATACATCATAGTATATCACCAGACTTCATAGTTCCCTTAGACGTTTTTGAAGGATGAACATAGAAAATTATGTCAACTAGCTAAAAATTATATTAATATCAGTGAAGATTTGTATGTTCATGGGATTGACTCAATCCTTAGATGTTTTTTAAGCTGAGAGGAAGTTGAGTATGTTCTTAATGACTACCACAGTGGATCTTGTGGAGGTCATCTATTTGGGCTTGTTACAACCCAAAAAATCTTGCGTGTAGGCTATTTTTGGCCCTTGATGTTTAAATATTGCATGGAAGTGGTCAAGAAGTGTCGTCCTTGTGAGGTATATACTTGAAAAATGTGCGCTCGTCCAACTGCAATTTTCCTTGTCATCATTGTCGGTCCTTTCACTAAGTGTGTTATTGATTTTATGAATTGTAATCTGACCTTAGTTAAGACCTTATTTAAGGGTCATAAGTACATTATCATAGTCATAGACTACTTTATGAAGTGGGTGGAAGATATGTCTACTTTAAATAACGACGGTGAGACAACAACTCGTTTCCTCTTCAACCAAATCATTTCACGTTTCAGTATTCCAAGGGAAATTGTCACTGATCATGGCAGTCATTTTCAAAAATATGATGTTTGAGTTGGCTTTAAAATAGGGATTTTAGGAGTGTTATCACTCCAAAATTTCTCTAGAGTTTTTGTGAAAGAAATGATAGAGGTAACCACAAACCTACTTTCGAGATTAGGATTTAGCATTCCTAACACTGAAAGGGGGCTCTCTCTTTATCATTTAACTTTGTTTAGTAAATTGATTTTAGGCTAGTTATGATTTTACTTGGGTTTTGGTTTTGATTTGATGGTGGGATCAGTGAATTAGATGGATAGAGGGATGTCCTTTACCATTGGGCTATGGGGTCAAGTGTCAAGCAAACAGGACTAGATCAAGTTCTAAGGATAGTGTTTACAGGGTAAGGTAGTTGAGTAAATTTCATATCTTAAGGCTGGATGGTGAAGTGGTTTTCAATCAAATCCAAGGAGCAATTAATGGTTCCTTAAACCGGATAATGAAGGAAATGTTAGGGGTCAATCGAAACTAGGGAGCCATGAAGGATTCCCTAATCTAAATATCAGAGGAAAACATTAAAATGATTAATTGTTCAAGACAGAATGTACTTAAACAAATGTTGTAATATAGTTCCAGTTAATTCATTCAATTTTGATAACATGCAAGTTTGTGAAATAGTTAAGACAATAACAGCTTGACATAAAGAAAATACTTCACTGAAGAAGCTCAACACATGAATCCTATAATGCAATCTATTTATTACTCAGTCCAATCTGTTGACTTGAAAAAATTAGTACAATGAACCCTCAGGTTACAGATTAATACAATTCTGGAAACGTCTAGCAATCCACACTCTATACTTTGAATTATGAAGTATTTATACAAAAATAGTTTACAAAATATCCCAAACTGTCTTGGGAATTAATCTAGGAAAAATAAATATCTTCATGCAAGAAGATAGAGACAGAAGTTAAACTACTGTAGGTTGCCCCTGTTATTAGGTTGTGCTGTCAGATCTTTTGCTGCCTTTTCTCCTTTATTGTTTGTCTTCAAGCTGACTGTTCTTTTTACTTTTCCCTTTTAATTGATACTCTTTCATCTCACTGACCTCTTGTTTTTATTTTACTACTCTATTTTCACTTTTACCTTACATTTTTATAGTAAGTCATTTAATTTTCCCCATGTTTGTACATCTAGTAATTTGATATTTACCATTTTTCTATAGATTTCATCTGCTTCTATATACTTTCCAAAGGTGGGTCTGTTCACAAAATGGTGTTTTACCTCATGCTGGAGGTAAAATAGGTTCTCAAATGTCTGGTACAGAACCTTTCCTGTAGGCTTCCCCTTCATAAAACAATTATTGGCTTGATCTCTTGCGACCTCTCTGATTTTGTTGTTGTAGTCTTCATGTGGCATCAATCTATCATTTATCACCAAGGGATTTGGCAGGCCTTTTCACCTCAAAGCATCAAATTTAATCATGAACTTGTCTATAGCCAGCTCCATAGTTTGTCATTTGTCGTCAAGGTTCATCATTAGGTTCCTCTTGTTGAGCACATTATTTACCTCTAGTATTGTTCCAGTCATGTCAGCTATATCCAACTCCTGCAATTAATATTTATTTTTAGAGTTAAGGAATTGGATTATCCTAGTGGCTTCTTCTGGCATGTCTCCAATTTCATCCTTAACTCTTTGAATTTCTTCAGTAGCCTCTTTGACTAAATCATTTTTTTCAAATATGACTTGTATAGATGGCCAAATATCATTGACCGAGTCAATGATATTGGCCCATAGTTTCTATTTAGCTTGGGCAAGTGGCTCCTTTAATGTTAACTCTTTATCTAAGTTTTTATCCTCTCAGTCAACCTGGTTGACTTCTGTACTTAATTCTTGTGCATAATCTATGCTAGTTTCTTCTCATCCTCTAGACTTGTCATTTGTTCTTTTAGTCAGTTTATTTCTATGGTCTGAATGGACATTTCTTCCATAGTTTTGACCAGTTTACTTGCCTCATCACTTGGCTGAGCTGCTACTGTTGTTGAATTTGTTGTTGCTGATGTAGATTCTCTTGTAGCTGGAAGTGTGTAGCCAGTGGATTTGTGGGGGCTAATGAAGCTACTAAGGTTGATGGAACTATTATAGCCATTGTGGGAATGGCAGTGACAGTGGATGTGTCAAGGCTGGGCTATTTCAATTGTATCAAGTTGTCCAGTTCCTTGTCAATTTCTTTCAACTGATCATTCAATTGGAGAATGATGTCAATCATCTCCTCTTGCTGAGTTTGGCTTTCAAGGACTTCCTTGGTCTGTGGATGCTCTAAATGAGGCAACTTTAGTTGCTTCTTCAAACCAGTAATATCCTCATTCTTCTTCTTTATCAATTTCTTTGCAGCTTTGACATCACTGGGATTATACCCAAACTCAATCATCAACTCTTCCAGTGAATCGATTATATTGTCCTTGGCATGTGAGGATGAGTTTTCTAGCTTATACTGTGCTGTGATATTATCTAGTGAGCTCTGGAGTTTGTGTATAGTCATTGCTTTATTTATCAAGGTGGAAGAAATCATCTCACATACCTGCTTATGGAACTCAATTTGGTCAATAAGGTGAACATCCCTAGCCAAAACTTCAAAATATGTTTTCTTGCAGTCTGCTGATGATCTTGGGTACTGGATTATAGGCTACATGAATGTAATTTTCATTTTACCTGTCTTAATGTCAAAGGCTGACATCAATCTATTTTGATTTGTAGGTGTTTGCTTAAAGTACTAGGCATAAGTCTCAGCCTTTAATGCCTCATTTCTCAAATTAATTTATTTGTTCTTCTCCTTTATATCTTTCTCTTTATCCACTAGCTTGCTGGATGAATAGACTTCAATGCTGAGTTGTTTCTCAATAAGTTGATTGTTTTAAGTAGAACGCTGGTGTGTTTCTTGTGAAGTTGTTGGGCCTTTACTCCTTGTAACCATTGTTTCAGTGTTAGTGATTTCCACTGTGTCAATGGTGTCTTCTTGTTTAGTTACAGAATTAACCTTGGGCCTCTTCCTGTAACTGATCTCGAATGGGTCATCTGGAGTGTCCATTGCTGAGCTAGAACCTTCTTCCCTAGTTCTTTTTGCATTTATGTCTTTATTGGCTAGAGTCTGCAAAATAGGAGGAATATTCATCTGTTCTTCTAGGGATGGAACCTATAGAAAGTAACTAGTACCAATCTACTTTTCCACGTCTATCAAAGTATTATCCACATCTACTACAATATTCTCCACATATATCAAAGTGTTTTCCAACCATTCTGACTCGCTGGCAAATCTCTTAGTGTCTGGTCTAGGATCATGTATGAAAGGACTCAATTTGAATTTGAGCCTTAGTTCATTTATGACTCCATGAGGGTCATATTGCCACATAAAACTTCTCTTGAAATTCATCTACTGTAAAATTTTATCTGCCTCTAGTCCAACTTCCTTATTATTACAAATAAAGGGGCCCAATTGGTTTTTCATTTTAAACTAGGTCTTCTTCCTAGCTGATAGGAAATTAACTTCATTGGAGTTTATAATTTTTCTGAAATACTCTAATGAAAATATCCTCATGGGGAGGTATTTGGTCAACTTGTAGGGAGTGAGTTTGCATCCATATATTCTAATTTCTGTGTGTTCCTGGTATAGATACCAGTCTCCCACTCTATTGTTTTTAGCCAACTTTAAAACTCTTTAAGTCTCCTGACTGATCCTGCGGTGATAGCTACTAGTTAGCATGTTTATAACTGGATGAACAAATGATTCAATGAACTCTTTATAGGAAAAAATAGTGGAGTATCTTTGGATCAACGGTGTCAAATAGATGACAATTCTTGGATTGCCTTTGGTGTCTAACTTTTGGATGCTGACTGGAAATTGGTCAGACTGATAATATAGGAAGATGTGAAACAAAACTGAGGAGTATTTGAACACTTTCTCATTTGGTAATATGATGAAATATTCATGGACTCTATTTGCAATGAACTGAGCATAGTTGTAAACTATAGCAGGAGGTTTGCCTGGGAAAAAGATAGAAAGAAAAGAAAGGACAACCTCATCCACATGTTCATCTGTGGTGTACGCCAGAATGCAAGAGAGCATGGTTATAATTTGTCTGCCTCTTTCAGAAAAATGGTGGTAGCATATGGAGGATTATCTGTTGGAGTATGAGACTCTTCAATGATGAAAGTCTATAACATCTGAGCTTTATTGGGAAGGTCTAGCATTATGTAGAGTTCAAGTAAACCTTCAATGGAAAGTGGGGTCTCATTTGGGCCTGGCTAGATCTATAGCATTTGATTTATTGATTCTGTTGTAATAGTGAATAAAACCTGTTGGTTAGAGGTGACTATGGCTCTTTGACTGGGAACATAACAAGCATGGTAGAAGTGGATGATTTCTGGGAATATGTGTACTTCTGGGAACAAATACTTGGGCAAATTGGACTCCCATAGGTTAATGTCATCATTCTGGTCAAAAACTTGTCTTTACTCTAGCAGTGGAGTTTCAGTAGGTAGGCAGGGGAAGCAGTGTCATTGATTTGAAATTCTCTGTCAGCTAATGGAAGGCGGTCAATGTCCAGTAGAGGGGTTTGCAGGGGTCTTACATATAGGGAGGTTTGGGAAGCCATAATTTGGTATATTCAATTGAATTAGTCTTTTCGTGGCTTTAGGAGTGAGTTTAGGAGCTCTGGAATAGTGGGGAGGTTAATTACAATCTGTAAATAAGGGTTCGGATGCATAGCAAGTCTTTTTTTAGTTTAGGAAGGTTTGTTAATTAATTTAATTAATTAACCATTCAATAATTACTATGCATAGTTCAAATTTACACAACCATTCTGGTTCTTCCAAGAATACCTGGAAATTGGCGATTTGGTGTGCAAACGGGGTTCTGTGGTGGCAGTAGAGGCTTTTGAGGCTTCAATTGTCAATTTTCTACTTCAATTCAGTGTTTGTAGTGTCTTCAGGTGGTAAAAGGTGGTCAAATTGGTTGCAGAGAGGTTCAAGGTGTCTAAATTAGTTAACAAAGGTTTGTCGTGAAAA
This sequence comes from Pinus tabuliformis, assembly GCA_031772625.1. NCBI lineage: Eukaryota > Viridiplantae > Streptophyta > Pinopsida > Pinales > Pinaceae > Pinus > Pinus tabuliformis. The sequence goes on from CM062817.1 coordinate 353,650,371, forward strand.
CGAGCAAAAAGAGAAAATCGAGCTTTTTCATCCTTTTAATCAATAACAGTTACATTTTGGTGCGAGATTTATTGAATGAAAAGTGGGCCAATTTGGTTTAGGTGGGGAGGTTTTTTTTGGTGATATCGCACCACTTTTCGATGGAGGGAGGTATTTTTCATTATCACGCGATATAACCTTGTGCCGCCACGTAGCCAAACAACGCTCAGCCAAAACCATGAATCTTGTGTGATCTCAAGCCATCAACTATTGGGCGATGAATCCGCGCAATATGGCTATGCGCTGTTGGATCTAGAAGTGGGAGATCGGAGGGATATCGCGCGTTGAAGTTGCACAGATAGGGTTGGGATGTGATTGACATGTCCCAGGGTTTAATTACAAAGAATTATAATTAATTAACAAAATAATGATGGGATTTAAATATAAGTAGCGGGGTAAGAGACATGGGGACCATGGATTATGTGGAGGGGTTTTTTAACTGTACCAAGGGTTAGTGGGTTAAAAAGGGTGTTGGGGAATATTAACATGGGGGAGTTATAAAGTGGGACTTTGGGAAAAAACTTAGGATAAAGGGTTTTTGTGGGTTTTTAAGGGGAAAAGGGAAATTAATAAAGGGGGAATGTAATATTTGTAATGGGAATGAGTTTCACACTAGGGAAAGGGGTTTTGGGAAGGGGGGATGATTTTTGAAGGGTAATATCTAGGGAACTGTGTGAAACCAAGGGCTAAAAGGTCAAAATGAGGGGAAAGGTTATTTATAAATAATGAAGGGATAATGAGGGGGAATTAGTAAACTAAGTCTGTGAATATCATTTCTCTTTCACAACTCTTCCTGCACATGAAACATAGGATTAAGCATGATGAATGTGCTTTTGACTTAGCAACCTTGTGCACTTGCAAAACTTCTTCTACCTATCCTTTATTTAGCCTAGCATTTTTTCTTCATTCATTGGGTGTATTTGAGCTTGTTGACCCTTTATTCCATTTCTTTTGATAAACAAACTATCTAATTCTAACCTTATAACTTCCAATGGCTCAGATTAAACTGATGAGCTCATTATTATTCTCTACCTAACTACCAATCTACCAAGATTAAACAGTTTGGCTAGATCTTTGTTCTCTATCTATCAACATGAAATTTAAAGCATGAATGAGTGAAGATTAAACTATTTGACCACCATGGATTGTGGAATTTCTGACAAGCTTCACACAATCCTATTTTACAAACTAAGGTAAAAGGAGTGGCATTTGGATTTGCACACTTTCATGATCTATTTTTATCTCTTTTTGGGGTTCATATTTTTTTACTTTTTTGATATTTTTCTTTCCTTTTGTCCTTTGATTATTCTTTTAGGACACACCCTCTTTAAATTTTTTAATTTCAATAATATGGGAAAACATTTTGCAGAAAGAAAAAGTATGTACACTATTACAAGACTAACCATAGATAATTCAAAATTATGAATCCTATTATTATAGGACCCTAACAGGGAGGAGAATCCATCTTTGTACTATCCTTAAGCTAATGGACAGGTTGAAGTCATGAAAAAAACCATCAATACTATCTTTCAAAGGAAAATCAATAAAGCTAAACCCAACTAGCACATCATGCTATATCCTGCGCTTTGGGCATACTGGAGGTCTGTTAAGACCACCATGGGTTTTACTCTTTTTCAACTAGTTTATGGTTTGGAATCAATATTCCCTATGGAATGTGAGATCCCATCTATTAAATTAGTAGTTTAAATTCTTCCAGACACATCTAGTCTTGAAGAATTCCTTATTCATTGGGAACATCTTGATGAGCAATGTCAAGGTGCATCGACAATGAATCAAGATCATTAAAAGAGAGTAAAAGCCCAATATGACAATACTGCATCCTAGGGTTTCTCTGAAGGTGACCTTGTCTTGGTCTACGAAAAAGATAACGACACCTTAGGGGCAGGCAAGTTCAAACCCATGTGGTACAATCCTTTTACCGTAAAAAAATTTCTTGAAGAAAGGTGAATATGAGTTGGTTGACTTCAATGGAAACATGTTGTCAGATCCCATAAATGGGCTCTATCTTAAGAAGTATTATGTCTAGGATGTTTCCTAGCATTTGCTTTGTTTTGTAAACAATGTACATAGGTGTTTGTTTATGTCTATGGGTCTCATGGTGATGTTGGTATTTTTTATCTTCTTTGGCAGGTTTTGATGGGTGATCTAGTGTATCTAGCATTCAACAATGGTGCTAGTAGACATACTCAAAAGTTAGCTTCCATCACCTGGGTAATATATTATCCATCTTGACAACTTTTAGTCTCAAGAGGCATATGTATCAATCCTACATCCAACATTATGGTTGAATACAGTGATGTCATTAATTTATTATTTGAAGCAATATCTTTTGGTATTGAATTGTTAGTGTTTTATTTGGATTCACAGTTGGTGGTTGTTAGCTTTGCTACATATCTTTGACATTGGAGGATCAGAAACAAGTTTGGGTGGTTCGATTATGCTTCAAACAAGCTCCTAATGGTCATTCTTTCCCTTTGCCTTTACCCCGCTCATCCTCCTTTCATCTCCTTTTCTCGTGCTTTTTATTAAAAACCACATAAAAACCCTTTTTCTTAAGCCTCGAGCGTTAAAACCCAAAACCTCATAAAATTGTGCCCATACGACCTCGCACCTCCGCAAACTCATCGCCTGTAACCTCCGCCATCGATCTCCGCCTCCCAATCCAACGGCTCTCCATTGTGCTCAATGGAAAACCTGCATGATTAAATCTTCGTCGTTCGATCACCTCCGCTGAAGATCCAATGGCAGTCACTTTCCCCGCGCCCACAAAGTGACAGAATGTTAACGCGCGATGGAGAGTAGTTTTCCTCTCACCTTTGCCACCATGCATCACACGGGGAATGGGATCACATGCCATCGCCCTTAACCACCCAACTCCCCAATGGTGGTGCGATCGGAACTGCCTACCGCTCCACCTCATGACCCCGCTCGATAACCACTGTGCACTTTCGCTGCCCGACGACTGTTGGACCTGTCCGCCTGAGATCCAACAACCCACGTTCACTCCACCCCCACCTCTTCCAATTCCCTCTGCCAAGCCATCTCTGTCGTGTATCCTTTCGATCCGATGCCCAATCTTTCTCCCTCATCCAGATCATCCATTCGCTGTGTAGTCCACGTTCGTTGACCATTCCATGCACCTGAAGGACGAAGGCGATCGGCTCACTAGTACTAGTTGCAGTTGCTCCTCAACCACCACATTCAACATATAGTATGGCCGAGGAGGAAAAGGACAGAGCATGAGCGTGTAGCTGCATTTAGCAGTTATGGAACTTCATGGATACGGACACTCCAATTGCTTGAGAGGACATCAAAGCACCCGAGGAGATCAAATTCTCTCACTGAGACAACTAAACGCACTCATAGACTCCATCAGGTAGTTAAGTGCAGTTGGTGGTCAATTATGACCCCTCCATACCTAGAATGGCCAAGTGCCTTTGCAATGAAACTCTATATATACCCACAAACAAGATGTAATCAGGGTTGATGGTTGATGTTTTGATGTAAGGTTCAGCTTCTGGAGTCTGTAACTATTTTGATACTTGCAGCGTCTCGTCTTCATTTTCAGATAATACAAGCTTCTTTTGTTGTTAATTGCTCACTTTCCATTTCTTTCCTCTTCTAATTTGTGCCTGATATGTTGTATTCCTCAACTCTTGATGTTTAGCCTTAGAATAACTGTCATCCTATTTTTTTGTTAAAGTCTTGTATGTATCATTAAATGAGTTATTCAGGTTTCTCTTCTTCTGGTGCCAGAGAGCTATCATCCTATCTGTGCATTGGTGGATTAGATTTGTAGACTTCTTTACTGGTTGCAACTGGCCATCACATGGCCTTGTGCATCTGTTGGTGTGGTCAGTATTCTCCATATTCACCTAATCTTAAAACTGTGAGTAGTTGGTGGTCTAAAGCCTTGTAATCTGGGGGTGTTCACGCATGTCTCGAGTCAAGAAAAGTAGAAGTGGTTATCTGGCTTGGACAAGCATCATTCCTTCCATTCAACCATTTGCGGCAATAAGTTTAATTTATATGTTACCAGTCATCTCCAAGCTACAACCTAGGAGAGTTTCTTGGAATCCTAACATAATTGGCGTCGTTGCTGAGGAGAGGAGATTGAAGCTCAACTTTCCTGGGAGAACGACACAACTCCAACTTTGATGATAGACAAATTCTGGACACATTTCTAGTTGTAATCATCTATCTAGTGACTCTACTGGAGGACCAACCTTTGGCGACTCCACATTTCAGTTCTGGCTCAGTTTTTGAGGCATACTCGGAGAAATCCTCAGAAATCACCAGCTGACCCATTACTTGATCTTGAGAAGATTGTTAAGCAAAGAAAAGCATCACAGAAAGGAGCATCAGGATCACGTAAGCCTAAACAATCTTATGTATCTCTACAAGAGAAGATTATAGTTAAGATTGTATAGTTCTAAGATATAGAGCCTAGCATTGTTAGTCAAGAAACACCCTCAAAGATTCATAAAGCTCCTTGTTCGTTTAGTTCCCCTTTGGATCTCAGTCCAAAGAAAGTCTCCCATACAGTATCCCTCCACCTATCCCATTCCATCTGCCAGTATACCTCCACCTATCCCAGACATGACATGCCATCAAGCACCCACAAAGATGGAAAGAATCATAGTTGCAAGGTATGGACCCCTCATCTTGCCTGTTCCTTTGAATGCCATGCATGTAGGAGAATATCAGAAATACATGCCTAAGTTCACTGGTATAGAGGGAGTAACAGCTGAAGAACATCTTGAGTCTTTTTATAGTTATGCTGATAACCTAGATATCAGTGAGGACGATTTTTGGATGAGAGTATTTGTCCAAAGCCTTGATGGAGAGGCTAGAGAAAGGTTCAGAGAACTGGCCCTAGGTACATAGCAGACATCGAAGCATTAGATGATGTATTTTTAAAGCATCGGGGAGATAAAAAAGACCTGTTATACTACCACACTGAGTTTGGAAACCTCAAGAGGGAAAATGGGGAATTATTATCTGAATTTAATAAAAGATTCAATCGTATGTATAGTAACATACCAGCTGAAATAAAGCCTACTCCCACCTCTGCCAAACTCACCTATGCCAATTCTTTTGACTCTGAGTTTTGCTTGCTATTGAGAGAAAGAAGATGTGCCACTTTGGCCGAAATGCAGGATGCAGCCCTAGAGGTGGAATCTAATGTCATGGCTGCAGAAAAGCTCAAAGGCCATGTTGATAGAAGGAGTCAGAGAGGTGAGGCTTCTTCTTCCTCTGCTTCATCTTCAGAACCTAAATTAGACAAAATGACTAAAATGATAGAGTCATTGGTTGTTGAAATATCTAAATTGAAGGTTGAGCAGAGCTCTGGGAAGGCAAAGCTTCCAAACACATTTGCTCCAAGAAATCCAAATCCATTCAGAAAAGAAAATGAACAATTGCAGATCATTCAGAGGGGTAAAGAAGCTGGCGAAGAACAAAAGGTTAAGGCTCATTTCCGAAACGTAGTCATGGAGGAGGAGCAGTTTGAAGAAGAGGATGAAATCCATTGCATGGAAGACAAGGGAAGTGCTACCTTCTTGACATTGGCTTCCTATGAAGAATCATTACTACAGGACCAAACCAGTCAAGAGTGGGATAGAGAGGTTGTTCTATAGACTAATGAACAACAAAGATATAATCTGAGGTCAAGACCAAGAAATGTCAAGGAGAATCCTGTCCAAAAAGCTGTTGTCCCCTCAGAGCATCAGAACATCAAACAGAAAAGGCCAGAAGCTAACCCAATCATCCTCAAAGCACTAGCTCAAGAGGTAAGAGTTCCTGACAAGTCCCCTTCCCCTTTCAGCTTTGAATCGGAAGTCCAGAAGTTAAAAATATCTGTGTCTCTGATAGAACTTGCAAAGAGTGAAGTTTTTAGAAAGCCTATCCTTGATTCTCTTGAGCTGAAAGCCATGCAAGCCTCCACTGACTATGTCAATTTGCAAGATGACAAGCCTACAGTTGTGCTTAGCCCAATGACTGAACCTGTTGATGATAATTCCCCATCATTTTATGTCTTCTTGACTATTCATGACAAAACCCTCCACAACTGCTTGCTAGACACTAGTGCCAGCCACGATTTGATGCCCAAAGCTATCATGGAAGAGTTAGGCCTTGATATTGCGAGACCTTATCATGATATATTCTAGTTTGATTCAAGAAAGGTCAAATGTCTTGGATTGATCAAAGATTTATCTATTATCTTAACTCAGCTGCCCATGAAGAGCATGATGATGGACATTGTGGTAGCAGATGTCCCTCCCAAGTTTGGCATGCTGCTATCTAGGGGATGGATTAAGAGACTAGGTGGGACATTACAAAATGACTTATCTTATGCCATTGTCCCAGTCTTTGGGGGAGAAAGAAGGAGATTATATAGAGAGGCACAACCAGCCTACATCATCAGTGATGAGAAGAATCCTTCTAATCATCCTATCTACGTTGTGGAAACTGACTTTGGAGCATGTATTCTCCAAATGGAAGAATCTCAAAAGGCCTCAATGTAGCTCAAGAAACCAATAGTCGAAGCCATGGGAGAGCAAGGAAGTTAGTTTTGGGAGATGTTCTTTGATGGAGCATGTTCAAGGGAAACTGCGGGAGCATGGGTGGTGCTGATATCTCCAAAACAAGAAAGCACACATATGTCTTTTAAGCTAGCTTTCCAAGTCGCCAACAATACAGCAGAGTATGAGGCTCTGATATTGGGTCTTAACGCAGCTAAAGATAGAGGAATCAAAAACATAAAGGTGTTTGGAGATGTTGATCTTATCATTTAGCAAGTGAACAAAACATTTCAAGCAAAGCACCCAAGGCTAAAAGCATATAGAGATGAGGTATGGAGACCTAAAGATTCTTTTGATAGTTTTTGTATCTCATATATCCCTAGAGTAAAGAATCAACTTGTTGATTCCCTTGATGTGTCTGCTAGCATGTTTATCCCTCTCATGCCTCCCAGACAGGTTTATGAAATTCAGATGAAATATAGACCATCCTTGCTTGATAATGTCCAGCATTGGAAATTTTTTGAGGATGATGATGAGGTAAATAGGTTTCTTTAGGTCATTGATGAATTCTCTGAAATAAAAATTGACCAAGAGAATGAAGCCTTGGAGGAAAGTCCCCAGCCCCAGCTTAGAAACAAAATTGGCTAAGGTAGCATTGTCCATTTGCCCAGCAATCAGATACCTAAAGTTCTAGTTCCCTTAGAAAGGTTGTTTGACCAGAATGTTGTGCCTTATAAGGCTATCCAAAAATAAGATCAGTTTGTATTCTATAAGCAGAACATAGGGAGTCCAGAGCATCCAAGATACATAAATCTGTCCACCCATCTATCTGCTACCCAAAGTTTTGAGTAGTGCAATTTAATGAAGCAATTTGCTGATGTTTTTGCATGGAAATATAGTGATATGAAAACATATGACAAAAATATCATCCAACATAAAATCCCTTTAGAGAAAGACACCATCCCTTTCAGGCAGAAGATGATGCCCATAAATCCCTTGCTCCTACCTCTGATTGAAAAAGAAATCAAGAAGTTACTAGCTACCAAAATCATAGTCCCCATGAGATATTCAAAGTGGGTAGCCAATTTGGTAGTGGTAAGGAAGAAAAGTGGAGAAATCAGGCTCTGCAATGATTTCAGAAACTTAAACAAATGCTCTAAGAATGACGATTATCCTCTACCCAAGATGGAGCATTTCTTGCAGAAAGTCTCAAGAGCCAAAGTGATGTCTTTCTTGGATGGATTTTCAGGATATAAACAGGTTGTTGTACGTCTAGATGACCAAGAAAAGACTGCATTCTCCACTCCTTGGGGCACTTTTATGTATTCCAAGATGCTTTTTGAGTTGATGAATGTTGGAGCTACCTTTCAGAGAGCTATCGATATAGCATTTGTAGGAGAGAAGGATAATTTTGTCCTTATCTACCTATATGATATAACAGTGTACTCCAGCAGCCATCAATACCATTTGTAGCATTTGAAGAAAGTGTTTCTGAAGTGTAGAAGGTTTGGGATATCAGTCAATCCTAAAAAGTCACAGTTTGCTTTAGAAGAAGGCAAGTTGTTAGGACATGTTGTGTCTGTTACAGGTGTCAGAATTCACCTAGAAAGAGTAAGAGAAATACAGACCTTGTCTGTCCCAAGATCAAAGAAGGATATCCAGTCCTTTCTGGGCAAGATAAATTTTTTAAGGAGGTTCATCCCAAATTTTGCAGAACTTGTAAAACACATTACCTCCATGTTGAAGAAGGGTTTAGAAATAAAATGGACTGAAGTAGCAAGAATATATTTTGAATCCATCAAGAGAGCTATTATGGAAGCTCCTACTTTGATCAACCCAGATTATAGCAAGGAGTTCCATGTATTTTTGTTTGCCTCTGATGATACCCTCGCAACAGTTTTATTACAAGCAGATGATGAAGGTTCAGAGCATCCAGTGGCATTTTTCAGTAAAACCTTAAGGGATGCTAAGCTGAGGTATGCTATCATTGAGAAACAAGCATATGCTCTTATCAAATCTTTGAAAGCTTTCAGAGTTTACATTTTTCATTCCAAGGAAATTGCATATGTGCCCTCTGCTTTAGTAAAAGATTTCCTAACGCAACTAGATGCTGATGGAAGAAGGGCTAAATTGATTGCAAAGCTTATTGAATTCAACATAGATTTAAAGCCCACCAAGCTTGTCAGAGGTCAGGGTCTCACTAGACTAATGGCTGAAGAAAATTGCAGAATGTTGGACACGAATTTGATAAGCATGAATTCAGAGAATAGTCAAACAGAAGAAGAGATAGTTGAATTAGGGAAAAATCAATCATTGGCAGAAAATCTAGCTTTTTGTGAATGGTATTCTACAATAGCTCAATTCTTGCTGAAGCTAGAAGTTCCTCCAGGCCTTAGTTCAAGCCAAGCCAAAACTATTAAGCTCAGGGCAGCCAATTACTGCATTCATGGAAATCTGCTCTATTGGAGGGACCTCTCTGGAATTATTTTGAGGTGTCTGGACAAAGAACAATCCATTGAAGTCATGTAGCGGTTTCATTCCAGCATGTGTGGAGGACACCACTATTGGAAAAATACAGCCCATAAGATCCTCAGAGTTGGGTACTATTGGCCCACCTTATTTTCTAATGTCTTTTCATTTGTTAAATCTTGTGACAGGTGCCAAAGATTTGAAGGGAAGCAACAATTGAAGTCCCTACCCTTAAAACCCATACATACTAATGGCCCATTTCAACAATGCGGCTTGGATTTCATTGGAGAAATCAATGCACATTCCAGTGGCCAGCACAAATGGATCTTAGTAGCCACTGATTAATAAAGTTCTTGACAGAGCATATCTTCACCAGATTTGGTTGTCCACATAAATTATTTATAGACAATGTAGCAGCCTTCAGGGCAAAAGAATTGGTGGACATGTGTGACTCAATGGGCATTAAGCTGGTTCATTCCACCTCATATTATCCTCAAGGCAATGGTCTAGCAGAATCTTCCAACAAGAGCCTAATAAGGATAATTAAAAAGCCGTTGGAAGACAACCAAAAGAATTGGGATTCCAAGCTGAAATATGCATCGTGGGCTGACAGAGTCACAACCAAGAAATCCATAGGGAATTCCCCATTCAAGCTGGTTTATGGCACTGAGGCCATATTTCCAATTCAGTTAGCTCTCCCTATGGAAAAATTCTTGCAGGAAGAAAAAAATGAAGAAAATGACATGGCTATGAGGATCAGTGATTTGGCAGAAGTGAATCAAATTATAGAACAGTTAGTTGAAAGGTCTGCAGCACATCAAAAGAGAATTAAGGAAGCCTTTGATAGGAAGGGAAAGACAAATAGTTTTTAGATTGGAGACTCAGTTCTTAAGCGGGATGCACTGAAAGAGAAGAAAGGCAACCATGGGAAGTTTTATGCTTTGTGGACAGGGCCTTTTATCATTTCTCAGATCCAAGGGAACAATACTTTCATACTACAAAGTATGGAAGTTGAGACAGCTTTTGATTGCCCATTTAATGGGTGATTTTTGAAAATTTATGTTGTTTAAGGTCTTCAGGCCTTAAAGCTGTAAATATGTTGTTTTATCAGTTTAAGGGTAAGCTTAATTAGACTCCATGCCCAGTGGATCACTAGGAAATTTTTCTCATCTGGTTTTGACAGGAAAGGCATTGGTCTACAGTTCTTGAGACCTCACAGCGAGAATCTCATCCCTAGAAGGATCCTGTGTTAGCTCTGCTACATATCTTTGATATTGGAGGATCAGAAATAAGTTTGGTTAGTTTGGCTATGCCTCAAACGAGCTCCTAATGGTCATTCTTTCCCTTTTCCTTTACCCCGCTCATCCTCCTTTCATCTCCTTTTCCCATGCTTGTTATTAAAAACCACATAAAAACCCCTATTTCTTAAGCCCTGAGCATTAAAACCCAAAACCTCATAAAACCGCACCCATACGATCTTGTGCCTCCGGAAAGTCATCGCCTGTAACCTTCATCGTCGATCTCCACCTCCCGATCCAATGGCTCCCCATCGCGCCCGATGGAAAACCTGCACGATTGAATCTTTGTTGTACAATCATCTCCGTTGAAGATCCAATGACAATTGCTTTCCCATTGCCCACGAAGTGATGGAATGTTAATGTGCTACGGACAGTGGTTCTCCTCTCTCCTCCACCACAACATGTCATGCGCTGAATGGAATCACGTGCCATTACCCTTTACCGCCCAACTCCCCAATGGTAGTGCGATTGAAACCGCTTACCACTCCACCTCATGACCCCATCCGATAACCACCGTGCATTTTCATCGCCCGACGACTGTTGGATCTATCCACCTGAGATCCAATGGACCACATTCACTCTGTCCCCACCTCTTTTGATGCCCTCCACCAAGCCATCTCCGCCATCTATCCTTCCAATCCGACGACTTATATTTCTCCCTCATCTAGCTTGTCCATTCGCCGTGCAATCCACATTCCTTGACCATTCCATGAACCTGAAGGACGAAGGCAATCGGCTCACCAATACCAGTTGCAGTTGCTCCTCAACCACCACATTCAACAGACAGTATGGCCAAGGAGGAAAATGACATAGCATGAGCGTGTAGATGTATTTAGCAGTTATGGAAGTTCATGGATACAGACACTCCAACTACCTGAGAGGAAGGTAGAGCACCCGAGGAGATCAAATTCACTCACTGAGACAAGTAAACATGCTCAGAGACTCCATCATGCAGTTAAATGCAGCTGGTGGTCAATTATGACCCCTCCATACCTAGAATGGCCAAGTGCCTTTGCAATGAAACTCTATATATACTCGCAAACAAGATGTAATCATGGTTGATGGTTGATGTTTTGATGTAAGGTTCACCTTCTGGATATTGTAACTATTTTGATACTTGCAGCATCTTGTCTTCATTTTAAGCTAATACAAGCTTCTTTTGCTGTTAATTGCTCACTTTCCATTTATTTCCTTTTCTAAGTTGTGCCTGATATGATCTATTCCTGAAGTCTTGATGTTTAGCATTAGAATAGTTGTCATCCTATTTTTGTGTTAAAGTCTTGTATGTATCATTGAATGAGTTATTCAGGTTTCTCTTCTTCTGGTGCCAGAGAGATGTCATCCTGTTTGTGCATTGGTAGATTAGATTTGCAAACTTCTTTACTGGTTGCAACTAGCCATCACATGGTCTTGTGCATCTGCTGGTGTGGTCAGTATTCTCCATATTCACCCAATCTTAAAACTATGAGTAGTTGGTGGTCTAAAACCTTGTAGTTTGGTGGTGTTCACACATGTCTGGAGTCAAGCAAAGTAGAAGTGGTTATCTGGCTTGGACAAGCATCATTCCTCCCATTCATCCATTTGCAACAATAAGTTCAATTTATATGTTACTAGGCATCTCCGAGCTATAACCTAGGAGAGTTTCTTGGAATCCTAACAGTGGTGTCTCAATTAAATAACATATATCATGTGAGAGATCCTTTATTACATCGCCAATTTCTGAGAGTGAGATTATTATAAACATCATTTAATTTTATTATTTTTATTCATATTCCATGATCAGAAAATTCATTTACTGATTCTATAGCTAATCAAGCATTAGATTGGAAAACTAGTCATTCATCACGTTAAAATAAAAAAAAATATCAAAAAATGATATGTATACATGATCAAATCATTACGAAACCATTTATATATAGATAGGAATAATATGTCCAAAATATTACAAAATTTGGAGAAATGTCCTACAAAATTAGGGATTAAGCCTAATCATGTGCATAAAAATCTCAGTGATCTAATATAAGTCTGTAGACCCTGCCCTGGATGAGCATCATGGAAGAATACGACGGCATTCACCACCCGTCAAAAGAGCCCAACCCACTCTTGTGGTACTCCTACCACTCATCTCTGAGTGACCTCAGGTTGATCCTATATGGCTACCATGGGAACTTGGCAAGTCAAACTCTCTAAGTTCTTATGAACTACATGAAGGACTCTCTCGGTCTCTATTGTTTCTCTCTCTACCTCTCTTCCATGATGCCTATGCCTAGGTAGACCCTTAGGTCTCACTAGTCCAACATTGTCATCATGATCAAATAATATTGTACAATATTTGTTTCACGAAAAATTAATTTTAACTTTTTAAGATAATATTTGAAATAATAAAAAAATCAATTAACATAAAAATTAAAAATATTTTACCAATGTCGTCCCATGCAGTGCCCTTGGGAAGTGCCAGATCCAGGTCCTCTCCATAATATGTGCCTGCATATGGGTAGTCACCTATATCTATGACATGTTCCTCCCTCTAGAGGAAGAACTTGTAGTCAAATGCTACTCGAGTGGCTTTGCCTCCACCAAGGCATTTGATCAAGTCTTCCCATATATCTATCCTTAGATCACTAGGTCTGCTAATGGTTTTAGATACTTTGGGTCAAAGTGTTAGTACTCTCTCAAAGAAAATGGAACAAATTATGATCCCATAGCCAAAATTCTTCGTTTTCCCTTGTCTCATTGAAGACAATTGTTTCTTAATGAAGGCCAAGAGCCCTATTCACCAATCAAAGACTTTTGGATGAAGGCACTCTATTCCCAAGAACATGGCAAGTCGAGAGGCCTAATGTGATGTTGCCAAGGCTGCTACCCTGACAATGGTAAAGAGGATAAGTTTAATCGGGAAGTTTCTTTTATTTTTTATCGGAATTTGTGATCTGACCTCGTTTGTCCCTAGTGTGAAGTAGATATCTATGTAATCTGAAACATTTAGGCATCCCCGTGCCCTCTCTTTTAGATTGACTGTGTCCCCTCTTTGGGAAATTCTTGTGATGAAGTAAATATCTTCTACATCAATCTGTAAGGGAATTTGATTAATCATAAAAAGCTATTTCTATGGATCCTAGTAATGAACAGACATCTCTAACAATTGAGTTTGGGTTTTCATATTTGACATCCTAAAAAACTTGATAAATCCACATCCTCTCAATGCATCTAATGCCATTGGATCATTTAAAACCTCATTGTTAAAACCTCTTTCCAAACAATTGACATCCTGCAAATTTAAGTGAATTCATCCATTAGAAATTAGAATTTTAAAACTTATTTGTGCGTACACGACTTTCATAAATGACAGTCACGTATAAATATGGATTTTCCTTTGGAAACCTATGTGTAGGGATTTCTATACAGTTTCCAAAGATCATATTATCACAAAATCAGACCCCTGATAGGGTGTTGATCAGGAAGACTTTGAGTAATTATTTCAAACCAAACTTTTGGCTGAGGCTTAGCCTCCTCAACCTAAGATGGCTCTCTCACTGGATTAAAGATTTTACTTTGAATATTAGATGGCTAACTCTATGGAAAATTATAAGAACAATGTATAAATGGTTGAAATACCAATTAAAAATCTTCCATTGGGCTATGGAGTCAAAGTGTGTTTCAATACAATAGCAAGATCAATTTCACATGGAAGTCAAGGCATAGAGGGTTTTAACATAAAAGCAAAATAGAGATATAATATAGAGAACACAACCTACAAACACATGAAGGAAGTTAGAGCATCATCAAATGAATTCTAAGTAACATGTGTCTATACCGCTGCAAGTAAGTATATGAAGGAAGCCATGAGGAAAATCAAACATGAAAACCATTTCTGAATCCTGAGTAGTGAAAGTAGCTCCTTGTATTAACCTGAAAACATACAGTCATATACAATAGCACAATGTGCTTGTTTCTTTGAAAATTTCCAACCTCTTGTGCATCACATCTTCTCCAATATATAGAGTTCGTTACATGACATAGACTCCTCCTCCATCATGAGGGGAATTCTAATTTTCCATCAGTGACACCTCATTCTAACCATAAAACAAACCTTTAAATGCATTTGACAGCTAACTAGCAGTCCTAGAGACCTAATACAACTAGGAGTGTAACTCCTTATTATGATTACAACAACCTTATCTAAAAATTTAAATGCATTATTTGACAGCTGCAACCTCATGAAGTCGAATTTGATGAAGCCTCCTATGTTGTCACCTGACTGCTGATGACAAACCCTAGATATTAGGGAACATGTATCCCTGTTTTTAGGCTTAGGATCCTTGAAAATAGCACACGGGACATAGCCCTTATCTTCTCACTCATGACATATTTTATGAAAATGAAGGAGGTTTTTGTATTCCATTCCATCTAGAACAAAAACCTCTCTTGGTTTTTTAAAACACTTCTCCAGCTGTCCATAATATGTCCTTGAAAAACACGTGTCAAATAGGAAAAATCCATTCTCTGAAATTAGGGTCTCAAAGAAAGCTTATTATCTCCCAACTGAAAACACTTATGAATAAAGTGAGATATTTTATTGTATCTGGAGAGTTGATGAAGAGAAACCTCCTTCAAAATTCCAAAATACCTTTTCCTATAACCAGAAACTGATCTTGAAAAGTACTGCTAAAACCAGAAGAGAAAACTGCACCTACAACAGTTTCGTAACGCAAGTTTAACCATAAACTTCTCCCACCTCAAAACGAATTTGAAGAAACTGAATTATGTTTTTGTAATTTTGTATGTTGGAAAGAAAAGCCTCTTTCAATTTTCAAAATTGAGTTTTCAGCTGCTCAAGAAACCTTCCTGAAGTTGACTAGTAAAAATAGTTTTTCTGCTGAAACATGTTGCTTTAGGGGTTTCGTAGTGTGCTACGAAAACTCCTAGTTCAATGATTTCGTAGTGCAAAACTAATTTTTTACATTGCTTGCACTAAGAAAACGTGGATTTCTAACAAGTTTCAAAAATTTTCCAAAGTGGCTAAACACATGACTTTCAAAACTTGATATGAGATCCATAAAGTGTAAAACAAGGTTGTTGAGCTTTATTTGATGATGGAAATGAGACTGTAACCCTATGACTTAGACTCTAAAAACAATAAAAGCAACTTAAACACCATCTAACATTATAGATTAGGAACAAATGTAAAATGTAAACCTTGACACAAGCTTGACACATGGAAATAATGTGTGATGTGGGACCAGTGATGGGCAAGAATGGAGTGTTGACCCTATTTGACCATACCAACAAGACTCTTTTCTAGATCTTAGACACTAAAGAAACCATGGAAAGACTAGAACAAGACTAACACCAATCCTTTGGAATAAAATTGATACTCCAAATTTAGAAATCATTTCGTAAGTGATAAAAGTGGCTCCACTTGGGATAGTGTGCCCCTGTGGTACACTAAGAAATTGTAGCTCCAGTGTCGCTATCCATTCTCTAGAATAAAACTCTGAACTTCTGCCCAATCTGCTCCTAAAGCCTTTAATGATTTTTTTGCAAGAAGAATTCAAACTGCACCTACTGAAATAGATGCTCAGTCAACCTAGCCTGAGCTTATTTGCATCTACCTACCCTATCAGCTGTAATCTCCACTTGTAGCTCAAGGAACATGAAACTTCCAATGAAGCCAATCATCGATCTGATCTGACACTTGAATCTCTTGACTATGCTTGAAGCAAAAATAAACCAGATACTGAAATAAACAGGGAAGTATGAGGTGTAACTGTTCTTCAAGATGAAAATATAACTGGAAGCTTGAACAGTAAATCTTTTCCATGTAGTTAGCTATAGGGTCAAAAATCACATGGTTAGTTTGATGATTCTCATAACATGCTATTACTTCTAAGAAGTAATCTTTGGTCACAAAACCTTTATTTGATATGCTATCCAACTGCTTTTCTGAATGATTCCCACAAACAATGTAATTTTACTCATTATTATGATCACTCTTTGATGTAAGCTGCTGCAAGGAATTACAAAAATGAACAACCTTTTCCTCTGCCTGAGGGTTATAAAAAATTTCTTCCAGCATTTCTTCTTGGTGTTTGTAATCATTTTCATACTCTTTATGATCAAAATACTGGCAAGTTTGTTGCATCTCTACATTAATCTCGGAGGATGTAATATGATTTTCATAAGTAAACCCCTGCTGATTTTCATGCTACATTTCATGGGATGTTATCCTTTCTTCTTGGTGTTGAAATGTATTGTTATAAAGAGCCTCTAAAATTACTTCATCCATAAATTAATCATCATCATAACAATCCTCCAAATACTGAATAAAACTTAAAGAATGTTTACAGCAATCTTTGAGCAGCAATAAGGAAGGATGACATTCTTTATACATCTCATAGAATTTATCATGAAAATTAGCAAGCGAATATATTGAACCATTTTCTAAGCTTTTATACCAAGACCACACGTTTCCTTCTAAAGTGGTCATAAACATCCTCATGAGACAATATTCAGGGAACTGAACCTTAAGATTGCGTACATGCATGTGGAACCTAACCAAATGAAGAGCAGCATTGTCCTTCTTTTCATCTTTGAATATTGGAAGATCATCTAACCAATCAACCTTTGGCATAGGATTTGAAAAACCAGGGATATGAGACCAATTCATAGGGGCATACATGGCATTCATTCTTGCAGTGGAACTCACCTTGAAACTTCATCAAGCTACTGATCTTTAGCACTGGAGTCATGTTCCAATTTTTTATTTGATGTGTGGAGTCGCTAAGGTAGTTTGTAGCCTCAAAAAATTTCTGAGCTCCTACTACCTTCAGAATTTCAGCTTCTTGATTTCGGGAATGAATAATCTTCAGACTCCTGGCAGACGCACCAAAATGTTATCACAAAATCAGACCCCTGATAGGCTGTTGATCAGGAAGACTTTGAGTAACTATTTCAAACCAAACTTTTGGCTGAGGCTTAGCGGCTCTCTCACTGGATTAAAGATTTTACTTTGAAGATTAGATGGCTAACTCTATGGAAAATTCTAACAACAATGTATAAATGGTTGAAATACCAATTAACAAAATTCCATTGGGCTATGGAGTCAAAGTGTGTTTCAGTACAACAGCAAGATCAATTTCACATGGAAGTCAAGCCATAGAGGGTTTTAACATAAAAGCAAAACAGAGATATAATATAGAGAACACAGCCTACAAACACATGAAGGAAGTTAGAGCATAATCAAATGAATTCTAAGTAAAATTTGTCTATACCACTGCAAGTAAGTATATGAAGGAAGCCATGAGGAAAATCAAACATTGAAACCCTTTCTGAATCCTGAGTAGTGAAAGCAGCTCCTTGAATTAACCTGAAAACATACAATCATATACAATAGCACAATGTGCTTGTTTCTTTGAAAATTTCCAACCTCTTACGCATCACCTCTTCTCCAATATATAGAGTTCATTACATGACTTAGATTCCTCCTCCATCATGAGGGGAATTCAAATTTTCCATTAGTGACACCTCATTCTAACCATAAAACAAACCTTTAAATGCATTTGACAGCTAACTAGCAGTCTTAGAGACCTAATACAACTAGGAGTGTAACTCCTTATTATGATTACAAAAACCTTATCTAAAAATTTAAATGCATTATTTGATAGCTTCAACCTCATGAATTCGAATTTGATGAAGCCTCCCACGTTGTCAGCTGACTGCTGATGACAAACCCTAGAAATTAGGGAACATGTTTCCCTGTTTTTAGGCTTAGGATCCTTGAAAATGGCACGTGGGAAAGAGCCCTTATCTTCTCACTCATGACATATTTTATGAAAATGAAGAATTTTTTTGTAGTCAATGTCGTCTAGAACAAAAACCTATCTTTTTTTTTAAAACACTTCTCCAGCAGTCCAGAATCGGTCCTTGAAAAACACGTGTCAAACACGAAAAATCCGTTCTCTGAAATTAGGGTCTCAAAGAAAGCTTATTATATCCCAACTAAAAACACTTACGAAGGCATTGAGATAGGTTATTGTAGCTGGAGAGTTTATGAAGAGAAACCTCCTTCAGAATTCCAAAATACCTTTTTCGATAACTAGAAACTGATCTTGAAAAAGACTGCTAAAACCAGAAGACAAAACTGCACCTACAGCAGTTTCGTAGCGCAAGTTTAACCATAATTTCTCTCACCTCAGAACGAATTTGAAGAAACTGAAAGATTTTTTTGTAGTTCAGTATGTTGGGAAGAAAAGCCTCTTTCAGTTTTCAAAATTGAGTTTTCAGCGGCTCAGGAAACCTTCTAGAAGTTGACTAGTAAAAACAGTTTTTCTGCTGAAACAGGCTACTTTAGGGGTGTCGTAGCATGCTACGAAAACTCCTAGTTTAATGATTTCAGAGTGAAAAACTAATTTTTTACACTGTTTGCACTACGAAAACATGGATTTCTAACAAGTTTCAAAATTTTTCCAAAATGGCTAAACACATGAATTTCAGAACATGATATGAGATCCATAAATTGTAAAACAAGGTTGTTGAGCTTTATTTGATGATGGAAATGAGACTGTAACCTTATGAATTAGACTCTAAAAACCATAAAAGTGACTTAACCACCATCTAACATTATGGCTTAGGAGCAAATATAAAATGTAAACCTTGACACAAGCTTGACACATGGAAATAATGTGTGATGTGGGACCAGTGATGGGCAAGAATGGAGTGTTGACCCTATTTGACCATACCAACACGACTCTTTTCTAGATCTTAGACACTAAAGCAACAATGGAAAGACTAGACCAATAATAACACCAATCCTTTGGAATAGAACTAATTCTCCGAATTTAGAAATCATTTCTTAAGTGATAACAGATCTGCCTTGCATACACAAAAAGGAAAATTCTAAAAACAAAAATCTTATAGTAAAAATCGATTGAATTCATTCAAAATGCAATAAAATGGATGGGATTATGGATTTAGAATTACCTGGAAGCATTTGGTTAACAAATTGGTTGAGGAAATCATAAATGGAGTTACCCAATTTTTCTCCCAAGCTCTCAAGCTCTCAACACTTGCAAGTTAAAATGAATTTCTAGTGAGTTGAAATGTTTTTTTATATTAAAACTTTAAAACCCACTTTTATAAAGTTCATCATTTTTAAACTTTATTATTTCACAAACTTTTTAACTTTTGGCTTGAAGTGTTGGGGGAGGTTGTTTTCTAGGGTAAATAAAGACTTTGTCACAATTTTTCAACACTTTGAATCCATGATCACAGACCTGTCGTGGCAGGTATCATTTTCATCACTAGCATATAGGTTAGGACATATCACTTTTTACGCTGCATTATTGATCTTAACCTCATACTGCGATATTTTACCGTAGGGTTGACCCCATTATGTGGTGGATTTCAAATCACTTACACTCTCTATATTAGAAAATAGTAACATAGTGGTAGAGACATTCCTTACATGATATTCCTAGTTAGAACCTCTCTAGCATATGTTGCCCATGCTGCAAGAATTATTTAGGCTCAAGAGTCCTCTTTAGTCCTGCCATAACTTTACGATGAACCCTCATTCCTATTCTTCTTCGCTATCATTTTGGCTTTATACCCTAGAGGATCCCATGTGTTAAGTTATGTTAATACATTGCATATTGACTACCTGTACCCTTTTTGCCTCGAGATGACTTCATTTGGACTAGTGTATAAGCCAGTTTTGACCATGACATTTCTGCAAGTTCAAACCATGCATTCATTAGCCTCTACGAATTGCTGCCTTTTATCAATGGAAAGAACATCCCTTTGAGTGTTGATAACCAATATTCACCACCTTGCATTGAGCATATGAATGTTATAGTCCAAGGAACTAGTGCATCTGCCTTTAACACTCGTTATTTGCACTATACTATAGGGATTTGTTTGTTCCTTTTCAGGATTTAAATATGAAAAATACAAAAAAATAACATATTCCAAAAAAGAGAGGGAACATTAAATTTACGTCCATATTTGATGGAAGTAAGAGTCATCTATGTCGCTCTTGAAAAGAACACTCAAAATAATTCTTTCCTCCATTGGCATGGGACTTAGTTTAACTTTAGGATAACCATAACCTTCTTCTTGAGTTAGTCCTCCTCTAGTTGGTTATCTCTTCCAATCATATGGAGAGTTTGTTAATGCCTCCTGCATTACAAACTTATACAAAGTTATTTTATGTTGCCATAGAGTCACATATGAGTCCTTGTTTTGTTCAAGGGAAGTTAACCTATGTCAACCATTTTGCATTGTCTCTTGACTCATTTTCAGTTGACCATACCTGGTCTGTTAATTTATCTTTAGTATCACATCAACTATTTGATCCTTCACTTGTTCTCATTAAGAAGGTATCCACTGACTTCATGTTGGCAGGTCTTCTCTTAACGACTCTAACAAATTACTCTCGGAGTAGACCTAGAGCCATACCCTTTCCCTGTTTACATCACTGATAGGTGACCTTGTGCTCAACATCTATCTGTATCATGGGTCTCTGACTGAGTGGTTTCCATTGTGTTTGACATCAGCTTACATTATCACACATTGGGATTCATGTATTACACTAGTTTCCATTTTACCCTATTGGTGGATTCCTTACCTCTGTTTCAGCTCTCATTACTGGTTGGCTCAAAGGGTTTCTATTGTGTGCTAGCCACATATTGTGTATGGTGTAAATGTGCTTCAAAATGGTTATTTCATCTATTTTCATCCGATTTATTCCAAACTATTGGCCTACAGGTTACACTCACACTAGTTAGTGTGGGATGCCTTAATGCCTTTCTTCCAGCATATATTTTCCCATCGACTCCAACTCATTGCTCTCAGAACAAGATCTAGAGTCCCATTTTCAGTACCTTATGATTTGCAGTAATTAGTGGCAAAATTGTTTTCTATCAACTATGAGAATAAATCAATGTGTCCTGATTGATAGATTCTCTCAAGTGTTCGACTTGAACACATTTATTCACACTTTTTAGATTGTACTAGGGTACTATTGTAGCGGTTACAACCACCCTCCAAAATTTTTCCTTAGCTTGTTTTGGAGCCTCCCTACCAACCTTCATAGCAGCTTGCCTTGCTTCGTCAAGTCCTCAAGCTTCAGTGTCCTTCTTTCTCAAAGGCAACCTGACGATCATAGTCTGATCTTTTCCCTTCACAGGCTTCTCACCCAGACTTGGTCCAACTATAAGCTAGGTAGCTTCCCCTTGAAAATTGTGCATTTTTGGAGGGAAACCAGCCATTCCTCCAGAAATTGCACAATCCTCTCTAACAACCTGTTGGGCTCCAAGATTGTGCAATCCTACCAGCCAACCTTCCTAGCAGGATTTGCATAAATTTTCCAAGCAACAGGTTGTTCAGCCTAGGATTTGTGCAAATCTGGGCAGCACTCAGCTGGTTTGCCAAAAAAAATTGCAAATCTACTGGGAAGCTAGCCCAGCTCCCAACCAGAAATGCACATTTTTCTCCAGTAGTCAAGCAGTCTCTTGCATGTGCAGGTGAGATGACCGGTTCCTTGCGGGACTGAGAAAAATAGACTTTCATGCATGGATTGATCCTCCAAAGGTAGCATGAAAAGGCATCCCTTGTTTCAGGGATCTATGTTTAGCAGTTGGAGGTTACATGAAAGGAGCCATTCCGAAACCTCCCACCAAGTGTCGCTTCCCCTAGATTCGTGGCATGCACGTCACAACCTCAATGTTATCAAAACTCATCAACTGGATGTTATAGAGCTCACTCATCACATCAACCTTGCAACTTTGACATCCCACATCACATCAATGAGTAGTCGGAACATTCAGCATAGTTGTTTTTTGGTAAGCTCATTTCTCGTGCCTTGTGCTTCATTTCTATCACTTTTTGTGTTTTTTTCTTGTGGGAGAACTGTTTGCCTGATTTATGTGAACACTTGCTGTCGTTTACATGTATACAAGCTTGTGCTAGCTCTATTTTAGTTTTCATTTCTATCTCACTACTATTGCATGCATGAATTTTTTTTGCATAGACGTTCGCCCAATTGGCAAACTGCCTCACTGACATGCACGCTGATCTTTTGCTAAATCATTCATTCATTTTTTTTATGCACTATCGATCATTTCTGCTATCACTTAGTGTCTCCACGAATTCAGTGACTTACTTGCTTTTAGCTTCTTGTCGGCGAATTGGGGCAACCTTGGCCAAGGCTCTGCCTTCACCAAGGTTGCATTTCTCAATCTAGGAAAGGAAGGCTTGTGCATTCCCTACCAACACTCGCCTCCAGGACTATTTTGCACATTTCTGGAGGACAATGGCTGCTTAGCCCAAGAAATTGCACAAATTTGTCCCTCGGCCAGCAGTCCTTCCCTGCTGGAATTGGGCATTGTGTAATCTGAGCAGTCTGTAGCCAAACTGGACTATGCATTATGCAAACTGGACTATGCATTGTGCAATTCCAGCAGCTAGTTAGTCTCCCAGTAGCCCGGACTATGCCTTGTGTAGTCGTGGTAGTCGGTCTCTCGACCTCTCAGTCGAAATTGTGCAACCTTCAAGATCATTCACCTTGGTATGTTACAAGTTAGTTCTCATGTTCATTTTGGTTTTCAACTAAAAAATTTATTTCCATGAGTGTTTCCATGTCTCCAGGTATCAATAATTTTCATCTGCCTCTCAGCAGTATAGGTGCCATGGTTTCCAGGGAGCAGAGATGAAGACAGCATTCAAAGCACACCTAGGGATGCAGTCAATCAAGTGTCCATGGAATTGACTACCCACGAAGACATCAAGTTGTTCATAGACTATGGTATCAAGGTATGATAGCATCATCATCACAATGAGCAACATCATGAACAACAGCTAGAGACAAAATACCAAATGCAACGAATGCAAGACGAGGGTTGTTGACAACATGGAGGTCGAATAAGGTTGCAAGCTCAAGCAGGTTCATTGATGATGAAAGCAACTTAGGAGACTCCGGCTATGAAGTGACGGTGCCACATGAAGATCGCACGAAGGCAGAATTTGGAACAAAGAAGGAGTTGCATGTGTTGGAGAAGCAACTCAAGAAGAACATGAAGCTGCACAGGCATATGAAAGAGTTACAGTAGGAATAGGAACAATAGTGGGTGCAACATGCACTCATGGATGAAATTTTCCCTGTAAATGTTAAGGATCCATCCTAGTAGCTGACGCATAGTAGACATGGTGAGAAATTTTGTTGATCACATGCAAATAATTTGGAAACATGCATGTAGTTGAGCGCGCACATGTAATCCAACCCATTCAACACACTCACTAAGGCAAAGACAAGAAGCATGTCGAACTGGATCTGAACATTTAGTTCAGCAAGTTGATGTGCATGAACACAAGTACACACTTGAATATCAAGATGCACACCATGCATCTGTGTGTTGCCAGTTCAACCACATCAAAGAATAACATGCACATGTTAGCAGATGAGTTGGATAAAGGGGTTGAACCAATGCACCGTTTGCAACAGAGGCAAGAGGTTGCTTCAACAAGATGTCACCATGAGGTGCATGCACACCATCACAGATGACCAAGCTTGGCATCATCTCACCACCTTCACCATCACAAGCATGTCAAAGAGTTGGTCTTATCACAGTAGACTGAGTGTCAGTGATGTCTTGCAAGGCTTGCTCAAGCTGTTTTGTCTCTCCTGAGTACATGTGAATTATAATGTTGATTCATGTCAAGTGTAATTCAAGTGTAAATGGTTGGATGTAAAAATCATAGAGTAGGTGAAGAGTCATGAGGGTAGTTGAACTGTCATGAAGGGGAATGTCAAGGGTCACCCCACCCTTTGCTATAAATAGTCCCTCATAACTCATTGTAAGGGGTTTTGTTTAGCCAAGCTTTTACTAATACTATCTTGAAGAAGGTTTGGACAACATTGTAATGCGCCTTGGATTCTCCACTGCACGGAGCTAGTACATCTCTTAGGAAGAGCTAGCGAATGTGGCTGTAATGTTCCACTATTGGGGTTAGCAAGTTTACATCGATGTATTGTATGATTGTGAATTACAGTTATTTATATAATAAGAGCAAACAAATTTTCATGCATATGTTGTTATTGTAGTTAGACTGCTTTGGTTGCCTTAATGATATGAGTTGTTTAACTTACGTACTTGTGTATGAAATGAATCAAATGAAATTATATGAATCTTGTTATTAATGTGTTGCATCTGTTGTTAATGTTGTCACCATCTGTGTCAACTACTCTGCCAGACATCAGATAGACCTTTTACATGAACCTTGTTATGTCAACCGCCACACTTGTCTCGGACTGATCCATGAGTGTTGTTCATGTTATCTTACCTTGTATGATGTGATTACCACATCTGAGTGGACTGCTCCGCCGAAAGTTGTGCATGTTGTTTGTGTGGTGTGTTCCTAGCTATGCTGGAACTGATCCCTTTCAACCTGGAACTCAACTTCACCTTCCTCTCCCTTTTAAGTGTTGGAACCTCTCATACACCTTCATTGACTCACTACATCATTCACACACTTGCTTCTGACAGAGTTATCTTACTTGCCTCTGTGCAACATTGCATTCAAGGCATTACTTTACGACCCACTGCTGGGACTCCTACACGAAACGGTCTGAGGTATAATTGGGACCTCTTACCGGGGAGATCCCCTTGACATGTTGGCGGGTCTAGCACCATCAACATTTCTATTGCTAGAAGGAGGGCTTGATGACAAGCTCTGTCCTCTCATCCAGTTTTGAAGCTTTGCATATCTTTCATGGAGTCTTGCAATCTTCTCCCCCCAAGGTGTTTTTCAAATCGTGAACATGTCTCCATCTCGAGGAAGCTTTTCAATCTCTTGTCAACTCACACGTATGATTGTGAAGGCGAAGTCACCTAGCCTGAGCACTTACATAACTTTCTTTCCATGATTTATGAGGAAGATGAGTTTATTGATGAACAGGTTGGTTTGCTGCTTGCATACACACCTCACGAATCTCTATTTTGTTGGGCGCTTAACCTACCGGATAATACCGTGCACTACTGTGATCTTACAGAAGACACGTTCTATCATTTTGATCCAGACCATCTTGACTAGAAACTATTACAGCAACGGAAGGCTCCACATGAATCTGTTATTGATTTTTGGTAGCACTTCCATGACTTGTAGTTTCAAGGTCCGAGTAGCCAGATGAAATTTGCTTATCTTTGGGACCAGTTCGAGTATTGTCGTATGAAATTTTCCTGTCCCAAGAGAAAGTTTGAGATCAAACCTTGCTCAACCTTCTTCATTGATGGAGCTGCGCAATCTCATGTGGGAGTGGGAACTGTCTCAACTAACTGTCCACCTACCTCTCATTCAAAAACTCCACCATTGCCCAGTGATGCTAAGGATCATGCTTATACACCTGTTCAACCTTCACACTCTCCAAACATCACTCCACTCAATTTTCATGTAGATTTGGTTGTGAGTCCTTTGAGTTCTCATAGGATTTCTTTTCTATGACCTTTGTCTTTGCACTTGAGTGTTCCTCCAGATGATGTTGTCTTGTGTTCGTCCATTCTAGACTCATCACTTGTTGTGAATGGGAACAACCCACTATCGGATTTGGTGTTGCATAACCAACATGCGCTGTCATTCATGAAGAGTATGAGTGGGATCTTGGGCATCAACACTCAGCAAAGGATGACTCCCTTCTGTCAGAGCTCCCTCTTTTCTTTCCTAACATCATTGGTGAACCTGCCATCCATGATTTTGCATGTGTGTCTTCATCCACGGATGCACCCATTGTTGATATTTTGAAAGACACTGTATGTTATCCCATCATCCAACAATGGAGAGGACAAATCATTCATTGGAAATCCACTTGATCTTTCATCTAGTTTTTCTAGAAACACAGAGGGTGAACATCCTTCCTCCTCATCTACCCCTGTGTGTGATTCATCAAACCATGAAGATGCCGACCAACATCCTGAATATTCTGATCTAGGTTTTCATGATCTCTTCACCTCATCATTCGATCATTATGCTGATTCACTCATTGTTAATCCATCTAAGCCACTAGTCTATGAAGATCCATCTATTAATGAAGTCAAAACCCCACAGATCGTTGAGGCACTGCAGCCTGATCTGATGGTTATGTCAGGCCCTCGTTGTCCCGAGGTTGGTTTCACTTTCGATCAGGAAATTGTTCAAACACTCAAGGCTCCTCATCACTCATTTGT
Organism: Pinus tabuliformis; assembly: GCA_031772625.1. Classification (NCBI taxonomy): domain Eukaryota; kingdom Viridiplantae; phylum Streptophyta; class Pinopsida; order Pinales; family Pinaceae; genus Pinus; species Pinus tabuliformis. Next base: position 353,676,936 of record CM062817.1, read on the forward strand.
GTGCACTAAAGATAAATCTAACACTCAGATTTTACTTCCTCCACTTGAACTACATGATCCCATTGCTCATGCATTGGATGATTCTTACATTGCAAGCACTCATGCGGAATGCAAGTTATCTTTGTTTCTTTTGTTTGATTGCATGTCACAGTCAAGTGTGTGCTTGTGCTTCAAAGTTGCACGTAGTGTCACACAACACCATGAGAAGTCCACAGACTGCTTGTCATGCACATGCAATCACTTATGTCTCGTGGGCACTTTGAAAAATGAAGTGTGGTTGTCTTCATTGTTATATATTTCTTGGTTGCTGGTCCACATAAGTGGGTTTCTAACGACCAGGTCTTCAACAACATGGGTCTACCAATCTGCCGGTGGCTACATTGGAAGTATCACTTCACATGATCAGGCCCATGCACTATTAGTGTAGGAGTAGGAGTAGTTTTTTCTTTTAGTTGTTTGCTTGCATTCTTGTTTGCTTACATGCTTTGTTTGCTTGCTTATTTGTTTACTTTCTTTGCTTTCATTTTTTTCTTCTTCTTTTTCTTTACTTTGTTGATTGTTAGTTCGTTCGCTTGTTTCGTTCGTAGGTTAGTTTGCATGAAACCATGTGTGACTCATGAAACGAGATGGGTAAAGTGCAAGAGGGCTTGTACAACTATCACTACTTGGTTATCTATCATCTTGCCTCTGTATGATCAGATTGTTACTTTTAGTCCATGATACGTCGAAGTAAAACACATACTATTCGACTTGAACATTGGCGAAAACACAACACATGTGCGCCAACTAGTGTAACCTTCTCTAGTCGATTGTTTTTGGGTTAACCCTTGTCAGCTTATTCAAGCAGAGGAAGTTGAGGGGGAAAACCTTAACAGGCACATCAGAGATACAATAAACTACTTTCTACTAGAACAATCTCTTCTTGTCTCAGTAAGATGGGATCCCTCTTTCGCCTTTGAAATGAATAATTTCTATGCACAGTGAAAAAATAAAAAATGAAAAGTAAAAAAATTAAAAATGAAAAATGAATAAGGTGAAAGAAGAGAAAGGCTTCCTATGCAGGGAGGTGATGCAGGTAACATCGTCGAGTACTGACCAGGCTCACTAGAAGTAGAGCCATGGTTGTGTTCCTATGTGACTCCACCAGGGTACTGTCCAGGTCTACTGGTAGTGGAGCAACACCATGGATGAAACTAAGACATTGACAACAATACTACTTGCGCACCTATATACCCCTCAACACCAATCAAAACAAATGTGTTGGCTTGGCTTGGAATGTGTGTCAATCGACCAAGAGTTTGGAAGATGCTACATCTTACAATCAAGCTAGTGAGAAGCCAAGACAAGCTAACAATTGAACAATACTTCCGGAGGTGTTAGACTTGCTATTCACGAACAAGGTCCATTCAGAGAGCTAGAGTTCTATCAGTGTGTTGCCAAGTGTTGTAGCGGCTACAACCGCCCTCCAAAATTTTTCCTTAGCCTATTTTGGAGCCTCCCTATCAACCTTCACAACATCTTTCCTTGCTTCATCAAGTCCTCAAGCTTCAGCGTCTTTCTTGCTCAAAGACAACATGTTGATCACAATCTGATCTTTTCCCTTCATAGGCTGCTCACCTGGACTTGATCCAGCTATAGGCTGAGCAACTTCCCCTTGAAAATTACACATTTCTAGTGGGAAACCAGCCTTCCCTCCAAAAATTGTGCAACCCTCTCTGACAACTTGTTGAGATCCAACATTGCGCAATCCTGCTTGCCAACATTCCTAGCATGATTTGCACAACTTTTCCTAGCAGCATGCTATTCAGCCTAGGATTTGCACAAATCTGGGTAGAAATCAGCTGCTCTGCTCAGAAATTGCACAAACTCACTGGTCCACTAGCCCAGCTCCCAGCTAGAAATGCACATTTTTCTCCATCAGTCAAGCAGTCTCTTGCATGTGTAGCTAAGTTGACCGGTTCCCTCCAGGACTGAGAAAAATAGACTTGCATGAATGAGTTGTTTCTCCCAAGGCATCATGCAAAGGCATCCCTTGTTTCAAGGATCTATGTTTAGCAGTTTGAGGTTACATGCAAGAAGCCATTCTGAAACCTCCCATGAGGTTTCACTTACCCTAGATTCGTGGCATGCACGTCACAACCTCGATGTTATCCAAACTCATCAACCGAACGCTCCAAATCTCACTCCTCACATCAACCTTGTATCTCTGACATCCCACATCACATCTAGGAGAAATCAGCACATTCAACTCAATTTTTTTGGGTAAGAATGCTTCCCATACCTTGTGCTGCACTTCTATTGCTTTTTGTGTTTTCTCTTGTGGGAGTATTGTTTGCTTGATTTCTTTGAACGCTTGCTATCGTTTACATGCATACTAGCTTTTCCTAGCTCTATTTTATTTTTCATTGATATCTCATTCTTATCGCATGCAAGAAACGTTTTTGCACGGATGTTCGCCCAATCGACGAACTGTCTCACTCACATGCATGTTGATCTATCACTAAATCTTTCATTCATGTTTTGCATGCATTTTCGATCACTTCTGCTATCACTTAGTGTTGCCACGCATTCACTGACTTACTTGATTTCAATTTCCCATCGGTGAGTTGGGCCAACCTTGGCTCGGGCTCTTCCTTCACCAAGGATGCATTGCGTAATCTGGGAAAGGAAGGTTCACCTTCCTCTCCAGATTTTCACTTTCCTACCCAGCACTGGCCTCCAGGATTGTTTTGTATATTTCTAGAGGATAGTGGCTGCTTGGCCAAGAAATTGCACAAATCTATCCCTCGGCCAGCAGTCCTTCCCAGCTAGAATTACGCATTGCGCAATCCTAGCAGTAAGCAGCTAGATTGGACTGTGCATTTCACAGTTCCAACATTCAGTCAGTCTCCCAGTAGCCCGTACTGTGCCTTGTACAGACTTGGTAGTCGGTCTCCCAACCTCCCGGCCGAAATTGCGCAACTTTCATGATCGTTCACCTAGGTATGTTACAAGTTAGTTCTTATGTTCAATTTGGTTTTCAACTGACAGATTCCTTGCCATGAGTGTTTCCATGTCTCCAGGTATCTCTGGTTTTCATCTGCCTCTCAACAGTACATGTACCAGGGTTTCCAAGAGAGGAGAGACAAATACACTGTTCAGAGCATTCCTGGGGATGTAGTCGATCAAGTGTCCATGGAATTTCCTACCCATGAAGACATCAAGTTGTTCGTAGACAAGTACATCAAGATATGACAACAACAAAACACACTGAGCAACATCATGAACAGTAGTTGGAGATAGAATATGAAATGCAACGAATGCAAGAGGAGGGTTGTTGAAAACATGGAGGCAGGATAAGTTTTCAAACTCAGGCAAGTCCATTGACGATGAAAGCAACTTTGGAGACTCTGGCTATGAATTGACGATGCCACAAGAAGATCACATGAAGGAAAAATATGGAACAAAGAAGGAGTTAAATTTGTTGAAGAAACAACTTAGGAAGAACATGAAGCTACACAGACAAACAAATGAGTTGTAGCGGGAATATGAATAGTAGTGGGTGTAACATGCGCTCATGGATGAAATTTCACCCATACAAGTTAAGGATCCATCCTCGTAGTGGACACAGAGTAGACATGGTGAGCAGTGTGCTTGATCACATGCAAGGGATTTGAAAACGTAAATGTCATTGAGCACACACATGCAATCCAACCCATTCAACACACTCATGAAGGTGAAGACAAGAAGCAAGTCCAACTGGAGCTGAACATGTGCTTCGGCAAGTTGATGCGCATGACCACCAGTACACACTTGAAGATAAGCATGCACACCATGCATCAATGTGTTGTTGGTTCAACCACACCCAAGAAGACCATGTGCATGTTAGCAGATGAGTTGTATGAAGGGGTCGAACCAATGCATGGCTTGCAATAGAGTAAAGAGTTCGCTTCAGCAAGATGTCACCATGAGGAGAATGCACACCATCATGGATGACCAAGCTTGGAATCAAATTACCACCTTCACCATCACAAGCATGTCAAAGAGTTGGTCTCATCACAACAAACCGAGTGTTAGTGATGCCTTGAAAGGCTTTCTCAAGCCATGTTGTCTCACATGAGTACATGTGCATTGTAATGTTGAGTCATGTAAAGTGTAAGTCAAGTGTCAATGGTTGGATGTAACAGTCATAGAGTAGGTGAAGAGTCATGAGGGTAGTTGAACTGTCGCAAAGGGGAATGTCAAGGGTCACCCCACCCTTTGCTATAATTAGTCCCTCATAACTCATTGTAAGGGATTTTGGTTAGAGAAGCTTCTACTAAGACTATCTTGAAGAAGGCTTGGACAGTATTGTAACGCGCTTTGGCTTCTACATTGCACAAAGCTAGTACATCTCTTTGGAGGAGAAGGTGGATGTGGCTATAACATTCGACTATTGGGGCTAGTAGGTTTACATAGATGTATTATATGATTGTGACTTACACTTCTTTGTATAATAAGAGCCAACAAATTTTCATGCATATCTTATTATCGTAGTTGGACTACTACGATTTCTTTAATGATATGTGTTGTTTAACTTACATAATTTTGTATGAACTAATCACATGCAATTATATGAATCTTGTTTTTAATGTGTTGCATATGTTGTTAATGTTCTCATTGCCCCTGTTGACTGCTCTTCCGGACATCAGACATACCTTTTACATTAACTTTTCTATATCAACCGTCACACTTGTCTCAGACTGATCCATGAATGTTTTTCATGTTATCTTACCTTGTATGATGTGACTGTCGGATCCGAGTGGACTGCTCCAGCGGAAGTTGTGTATGTTCTTTGTGTGGTGTGTTCCTAGCCGAGCTGGTACTGATCCCTTTCAACCTGGAAGTCAACTTCACTTTCCTCCCCATTTGAAGTGTTGGAACCTTTCATACGCCTTCCTTGACTCATTGCATTAGTCAAACCCTTTCTACTAACAGAGTTATCTTACTTGCCTTTGTGCAACATCGCGGTCAAGGAATTACCTTACAACCCACTACTGGGACTCCTACACCAAATGGTTTGAGGTCTAATTGGGAGTTCCTACTAGGGAGATCCCCTCGACATGTTGGTGGGTCTAGCACTGTCAACATTTCTGGGACTAGAAGGAGGGCGCGATGAAAAGATGTATCCTCTCATCGAGTTTTGAACCTTTGCATATCTTTCATGGAGTCTTGCACTCTTCTTCCCCCAAGGTGTTTTTCAAATCGTGAACATGTCTCCATCTTAGGGAAGCTTTTCAATCTCTTTTCCACTCACACGCATGATGGTGAAGGTGAAGTGGCTTGGCCTGAGCACTTACATAACATTCCTTCCATGATTTATGAGGAAGATGAGTTTACTGACGAACAGATGAGTTTTTTGCTTTCATACAGACTTCATGTATCTCCATTTCATTGGGTTCTTAGCTTACCAGCTGACATTGTGCACTCATGTGAACACTTCTGTGATCTTATTGAATACACATTCTATCATTTTGATCTAGACCATATTGACTAGAAACTGTTACAACAATGGAGGGCTCTACATGAATCCATTATTGATTTTTGGTGGCATTTCTGTGATTTGCAGTTTCAAGCTCTAAGAAGACAGACGAAATTTGCTCATCTTTGGGACTGGTTCAAGTATTGTCTTAAGTAATTTTCCCGTCCCAAGAGAAAGTTTGAGATCAAGCCTCTCTCAACCTTCTTCATTGATGGAGTTGTACAATCTCATGTGGGAGTGAGCACAATCTCACCTAACTATCTACCTCCCTCTCCTTCAACAGCTCCATGATTTCCCAGTAATCCTGAGGATCATGTTTGTACACCTGTTCAACCTTCACACTCTCCAAACATCACTCCACCCAATTTTCACACAGATTTGGTTGTGAGTCCTTCGAGATCTCATAGGATTTATTTTCTACGACCTTCGTCTTTGCACCCAGGTGCTACTCCAGATGATGTTGTCTTGTGTTCATCCATTCCGGACTCTTCATTTGTTGTGAATGGGGAACAACCCACTGACGAAGTTGGTGTTGCACAACCAACATGAGCTATCATTCATGAAGAGTATGATTGGGAGCATGAGAATCAAAACTTAAGGATGACTCTCTTCTCTCCAAGCCCCCTCTGTTCTTTCCTAACATCATTGGTGAACCTGCCATCCATGATTTTGCATGTGTTTCTTTATCCACAGATGCACCCATTGTTGATCTTTCACAAGACACCATATGTTATCCCATCATCCAACAATGGAGAGGACAAATCATTTATTAGAAATCCACTTTATCTTTCATCTGCATTTTCCGGAAACGCATAGGGTGAACATCTACCCCTCTGTGTGATTCATCAAACCCTAAAGATGCTAACCAACATCCTGAATTCTCTGATCTTGGTTGTCGTGATCTCTTCACCTCATAATCCAATCATGATGTTGATTCACTCATTGTTAATCCGTCTAAGCCACTGGTCTACAAAGATCGATCTGCCAATGAAGTCGAAACCCCACAGGCCATCGAGGCACTTCAACCCAAGCTTATCGTTATGTTAGGCCCTCACTGTCCTAAGGTTGGTTTCGCTTCCCATCAGGAAATTGTTTTGTTAGTGTCAGTCTTTGAAACCTTGGAAATAACACTGAGAGGGGGGGTGAATCAGTATTATCAGATCAATAAAACTTTTCAATGCTCAGAAACATATATGCTAGTTTAGTTAAGTGAACCAGCATGTACGCGCTACTGTGTCTAAAGAAAACAGCGTATAAACAGAAAACTTATAATTCAGTTAGTTTATCTTCAGTTAAGTGCATCAGGTCATTATTCACCATATTAAGAGTAAACAATATAACAGAACAGATCATCACACAAAAGCCACACACATGAACACCATGATATAAGGTGGAAACCCGATGTGGGTGAAAACCACCTGCTGCAAGTCGTCTCTATCTTTCTTTAATAAGAACATCAGTTTACAATCTTTTGTACTGGTGCAGCCTTATACCAGTATGCAGGCTACAACCTGCAGAACGCTTCAACCTTCTCTCGTTCTCCAAACTTCCTTGGAAGGGAGCTTCAACCCCCTTTGCTCTTGTACTAGCTAAGATACTAGTACGTAGGTGCAGGCCTACAATCTTCTTTCCTTCAGGTACCACTTTTCATACATTTTCAGACTGGATATTCCTGAAGCACAATATTACAATCTGAAGACCACAATTCATTCAACCTTCATAGCAGATTACAAAACAACCAATACTCACATCAACAATCTTTGAATCACTGAACCACTGAAACCCTGTCAACCCCAGTCACCAGAACACAGAGCAGACTACAGAACTCTGCAATAACAGTCAGACCCAGCTGCAACCCAAAAATCAAGCTCCAAAAGATATACGCTACTTCAATGAAGGAAACCCGCGTATACACGCGGTTTTACCGAAGACAACCATTTGATCCCGATCTCTCCTTAGATCTTGTTCTCCATCAACCGATGAGATCTCTCCTTAGCTCAGATCAAGCAATACATCATCAACCAATAACCTGCATACTGGATCTAATACTTCATCAGATATTCAAGACATTTCAGATACACTTGCCTAATGATTTCCTTCTCCTTATATAGCCTTAGGCCTTGTTCAATACCAAGAGCCAAAACCATAGAAATCCAATACCACCATATTCAAAACTAGGGATCAACACGTTCGTCGAGACACCAAGGTCCAAAACCATAGGCACAACTTCCAAGGAATAACCGCCACGGACCAAAAATGAGTTTTCCACATACACGCGCTTTTCCACATACACGCGACTTGGGCTTGATGAACCTGCGTATATGAATTTTCTCTTCTTCTTATAGTCTGATCATCAATTCCTTGTTGCTGACCTTCTGCACTATGATTTGTCATCAGTGTGGTTTGCCATCAAGGACAACACTTGTCTCATAATGCCAACAATCTCCCCCTTTGGACTTCATGGCAACCCCAAGATCCTTAGAATCATTCTCCCCCTTTGTCATCAAGGGAAAAGGGCTGTGCTCCCCCTGAGTACATGCTGATCTCTCTGCTCTGCTGTGTTGAACATGCTCCCCCTGACTGAACCAAGACTTATACATCATAAAGGACCTTCCTATCACCAAAAGACTCAATGCATACATCCATACTCCCAACCAAGAGGGGATACATCAGAAACAACCAATTATATTACATCATTCATCCCAGGCATAGTGGGGAAACCAACATAGGCCGTTACATGACCTTGACACCATAAAAGAGATATGACATAGAGACAACAAATCTAGACCAAGACTTATGAAAGTCACAAGCAGCATTTGATACACATCTTTTAGATCAGCAACCAAGATTTCCTTCTGAGCTCCTTCTCCTGAAACCAACAACAGTTGTGTACTAGAACCAAAAGCATCTAAATTCCAACAATGCTTTGTGAGACTTTAATCTGCTCCCCCTGAACCTGTGCCTGCTGCTCCCCCTGAACCTGTGCCTGAAGCTCCCCCTGAACCTGTGCCTGAAGAGTTCTGGCATACCCATCTCAGACCTTCTCTGACAAGAGTCTGCCCTTGCTGTTCAGAACTCCATATACGTGACTTCTCCTGCAGAAAACGACGTATGCACGCGGATATGCTTTTTGCAACACGCGTACACCATACACGCGACTTTCCCAGCATAAATCGGCGTATATACGCGGATATCCCTTACGTAACTTGCGTATACCAAATTTTTTGTAGAACAGACAAGCTTCAACAGCAGGATGAAGCATCAACTACTCCCAGCTTTTGTCTGAGATATTCAAAAGTTTCCCTGGGCAGTGGTTTTGTGAGAATATCAGCAACTTGTTCTTTAGAAGAAACATACTCCAACTTGACCTTCTGCTCAAGCACTTGTTCCCGAATAAAATGGTACTTGATTGGTATGTGCTTGGTCTTTGAGTGCATGACTGGATTCTTTGAAATGCTGATTGCACTTGTATTATCACATAAGATAGAGACTGGTGAAGTGCAAGTGATTTGAAAATCCTGCAAGGTCTGCATCATCCAAAGAAGTTGTGTGCGACAAGATGCCGCAGCCACATATTCTGCTTCAGCTGTAGATAAGGCAATCGAACTCTGTTTCTTGCTGAACCAAGATACTAATCTGGAGCCCATAAAGAATGCACCACCACTTGTGCTCTTCCTGTCATCCACGCTTCCGGCCCAATCTGCATCTGTATAAGCATGAAGTGTGAGATCTGTATCTCTAGGATACCATAATCCATAATTTTGTGTCCCTTGATGATATTTGAAGATTCTCTTCACTGCCTGAAGATGAGTCTCCTTTGGATTTGCCTGAAATCTCCCAACTATTCCGACTGCATGGATGATGTCTGCTCGGGTACCTGTCAAATAAAGCAAACTCCCAATCATGGATCTATACGTTGGTTGATGAACTGCTGCTGATTCATCATTTGCACTGAGGCTGCATCCTGTAACCATGGGTGTACATACTGGCTTTTAATCTTCCATGCCATACTTCTTCAAGATCTGCTTGAGGTACTTGGTTTGAGACAAGAAGATGCCTCCTTCATTTTGTTGGATTTGCAATCCAAGAAAGTATGTCAATTCTCCAAGTAGTGACATTTCGAATTCTTTCTGCATAACCAAGGCAAAGTTTTGACCCATAGTCTCTTCATTGCTGCCAAAGATAATATCATCTACATACACAACAAGTATTAGCAATTTTTTATTTTCAATTTTTATATAGAGATTGCTATCTGCTGATCCTTTTGAAAACCCTTGTTGGTGAAGATATTTGTCCAATCGATAGTACCAAGCCCTTGGAGCTTGTTTGAGACCATAGAGAGCCTTTTTTAATTTGCATACAAGGTTTGGATCATTCCCAAGAATGAAACCATCTGGATGCTCAATATATACTTCTTCTTCTAAGTCTCCATTCAGAAAGGCTGATTTCACGTCCATTTGAAATACCTTGAAGTTTTGAAAGCTTGAGAGAGCAAGGAACATTCGGATGGCCTCAAGTCTTGCTACAGGAGCAAAGGTCTCTTCAAAATCTATCCCTTCTTGCTGCGCATACCCTTTACAAACAAGTCTGGCCTTGTTTCTAATTACTTCTCCATTTTCATTCAATTTATTCTTGAAGACCCATTTTGTCCCTATGACATTCTTATCTTTTGGTCTAGGAACCAGTTCCCAAGTGTTGTTCTTTTCGATCTGCTCAAGTTCTTCATCCATTTCTTTGACCCAACATTCATCTTTGCATTCCTCTTTCACATTTTGTGGTTCAGTGGAAGAGAGTAATGCCAAATATCTTGAAGCTTCTGCAATTCTTCTTCTTGTTTGTATTCCTGCTTCTTTCTTCCCCACAATCTGAGATTCTGGATGATTCTTTTGAACATATCTGGATGGAGTCTTCTATTCTATTCTTGCCTGCTCCTCTGGTTCTTCTTGAGGTTCTTCTTCTTCATCATTCTGCCTTTGAGTGTAGCCTTCATCTTCTTCAATGTCTTCATGATGAACTTGCCTAGGAATATATCCCTTCTCATCAACCACTACATCAATGCTGTCAACAATTCTGCCAAGTCTTTTATTGTAGCACTTGTATGCTTTGCTATGTGGAGAATAACCAAGAAGAATGCCTTCATCTGCTCTTGGTTCAAGTTTGCCAAGTTGCTCATCAGTATTCTTAATATAACATTTGCTCCCAAATATTTTGAAGTGCTTCACCGAAGGAGTCTCACCACTCCAGAGCTCATGAGGTGTTTGAGTGCTGTTTACTCGGACATTTGTTTTGTTAAGAATAATAACCGTAGCATGTGCAGCTTCACCCCAGAAAGTTGCGGGAGTACCTGATTCATCAAGCATAGCACGAGCCATTTGTTGGATTGTTCTGTTCATTCTTTCCACCACCCCATTTTGCTGAGGAGTTCTAGCTGTAGAGAATTCTCTTCTTATCCCATGTTCTTCACAGAAATCGAAAAATTCGTTTGAGGTAAACTCCCCACATCTGTCAGATCTGAGGCACTTAATTTTGTGTCTTGATTCATTTTCAACCAAGGCTTTGAAGGATTTGAATTTTTCGAATGCTTCATCTTTGTGTTTCATAAGTCCTAACCAGACAAACCTGGAGAAATCGTCAATGAATAATATCAAGTATTCTTCTCCTCGAGGTGTTCTTTTTCTGAATGGACCACATGTATCTGTATGTACTAGCTCAAGAGGCATGCTAGCTGATCCTTCCTTCTCTGGAAAGTTAGTTCTGGTTTGCTTTCCAAACTGACAATATTTGCATATAGTGTTGTCTGGAATTTTGATATCTGGAAGACCACGAACTGCCTGATATTTGCATGCTTTCCTTATTTGTGAAAAACTTAGATGCCCCAACCTTCGATGCCATAGCCAGTGTTCATCATCCTTGCTCAAATAGCATTGTTGTGGGCCTTCTTCAAATATGTATAGATTATTTGGAGTCCTTCTTCCTTTCATCACTATTTCACCTGTATCAAGATCACGAACACAACATCCATTTGATCTAAATATTACCTCTGTTCCTTGATCGCACATCTGACTGACACTCAGAAGATTATGCTTCAATCCATCAACATACAAAACATTTCCAGCTTTGACCTTCTCTTTCAATGGAGCCACACCTTTTCCTTTTATGGCTGTAGAGATATCGTTTCCAAAAGAAACTTTCTTCCCCTTTTCTAATGCGGTATATGACTCAAGCTTTTCTTTGTCCCCTGTCATATGCTTCGAACATCCACTATCAATGTACCATAGACTTTCTTGACCTTCTGCATAAAAGGCTATCCCACATCTTTCTGGTTGTGGTTCCTTTATTCTCCATGTTCTGACATTTGAGTTTTGCTCCTTCTGAATTGTCTTCCGGAACCTGCTCCTGCATTCAGAGTCTTCATGGCCAAAGTTATTACAAATAGAGCATTCAACTTCATTTTCAAGAACCGAAAAGTTGTTATAAGTCCTTTTCATGGTTTTAGTCATTCTCCCTTGCTTTTGAGCTTCTCTAGTCATGATTGTCTTGTATGCAACACATTGAGCTGCTTTGTGACCGAAGTTATGGCAAGAAAAGCATTGGCCATTAAAGAAAATTCTGCGATAATCAGATCTATCATCCAACCGATTGTAGCTTCTATTTATTCTTGGAGCAAATTGGGAAGATTTTACCTGTGGCTGATTGTAGCTTCTGTTTGTCCTTAAGGGAGTTTGTCCCCAAATTTCTTGATGGTCTTTATTTGTTCTTGAGGTAAACTGTCCCTGATTCACCTGATTACTTTTATTTGGCCTTTGCTCGCTTTTCCTTGCTGCATCAAGATAACTTTTAGAGGTAGAGGCTTGAGATGTTTCTCCATTATATCCAAGACCTGTCTTGATCAGAGGAGATCGCTGCACATTGATAATCTCATCCAAGGTTTCAGATCCTTTAACAAATTTAAGATTAATAGCTTTTGTTTTCTCAATCTCTGTTCTAAGACCAACAATTTCACCTTCTAGTTTTTCAAGTTGTTTTTCCTTTTCATCAATTTGAAATTGTAGAGTATCAATGATCATATTCTTTTCTTCTATACATCTCTTGAGTCTAGTAATTTCATCATAAAGATTATCCACATCTATGGCATCCATATAATCATCATCTTCAAATGCCATTAACAAATTATATTCATTACCTCATTCATCTTCATCACTATTCGATAGACCATCACTATCTTCATGAGTGTAGTAGCTTTTCTGATTTGCACTTTGTTTCTTGTTCCATCTAGCAGGTTCCTTTCCTTTATCCTTATAAGGATATTTTGCAGCATAATGACCTACTCTTCCACAAGAAAAGCATTTAAAAGGTAACTTACCTCTGAACCTTCCAGAACCCCTTTGAAGATTTCTGACAAAATTTGATTCTTCTTCCTCTTCTTCTGGGATGTGGCTTGCTTCATAATAATCTTCTTTTCCTGATGCCTTGAAAGCAGCTTCTCTTCTGTCTGATGGACCTCCCTTTCTCATTTCATAAGGAGTTAGAATTCCATGTAGCTGAGACATAGTAAGAATTCGTAGATTTTCCTTTTCTTCTATTGCAGATACTTTAGATTCAAACTTGGGGGACAATGATATTAGAACCTTTTCAACCACTATAGCCTCTTTTATTTCTTCACCCAAATTTTTCATACAATTAACGATCTCATCTACCCGAAGAAAATAGTTAGCCACACTTTCATCATTATTACATCTTGAGAGTCTCATACTGAATCATGAGAGTTTGAAGTTTAGCAGGCTTTACCTGTTCATCTCCTTCATAGCTCGTGACAATTTTGTCCCATATCTCTTTTGCGGATTTGTAGTGCATTACCTTCATGAATTCTATTTGGGATATACATCCTAATAGGGTACTGACTGCTTTCGCATTTGTTTCATACTTCTTTTTCTCAGCTGCATCTGTAGGAGTAGCTGAAGGAAAAGCGTAGCCTATTTCTACGATGTCTCAGACTTTTGTACCAAGAGATTGAAGATAGGCAGTAACTCTTACCTTCCAATAATTGAAGTTTGTCCCATCAAAAACCGGTGGCCTGATTGATGCTTCTCTCTCGTAGTTTCTCATGATGAACGATCTACCTTCAAGCGATCAAGCTTCTCTGAAGGACCTGCTCTGATACCAATTGTTGGAAATAATACTGAGAGGGGGGGGGGGGGTGAATCCGTATTATCAGATCAATAAAAATTTTCAATGCTCAGAAACATATATGCTACTTCAGTTAAGTGAACCAGCGTGTACACGCTACTGTGTCTAAAGAAAACAGCGTATAACCAGAAAACTTATAATTCAGTTAGTTTATCTTCAGTTAAGTGCATCAGGTCATTATTCACCATATTAAGAGTAAACAGTATAACAGAACAGATCATCACACAAAAGCCACACACATGAACACCATGATATAAGGTGGAAACCCAATGTGGGTGAAAACCACCTGATGCAAGTCGTCTCTATCTTTCTTTAATAAGAACTTCAGTTTACAATCTTTTGTACTGGTGCAGTCTTATACCAGTACGCAGGCTACAACCTGCAGAAGGCTTCAACCTTCTCTCGTTCTCCAAACTTCCTTGGAAGGGAGCTTCAACCCCCTTTGCTCTTGTACTAGCTAAGATACTAGTATGTAGGTGCAGGCCTACAATCTTCTTTCCTTTAGGCACCACTTTTCATACATTTTCAGACTGGATATTCCTGAAGCACAATATTACAATCTGAAGACCACAATTCATTCAACCTTCATAGCAGATTACAAAACAACCAATACTCACATCAACAATCTTTGAATCACTGAACTACTGAAACCCTGTCAACCCCAGTCACCAAAACACAGAGCAGACTACAGAACTCTGCAATAACAGTCAGACCCAGCTGCAACCCAAAAATCAAGCTCCAAAATATATACGCTACTTCAATGAAGGCAACCCGCGTATACACGCGGTTTTACTGAAGACAACCATTTGATCCCGATCTCTCCTTAGATCTTGTTCTCCATCAACCGATGAGATCTCTCCTTAGCTCAGATCAAGCAATACATCATCAACCAATAACCTGCATACTGGATCTAATACTTCATCAGATATTCAAGACATTTCAGATACACTTGCCTAATGATTTCCTTCTCCTTATATAGCCTTAGGCCTTGTTCAATACCAAGAGCCAAAACCATAGAAATCCAATACCATCATCTTCAAAACTAGGGATCAACACGTTCGTCGGGACACCAAGGTCCAAAACCATAGGCACAACTTCCAAGGAATAACCGCCACGGACCAAAAATGAGTTTTCCACATACACGCGCTTTTACTGAAACCAACCTGCGTGTACACGCGACTTGGGCTTGATGAACCTACGTATATGAATTTTCTCTTCTTCTTATAGTTTGATCATCAATTCCTTGTTGCTGACCTTCTGCACTATGATTTGTCATCAGTGTGGTTTGCCATCAAGGACAACACTTGTCTCATAATGCCAACAATCAAACCCTAAAGATGTTGACCAACATCCTGAATTCTCTGATCTTGGTTGTCGTGATCTCTTCACCTCATAATCCAATCATGATGTTGATTCACTCGTTGTTAATCCGTCTAAGCCACTGGTCTACAAAGATCGATCTGCCAACGAAGTCAAAACCCCACAGGCCATCGAGGCACTTCAACCCAAGCTTATCATTATGTTAGGCCCTCACTGTCCTAAGGTTGGTTTCGCTTCCCATCAGGAAATTGTTTTGTTAGTGTCAGTCTTTGAAACCTTCCACCAATGATCAAACTTTCTCTTACAAAGTGGTCTTAGGGTGTCAAAGTCAAATTTTGTCATTTCAGTGAGTCTTCAAGTAAAATTTGGTCACTAGGTATTAGGTATAGGATCTGTTTTCAATCCTTCCAAAGTTTTCCAAGTGTCGGTCCATGTCACCATTCATCTGAGTGTAACATCATTCAAATAGTTATCATCATCATTTCAGCTCCAATGGGTCAGTTTACACCTTGTTCATGCTCCAGTTGTGCTTAGGTAAGGCTCATTTCCCTATCCTAGGGTTTTGAAGGTAATTTTTCTTGGATGGTAAAATCATCAACAAAACTTGTATCTTGATCCTCAAACACCTTCCCATATCCTTAATGTACCTTCTTAATCATTTCCCATCACTGATATCCCTCAAATTCATCATTTTACAACAAACCGTAGCTTATTGCTACAATTTGATAATTTTCTAGGCTAGGCCTGTGTTTTGCCATTTTGGACCCCTTCCCCTCACTCAATCTTTGAAATTCCACTTTCGCCTACTTCCTAACATCCCTCCCTACTTCCCAAAATTTTCTCAAGAATTTAGAAGCCCCTTATCCCCTTCATTTCCCTTCTTTTCTACAAATCCCGAGTTCCACACATCGGGATAGGTTTTACTCAAATGATGGTTCTGAGAAATAGAAGGTGAATTTGACAAAAGTGAGAGACAATGTTGTCCATAATTGACCAAAGAATAAAACCCTATTTTATTTTTTACATAGGTTTCATGGTTTGGGAGAAATGTCGAAAACATCATTTGCGTTAGGAGGGTTGTTGCACCACTTGAGTGACCTTGGTAAAATCAATTTTTTTCTTAGATGGAAGGACCAAATAACTTTATTGATGAGTCAACTGATAAGTAGACACAAATAGATTTCCAATGAGATATCATGACCACAATTTTGAGTTGAGGAAGACCTTCAAAAGTTGACTGCAACAGCACTATGCATTTTGGTAGCCTCATTCTGCACATTTTGACCAGTATTGGGAGATTGGACCTTTGACAGGGAAAATAAACTCCAAATTGAAAAATTAAAGATTTTATGGAAGATAGACTTGACAAGCTTTCCAAAAAACTATCCCGTTCCCAATTTGGAGACTAGGAAAGCCTCCAAACGTGTCCTAGAAAAAGGCGCTACACACTAAAACTTGGTGCTACGCATAGGAGTCGCGCTACGCACTTGGGTTTTTCCTGCTGTGTTATTTTGAACTGGCACTATGCATAGGAGCTGCACTATGCACCTGGGAAACTTGCTACACACCTAGTAGTTGGGCTACAGATAGTTGCGAAATTCATCAAATCACCTCAAAACTTCTCCATTGCCTCTTTGCAAGTAAGTAACACCACCATTCTTGTTGAAACAAATTGTTGCATCAGTCTTGGGTTGTTTTGTTTCTCAAAAAATCCAACCATAGTTTCAATAAACTATCTCCTATATTTTGATTATGGCTGTCGTATATCATATACTTTGTTTTCCCTAAACCCCATCCCCTCATATATAATTCCCTAGACATCATTCCCTAAACTTTTTCCTAATCCCCAAACCCTATACACATACATCCCAAACCTTATATGTATATCGCAAAACCTACACTATTCCAAAACCCTAATCACTCCCTACATCCCTTTCCCATTCTTGCTCCACCCTCACCTATTTTCCTATTCAAATCTCTTCATACTCATCTTACCTTCATTCACCAATTCACCACACTTCAATCACCACAAGCGAAACAACTGTACAACAATGGAGAGGGGCAGTGAGTCTGAATTGGAGGAAGAGACACTCAGTGATAGTTCCATGGAGAGACATAAGAAGCAAAGAAAAGGAAAAGAGAAGATGCATGAGGATGATATAGATGATGAACAAGAAAGAGAACAAACAGTTGGAGGATAAACAAAGCGTAATGGAACTTGAAATGTTGAAACTGAAGAGGAAAAATGACAGAGAGGACCTTGTCACTTTGACTTCCATTGAGCAAGAGATTGAACATGACCAGGAAAATTGGCTTGAGAGGGTCAACATGCATCTTGAGGGACTGATCAACAAGGCTAACACGGACAATAGAATGCTCTGGCACATGTCATATCATTCTATGACTCGAAAACAAAATTTGCAATATGAGAATTAGGAAGCTTAAGGCTAGGTTAAGGAAGTCCTTAAGGAGCCTGACAAGTTGAAAATCTTGGCTGAAGCCTCACTAGCTCATCAAAGAAACTAATGAGGGAGCCTTGTGCCAAATCTGGGCAAGTTTTGGTGAGTTTTTGTCATTTTGAAATTTTGAAATTTTCCAACACAAAAAATTACATTAGGTGCGTAGCGCCACCGGTGCTATGGTTTTGAATAGAGGACTTTTTGGAGAAACAGATGGCATTTTTGGATTCAGCATGATGAGAACATCAATCCATAAAAGTTTCAACAATTTTGGAGTAAAACTTGGTCACCTTAAGGTCAAAAAACCATCAAAAAATGATCTCTCTACCTCTTTTTGGACACACAGGAAGTAGCCTTGGTAGATTCCACTTTTGAGGTGGAAAATGACCTCCAAATGAAACAATTCAAGATGTTTCAGAAACTAGACAGGAATTTCTTTCCAATGAGCTATCTTGGGCTCAATTTGGCTAAGGGGAACACCTCAAAAATCAGATGAGAAATGGTGCTACGCACTTGGCAGGTGGCGCTATGCATAGAACCAGTTTGCTCAAAAATCCAAATTTCTCCTAGTTTTTCTACAAGTTGACTTTTTCTCTCATCTTGGATGAATTTATGACTGTAAATGATGCTATGCTATGTAAATTTAAGTGTAAAATCACCTAAGAGGGTAGATTCATCATTTTGAGGTGGTTTGGGGGTCAATGAATTAGTTTCCATGGTTTAGAAGGCAAGTTGTTCCACTGCCTATATTCTCGTTCCTAGTTTAGATATGGTTGAAACAATCCCTTATCTCTTGGATTCAACCCCTGATGGCTATTATAGGTGGTTTTGATGTCTATATTATATATTTTCTTCCTCGTTTGTAAAGCTTGGACTCTCTTGGATGCTCTAAGCTACATTGTACATCTCTACAGCAGTTTGGCAAGGAAATAAATCAGGATTTGCAACTATTTTTGTGGGATTCTTGTGGTAATGTGTTTTTTGCATTGTTTCTCCTCGCGTCATTAGTTTTTATCATCTATTATGTGTGCCAAAATCTAATTCATTCTTCTAAACTAAATGAAATCAAGATAGATAGGTAGAATACATTGGTAATAGTGCTCTGCCTTGGGAATACATTTAGTTTTTTATGTTTTTAGCTGTTTGAAGAGGACTCATGATCTTTGCATGCCCTCATTAGCTCCTGATCAGTCTCAAAACTACCATCTCACTCAATTCCAAGTGCTTAAACACCTACCTACCTCACCGCAAAGAACACCCTGCATTCCTGACTTGATTTCCCGGACCCAAAGCTACCTACTCCATTTGATCCAGCAACAAAACCTTCAAAATCAACCAAAACCCTTAGAGCTACTATACCTAGCCTAAAATCCATATTTAATTCAGTCATCTCAACTGAGATTGACAAGGAGAGAGCCCTCTCCCAACCTAGTAAATCTAGCCACCAGGTTAAGTTTGGTTTGTGGTTATCTCAGGATTGCCTCCCTTCAACTTGAGTTCAATCTAGGCTCTAACATAGTGGCGACCATACTAGGGATTGAGTTTTATGTTCCTCAGTAAAATCCATCAAGTTCAGATCTGATTGTTGATGGCGGATAATGATCAGACACTATAAGGCTGAAATCATTCACCTGGTGACTCCAAATCAGTTTCAAGATAAGATCCAAGGACTCCACTGGAGGATGAACCTGACCAGCAGAAACATGAAAGGACAATATGGAAAGATTAGGTATTCAAGTAGGAATTTCATCCAAGACATTATGCTCTTTGTTATAAATTATTTCTTCTCTTTTCCCGAGAATGTCAAGAAGGCTTTACAAAGTATATTGTATTTGAGAAAGGATCCTAGACCTGCATTTGATTCTTTCCCTTTGAAGATTTTGGATACAAAAATATTCGCATGCATTTGATCTTGATCAAGACCCTTCTTCTGAATCTTGTGATGATTGTCTTGAAAATGATGAGCCTCAAGAGACCAAGACTGATTCTATAGCTTTTGTATATACTCCTATACATTGTAAAATTCCAGATAGATACAAGCCTCTGATTTTACCTCCTATATCCCATGCTTTCCCTAAAAATCATTACCAATATCTACCAAGATTTGATGGTGACTGTAACAACATCACTATTGGGAGACATGTAACGAATTTTGAGTCTTTTCTTGACCTTTTTAAAGTTGATGAAGAGGATGTTAGTATTGAGCTTTTTACTCTTTCTTTGCAAGGCAAAGTCAAGAGTTGGTTCAAAACCCTGCCTAATGCAAGCATCTCAGGTTTCCAGTAGTTTGTCAAAGTTTTCCTTGACAAGTGGGTGGTTAGATAGAACACTTTCTTGATTCTAGAAGAGTATAACTAGTGGAAAAGACTGTTAGGGGAGACAGCATAACAATTTTCTGCCAAATTTAACCAAGTTTATTTTTTGATGCCTATTAATATAAGACCTCCTCCTCGATTCGCTCTCTTACACTACTCGGATGCCTTTGATCCGGAAATGGAGTTTCAATTGAGGGAAAGGAACCTTGCAACACTTGAAGATATGAAAAATAGTGCAGTAGGTGTAGAGGCTAATTTTCTGATCAGAAGGGAAAAGTTGAAGGAAGAAGAGATGAAAAATATAGATCCAGAGGAATCGACATCTTTAGAGGTAAAGCTTCACATTTTTTTAAGTGCAGTGGAAGAGATGATGCAAAAGATCACCACAAGGAATGAGTATGACATTCAAGATCATGGCTCACTGATTGAAGAAGAACAAGTGGCTGATCCAAAACATTTCCTTTCTTATCCCAGTTGTCATAGATCTAATAATGATTGTTTTATAGATCATCTTGGAGAAAGGAGGTCTGTTGATTTGACATGTATGCTTGATGATGTGTTTTATACTAATGATTTGCCTCAGTTTGATCAGTATGATGATGATTATGTTCTCCAAATAAAAGCTAATCTTGCAGACAAATCAACGGCTGGTTTGTGGAAGGAGGAAGTTCACTTTTAGCAGCTCGAATACAGTGATCAGTTGTTACATATCAACTATGGAGATGAGGAGGAAAGTGCAAAAAATTTTGAAGTAACTGAAGGATCTTTGCCTTTTTGTTTTACCTCGTTTGAGATCATCAGAGACCACTTTTGTGCAATTAGAAGTCAACCATCGATAAGTTTTGATCTGGACCATCATGAGGGCAATGAAATATTTGTTCAAGACTTCTCATATCTAGATTTGTAGCCCCAAAATGCCATTGAATGTCAAGTTGCAGATGAAGACTTGGAAGTTGGCACATATGATCAAATGATGCAAGATGATTCCGTACCATTCTATTTTGAATCATTTCAGTTTTTGAAGGGAGATTTGCATAGTACATCTTTAGTAAAGGATGAGCAGCTTGTAGAAAATCATGTAATCTCATTGGAACCAATAGAAAATGGGTTGCAACAGTATTTTCAAGTTTTTCACGATCCAATAGCTGATGTGTTGGATGATGTTTGCAATCAAAGTCCTTCTCCATTATCTAGTTGTGAGCTTGAAACAAGTATTGATACAAACTTGATCTGGCAGCCAGTTTCTTTGTCATTATCAGTAGGAGTCTCATCACAAAGCTCAGATGAAAGTTTTCGTTCATGGTACGAGGAGAAGAAAAGTAATCCATTGGATGAGCTAAGCCCCAGTGTACATGAATTTCAAGATCCTTATGCAGTACTCTTGGAGTCGGATAGAGAATCCATATTATTCAATGGGTCCGTTTAAAAGTTTTCATGGGAGTTTCCTTCCAGTAGTTATCTCTTGTTGTTCATAAGAAAGCACTTGTGGAGAATAAAATCAGTAGCCAGAATGCTTACTTGGTTGCATTGGTTATTTCACTTCACTTGATCAGGTGATGAATTGAACAGTTAGAGTAGGTTTTATTGAATAAGCTCCATTTTGAGCATATTTTCCAATTTTTCAGTTTTATTTTAGTATTGAGTTAGTGTCAAGTTAGTTTGGGTCTTTGAGTCATCAGTATTCAGTTATGTAATTTCAACTTGAGTTTTTGACTTCATGCCCAATGGATAAGGCTACTAGGTCTATGGTGTTCTTAGCACCTCCAAGGAGCTACCATCCCCAATGGAGCCAATGTTAGTTTCAATCTTTGAAACCTTCCACCAATGATCAAAATTGCTCTTACAAAGCGGTCTTAGGGTGTCAAAGTCAAATTTTGTCATGTCACTGAGTCTTCACTAAAATTTGGTCACTAGGTATTAGGTCTAGGATTTGTTTTCACTCCTTCCAAAGTTTTCCAAGTGTTTGTCCATGTCACCATTCAACTGATTGTACCATCATTCAAAGAGTTTTCATCATCATTTTAGGTTCCAATGGGTCAGTTTACACCTTGTTCATGCTTCAGTTGTGCTTAGGTAAGGCTCATTTCCCTCTCCTAGGGTTTTGAAGGTAATTTTTCATGGATGGTCAAATCATCAACAAAACTTGTATCCTGATGCTCATACACCTTCCCCTATCCTTAATTTTCCTTCTTAAGCATTTCCCATCACTGATATCCCTCACTTTCATCATTTTCCCACGAACCATAACTTATTGCTACAATTTCACAATTTTCTAGGCTAGGCTTATGTTTTTCCCTTTTGGACCCCTTCCCTTCACTAAATATTTGAAATTCCACTTTCTACTTCTTTCAAACATCCCTCTATACTTCCCAAAATTTTCTTAAGAATTTAGAAGCCCCTTATCCCCTTCATTTCCCTTCATTTCTACAAATCCCCTATTTCACACATCAAGATAGGTTTTAATCAAATGATGTTTCTGAGAAATAGAAGATGAATTTGAAAAAAGTGAGAGATTTTTTTGTCAATAATTGACCCAAGAAGAAAAACCTCTTTTATTTTTTACACAGGTTTCACAGTTTGGGAGAGATGTCGAAAACATCATTTTCCTCATGAGGGTTGCTGCACCTCTGGAGTGACCTTTCTAAAATAAAATTTTCTCTGGGATATAAGGACCAAATGACTTTCTTGATGCGTAAACTAATTAGTAGACACAATTATCTTTCCAATGAGCTATCATGAACTCAATTTGGAGTTGAGGAAGACCTTCAAACGTTGACTGCAACAACACTATGCATTTTGGCAACCTCATTCTGCACATTTTGACCAGTGTTGGGAGATTGGACCTTTGACAAGGAAAATGAACTCCAAATTGAAAAATTTAAGATGTTATAGAAATTATACTCAACAAATTTTCCAATGAGCTATCCTACACCCAATTTGAACATTGGAAAGGCTTTCAAAAGTGTCTTGCAAAAAGGCGCTACGCACCAAAACTTGGTGCTATGCATAGGAGTGGAGCTACGCATCTGGGTTTTTCCTGTTGTGTTATTTTGAACTAGCACTATGCACAGGAGCTGCACTATTCACTTGGGAAAGTTGTTACAAACCTGGTAGTTGGGCTACAGATAGTTGCAAAATTCATCAAATCACCTCAAAACTTCTACATTGCCTCTTTGCAAGTAAGTAACACCACCATTCTTGCTGAAAAGAATTGTTGCATCAGTGTTGGGTTGTTTTGTTTCTCAAAAAATAAAACCCTAGTTTCACTAAAATATCTCCTATATTTTGATTATGTCTTACCTATATCATATATTTTCTTCTCCCTAAACCCCATCCCCTCATATATAATTCCCTAGACATCATTCCCTAAACTTTTCCCTAATCCCCAAACCCTATACACATACATCCCAAACCCTATACATATACCCCAAACCCTACACTATTCCCAAACCCTACTAACTCCTTACATCCGTTTCCCACTCTTGTTCCACCCTCACCTATTTTCCTATTCAAATCTCTTCATACTCATCTTACCTTCATTCACCAATTCACCACACTTCATTCACCACAAGAGAAATAGTTGTACAATAATGGAGAGGGACAGTGAGTTTGAATTGGAGGAAGACACACTCAGTGATCGTTCCATGGAGAGACATAAGCAGCAAAGCAAAGGCAATGAGAACATGCATGAGGATGATATAGATTATGAACAAGATGTTGAGATTTTAAGTTTTGAATAAAATAGGCCAAATCTCAGTAGATGACAACAATAGGAATTAGTTCCTAGATTAGCTCCAGTTTGTTGGGAGGGAGTTAATGCATTCTAAATTTGAGTTGAGAGGATTTATGAGGCAGTTAGATTCTCCTTGCTATATAACAAGTATTCATACGGATGGTTTGGGAGTAGTGTGAGAGTTTATGTAATCTCCTGTTTGATTAATAAAGAATTGCCGATGCCTATGTTTGGTGGACGTAGCCCAGATTGGTTGGGTGAACCACGTTAATTCCTGTGTTGCCTGTGTATGATTTAATTACTGAGTATTTGATTTAATTTGTTGTGCATCTGATCTCCAACAATTGGTATCAGAGTAGTTGGAGGTGGAGCGCGTGCTGGTGCATGGAGACCTGTGTGGAGGCGTTGTTGTTGTGCTGGAACAGGGAGGTGTTGCTTGGTGCTGTGTGGTTTGGTTGCTGGATGCGTGGAGTTGGTTTGGTTGCTGGTGCTACGTGGAGTTCTGAAGGTGCAGCAATCAACAAACTGATTTGGAAGAAGAGTGCTCAGAGTTCCCAGCTTTCTTCCATGCGCAAAAGATTTCTACATTCCAGTTATTTGTTTCAATGAATGGTGCTGCTTGGAGGGTGTTGTCCAACCTACGTGGAGCATCTTATAACCTGCGTAGTGCTGAGTATTGATCGATTGTTGCTGCTGTGTATTGATCGAGTGCTGCCTGGAGTGCTGCGTATGGTTTTTTGATTGCTGCGTGGGAGTCCAATTCATTGTTGTCTTTGGCGTGAAATCATTTGGAGTGAAGGGTGAGTCCCGTTGCCGAATTGGTGTTCAATCCAAGTTTTTTAGCTTCAAGGTATTTTTTGTTATTTTGGATTAAGGCAATAAAATAAACATCTCTATTACTTCCGTCCGCCATTTTTGGTTGTTGAGATATAAACATATATTATACACTTACGTTACATGGTGGATTAATATGTTACATGGGATATACACATATGTTACATGGTGGATTAAGATTAAAGTGGGTGAACGCATATGGTGGGGTGAAGGTATATGACTTATGGTTGAACATTGTCATGACAATGATAATATCATTAAATTTTATGGCAATGCATATATATTAACGCAGCAAGTGCGGAGTATTTCCACGCCACTGTTCACATGCTTGTCGCCATTATTGTACAACGGCAAAAACATATTTTTTTTAAACAAAACAAAGGCATATAAGTGCATATGGCAGAAATTTGTATGTGAAGTACAAAAGGCAGATATTTGTTTGTTTTTTAAAGGAAAAGGCATCTTCTTTTTTTTAAACACAAACTTCATTTATTTAAAGTTGGTTTTTTGGAGATTATTGTGTCTTTTACTGATACAAGATGGCGAAAACTCAAAGTGCCCGGTTTGAAATTGAGAAGTTTAATGGCAAGAATAATTTCGAGATCTGGAAGGTGAAAATGTACGATTTGCTTATCCAACATGGTGTGGCAAAGGCGTTGTTGGGCAAGTCCAAACATCCTTACAACATCACAAATCATGAGTGGGCCGAGATGGATGAAAGAGCGATAAGTGCTATTCGACTGTGTCTAGCTGATGATGTCCTGTTTAATATCATGTCGGAGACAACAGCTGCTGGTTTGTGGATGAAACTGGAGAAACTGTACATGACCAAATGCTTAACCAATAGGATTCTCCTGAAGCGACATTTGTACAGTTTGTGAATGAAGGAAGGTACATCGATTGCTGATCATTTAAATGCTTTTAATACTCTTCTTGTGCAATTACAAAGTATAGAGGTAACTATTCAATCCGAGGATAAAGCTATTACTTTATTGTGCTCGTTGCCCGAATCATGGGATCATTTTGTTACTTCTATAAGTCTTAGTTCATCAGAAATTATTGAGTTTGATGATGTAGTTGCATCCTTATTATCAGAAGAAACAAGGAGAAGGTCGCATTCTGAAACCTCTACATCAGAAGCTATGATGGTTACAGGACGTTCGAAAGAAAGACACTTCAGGAGGCCGAGTGACTCACGTTCAAAGTCGAAAGGGAAGAAGAGTAAGCTAAAGTGTTGGTTTTGTGGCAAATCAGGGCATTTAAAGAAGGACTGCTGGAAGCGACAGCAGCAAACTTCTAAAGTAGATTCTTCGATAGAGAAGAAGGAGGCAAATACGACAGATACAGGTTCGACATCTGGTTCAGGTATGAGTGATGAAGTATTATCAGTTAATGTGTCAAATCATGGTCAACATTGGTTGTTAGATTCCGGTGCATCAAACCACATGTGTATCCATAAAGAATGGTTTAAGACATATAAATCAATTGATGATGGTGTTGTGTACATGGGTAATGATGTAACAGGTAATATTGTGGGAATTGGGAGTATACAACTGCAAATGTTTGATGGGACAACAAAAATATTAACTGATGTGAGGCATGTACCAGATTTAAGAAAAAAATTGATTTCATTAGGAGCACTTGATTCAAATGGATATAAAACTATAATTCAAGGTGGAGTAATGAAAATTTACAAAGTTATTTTACTAGTTATGAAAGCTAAGACGGTAGGAAATCTATTTCAGTTAGAAGGAAGTACAGGGTCAAATTATGTGTCTCCGGTGTCTGAGCATGACAGTAGTTCCATTCACTTATGGCATCAAAGATTGGGGCATATGAGTGAAAGAGGGTTAAAAATTTTGGCTGATCGCAAGTTACTTCCAAATCTAAAGTCTGGAAAGTTAGATTTTTGTAAGCATTGTTTGTTTGGAAAACAAAGTAAACAAAAGTTTAAAACAGGCAAACATACTAGTAAAGGCATACTTGATTATATCCATTCAGATGTGTGGGGTCCAGCTCCTACAAATTCATATGGTGGTTCGTCTTATTTTGTATCATTCATTGATGACTTTTCTAGGAAAGTGTGGGTCTACATGTTGAAAAGGAAATCTGATGTTTTTTCAGTTTTCAAGCAGTTTAGAGCATTGGTAGAAAACAGCACTGGTAGAACAATTAAATGTTTAAGAACTGACAATGGTGGTGAGTTTACTTCCAAGGAGTTTGACAACTATTGCAAGGATGCAGGGATCGAGAGACATAAGACCACGGTTTATACTCCTCAGCAAAATGGAGTTGATGAATGCATGAACAGGACTCTTCTAGAGAGAGCAAGGAGTATGATGAGTAACGCTGGGTTGCAAAAGGAGTTGTGGACGGAAGCAGTGGCAACAGCTTGTTATGTGATAAACCGATCTCCATCGATGGCGATAGACTGCAAAATTCCGCAAGAGGTATGGAAAGGACACCCTTGTGACTATTCTAAACTCAGAATGTTTGGTTGTGATGCATATGCTCTAGTGCCTAAACATCAGCGAACTAAATTAGATCCAAAGTCTAAGAGGTATAACTTTGTTGGGTATGGTATTGGAACAAAGGGATATAGATTGTGGGATCCTACTACCCGCAAAATCATCATCAACAAAGATGTAAAGTTTAATGAATCCTCTCTTGTACAGTTAGATGTAGATAGTAGAATGAAACAGGATGATGTATCTGACTTTCAGCACATTCAGTTTGATAGCATTTCTAATGATAGTCATGATGACCATAGTTCAGATACTAGTCATGAACAGGTTTCAGAATCAGAACATGAACAGGGTTCAGGTTTAGATCATGAACAGGTCTCAGATACTGATCGGCAAGAAGTTCCTACAGATGGTAGTCAACCAATCGAGGAAGCGCCAGAAACATCCTTTAGGAGGTCGACAAGAATCAAACGGCCACCAAGAAGGTATGATGATTATTTTACTTCAGTTGCATTTACCGCTAATGACGATGAACCTCTGTGCTATCAGGAAGCAATAGAAGGTTCGAAGAGTGATAAGTGGAAAGCAGCCATGAAGGACGAAATGATGGCCTTAGGTAAGAACGGCACATGGGATCTGGTTGAGCTTCCGAAAGGCAGGAAAACTGTGGGGTGTAAATGGGTGTTCAAGCTGAAATGGGGTGTGAATGATACGGAAGACAGGTACAAAGCGCGGCTGGTTGCAAAAGGGTTTTCTCAGAAAGCCGGTATTGACTTTCATGAGATTTTTTCACCAGTGGTTAAAATTGTTTCAATTAGAATTGTGTTAGCATTAGTGGCTTTGCTTGATTTAGAGTTGCAGCAACTAGATGTTAAGGCTGCATTTCTACATCGAGACTTAGATGAGGAAATTTATATGGAACAACCGGAAGGGTTTGTTCAGCATCGCAATGAGAAATTTGTCTGCAGGTTCAAGAAGTATTTATATGGCCTGAGGCAGTCGCCTCGACAGTGGTATAAGAAGTTTGATTATTTCATGTTGAGTCAGAAATATGTTAGAAGTGAATATGATCATTGTGTTTATTTTAAACAGTTAAATAATGGCATATTCATTATCTTGGTATTGTATGTTGAAGATATGCTTTTAGCAAGCAAAATCATAGAAGAAATCAATAGGTTGAAGGCTCAGATGGCAAGGACGTTTGATATGAAAGATCTAGGAGCAGCAAGACAAATTTTGGGCATGGAGATTTTCAGAGACAGGAGCAATGGTAAGCTATGGCTATCACAACAAAAGTATATTGAGAAAATACTTTTGAGGTTTGGTATGAATAACGTGAAGCCTATGTCAGTCCCTCTCGCTTCCCATTTCAAGCTTTCTTCGAGTTTATGTCCTAATTCAGATGAAGAAAAGGATTATATGTCTTGAATTCCATATGCTAATGTAGTAGGGTGTTTAATGTATGCAATGGTGTGTACGCGACCTGATATTTCACATGCAGTTGGGGTTGTCAGCAGGTACATGGAAAATCCGGGTAAAGAACACTGGTTAGCAGTGAAATGGGTGCTTCGGTATCCAAGAGGCACAAGTAGTTATTATATCACTTACCATAAGAGTAGTGAATTTGTTTGCGGATATGTTGATTCCGATTTTGCAGGTGATTTGGATAAGAGAAGGTCAACTTTAGGGTATGTCTTTACTCTTGCAGGTGGAGCTATAAGCTGGATGTCAAAGCTACAGAACATTGTCGCTTTATCCACTACTGAAGCAGAATACATTGCTGCTTTGCATGCTTGCAAAGGGGCGGTTTGGTTGAAAGGTTTGCTTGGTGAGTTTGGTAGGTTACAGGACAACATCAGGTTACTTTGTGATAGTCAGAGTGCAATACATTTGGATAAGAATCCGGCCTATCATAGTAAATCAAAGCATATTCCAATTAAGTACCATTTTGTAAGACAGGTTATCACTGAAAGGGGAGTCTCTCTTGAAAAGGTGCATACAAAGGAAAACTGTGCAGACATGTTCACAAAACCAGTTTTGTTGGAGAAGCTACGGTGGTGTTTGGCTTCTCTTGGCTTGTAGAAAAGATAAAATAATAATAACAGGGCATAAGGCGAATTGTTGTCAAGGTGGAGATTGTTGAGATTTTCTGTTTTGAATAAAATAGGCCGAATCTCAGTAGATGACAACAATAGGAATTAGTTCCTAGATTAGCTCCAGTTCGTTGGGAGGGAGTTAATGCATCCTAAATTTGAGTTGAGAGGATTTATGAGGTAGTTAGATTCTCGTTGCTATATAACAGGTATTCATACGGATGGTTTGGGTGTAGTGCGAGAGTTTATGTAATCTCGTGTTTGTCCAATTCCTTTCTTTTACCTTTTTACCTTGTTGCAATCGAGGCTTACTATGTACTATCACATCACCCAACTATTATTTATATAAATACATCAAGTGTTACCTTGTCACGCTACTACCTAGCATGTTACCTACAACTATTCACACATGTCAACCACATGTTCCAAATATCCGGACAATTGTATCTATCAATTTGAAATCAACTGTTACAAAAAATCATGTCATAATCCATAGTCAACTCATACTCATTAGACATAAGGCTACAACTATCAACTATATTCAAGTACATATCAACTCTCTCAACACATATATGTTAGTACAATCATCTTAAAACAAAATCATTTGAACACATACTCATATTATGCAATTCATTAAACATTGCACCAACTTGCAACATACCATGTTAAATAAATTAAATATATGACATAATAAAAAAGATAAGCACCAAATATATGATATAATAAAAAAGATAAGCACCAAATATATGACATAAGAAAAATTGTACCTTACTGTATCTCAAGGGAGGCTATCTTGTTTGTCAATTTGTTGTAGTTGTCTCACTCTAAAGTAATACATTGGAAAGATGTTATTAGCATATTGTTTACACTAACACTTGAAGGTTGCATCTGACAATGGTGCCACACATTTCCAGTGGCTTCCATCCATTCGTTCTAGCAACTCATCAATAAGCTATGAAAAGCCTTCGATAGGCATGATTTTAAAGATTTTTTTAAAAGGATAAATAAGATTAGAATGAAACCTAAAGAATCATTAGAATACTTTGCTACTAGATTTGTTCGTCTTTGTTGTGAATTCCTAGAGAGAGGTGTTGATTATATGTATTTTAATGAGAAATTTTGACGTCTGTTTTATGTCTCTCAGCAACACCTTCAATCTGAAATAAATATGGATTCTTTTGATCATCATGTTAGCCTGGAAGTTACAAATTTTCCATATCTTATCCCTAATCTTGTCTTGACTATCTGAGTGAGTCAGGAAAGGCCTCAAATGTCCAAGGAGGAAATTAGTGCTTGTGAAATTTCTCATCCTCCTTTTGATTCATTACCTAATGAATTTCTGGTCATAAATAGTTTAGATGGTGAAGAATTCTTGTAGGGAGATCAACCAAATTGTATCACGTCTGAAGCTCTCATACATCATGTTGAATTTGAAACTGAAACTCAAGTTGATGTAACATCTCTTCATGTATATGAAACCCAAATCAAGTGCACTAAATGTGTTCCTAAATCTATTCTTGAACTTCATCTACTCATAGGAATTGACTTAGGTCTTGTCTTAGTTAAAGTTGAATGTCTTATTGGATCCATGGAGCATGATATGCATGTAGATTCATTGCTCCCTCAGGCTCACTCTAATGTCTAGGGTTTGAGTTCTAAATTAAATTTTGTTGAAACTAAGGACTCTTCATCTGAACCTTTTCATCCATTATACCATAATTTATTTCATGAGTCTACTGCACCAACAGTTTCTACAAATAACTCATATATTTATCATGTTGGTGTTTATTACAATCATGTATGTGAGGTTGATGTTTCAAAATCATAATATGAGAATGTTAAATCTCCTATTCCTGGTCTCTCCCATCCGCGGTGTTTAAAAGGTGAAGAATAAGACCTTACATCTCAGAAAATTCAAGATGGTCATTTGTTTGATTCATCTTCATTCTTAATCCAAGAAGATCCTTATGTGTTGGATTCCCAACCTGATCAAATTGGTCACTTCAATGATTTTCATTCTACCAAAAACATATTCTTCCATGCCTCTGATGATTTTCATTCATATCCATCTGTTGATCCGAAGAAACCACCAAAATTTGATGATTCACCTTTCAAATGCTTTGGGACTCATGAAGAAGTTGAGGCACTTCAGTTTATGCTAATGGTTATGTTAGGTTATCACGATATTAATGAGACTGCTCAACCAAGTCAAATTAGGGTTCCTGTGGTCCAATATCCTCTCAGTATCTCTTGCTTGATGAAATCTCATCTTGGAAAGCCTCTTATTTGAGTGATATTTCTCAGAGCACATATTTCCATCCTCTATCAGCCAATATGCATCAATCTCTATACCATGATTTGTTTACTAAAGAGAGTATGACAACCATTGTCTCAAATCTTTTCGAATATTTCCTAAACTGTGCAAACTGTGATAAGGTACAAGTAGGTGATGTCTTACAATCTACTAAGGGAACCAATCACCTGAATTCTCTCTTCCATGAGACTTTTCGAGGTCACTCAGCTCCTTTGTGATTAGCCTCAGTATTGCAACAAGAATTTTGCAACTCCCAAGGCTACCAAATTTAATTATCAACTTGGGTTTTTTACAAAGTTAAGAGGTATCAGCACTATATGTGCAACATAAAATGTGTCCTTCCTTTTTTTCAGAATTTACTGGAGTGCATGTAATGAAATCAAATCCTAACTAGTTGCAGAAATGGAAACCTTAACCTATTGCAAGAAAGAAAATACAAGGAAAGAAAAACTATTCTAATTGCATCAAGCAAATATCATTAAATAAATATCAATCATTACATTTCAAAGAGTTTAAATCCATTGATAGAGTTCATTGGATGTGGCAATCATGAAAATCATTATTGTATTATCCAATTCATAATTTTTTCCATTAACCCAATTTTCTGAGATGTTTTGCATGGGTAAAAATGAAAATCCTAAGTGGTGTTTATTCCACCTGAACCATTTATTTATATTCTAGGGGTCATGATTCAACCATAAGGGACAAAAAACAACATTTTTGAGCAAATATGGGCAAGTATATATACGTTGGAAGAGTGCTTTAGGAATCTAATATAGGAAACAAGTTTCGTACATGAAGATATAATTCAACGAATGACCAAGAAAATAAAATCAAATTGGTTGAGACATTTTTTTTAATAATTAGGATGTCTTAGGTCTCCATTCCAAGTAGAATCACTCAAAAAAAGCTTGTTAACACATGCTAAAAATAACAGAAAATTACTAGTCTAATATCTAGAATTTTGAGAAGTAGGGAGCTAGTTAATCTATCAAATGCCTAACCTAATCAAGTGAGAATAAAATGGGGTAATTTTTTTTTTTATAAACTAGAACTTTTTTCGATCTAATTCAAGTGGAATCAAATCGATTGAAGCTCGTTAGGATTTTATAAACAATAGCATAATTTTACTACTCTTTGCCATAAGGGACTTCCAAAAAATTTAGATTTGGGAATAAGAAAACTAATCCAAGTAGCTCAATGATTAATATGAAATTCCAAAGATGTTCCAAAGATGGAATCATGCTTGTGATCATTCAAAAGAACTTACGTCAACCATTTAACCTAATCGTACAACAAGAAAACATCAATATTAAATGCAAGAAATAGAAGAAAAATAAGAATAAGAGATGGATTTGAATAAGAAGGAAAGGAAGAGCTTTCATAGTGACCTTGCCCTAATATTAAAACCCTAACTCATTATAAAAGAAAATAGAAACTGGTTTCTTGAGGGGGCCCTAATCATTTTGAAAGAACTATACCCATGACCTGAACCTTGTGCTCAACATGGTCTTGAATATCTCAATGACTTGTTTTCATTGTCCACCTGTTAACTGGAGATGAGATATGGAAGCTTGGAATGAGGGAAAACCTAAACTAAATATCTTTTAGTTTTTTTGGAATAGGAGATAACCTTTCTTTCCCATAAAATAAGTTAGGATCCCACATCCTCCCTCGCGCAATGAACGCCCAATAATAAGTGTTAATGTGCATATGAAAGAAAATGAAATTAAATAAAGGGTAAAATATTGAGAAAGGATTCCTAGGTAGAGAGGTGATGCAATGACTCCATCAAGGTACTGACAAGGATCACTGGTAGCAAAGTAACATTAGTGATTTATTGAAGTGACTTCGCGAGGAGTAATTTCCAGGTCTACTAGTAGTAGAGCAACACCAAAAACCTATTTTAAAATTATGAATAGAATAATCCCTCTACCTTGTTTTCCGTATCATTGTTAACTACTAGTAGCTGTGAACTTTAGATGTGGTGTTTAATGGCTGATGGGACCTAGCTGAGACATGGGGAAAGGAATACCTCTAATAGGTCAAGTATCCCTATGAGTACCCATAACACTTGATTCAATGCTTCCTTGCATTATCACCAAACTCAATTTATTATAAGGATGTAACTAGACATACGGTTTCCAACTACCCCAACCTTTCCTATCAAACTCGATTGATGTGCCCACTCAGTCTTCACACATTGTATACACCCATCATATTTTTTCACAAATATTGACATTATGTATCCACCCATCATATTTTATCGTGCATATTGACATTAGGGTTTTGAAGGTTTGTCACTTCGATGATGTGTTAAGAGTCTCCCATGATTTTGAAACTTATGTTTCCATAACATGCATTGCAAGCAGTAGAGGTACTGTGTGTGGATGAGGATGATTTCATTTGGTTGTCCTTATGTTGACCACATTAGTGTTTGGGAGAAACCCTAAATTGAAAAAAGAGAGGCCTCTTCATGTTTTAACCTAATTTGTATGCCTCAAGGGGTGCGTTGTCATCGGCACTGCACGACATCTTGGTGAGAGACATAATTGCAGAACATATTCCCTAGGGTCATGACCAGTTTCGCACCTCCACATGTGCATTAGGATTTGTGAGAATAATATCTTTCCCTTGTATCCTTATAACCCGAGACTTATGTGATTGGAGATCGAGCCTTGCTTTGAATTAATTGATCATATCATACATTACTTTAGTGATTTGAAGTTAATTGCTTCCTCAATTATCCTAATAATATATGGGTGTCACATGAAATGTAATTGACAATAAAATAATAGTATATTTTCTTTTCTTTGCAAGAGCTCAAACAAAGCTATTTGGGATATAATAACAAAAGATCACATTGGTGGGTGCTTGATATAGGTAAACTATTTATGTTTTGTTGGAAAGAGGGAGTGAATGGTATGTCCTACATTCTTAACGCTATGGTGACTACGATTTTGGATATCGACAAAACAAATTCTTATTGTTCCTTTGAACAAGCTTAAGGGAAAATCCCAAGGTCAGGAAATTCGAAATTAACATTCCATAATAGTAAAAAAATAATAAAAATAAATGGTGAAATAGGATTAGATATTAAAGCTTTATTTAACAACACAACACAACACCCAACCGTAATAGCAGTAAAAATTACAACAGTTCCTTATTGGAATATGTCCTTTCAGCGATAAACAAAAATTTCAACTGTTACAAAATTGACAAAGCTGAAAGTATACATGAAGTGAATCTTCACAACCATTTTGGTTTTAGCTTTTGAGGCACCGATTCTTTAGGCGATGGCTTTTGAGGCACCGGTTCTTTGGGCGATGGCTTTTGAGGCGCCGATTCTTTAGGCGATCGCTTTTGAGGCACCGATTCATTAGGCGATCGCTTTTGAGGCGCGGGTTCTTTCGGCGATCGCTTTACAGGAACTCGGTTTGGTGGTGTTCGCTTCTCCACTTCCGCCTTTGCGGTGATCACTTTTGTTGTGTTGGGTGACAGGTTTTCTATCATAGCGATAGGTTTTGGCTTTTCTCGCAAACCATTTCCTTTTCCATTCTGTGGAGAATGTGGTTTCGGTGGAAAAAGTGGACGCTTTGTTTTCAAACCGCTGAGCTCAACATTTTTGGATTCACGATCCATGGTGGCAGAATGCAAATTAGTCTCCAACTGCCTTATTTTTAGTTGAAGACCCTCATTTTCCCCTTGTAAAGCTATTCTACGTTTGTTGTTCTCATCGTTCAATAATAAGCTATATTTCTCCTCAAGCAGCTTTTTCGCATCTGTAATCTCTTTAACCTTATATTCCAAATCGACAATATTTCGATCTTTCTCCATTGTTGTAGCTATGGAGAAGTCTAGATCATTCTGAAGAGAACCCAAGGCTGTTTCCAACTCACCTACTTTTCTCTTGAGGATTACCACTTCTTCTTCTGAAACTAATGTTCTTCTGTCCATTTCAGTGTGCAGAGAGTTGTTTTCTTCCTCAACTAACATTTTCGCAGCTGCAAGCGATGAA
This sequence comes from Pinus tabuliformis, assembly GCA_031772625.1. NCBI lineage: Eukaryota > Viridiplantae > Streptophyta > Pinopsida > Pinales > Pinaceae > Pinus > Pinus tabuliformis. The sequence continues at coordinate 353,712,174 of CM062817.1, forward strand.
AGTTGATCTTCCAATTGAGCGACTGCAGCATTACTCTCATTAAACTGGGCCTTCAACGACTCTACTTCAGTTCTTACCTCTCTGTTTTGATGATTTAGTAATCCCCTCTCAGCACCCATTAACTCTAGATTGCCTTCCAAATTTGCCTTTTCAGAATCCCATTGATGTTTCTCTTCTACAGATTTGTCAAGTAATTCTTGACACCTTGCCTTGGAATCATTCAACCCACATTCCAACTCAGCTTTTTCTTCTCTATATTGAAGTAAAGCCCTCTCGTTTTCAATAGACATCTCGTCGAATTCTTTTCTTGCTGCTACAATTTGCGATAAAAGTTCACCCTTTTCTAACTGCCAAGCTTTACTTGCTGCCTGAAATTCTGTGGATATCGCCTGAATTCCGTCATTCAATTTCGAAACTTCTGTTTGTAATCTGTTTTTATCAGAAGCCAACGCTCTGCAGTGCTTTTCTTTCTCAGAAATCTTTCTTCTTAATTCTTCCTTAGCTGCCTGTAAGCCTCCTGCAGGTTTACAAGAGGTGGGCTGGTACTGCACATCTTTCTGTGTAAGCTTTTCTGTGGCCTTCTCAATTGTTTCATCAATATCGTATTTAACTCCTGCTGGTAGTTGTTCATTATCCACGCAAGTTGTTGTGGATATTTTTTCATCTTCTTCACCGAAAATTCTTTGGCCAGAAATGACTTTCTTCATGCCTCTTCCCATGTTAATATTTATACTAAAACAAAGGAAAAATACGGAAATCCAGTGGGCAGAAGATTGTCTCGTTTAGAATTGTCTCGTTCGCGTTGTGTCGCTCACGAATCTCGGTTTGAGGTGAGTGTGATCAGAGACTTCAGGGGAATAAATAATGAGTCACGCAACAAAAGAATTGAGCACCGCCGACTATCAAAAAAATCAAAATTCAATTCGTTTTTTTATCCATTTTGTTTGGGTGCCGACGCAAATTTAGATAGTCTTAATTTTAAATAGTTTTAAATAAAAAAATAAAAATAAAATATTTCTAAATAAAAATGGTTTAAATTACTTAATGGATGAGGAGTTTTCCATGTTCGAGGAGTTTTCTTCAATGGACGAACTTTCGCTTCTTCGTTTCCCCATTGTCGGGGCATACCTCATACAACACTATGATCCATGAAAATAGTAGCAATTAGTGAATATTTATATTCTATATTTTTAACGGTGATTTTCATGGATAGAGGTTTTTTATACCTGAAATATCATAGAATGTAGTTAAATTTGAGCAAGAAGAAAGCTTAGAAATTCATTATAAAAATAAAATCAATTATTATTGACCTTATTCCAAGGAAAATGATTGCAATGGTTTCTCTTTTATCTTTCTAATATCATTATATTTAGTTGTTTTTATCTTTATGTACCTTTCAAATATGAATGTTGACAATATCCGTAAATTATCTATTGATTTCACTTTTGAAATAAATGTGAATGCTAAATTTTGTGTCTCAACAATATCAATATCATTTGTTGCTCCCTCTAATTTCACTGAGACTCCAAGCCATATCCACTTACATTTCTTTGCTCCTCTAATGATAGGTGTTATTGGTATAGTAGTTGGATTTTCCATGTCTAATGGCGCACCATTGTGATTATGAAATGAAATAGTGGTGAATATTGGAAGTCAAGTTGGCCTTGATCCTTGAGAGTGAAGTTTTTTGGGACAATTCCAAGATCTCATTTACTAAACCTATTTCTATTCACAAATTAGATATAAATATGACACATTGAATAGGATGTAAAATAATTTCATATTCACGTTGTTCATCATTTGCATTTATGAATGATTTATTCTTTGTATCTTTAGGAGTGCATTAAGTATAACAATGTTTAGTGATTTAAGCATCCATACATTTTGAAGACGCATTAAATTGTTCATTTTTAGTATGTGAAATTTTAACATAAAGCTTCTAATTTCAATAAAATCTATAGATGTAAATATTCATGGAATCAAAAGATGAAAAAAGTCTACTATTGGATATGCATTTCTAATGTTTGTTAACAATTTCTAGTAATTTGATTACTTTAGATCCATGCGTTGTTGAAAAGATACTTTGTCTAAAGTAATAACTATTTTCAACCCTTTGTGAAAAAACATTCTTGTTGTGTTACCTACCTATAATGGTTTATCTTTCATATGATGGACTCTAATTAGAATTAAATATATTATGTGAAATGGAATAGATTTATTTTTTGTAAATGATTCAAAGAGGCATAAAGGTATGTACACAATGAACTTGAAGATGGTGTAAAAATGTGAAATGTAGGAAAATGAATTTTCTTTCCAAATCTATAATTTTTATTTATAGAAATTGTCTAACTATTTGAGTTTTGATTTTTCCTAATAATGGGATGTTATTATTCGTGCAAATTGTAATGCATATTTATCCATTAGTGCAACCTTTCAGTATCTAATTGATGGAATCATGTTAGAAAAACTTGTATAGAAAAATGTCGCTCTTGCATTCATCTATTTATCTAAAATTTATAATTTTAATTTTGTATTTTTTTTAAATTATCAAAATGATTATATCTTTGAAATTACAAGGCCTCTATTTAGTGAAACCCAAAATGGTATTAACGTTATCAAAACATCTTTTGTTCTCTCTTTTATATACTTTAGGGTCTAATGACTTCTAATTCAACATATGTTTTCATTTCCAAATAGGTAAGACCCCACAAAGTTGCAGTGGAGGTAGACAATGGATGTACTTTAAAATTTTGCTATATGTCAAGAGTGAAATACACAAAAAATAGAAAAAATTGTTCATTCTTTTTTAGTTATATATTTAGGAGCTACATAATTGACTCTATATGTGTGTAGATTCATGGACAATGTATTTGTCTAGCTTGTAGGAAAATAATGTCAATGATAGAAATATATATGTGTTTTCTCAAAAAGTGATGTTTACATGTATTTGTAGTCGAGTCTACCATGCTGGTGATATTTATCCAATATCCAAAGAAACAAAATTATCATTCATTTAGCATACCCACCAGGAAAGAGACAAATTCCTGCACTAAAAGTTTGTGCACCTTTCTAGCACCAATAGATTATGTCCATTCCTAGCACCAAAAAAGTGTACATGTTTCTAGTGCTAGGAATGTGCACACATGAGAGAGACAGATAATGAGTTGAGGGAGTGATGGAAGGGGAACGGGAGATAAATATGAAGATTGGGTAGGGAGTCCATCCGCCATGAAGAGCACATCAGGAGAGATCTTCAGAATTAGGTCAACAGTTATTTCTTGGTACAATAGGAAACAAAGATCAATTGCACTCAGTTCAGCAGAGGCATAGCACATGGTTTCTAGTTAAGAATCTTGTGTGGCTATCTGGATGAGGAAGATTCTGGTTAGTTTGTTTGGTCACCAGATGGATCCAACTATGGTTTACTGTGACAATCAGAGTTGTATCAAGATCTTTGAAAATCTAGTTTTTTATGATCGGTCCACGAATATTGATATTTCATATCCTCGTCTTTGAGATTGTGTGCATAGGAGAATTATGTTCTTGGAGTACATTCCCACATAGGAGCAGGATGAAAACATCTTGAAAAAGGAATTGTCAAGATGAAAATTCGAGTTTCACAGAGACAGGACCGGGGTAGCTAATAGTCCCTTTCTTATTGTCAGGGAATGTTAAAAATAGCAACAAGAAATTCCAATTTAATTTGTCCTTGAATTAAAATTTGAATTAAACTATAATTTTGTTCTCATAGCAACTTGTAATAGTTAATTAATTTAAATTGACATAATTGAATTAGGAAATTATTTGAGTTGGAAGTCTATATAGAGTCATGTAGAGTGATCCCAAAATTTTAGGGTATAGGTTGAGTTATTTTGAGTTGTAATTAGATAACTCAGTGTAACTCAATTATATCCAGTTAAACTAGTTCTAACTGTTGGAGGAACTAGTAGAGGTCTAGTCGTGGAGTAGTGCATTTGTGCATCACCAGTACCACAAGAGTTAACTGAAGATTCACTCATAAATAACTCATGCATGTCAGTTTAGAGGAAGACCCAGTTGAGATTAGAGTTCAAGGAAAATGTACTATCAATTATATAATTTTTTGAATTTCGCATATGCACAAGGCCTTCACTAGGGGAGCAATACCATACCACGTGGGTTCATATTGGGGGATATATATTAAGGTAAAAATGATATAATATATTGGGAGATATGTAGGGGGTAAAAGGTTTTGATATTGGCAAGTATAAAAAGTGGAGCTCAAAGTCAATGAAAAAATATAAATGGATATAAAAAATGTTAATGAATAAATGGATACCTATAATATCTAGTGAAAGTAGGGGTTTTTTAAACAGGGAAGGTTTATTGGGTTCACATTGGAGGTGGTTAAATAATGTGATTTTTAGAGGTATTTTCCAATATGTAGTCGAATTAAGGGTATTGTTTAATATTCCACATATTAAATGTTTAAGGGTGATGGAATCAAAAGATGAAAAAAGTCTACTATTGGATATGCATTTCTAATGTTTGTTAACAATTTCTGGTAATTTGATTACTTTAGATCTATGCCTTGTTGAAAAGATACTTTGTCTAAAGTAATAACTATTTTCAACCCTTTGTGAAAAAACATTCTCGTTGTGTTACCTACATATAATGGCTTATCTTTCATATGATGGTTTCTAATTAGAATTAAAGATATTATGTGAAATGGAATAGATTTATTTTTTGTAAATGATTCATAGAGACATAAATCGATTTGAAGAAAAAATATATGTCTAATGAAGCTCATTTCATTGACCATAATGTATTTATTGTCTCTTATTTCTTCCCTTAATGCTTTAATCAATTGAACTTATAAAGTTTTAAAGTCTACAATAGGAATTTTGAGTCATGAGAGAATTATTCTAGCTTAGACGTTGAAAGTAGCAATTTCAGTAGGTGATAATAATAGAAATGGGTTTTTTTCATGATTTGAATGAGAGATGATGGTGGGTGTCATTATGCATTAGTGAAAATGAAAACCTTGAAAACAAACAATATATTAACATGGATGGATGATTAAAGGTACTTACACAATAAACTTGAAGATGGTGTAAAAATGTGAAATGTAGGAAAATGAATTTTCTTTCCAAATCTATAATTTTTATTTATAGAAATTGTGTCTAACTATTTGAGTTTTGATTTTTCCTAATAATGGGATGTTATAATTCGTGCAAAATGTAAAGCATATTTATCCATTAGTGCAACCTTTTAGTATCTAATTGATGGAATCATGTTAGAAAATCTTGTATAGAAAAATGTTGTTCTTGCATTCATCTATTTTTCTAAAATTTATAGCTTTAATTTTGTATTTTTTTAAATTATCAAAATGATTATATCTTTGAAATTACAAGGCCTCTATTTAGTGAAACCCAAAATTGTATTAACGTTATCAAAACATCTTTTGTTCTCTCTTTTATATATTGTAGGGTCTAATGACTTCTAATTCAACATATGTTTTCATTTCCAAATAGGTAAGACCCCACAAAGTTGCAGTGGAGGTAGACAATGGATGTATTTTAAAATTTTGCTATATGTCAAGAGTGAAATACACAAAAAATAGAAAAAAATATTCATTATTTTTTAATTATATATTTAGGAGCTACATAGTTAACTCTATATGTGTGTAGATTCATGGACAATGTATTCGTCTAGCTATTAGTAAAATAATGTCAATGATAGAAATATATATGTGCTTTCTCAAAAATTGATGTTTACATGTATTTGTAATCGAGTCTACCATGTTGTTGATATTTAACCAATATCCAAAGAAGCGAAATTATCATCCATTTAGCATACCCACTAGGAAAGAGACAAACTGAAAAAATCATATGTGCAGTCCTAGCACGAAAAGTTTGTGCGCCTTTCTAGCACTAATATATTATGTCCATTCCTAGCACCAAAAAAGTGTACATGTTTCTAGTGCTAGGAATGTGCACACATGAGAGAGAGAGATAACGAGTTGAGGGAGTGACGAAAGGGAAATGGGAGATAAAGATGAAGATTGGGCAGGGAGTCCATCCACCATGAAGAGCACATCAAGAGAGATCTTCAAAATTAGGTCAGCAGTTATTTCTTGGTACAACATGAAACAACGATCAATTGCACTCAGTTCAGTAGAGGCATAGTACATGGTTTCCAGTTAAGCAGCTTGTGTGGCTATTTGGATGAGGAACATTCTAGTTAGTTTGTTTGATCAGTAGATGGATCCAACTATGATTTACTGTCACAATCAGAGTTGTATCAAGCTCTTTGAAAATCCAGTTTTTTATGATCGGTCCAAGCATATTGATATTGCGTATAATCATCTTTGAGATTGTGTGCAGAGGAGAATTATGTTCTTGGAGTACATTCCCACATAGGAACAACATGAAAATATTTTGAAAAAGGAATTGTCAAGATGAAGATTCGAGCTTCACAGAGACAGGACCGAGGTAGTTGATAACCCCTTTCTTATTGTGAGGGAGTGTTAAAAATAGCAACAAGAAATTGCAATTTAATTTTTCCTTGAATTAAAATTTGAATTAAACTATAATTCTATTCTCATAGCAACTTGTAATAGTTAATTAAGTTAAATTGACATAATTGAATTAGGAAATTATTCGATTTGGAAGTCTATATAGAGTCATGGAGAGTGATCCCAAAATTTTAGGGTATAGGTTGAGTTATTTTGAGTTGTAATTAGATAACTCAGTCTAACTCATTTATAGCCAGTTAAATTAGTTCTAATTGTTGGAGGAACTAGTAGAGGTCTAGTCGTGCAGTAGTGCATCGGTGCATCACCAGTACCACACTAGTTAACTGAAGATTCACTCATAAATAACTCATGCATGTCAGTTCAGAGGAAGACCCAGTTGAGATTAGAGTTCAGGGACAATGTACTATCAATTATATAATTTTCTGAATTTCACAGATGCACAAGGCTTTCATTAGGGGAGCAGTACCATACCACGTGGGTTCATATTGGGGGATATATATTAAGGTAAAAATGATATAATATATTGGGAGATATGTAGGGGGTAAAGGGTTTTGATATTGGCAGGTATAAAAAGTGGAGCTCAAAGTCAATGAAAAAATATAAATGGATATAAAAATTGTTAATGAATAAATGGATACCTACAATATCTAGTGAAAGTAGGGGTTTTTTAAATTGGGAAGGTGTATTGGGTTCACATTGGAGGGGGTTAATTAATGTGATTTTTAGAGGTATTTTCCAATATATAGTCGAATTAAGGGTATTGTTTAATATTTCACGAATGCACATGATATGTCAGAGGTTCATTGAGTGAAGCCCCCATGCATAGATGGTGCATGAAATCAGTTGAGAACCTATGTTTGGATTGCGTAGTTATGGAAAGTGGATTTCCCAATTAAATATGGGTTGATTCCTCTAGGAATTGAACAAGAAAGTAGGGACTTGGCAGACAACATAATTGGCTAAGTGTTGGCTTGATTTGACTTGTGAGAAAGAGAGTTAGATTGTACTAGTGAAAGAATTTTTCACGAAGAACAAGCATTGTATTTTCTTCTCAGGTATTCTTGTTAATGCAATATAGATAGTGAGGGTTTTTTAGAAGTTTCTTTCCCCAGATAAATATTGTGTTATGTGTGATTGATATGCTTCCTCTTTCTTATTATCGTTTTCATCGATCATTTTTCGTTTCCACTGAGAAGAGTAAAGACATAAATTCTTGTCTTGTGTTTTAGAAAATCACATCAGTTATTGAATCTTTAGTAAAAGTATACATGGTGTTGGAGCTGAAGATAGTATATAAAAGGGTATTTTGAGTTTGGTTTACAGTTGAAAATTGAATGTTCAAGTTCATAATTCATAGGGTATCCAAATCTCAATTGAATCTTCAAGAAAGCTACTGCTCCCTTCAGATGATCGAATACGTCATGAATCCTCAAAAAAGGGTACCTTTTTCTGACAGTCACTTCATTCAACTTTGTGTAATCAATGCATAATCTTAGGGTACCATTTTTCTTCCTCACAAATAATAATGGTGTGCCCCAAGGTGATACGCTTGGACTAATGTATCCCTTGCCCAACATTTCCTCCAACTACAATTTTATCTCAACCAAATCAAGTGTGCTCATCCTATAAGGTGCTTTCGATGTTGGAGCTCCCCTACCACTAACTCAATCAAAATGTCTACCTCCCTCTGAGGTGGAAAATCTGTAATGTCCTCAGGGAGTACATCCTGAAACTACTACAAAAATGGATATTTGTTCAAGAAATCTGCATCCTCAACCTCCTTACCCTTATCACTAGATATGTGTACTGAAAATAGCTTGCACCCCTTCCTACAACTACGATTTCCTTTCATTGTTGTCACCATCCTAACTGATGTGGCTTTATTCTTACCTTGCAAGACTCTTGGTTATCCATTTCCATCAACACACTGAGTATCTTTATCATAAGGGCCTACCTTGTTTCTATGAAGATACAACCAATCCATACCCAAAAACATACTATATGATCCCAATGGTAATACATTCAAATTTGTTGCAGTAGGCATAACATTTAAGTAAAATACATAATCTCTTACCCAATGATGGACTCACTTCTTTGTACCTATAGCCAACTACACTAACCAAGACTCTGCATGCGATTCCTTATTCAAACCACAATTATCCACCAAGTCAGGACTAGCATAGCTATAATTAGATCCAAGGTCAGTCAAAATGGAAATAATTTGATCACAAAGCTTACCATCCATCTCAATTATAGATGCCTAATGTTTTGCTTAGCTATTGCCCACTACTGCATAGATACGAGGAATACTCTGGCCTACATCTCCAACAGTCTGCGCCTCCTGTGCACTGTATACTTGAGGTCTTCCACCCTAATTTTGCAAACAATCTCCCTTGGGATGGTCTCTTCCACAAATCCAACATTCTATAGTCTTCCAGCCTCTGTCCTTATTCTTTTCATTAGATCGATGTCACTGTCCTCTATCTAGTGCATTGAACCTCTCAGGTTATGCAACATTCTCCATGTTATCTATAACCCATGGCCTTGCTTTCTTTTTATCCCATTTTACTTTGTTCTTTTCATTACCTCTCTAGATTAGCTTAGTTTCAATGTTGTGTTTTGATTTTTCATAGCAATGCTTTAGCTTTCGAATGACATCGTCCAATGATCTAGGCTCATCGAATTCAATCATATATTTGAATGTAACTGGTAGTCCACTAATGAATTTTTGAATCTTATCCTTCTCCTCCTTGAGGTAAGGAACATACCTCAACAATTCCAAGAACTTACTGGTGTACTCATCCTCTATCATGGATCCCATCTTTAGTTCATAAAATTATTTTTCCCTGTAATCAAAGTATTTTTTCGACAAATACTTTTTATTGAATAGTCGCTCAAATTCACTCCAAGTCACATCTTCCTTATTTATGTCCCTGGCATTCTTCGCATGTTCCCACCAGATGTCTACTTTACCTTTAAGACTGAAAGTAGCCACTCTATCCTTCATTTTCTTTGAGTAGTCATGTAACTTGAAGAACTTCTTCATACGAAGTAACCAAGTCTCTACATCCTATGATCTCTTTACTTCTCCATCAAAGTTAAGCGGCTTTTCTTTCTCATAATCATCCGACAAGTATCCCCTATCACTCCTCCCATAAGGATGATAAATATGACGATCACAATGCGTATTTAAATCAGAACTAGAATAATACCTATGTCTATACCTTCTCCTCTCCGGAGTTTCCAAAAATATTCCATCTCATATTGTTTCATCTCTCTCTGATCGGTGACCGCCATGTGATCTACTACTATGCCCCATTAGTCTTGTCCTCCTTCTCATGATTGATCTGAAGTGGTTTCGTTGCCACTGCAAATCTAACAAGCTCTGAAGTATCACTCCATTTACCTGTACTAGCTTTTCCTGTGTCTATATGATTATGTTATTATATTCCTCACAACTGCTTATCTCTTCCTTTAAACTTCTCAGCATTACTACCAAATCGGAAGAGTTCCCAACATCATACTGCTCTTTGGATTTGTAGGGATAGTCTTTGTAGTCAACCATCTTGCTAGCCATTTGATATTTCTTCCTACAAGGCATAAATGCCAGAAAAACCAAATCAAAATACATTAATGTACCTTAGGATAGCTCGGGGAGGATACCTTGTTTGTAAGATCACCAAATCAGGGTGATACATGTATAACATAGTCATAACAACACATCGACATATGCAAGTAAATGTATGGACTCATAAACATCACTCTAACTACGATCCATTCATCAATGCAAGGCCATATCAATAATGCATGCTATGACATGATGCATGAAAACAACCATTACTCCATTATACGCATTACCACATGCAACCAAAAATATGTATAAGCAATGAAAAATCAGCTACACCTACGCATAAATGCATGTAGTCGAGCAATGCAACAGGTACATGGTATGCATGTACAAGAGGCACACATGCAACTGACACATGCATGCATGACTTACACCTTCAACCCATCTATTCCAAGAGTTGAACCATGCTTTGATATCACTCTGTAACACCCTTCTCCTTTCCTACCCAAAATAACCATGCCAACTGGGGTAAACATGAGAAGGGAGACTACTATTATCATATTCAACGTCCTATGTGACCTTAAGGAAGTGGAATTGATGGAACATCACATACAGTCATCAAGCCTCATCGACAAAACCCTCAAGAGATAAGTCAGCCATTGTGAAAACCTCTCCCTCGGTCTCACTACTTTTTTGGACCTCATAAGCCATAGTCGCTCTCATGTTATGGGCAAGGGAGTGACCAAAAAACCAAAGTCGCACTCATACGCCTTCATGCTAGTGATTGTGGAAAGAAATTACTAGTTCTGTGCTAGTAACCCCGATATTTAAGCAAATTTTTCAGGCCTAGTAGAGCCCAGGCCACTTTCTAGAATGGAATGAAAGCTCGAAATCAAGAAAGGTGCAGCGAAATAATGAAGCAAAAATAGATAAAATCAATAAGACCCTAACTTGACCCCTACTAGCGATGACAGGTATTTCATCAAATATATCTTCGACATGTAACCTACATGCATAAACAACTAAATTAAGTGTAGGGATCTCATACTTATCTGAGAATCTCTAAACATTAACTTGTTTCCATAGCAATTATAAACAGCCGCACCAGCAATTTAGATTTAGTTTCCTCACAGTTTAAATATGCAGTGCACCAGCAGTAAAACAAACATACCATTCTCACAACACCGGTTCATGAAACTGCTCTGGCAACAGCGTGCTCAATGCGTGCTCAATGGAGATCCACGTAGGTTTTGATCAGCTCCAGAAACCAACTCCGCGCTCCACCTCCAAACCACCTCCGTGCTCCAGCAATGCCGCTCCTCCAATGAGCTCTGATACCAATTGTTGGAATTCAGAGGCACAACAAATCAATTAAACACAATTTGATGATTCACCTTTCAAACGCTTTGCAACTCATCAAGAAGTTGAGGCAATTCAGTTTCTGCTAATGGTTATGTTAGGTTATCACGATATTGATGAGACCGCTCAACCAAGTTAAATTAGGGCTCCTGTGGTCCAATATGCTCTCAGTATCTCTTGCTTGATGAAATATCATCTTGGAAAGCATATGATTCGAGTGATATTTCTTAGAGCACATATTTCCATCCTCTATCAGCTGATATGCATCAATCTCTATACCATGATTTATTTACTAAAGAGAGTATGACTCCATCGAGGTACTCACAAGGATCACTAGTAGCAAAGTAACATTAGTGATTTATTGAAGTGACTTCACAAGGAGTACTTTCCAGCTCTACTAGTAGTAGAGCAACACCAAAAACCTATTTTAAAATTATGAATAGAATAATCCCTCTACCTTGTTTTCCGTATCATTGTTAACTACTAGTAGCTGTGAACTTTAGATGTGGTGTTTAATGGCTCATGGAACCTAGCTGAGACATGGGGAAAGGAATACCTCTAATAGGTCAAGTATCCCTATGAGTACCCATAACACTTGATTCAATGCTTCCTTGCATTATCACCAAACTCAATTTATTATAAGGATGTAACTACACATACGGTTTCCAACTACCCCAACCTTTCCTATCAAACTCGATTGATGTGCCCACTCAGTCTTCACACATTGTATACACCCATCATATTTTTTCACAGATATTGACATTATGTATCCACCCATCATATTTTATCGTGCATATTGACATTAGGTTTTTGAAGGTTTGTCACTTCGATGATGTGTTAAGAGTCTCCCATGATTTTGAAACTTATGTTTCCATAACATGCATTGCAAGCAGTAGAGGTACTGTGTGTGGATGAGGATGATTTCATTTGGTTGTCCTTATGTTGACCACATTAGTGTTTGGGAGAAACCCTAAATTGAAAAAAGAGAGGCCTCTTCATGTTTTAACCTAATTTGTATGCCTCAACGGTTGCGTTGTCATCGGCACTGCACGACATCTTGGTGAGAGACATAATTGCAGAACATATTCCCTAGGGTCATGACCAGTTTCGCACCTCCACATGTGCATTAGGATTTGTGAGAATAATATATTTCCCTTGTATCCTTATAACCCGAGACTTATGTGATTGGAGATCGAGCCTTGCTTTGAATTAATTGATCATATCATACATTACTTTAGTGATTTGAAGTTAATTGCTTCCTCAATTATCCTAATAATATATGGGTGTCACATGAAATGTAATTGACAATAAAATAATAGTATATTTTCTTTTCTTTGCAAGAGCTCAAACAAAGCTATTTGGGATATAATAACAAAAGATCACATTGGTGGGTGCTTGATATAGGTAAACTATTTATGTTTTGTTGGAAAGAGGGAGTGAATGGTATGTCCTACATTCTTAACGCTATGGTGACTACGATTTTGGATATCGACAAAACAAATTCTTATTGTTCCTTTGAACAAGCTTAAGGGAAAATCCCAAGGTCAGGAAATTCGAAATTAACATTCCATAATAGTAAAAAAATAATAAAAATAAATGGTGAAATAGGATTAGATATTAAAGCTTTATTTAACAACACAACACAACACCCAACCGTAATAGCAGTAAAAATTACAACAGTTCCTTATTGGAATATGTCCTTTCAGCGATAAACAAAAATTTCAACTGTTACAAAATTGACAAAGCTGAAAGTATACATGAAGTGAATCTTCACAACCATTTTGGTTTTAGCTTTTGAGGCACCGATTCTTTAGGCGATGGCTTTTGAGGCACCGGTTCTTTGGGCGATGGCTTTTGAGGCGCCGATTCTTTAGGCGATCGCTTTTGAGGCACCGATTCATTAGGCGATCGCTTTTGAGGCGCGGGTTCTTTCGGCGATCGCTTTACAGGAACTCGGTTTGGTGGTGTTCGCTTCTCCACTTCCGCCTTTGCGGTGATCACTTTTGTTGTGTTGGGTGACAGGTTTTCTATCATAGCGATAGGTTTTGGCTTTTCTCGCAAACCATTTCCTTTTCCATTCTGTGGAGAATGTGGTTTCGGTGGAAAAAGTGGACGCTTTGTTTTCAAACCGCTGAGCTCAACATTTTTGGATTCACGATCCATGGTGGCAGAATGCAAATTAGTCTCCAACTGCCTTATTTTTAGTTGAAGACCCTCATTTTCCCCTTGTAAAGCTATTCTACGTTTGTTGTTCTCATCGTTCAATAATAAGCTATATTTCTCCTCAAGCAGCTTTTTCGCATCTGTAATCTCTTTAACCTTATATTCCAAATCGACAATATTTCGATCTTTCTCCATTGTTGTAGCTATGGAGAAGTCTAGATCATTCTGAAGAGAACCCAAGGCTGTTTCCAACTCACCTACTTTTCTCTTGAGGATTACCACTTCTTCTTCTGAAACTAATGTTCTTCTGTCCATTTCAGTGTGCAGAGAGTTGTTTTCTTCCTCAACTAACATTTTCGCAGCTGCAAGCGATGAAAGTTGATCTTCCAATTGAGCGACTGCAGCATTACTCTCATTAAACTGGGCCTTCAACGACTCTACTTCAGTTCTTACCTCTCTGTTTTGATGATTTAGTAATCCCCTCTCAGCACCCATTAACTCTAGATTGCCTTCCAAATTTGCCTTTTCAGAATCCCATTGATGTTTCTCTTCTACAGATTTGTCAAGTAATTCTTGACACCTTGCCTTGGAATCATTCAACCCACATTCCAACTCAGCTTTTTCTTCTCTATATTGAAGTAAAGCCCTCTCGTTTTCAATAGACATCTCGTCGAATTCTTTTCTTGCTGCTACAATTTGCGATAAAAGTTCACCCTTTTCTAACTGCCAAGCTTTACTTGCTGCCTGAAATTCTGTGGATATCGCCTGAATTCCGTCATTCAATTTCGAAACTTCTGTTTGTAATCTGTTTTTATCAGAAGCCAACGCTCTGCAGTGCTTTTCTTTCTCAGAAATCTTTCTTCTTAATTCTTCCTTAGCTGCCTGTAAGCCTCCTGCAGGTTTACAAGAGGTGGGCTGGTACTGCACATCTTTCTGTGTAAGCTTTTCTGTGGCCTTCTCAATTGTTTCATCAATATCGTATTTAACTCCTGCTGGTAGTTGTTCATTATCCACGCAAGTTGTTGTGGATATTTTTTCATCTTCTTCACCGAAAATTCTTTGGCCAGAAATGACTTTCTTCATGCCTCTTCCCATGTTAATATTTATACTAAAACAAAGGAAAAATACGGAAATCCAGTGGGCAGAAGATTGTCTCGTTTAGAATTGTCTCGTTCGCGTTGTGTCGCTCACGAATCTCGGTTTGAGGTGAGTGTGGTCAGAGACTTTAGGTGAATAAATAATGAGTCACGCAACAAAAGAATTGAGCACCGCCGACTATCAAAAAAATCAAAATTCAATTCGTTTTTTGTATCAATTTTGTTTGGGTGCCGACGCAAATTTAGATAGTCTTAATTTTAAATAGTTTTAAATAAAAAAATAAAAATAAAATATTTCTAAATAAAAATGGTTTAAATTACTTAATGGATGAGGAGTTTTCCATGTTCGAGGAGTTTTCTTCAATGGACGAACTTTCGCTTCTTCGTTTCCCCATTGTCGGGGCATACCTCATACAACACTATAATCCATGAAAATAGTAGCAATTAGTGAATATTTATATTATATATTTTTAATTGTGATTTTCATGGATAGAGGTTTTTTATACCTGAAATATCATAGAATGTAGTTAAATTTGAGCAAGAAGAAAGCTTAGAAATTCATTATAAAAATAAAATCAATTATTATTGACCTTATTCCAAGGAAAATGATTGCAATGGTTTCTCTTTTATCTTTCTAATATCATTATATTTAGTTGTTTTTATCTTTATGTACCTTTCAAATATGAATGTTGACAATATCCGTAAATTATCTATTGATTTCACTTTTGAAATAAATGTGAATGCTAAATTTTGTGTCTCAACAATATCAATATCATTTGTTGCTCCCTCTAATTTCACTGAGACTCCAAGCCATATCCACTTACATTTCTTTGCTCCTCTAATGATAGGTGTTATTGGTATAGTAGTTGGATTTTCCATGTCTAATGGCGCACCATTGTGATTATGAAATGAAATAGTGGTGAATATTGGAAGTCAAGTTGGCCTTGATCCTTGAGAGTGAAGTTTTTTGGGACAATTCCAAGATCTCATTTACTAAACCTATTTCTATTCACAAATTAGATATAAATATGACACATTGAATAGGATGTAAAATAATTTCATATTCACGTTGTTCATCATTTGCATTTATGAATGATTTATTCTTTGTATCTTTAGGAGTGCATTAAGTATAACAATGTTTAGTGATTTAAGCATCCATACATTTTGAAGACGCATTAAATTGTTCATTTTTAGTATGTGAAATTTTAACATAAAGCTTCTAATTTCAATAAAATCTATAGATGTAAATATTCATGGAATCAAAAGATGAAAAAAGTCTACTACTGGATATGCATTTCTAATGTTTGTTAACAATTTCTAGTAATTTGATTACTTTAGATCCATGCGTTGTTGAAAAGATACTTTGTCTAAAGTAATAACTATTTTCAACCCTTTGTGAAAAAACATTCTTGTTGTGTTACCTACCTATAATGGTTTATCTTTCATATGATGGACTCTAATTAGAATTAAATATATTATGTGAAATGGAATAGATTTATTTTTTGTAAATGATTCAAAGAGGCATAAAGGTATGTACACAATGAACTTGAAGATGGTGTAAAAATGTGAAATGTAGGAAAATGAATTTTCTTTCCAAATCTATAATTTTTATTTATAGAAATTGTCTAGCTATTTGAGTTTTGATTTTTCCTAATAATGGGATGTTAGCATTCGTGCAAATTGTAATGCATATTTATCCATTAGTGCAATCTTTCAGTATCTAATTGATGGAATCATGTTAGAAAAACTTGTATAGAAAAATGTTGCTCTTGCATTCATCTATTTATCTAAAATTTATAATTTTAATTTTGTATTTTTTTAAATTATCAAAATGATTATATCTTTGAAATTACAAGGCCTCTATTTAGTGAAACCCAAATGGTATTAACATTATCAAAACATCTTTTGTTCTCTCTTTTATATATTTTAGGGTCTAATGACTTCTAATTCAACATATGTTTTCATTTCCAAATAGGTAAGACACAAAGTTGCACTGGAGGTAGACAATGGATGTACTTTAAAATTTTGCTATATGTCAAGAGTGAAATACACAAAAAATAGAAAAAAATATTCATTCTTTTTTAGTTATATATTTAGGAGCTACATAATTGACTCTATATGTGTGTAGATTCATGGACAATCTATTTTTCTAGCTTGTAGGAAAATAATGTCAATGATAGAAATATATATGTGTTTTCTCAAAAAGTGATGTTTACATGTATTTGTAGTCGAGTCTACCATGTTGCTGATATTTAACCAATATCCAAAGAAACAAAACTATCATTCATTTAGCATACCCACCAGGAAAGAGACAAATTGAAAAAATCATACATGCATTCCTAGCACTAAAAGTTTGTGCACCTTTCTAGCACCAATAGATTATGTCAATTCCTAGCACCAAAAAAGTGTACATGTTTCCAGTGCTAGGAATGTGCACACATGAGAGAGACAGATAACGAGTTGAGGGAGTGATGGAAGGGGAATGGGAGATAAATATGAAGATTGGGCAGGGAGTCCATCCGCCATGAAGAGCACATCAGGAGAAATCTTCAGAATTAGGTCAACAGTTATTTCTTGGTACAATAGGAAACAAAGATCAATTGCACTCAGTTCAGCAGAGGCATAGCACATGGTTTCTAGTTAAGTAGCTTGTGTGGCTATCTGGATGAGGAAGATTCTGGTTAGTTTGTTTGGTCAGCAGATGGATCCAACTATGATTTACTGTGACAATCAGAGTTGTATCAAGCTCTTTGAAAATCCAGATTTTTATGATCGGTCCACGAATATTGATATTTCAAATCCTCATCTTTGAGATTGTGTGCATAGGGGAATTATGTTCTTGGAGTACATTCCCACATAGGAGCAGGATGAAAAAATCTTGAAAAAGGAATTGTCGAGATGAAAATTCAAGTTTCACAGAGACAGGACCGAGGTAGCTAATAATCCCTTTCTTATTGTAGGGGAGTGTTAAAAATAGCAACAAGAAATTCCAATTTAATTTTTCCTTGAATTAAAATTTGAATTAAACTATAATTCCGTTCTCATAGCAACTTGTAATAGTTAATTAAGTTAAATTGACATAATTGAATTATGAAATTATTTGAGTTGGAAGTCTATATAGAGTCATGTAGAGTGGTCCCAAAATTTTAGGGTATAGGTTGAGTTATTTTGAGTTGTAATTAGATAACTCAGTGTAACCCAATTATAGCCAGTTAAACTAGTTCTAACTGTTGGAGGAACTAGTAGAGGTCTAGTCGTGGAGTAGTGCACTTGTGCATCACCAGTACCACACCAGTTAACTAAAGATTCACTCATAAATAACTCATGCATGTCAGTTTAGAGGAAGACCCAGTTGAGATTAGAGTTCAAGGAAAATGTACTATTAATTATATAATTTTTTGAATTTCGCAGATGCACAAGGCCTTCACTAGGGGAGCAATACCATACCACGTGGGTTCATATTGGGGGATATATATTAAGGTAAAAATGATATAATATATTGGGAGATATGTAGGGGGTAAAAGGTTTTGATATTGGCAAGTATAAAAAGTGGAGCTCAAAGTCAATGAAAAAATATAAATGGATATAAAAAATGTTAATGAATAAATGGATACATACAATATCTAGTGAAAGTAGGGGTTTTTTAAATTGGGAAGGCTTATTGGGTTCACATTGGAGGGGGTTAAATAATGTGATTTTTAGAGGTATTTTCCAATATGTAGTCGAATTAAGGGTATTGTTTAATATTCCACATATGCATGTGATATGTCAGAGGTCCATTGAGTGAAGCCCCCATGCACAGATGGTGCATGAAATCAGTTGAGAACATATGTTTGGATTGCACAGTTACGGAAAGTGGATTTCCCAATTAAATATGGGTTGATTCCTCTAGGAATTGCACAAGGAAGTAGGGGCTTGGCAGACAACATAACTGGCTAAGTGTTGGCTTGATTTGACTTGTGAGGAAGAGAGTTAGATTGTACTAGTGTAAGAATTGTTCACGAAGAACAGGAATTGTATTTTCTTCTCGGATATTCTCGTTAATGCAATATATATAGTGAGGGTTTTTTAAAAGTTTCTTTCCCCAGAGAAATATTGTGTTATGTGTGATTGATATTCTTCATCTTTCTTATTATTGTTTTCATCAATCATTTTTGATTTCCACTGAGAAGAGTAAAGACATAAATTCTTGTCTTGTGTTTTAGAAAATCACAAAAGCTATTGAATCTACAATAAAAATATACATGGTGTTGGAGCTGAAGATGGTATAGAAAAGGGTCTTTTGAGTTTGGTTTACAGTTGAAAATTGAATTTTCAAGTTCATAATTCATCGGGTATTTTAATCTTAATTGAATCTTCAAGAAAGCTATTACTCCCTTCAGATGATTGAATACGTCATGAATCCTCAGAAAAGGGTACCTATTCTTGACAGTCACTTTGTTCAACTTTTTGTAATCAATGCATAATCTGAGGGTACCATTTTTCTTCGTCACAAATAATACTGGTGTGCCCTAAGGTGATACCCTTGTCGTAATGTATCCCTTCTCCAACATTTCCTTCGACTGCAATTTTATCTCAACCAAATCAAGTGTGCTCATCCTATAAGGTGCTTTCAATGTTGGAGCTCCCCTAGCACTAACTCGATCTAAAAGTCTACCTCCCTCTGAGGTGGAATATCTGTAATGTCCTCAGGGAATACATCCTGAAACTGCTACAACAATGGATATTTGTTCAACAAATCTGCGTCCTCAATCTCCTTACCCTTATCACTAGATATGTGTACTGAAAATAGCTTGCACCCCTTCCTACAACTATGTTTTCCTTTCATTGTTGTCACCATCCTAACTGATGTGGCTTTATTCTTACCTTCCAAGACTCTTGGTTATCCATTTTCATTAACACACTCAATATCTTTATCATAAGGGCCTACCTTGTTTCTATGAAGATACAACCAATCCATACCCAACAACATACTGTATGATCCCAATGGTAATACATTCAAATTTGTTGTAGTAGGCATAATATTTAAGTAAACTACGCAAGCCCTTACCCAATGATGGACTCACTTCTTTGTACCTATAGCCAACTGTACTAACCAAGACTCTGCATGCAATTCCTTATTCAAACTGCAATTATCCACCAAGTCAGGACTAATATAGCTATAATTAGATCCAAGGTCAGTCGAAATGGAAATAGCTTGATCACAAAACTTACCATCCATCTCAATTATAGATGCCTAATGTTTTGCTTACCTATTGCCCACGACTGCATAGATAAGAGGAATACTCTGGCCTACATATCCAATAGTTTGTGCCTCCTGTGCACTATATATCTGAGGTCCACCACCCTAATTTTGCAGACAATCTCTCTTGCGGTGGTCTTTTCCATAAATCCAACATTCTATAGTCTTCTAGCCTCTGTCGTTATTATTTTCATTTGATCAATGTCCATGTCCTCTATCTGGTGCATTAAACCTCTTAGGCTGTGCAACATTCTCCATGTTATCTATAACCTGTCGCCTTGCATGCTTTTTATCCCATTTTACTTCGTTCTTTTCATTACCACTCTAGATTAGCTTAGTTTCAATGTTGTGCTTTGATTTTTCATAGCAATGCTTTAGCTTTCGAATGACATCCTCCGATGATCTAGGCTCATCAAATTCAATCCTATATTTGAATGTAACTAGTAGTCCACTAATGAATTTCTAAATCTTATCCTTCTCCTCTTTGAGGTAAGGCACATACCTCAAAATTTCCAAGAACTTACTCGTGTACTCATCATCTGTCATGGGTCCCATCTTTAGTTCATAAAATTATTTTTCCCTGTCATCAAAGTATCTCTCCGATAGATACTTTTCATTGAATAGTTGCTCAAATTCATTCCAAGTCAGATATTCCTTATTTATGTCCTTGGAATTCTTCACATCTTCCCACCAGATGTCTACTTTCCCTTTAATACTGAAAATAGCGACTCTATCCTTCATTTTATTTGAGTAGTCATGTAACTTGAAGAACTTCTTCATACGAAGTAACCAAGTCTCTACATCCTATGATCTCTTTACTTCTCCATCAAAGTTAAGTGGCTTTTCTTTCTTATAATCATCCGATAAGTATCCCCTATCACTCCTCCCGTAAGGATGATAACGATGACAATCATAGTGCTTATCTGAATCAGAACTAGATTAATACCTATGTCTATCCCTTCTCCTCTCTGGAGTTTCCAAAAATATTCCATCTCATATTGTGTCATCTCTCTCTAATCGGTGACTACCATGCGATCTACTACATATGCCCCATTAGTCTTGTCCTCCTTCTCATGATTGATCTGAAGTGGTTGTCCTTGCCACTGCAAATCTGACAAGCTCTGAAGTATCACTGCATTTACCTCTACTAGCCTTTACTGTGTTTGTATGATTATGTCATTATCTTCCTCACAACTGTTTATCTCTTCCTTTAAACTTCTCAGCGTTACTGCCAAATCGAAAGAGTTCCCAACACTATACTACTCTTTCGATTTGTAGGGACAGTCTTTGAAGTCAACCATCTTGCTAGCCATTTGATATTTCTTCCTACAAGGCATAAATGTCAGATAAACCGAATCACAATAAATTAACGTACCTTAGGATAGCTCGGGGAGGATACTTTGTTTGTAAGATCACCAAATCAGGGTGATACATGTATAACATAGTCATAACAACACATCAACATATGCAACTAAATGTAGGGACTCATAAACATCACTCTAACTATGGTCCAGTCATGAATGCAAGGTCATATCAACAATGCATGCTATGATTTGATGCATGAAAACAACCATTACTCCATTATACACATTACCACATGCAACCAACAATATGTATAAGCAATGAAAAATCAAGTACACCTACGCATAAATGCATGTAGTCGAACATAAGCAATGAATATTGTAATCAACCTACAAGACTGATAAATGTAATCATAATATTTAAGAAAGTAACCTAACATACAAGGATATAAGTAGCCGGCATAAAATCAACATGTAAGAGACATATAATCCATACACATTCAGTCACATACTTATGAAAATGCATTTCACGAAATCAATAGTGAATTCTTCATGATAACCATACTACAAACATCATCAAGCATCAATCAATGCAACAAGTACATGGTATGCAAGTATAAGAGGCACACATGCAACTGACATGCATGCATGACCAACACCTTCAACCCATCTAGTCCGAGAGTTGAACCATGCTGTGATATCACTTTGTAACACCCTCCTCCTTTCCTACCCAAATTAACCATGCCAACCGGGGTAAGCATGAGACGAGAGACTACTATTATCAGATTCAACGTCCTATGTGACCTTAAGGAAGTGGAATATATGGAACATCACATACAGTCATGAAAACTCATCAAAAAAACCCTTAGGAGACAAGTCAGCCATTGTGAAAACCTCTCCCTCGGTCTCACTACTTTTTTGGACCTCATAAGCCATAGTCGCTCTCATGTTATGGGCAAGGGAGTGACCAAAAAACCAAAGTCGCACTCATAGGCCTTCATGCTAGTGATTGTGGATAGAAGTTAATAGTTTTATGCTAGTAACCCCAATAATTAAGCAACTTTTTCAGGCCTAGAGCCCAGGACAATTTCTAGAATGGAATGAAAGCTCAAAATCAAGAAAGGTGCAGGGAAATAATGAAGAAAAGGAGATAAAATCAATAAGACCCTAACTTGATCCCTACTATCCATGACAGGCATTTCGTCAAATATATCATCGACACATAACCTACATGCATAAACAACTAAATTAAGTGTAGGGATCTCATACTTATCTGAGAATCACTATGAACCATTTTTCTCTCATGCCATATTCTACATTATCATTTATTAGTTCATAGACAGATTATCCGTTCATGTACAAGTAAACAACATGTTGAGAGCCATACTCAGCTATTGTCACAAAAGGTTCCTATAACTAGCATAATTGGAACATAATTACCGGGAACAAATCGACCATCAAAATTCATATATACATCAGTACATTTTCACTCAAAAATCAAGGGAATGAATTTCTCATTAATGAATGAAACAAACCAACTGGAGATGGGACTATCACGTTCCGCTTGACCATACAATGGCTGAGCCAAACCTCTCTTAAACCGTTTACCCCTGTGCCATATTCCAAGCATGAATGTGGGATATCATAGAACACATCAATACAAACTCATCGAGGGCTTCCAAAGGCCATCCACCTTAACCCATAAAACAATGATTCCACCTCACAGTCGAACATCATAAAACCATCATCAGATTGGTCTCCATGCAAGCCTACCAAGGCTTCCAAAACTAGTAACTCAACCCATAACTTATACAGGGCTTCTAGAGTGTTTGTCCAACCAAGGATTTGAGGACTAGTAACTCAACCCACTACGGTCCAGTCATGAATGCAAGGTCATATCAACAATGCATGCTATGATTTGATGCATGAAAACAATTATTACTCCATTATACACATTACCACATGCAACCAACAATATGTATAAGCAATGAAAAATCAACTACACCTACGCATAAATGCATGTAGTCGAACATAAGCAATGAATATTGTAATCAACCTACAAGACTGATGCATGTAATCATAATATTTAAGAAAGTAACCTAACATACAAGGATGGAAGTAGGCACATAAAATCAACATGTAAGAGACATATAATCCATACATAGTGAGTCACATACTTATGAAAATGCATTTCACGAAATCAATAGCAAATTCTTCATGATAACCATACTACAAACATCATCAAGCATCAATCAATGCAACAAGTACATGGTATGCAAGTATAAGAGGCACACATGCAACTGACATGCATGCATGACCAACACCTTCAACCCATCTAGTCCGAGAGTTGAACCATGCTCTGATATCACTCTGTAACACCCTCCTCCTTTCCTACCCAAGTTAACCATGCCAATCGGGGTAAGCATGAGACGAGAGACTACTATTATCAGATTCGACGTCCTATGTGACCTTAAGGAAGTGGAATATATGGAACATCACATACAGTCATCAAAACTCATCAAAAAAACCCTTAGGAGACAAGTCAGCCATTGTGAAAACCTCTCCCTCGGTCTCACTACTTTTTTGGACCTCATAAGCCATAGTCGCTCTCATGTTATGGGCAAGGGAGTGACCAAAAAACCAAAGTCGCACTCATACGCCTTCATGCTAGTGATTGTGGATGGAAGTTAATAGTTCTATGCTAGTAACCCCAATAATTAAGCAACTTTTTCAGGCCTAGAGCCCAGGACACTTTCTAGAATGGAATGAAAGCTCAAAATCAAGAAAGGTGCAGGGAAATAATGAAGAAAAGGAGATAAAATCAATAAGACCCTAACTTGATCCCTACTATCCATGACAGGCATTTCGTCAAATATATCATCGACACATAACCTACATGCATAAACAACTAAATTAAGTATAGGGATCTCATACTTATCTGAGAATCGCTATGAACCATTGTTCCCTCATGCCATATTCTACATTATCATTTATTAGTTCATAGACAGATTATCCGTTCATGTACAAGTAAACAACATGTTGAGAGCCATACTCAGCTATTGTCACAAAAGGTTCCTATAATTAGCATAATAGGAATATAATTACCGTGAACAAATGAACCATCAAAATTCATATATACATCAGTGCATTTTCACTCAAAAATCAAGGGAATGAATTTCTCATTAATGAATGAAACAAACCAACTGGAGATGAGACTATCACGTTCCACTTGACCATACAATGGCTGAGCCAAACCTCTCTTAAATCGTTTACCCCTGTGCCATATTCCAAACATGAATGTGGGATATCATAGAACACATCAATACAAACTCATTGAGGGCTTCCAAAGGCCATCCACCTTAACCCATAAAACAATGATTCCACCTCACAGTCAAACATAACAAAACCATCATCAGATTGGTCTCCATGCAAGCCTACCAGGGCTTCCAAAACTAGTAACTCAACCCATAGCTTATACAGGGCTTCTAGAGTGTTTGTCGAACCAAGGATTTGAGGACTAGTAACTCAACCCACTACGGTCCAGTCATGAATGCAAGGTCATATCAAGAATGCAAGCTATGATTTGATGCATGAAAACAACCATTACTCCATTATACACATTACCACATGCAACCAACAATATGTATAAGCAATGAAAAATCAACTACAAATACGCATAAATGCATGTAGTCGAACATAACCAATGAATATTGTAATCAACCTACAAGACTGATACATGTAATCATAATATTTAAGAAAGTAACCTAACATACAAGGATGTAAGTAGGAAGCATAAAGTCAACATGTAGGAGACATATAATCCATACACAGTCAGTCACATACTTATGAAAATGCATTTCACGAAATCAATAGAAAATTCTTCATGATAACCATACTACAAACATCATCAAGCATCAATCAACGCAACAAGTACATGGTATGCAAGTATAAGAGGCACACATGCAACTGACATGCATGCATGACCAACACCTTCAACCCATCTAGTCCGAGAGTTGAACCATGCTCTGATATCACTCTGTAACACCCTCCTCCTTTCATACCCAAATTAACCATGCCAACCGGGGTAAGCATGAGACGAGAGACTACTATTATCAGATTCGACGTCCTATGTGACCTTAAGGAAGTGGAATATATGGAAAATCACATACAGTCATCAAAACTCATTAAAAAAACCCTTAGGAGACAAGTCAGCCATTGTGAAAACCTCTCCCTCGGTCTCACTACTTTTTTGGACCTCATAAGCCATAGTCGCTCTCATGTTATGGGCAAGGGAGTGACCAAAAAACCAAAGTCGCACTCATACGCCTTCATGCTAGTGATTCTGGACAAAAGTTAATAGTTTTGTGCTAGTAACCCCAATATTTCTGCAACTTTTTCAGGCCTAGAGCCCAGGCCACTCTCTAGAATGGAATGAAACCTCAAAATCAAGAAAGGTGCAGGGAAATAATGAAGAAAAAGAGATAAAATCAATAAGACCCTAACTTGAACCCTACTAGCCATGACAGGAATTTCATCAAATATATCATCGACATGTAACCTACATGCATAAACAACTAAATTAAGTGTAGGGATCTCATACTTATCTGAGAATCACTATGAACCATTGTTCCCTCATGCTGTTTTCTACATTATCATCTATTAGTTCATAGACAATGTATTCATTCATGTAAAAGCAAACAACATGTCGAGATCCATACTTAGCTATTGTCCCAAAAGGTATCTATAACCAAAATAATAGGAACATAATTACCGAGAACAAATCAACCATCAAAATCCATATATACATCAGTACATTTTCACTTGAAATCAAGGGAATGAATTTCTCATTAATGAATGAAATAAACCAATTGGAGATGGGACTATCACGTTCCACTCGACCATGCAATGGCTGAGCCAAAGCTCTCTTAAATTGTTTACCCCTTTGCCATATTCAAAGCATGAATGTGGGATCTCATAGAAGACATCAATCAAAACTCATCCAGGGCCTCCAAAGGCCATCCTCCTTAACCCATCAAACAGTGATTCCACCTCACGGTCGAACATCACAAAACCATCATCAGATTGGTTTCCATCCAAGCCTTCGAGGGCTTCCAGAACTAGTAACTCAACCCATAAATTATACAGGGCTTCTAGAGTGTTTGTCCAACCAAGGATCCGAGGACTAGTAACTTAACCACGGAGGGCTTCTAGAGAATTTATCCAACTAAGGATTCTAGGAATGGTAACTCAACCCAAGCTATTACAAGGCTTCCAGAGTGTTTCTTCAACTAGGCTTCCAGGATTAATAACTCAAACCAAGCTTAGGAAACATGAGAACCGACCAAAAACAAAGAAATGAAAGTAAACCAACAATCACCATGGCTATATAGTAAATGGCGAGGCTAGGAAATCCACTGTTGATTTAGGAAATCCTCCATGCCAATGACATATCACAACCAAGAAACCACATGCATATGACATGCATGCCAAAGCTAGTGAAGAAATCATACATACAACTCGGTACCTATAAGAAAATATGATGTATTTTTTTATGCCAATACATTCTTTCACTTTCCCGGTCTTCCTTTTCCTTCTTTCTCCAAGAATCCAAGTATGCCACACCCTCCAAGATTTCTCCAAGAAAACTCTATGTATTCAAGTGTATCAGAGAGAGAGAATAATAAGAGAGTTCCAACACTGAGATGATGAAAGATTACCAACTGATCCTCATAAGCCTTTTTATGAATGAGGTCTCTAATTTCTTCATTTTCCATTATTTTTCTTCATTTTCCTCCTCACATCCAACCTTCGACCTTTCACCTCCTTTTTCTCCTAATTTCGATTATTTTCATAAATAAATGTGCCAAAAATTCATTTTTTCCTTTTAATTCCTTAGCCATTTCCTTTGCCAATTTACTTAACCATAAACAACCAAATTAAGACCCCATAGGATGTCTTCCCCAACATTCAACTTGGAATAAGTGTCCCATTGACCGTAGTTATTGTTTTTAACTTTATTACATGGAATTTTCACCAGGGTTGTTACAAAATTTCTCGAAGTTTTTTCAAATTCAAGTTCATTCACTTGAGGGAGATGAAGTAAATACAAGATATTTGTCAAATACTCGGTATATAAGAAAGTTGTTAGATAGAATTATATTTCTATACATCTCAAGGTTATGCATACTTTTGATTGTTTGGTCAAAAAAATACTATCTCATGGTTATGAAGTCATTAACTGGAATGACACATTTGAAGAACTCCATAGAAGATTTGTGTCCTAACATCGTTTTTCACAGATGGCTAGGCCCGGAAATTTCCTCAAAGAGTGCCAAAAGAGGATTAAGATGCGTTGTAGGTAACCAAGAGAATTAACAGTTGGGTTGGTTATAAACAACATGAGAAGTCCAAAACATAAGGCAACCTCTCTTTCATGATAATGTTCCTTCATAAGACTGAGCTATTCTAAATGGATGCTAATACATTACATTCGAAGAACGAGCCTTGTCTTAAATTAAAAATATGGGGAAACATTTGAAAACGCATCCTGTAAGTTTACTGCTCATACAATGCACCAAAATATCTCTTAATGTTTCAAAACGTATTAAGCTTGAATACCTCTAAGATTCAAGGCAGTGCTAACCTTTTAAAGGTGAGAGGTAAGGCAATTAGAGTCTTTGGTTTCAATAAGAATCTTGATACTACACCATACCAGTATTTCTCTATGGATTTGGATTTTATTTTCACTGAAGTACCCATGGGTAAAAGGCTATGTGATGTAGATTTTCTTTCTCATAATATGGGGTTTCCTGAAATATAGTACTGTTTAGAGAATTGGAGAAGCTTGTCCATAACTATATTGTAAAGTTGTGAAAGCATCATTTATAAAAAACACAATCATTGAGTTGATACAATCATGTATAGTTATCTTATTGGTGAAATCGATACTTGGAGAAAATGTTAAAGTGTAAATCAATCACCGTGCAAACTAGTTTTCACAGGTGACCCCAAGAAGTGAATTTCGGGTGCTTATTGTGGGTAAAAAAGGAAAGGTTTCAAAAATATGCGATTTGGGTTTTTTGCAGAGGGGTCCAAGTTGATTTCATCGTGAGAAATTTCTAAAAATTGGGTGCGGTTTCATATATTTAACTAGTTCTTTCAAGGTCGTGTTTTTGCAGAAACAAACTGCAAACTAGGGATTAACATGCTTATACTCAATGGTCTTGATCTTATTAGTGAGTATTATGGACAAAGAGAGCAATCACTCTGTGCGGTTTTCAAATCAAATAAGCTTTCTTCTCATTCGGTGATCAATTGGATGCAATTTCCTCAACATGCAAGGATGGAAGGGAAGAGCTCTCACAACGAATGGTGGTAGCATTGTTGGCCTTTCTAGATGGAGTAAATAAAAGTCATGAATTCTTGTGATAGCGGCAAAAAATCGCCCTGAATCCATTGACGCTAACATGCCTACAAATATTATTTTGATACGTTGTGAGGGTGAAATCAAATCACCTCAAGGGAAAATAACCAGTTGTCCACAATAAAGTGGAGATATTCATAGTTTTATTGGTGTTCAAGGATCCAAGTGTGTGCTAATGCTAGAGAAATTGATTTTATGCTTTCATTACAAAGGTTAGCAAGAATTCAAAATTTATACATCTTACAGATTCCTAACAAAAAAATGGTTCATAGTACTAGTGCCTCAATTCCTTGAAATCTTGACAACATAAAATGCATGAGAAATAACATTAAAGGTGGTCCTAGGAAACTAATTATGCAAACAACTTACTAATGGATCAACTATCAAAAATCATTTAGACACCACTGCTCCTTAATTGCACAAACCACTATGAGTTTTCTCGTAGGTAGTATTTGATTTTCAAGAGCCGTGTGTGGTTTTTGTCGACATACGCATAAGTATGAAAGAGAGACCCATGTGCCATATAGATCCACCATTTGTCTCCAACAATGCATAAGTGGAATGGTTGATTATGTCCTCATTTATCTACAATTAAAATTTATTTGAATGTAATGAGAACTAAATTAAAATCCTGAATGCTAACTTTGAAAAAGGGGAAGGTTTATTCCTTTTAAAAAGAAAAGGAGTGAAGGTTATAAAAGAAATGATGTTTGTAGAAAGGGAAAAGACAATTATGTAACTCTCAACAAATTGATTTTGTAACTAATTCTTGGACAATTAGAGTAGGGAGAAAACAAAAGTATTAGAACTATATTTAGGAGGAATAAAAAGAAAAAGGAATTCAACAAAAAATATTATGTGAAATTTCCATGGAGATCAATGAAAAGATTAGTGTGATTCCATCTCATTGATTCGTTATAGTATGTCTTGTTTACTTCTTATGTATTATTTTCATTCTTATTTTTCCTCATATGAGGTTGATGTATGATGTAGTTGGTCTTTCCTGAGCATTCAAAAATTCATTTAAGTTATGATTTGTAGCAGAAAATACATGGGTTTATTCAAAGAAAGCCTTAAAGGGTGCTCCATGGCCTCAACAATCTCATTTCCTTTGTTTGCAATGTTTCATTCATCATTGTCTTCTCAAGGTGTAAGCATTGGATTCTGTAACACCCCTTGCTAGGTCTACCCAAAGTAACCATGCCAAGCGGAGTAAACATGAGGAGAGATTCTACTACAATTAGATTCTACCTCCTATGTCACCTTAAGTAAGTGGAATCAATGGAACATCACATACAATCATCCAACATCATCAACGAAACCCTTAAGAGACAGGTAAACCACTCAGACAACATGTCCCTGGATCCCACCTCTATTCAACAGCTCTTAGGTCATAGTCACTCTCATGCTATGGGCAAGGGAGTGACCAAAAACCCAAAATCTCTCTCACAGGCCTACCCGCCTCTACTTGTGGACTAAAATTGCTAGTTCTGTGCTAGTGACGCTGAGATTTAAGCCACTTTTGTAGCCCAGAATCCTGGCCTCTACCCAAAACTTGTTGTAACTTCTAGAATTCATTAAAAAATGATAAAAATGCTAATCAATAAAAAATAATGCTTAGTACTAGGCCTGAGCATTCCTGTTTGGGACTAAAAGTATGTCAAACACTTGGCATCAATGCAACCTATAGGTCTAGGATACAAGATAGGGCACAAATGATTGAAACAACTTATGAAGTATAACCAGAAGGATCACCTCCTTTTCCTTTGAACTACTACATCATCAATTATGTCTTGAATCGATCCATTTAACCGTTACAAGCAAATATATGAAATAACCATGACATAAACCAATCATTCAACCATGCTTATAACTATCATAAAACCATATGAATATCAAATATATGACAACCATTAATCCACATATAAATCAGTGAAAAAGTGAGAGAACTTAGCCTTTATTAATCCTAGGCAAATCTAACCAAGTTCAAGACTTCCATGTACCAACCGACCATAGACATGGCTGAACCAAATCTCTCTTTTAGCTAGTCACCCCCACGCCATATTGCAAGGATGAATGTGGGATCTCATAGAACAACCAATCCAAGAACAACTAAGGGAATCCAGAGGTTAAAACACCTCCACCATCGTCAAACCGTGAGCACACCAAAACCAGTGCTCTAATCACAACCAAATGAAACTTCGAATGCCATTTGGAATCCGCCGCTATCTTTAGGGAATTTTTTGTCTCCCTATCTCTTAGGATTTACCACAATACAAACAGAGATCAGTAGGTCGTAAACCAAGATTGCTCCCTCAAGCTTTACTTTGTATCCCTCTAAAACTGCTCAAGGGATTCGTAGGACTCTGGGAATGAACCTTGAGACCACCTCCACCTCGGATTTTGAAATCCATCTGGAAGGCCAAAGCTAAAAAAATGAAATAAACATCCCAACATACCATGACACCCAGAAAAACGCTAGGCTAGGCTGAACTCCACTGTCATAACTTCACAAAACCATGCCACTGACAACAACAGAACCATACAACAACATGCAAATCCATGCATGACCAAACGAGCTAGGAAATCAAACATACAAAAGTTTACCCGCTTTATTCCTTTTGAAGCTACTTGATCCTTCTTTCCTTTCCTTGATCCTTGCTTGTTTTTCCTTTCCTTTTCTTGCTTTCCTTTCCTTGCTCCAAACTAGAGTGATCCAAGAAAACTCTAAGTGACCAAGAGTGAGAGAGAGAGAGAGAATAATGAGAGAGCTCCAAACTTGAACTGATAAAAGGTTGAACTATCCAAGCCTACCAACTGATCCTCAAAAGCCATTTTATTAATGAGGCTTCCAATTTATTCATTTTCCATTAAATTCCTTCAATTTCCTCCTCACATGCAATGTGTGACCTTTCATCTTACTTTTCTCATAATTTCCTTTATTTTGATAAATAGATGTGCCAAAATGCCTTTTTTTTTATCTTTAATGCCTTTTCCTTTACCTTTGCCAATTTCCTTATCCAAGACACACATCTATTGATGCCCATTAGGATATCCTCGCCCAACATTCAGATTGGAATATGTGACCCTTACTCGTGGTCTTATTTTTCCTATATTAACTTTTATTATAGTAAATTTTCACTAAGGTTGTTACAGAATGCTTCCCCATGGCGAACACCGTCCTCGATGTTAAACCACACCATGACCTAAACAAGACTGGTGAAAAGAAAACATACTTCCCGTGGAGCTTTATAACTTAGCTCGTTGCAGTATTTATAATGAAAGACCTGCTCAAAAGGAAAGCATCCAGAAAACATGAAAATATAATAACCATACCACATACTCGAGCTTTATAGCACAACTCATTACGCTATTTACAATAACGACATATACACATATGCCCATTTGCTAAACCAACAAATAAAAGGATACGATTCCTGTATCAATCAACAAGGAAATCTAGAGGATCACACCTCCACCCTCAAAAGTAGTACCAAGATTCACCTCCTTCCTAGGAAGTCCAGAATCCACTATCATAGTGAAAACTACATCCAAGAGTCATAACGGAGGAAGAATGGCGCGGAAGGTTAGGGTTTCGATGGCAGCCCTGAAGCTTTCAGGCTGCAGGCCTGAATAATCCCTGACAGGTGCAGGCTTTTGCAGAGTGGAAAGGTTCCCAGGGGTGGCAGGCGGCCATCCCCAACGGACTAACAAAGGGTTTACGATTTCTGACGGTCTTGTTTCAGATTCAAAAGCGGGTGCGAGCTGCTCGGAACCGATGGGTACAGAACACGGGGGGGGAGAGATCCCCTCCTACAAAGAAGTTACAACAGGAGGAGCCCGAAAGGAAAGACAAAAAGCGGAAGAAAGTAAGAACGAAGGAGAATCCTCAGCTGATGGAGCTCAAAGGAGAACTGGCATACCAAGCAAATGCCTTCCGAGGGCGACGAACAGACCCAGGTTTGTTATTCCGTCAAACTCACTAGAAGATTATAGAAGCTATATGAGAGATTATGCTTTGATCTGTAAGTTCATAGGATACTGGCCGAATGAGAAAAACCTCATGAGATGGATCCAGCAGAAATGGAAACCAAAAGGACATGTAGATGTTAAGTTGGGGGCGAAAGGTTTCTTCACGGTCATATTTTCAAATCTAGAAGATACGAATAAAGTCTTTGAGGAGCAGCCTCACTTCATGAACAATGCTGGCCTGTTCATGAGAGAATGGGTAGAATGCTATAATCCAGACAAGGAAAAAGTACTAGCAGCACCGGTGTGGATCAGACTGTTCGGCCTTCCGTCAGAATTTTGGAAACCAGATATCCTTCAAGGGATTGGAAACTCCATAGGATCCTTTGTGAAAGTGGCGAAATCTACTAAGCGAGGAAAATACACCACATTCGCCAGAATCTGTGTGTACATGAATATCACTGAACCCTTGCCAGATTCAATAGAACTGGAGTACCATGATGAAATATGGAACCAAACCCTGGATTATGAACACATTCCCTTCCGATGCAGACGTTGCCATGAATATGGTCACCTACTCAGAGATTGCCCCATCACGTTAGCAGAAAAGGAAAGGGAAGAGGAAAATGAAAGGAGACGGGGAGGGAGAACCGCAGAAAAAGAAGAAGAGACCTTCCAAACAGTCCACAGAAGGAACAGAAGAGGAAACAATCAAGGACAAAGGAGAAACCCGAGAGGAGATCAGAATAACGAATCCCCTAACAAGTTCAAAATTCTGCAAGAAGAAGGACAAGAAACAGAAGTAAGTGAAGAAGAAGAAGTCGAGGAAATGGAGGTAGGAGAGGAACAAGCGGATAAAGAAACAGAAAAGATGGAAGGAGAGCAGAGAGTTGATTCAGAAGAAGTAACTCAGGAAGCGACAGGAGGAATGGAGATGGATCCCCCGAAGGCAAAAGGGGAAGAAGAGGAACGGGTAATGGCAAAACTATTACAAGAATGGAAAAGAATCGATGAACGATTCATACCAGAGGAACAAAAACAGAGGTATAAGGAAGCCTTTCAAAGGTACAAGGAGAAAAAAAAAAGAAAAGGAGACACAGAAGAGAAAGAGAACCAACACCCAGAAAAACAGGGATTACAGACAATAGGAGTGAGCAGCTCTGGCAAGGCTGGAAAAAAAAGAGGACAGAAAACATTGGGTGAAGTGCTCCAAGAAGTAGGAGAAGAACTGGTCAGCTCTGGAAGAGTAATTCCCCTCTCGGAGGTATTCCTTTCCCCCATAAAATTGTTAAGATGATAATCACAACCTGGAACATAAGAGGCCTCAACAGTAGAGGCAAACAACGATATCTGAAGGAGAGACTGAAAAAAGAAAAGCCAAGTATTATGATCTTACAGGAAACAAAAATTAGTACAGAGAAGATGCAGGAAATTCTGAATAGAAATAAAATTAGATATGAAATAATGGGACAGGATGCCACGGGGTGTGCAGGGGGACTAGTCATTTTATGGAACCCAGAAGAAGTTCTGTTCAGTAACTGGATGAGCTTTCACCGAATTCTAACAGGTAAAGCAAGTATTCTAGGAACGAAAGAGGAGGTCTTTATATCAGGGGTATATGGACCTCACGTACCAAATGAAAAGGAAAACTTTCTTCAAAATTTAAAGGCACTTCGAGGCCTAATCCCAGGCAAACAATGGATCATAGGAGGAGATTTCAACCTAATCAAAGAGTTAGGGGAAAAAAGAGGAGGAGTCAGAAGAATGGACAAGGAAGGAGAGCAATTTAGAGACATGATAAGAGAACAAAAGTTGATTGACATACCAACCAATAATGGAATGCACACTTGGAATAACAGAAGAGGTGGAGAGAACCAAATAGCATCCCGCCTTGATAGATTCTTAATCTCAGAACAAGTAATGATGAAGGATGTTTTTATTGAAGCAACCATTCTCCCGGTAGCAGGTTCGGATCACTGGCCGATCAAACTAGAAATAGATATGAAACAAAGACCAAATAAAAAACCTTTCAGATTCGAGGCCTTTTGGCTAAGACATGAAGATCTGATAGAAACATTAGAGGGTTGGTGGAAGGACAACATGGTACAAGGAAAGAACAAGACTCATACTTTTCAACTAAAGCTGAAGGAAATAAAGACTCAGTTAAAGAAATGGAACAAAGAAGAATTTGGCAACATTATGGAAGAGAAAACCAAGCTAGAACAAAAAATGGCAGAATTGCAACAACTAGATATAATAGACGACATACAAGGGGAAAGATCAAAAGAAGAAGGTAGAATATTATCCCAGTTAGAGGAAAGAAGAAAACAAGAAGAAATTCTCTGGAAACAAAAATCAAGAGTCCAATGGCTCAGGGAGGGAGAAAGGAACACTAAATTCTTCCATAGGGCAATGGTCCATCACAGACAGCGGAATAGAATCTTCTCTTTAAGAAATCGGGAAGGAGATAGAATTGTCCAACATGAAGATATTGAAAAAGAATTGTTAAAGCATTTTAAGACAATTTTGAAAGAGCCACAAGTAGACAGAGCAGAAGCAATATCCAAGATAAGAAGGGAAATACCGACTATGGTGACCAGAGACCAAAACTTGGCCCTAATGAGAAGAATAACAAAGGCAGAAGTGGAAGACATAGTCAAAAATATGAAAAAGAACAAAGCTCCTGGCCCGGATGGATTCACAGTGGAGTTTTTTCATGCTGGATGGCATTTCTTAGCTGAAGAAGTGGTGGAAGTGGTTGAGGAGGCCAGAATAAATCAAAAAATCTGGCCTGGGGTCAACGCAACCCTACTGACCCTAATCCCTAAAACTCACCAGACAGAGCAGGCAGAGGGCTTCCGCCCTATAGCACTATGCAATGTCATATACAAAATTATTTCCTCAGTTGTTGCACAGAGGTTGAAATCGATACTGCCGAGTATCATCTCACCAGAGCAAACTGGTTTTGTGGAGGGGAGGCAGATCTTAGATGGACTAGTTGTTGCTCAGGAAGTGATTCACACAATGAAGACGAAAAAAGAGAGAGGAATGCTCATCAAACTCGACCTCTCAAAAGCTTATGACAGGCTTAGTTGGAAGTATCTAGAAACGATACTCAAAGCTTTTGGTTTCAGTGACAGATGGGTTAATTGGGTCATGAGTATGGTTTCCTCACCAAATTTCCCTATCCTCCTGAACGGGACGCCAACACCCACTTTTAATGCCTCAAGAGGTCTTCGTCAAGGAGATCCCCTATCCCCTTTCCTCTTTATAATAGCGGCCAAAGGATTAGGTCGACTCTTCAAAAAGGATCTAGAAGCTGGGAAAATTCAAGGCCTTAAATTATGGGGAAATCAAACAACTGTAACCCATCAACAATTCGTTGATGATATAATGATCTACTGCAGAGCAACGTGGAAAGAGGTGAAAAGGATCAAAAAAATTCTTGAAAAATTTATGGA
Source organism: Pinus tabuliformis (assembly GCA_031772625.1). Lineage (NCBI taxonomy): Eukaryota > Viridiplantae > Streptophyta > Pinopsida > Pinales > Pinaceae > Pinus > Pinus tabuliformis. The sequence continues at coordinate 353,748,274 of CM062817.1, forward strand.
GGGAACAGGGATGGAAATCAACAAAGAAAAATCTAGAACTTTCTTTTTCAACACAGTGGAGCCGATTAAAATTCACCTAACTCATGTTTTAGGTTACAGGAAAGGAGACCTCCCTACCAAATATTTAGGAACAATGTTAGACTCATCCTCAAGAAAACTTGGGAATTGGAAACATATATTGGAGAAGATATCAAAAAGACTGGACAACTGGACCTTTCGAACCCTAAATCTGGCTGCACGGGTAGTGCTTCTGAAAGCCACCATCCAGGCAATCCCTATTTACTCTTTATCAGTAATGGCAGCCCCGAAGGGAACTTGTAATAAATTGGTTGAGATATACAGAAAATTCTTATGGGGTGGTCCGAAGCAACAGAGAAAATGGGCCCTTTGCTCATGGAGCAGCCTAACCCAACCAAAGGAGAAAGGAGGCCTTGATCTCAGGGACCCTTGGATCTTAAATCAGGTGCTTGCGGCCAAGCTAAGATGGAGGTGGATACAGGGGGGGTCAGACCTCTGGAAAGAAATCTGGTCTTCCAAATATAATATGCCTCGCACTCCGGAAGGAATCCTTAGAAAGCAAGAGATGGCCCGAGGCTCGGATATCTGGAATTTAACCATCCAAAACAGGGATTTAATTGATCAGTAAATATTCTGGGAAATCAGAGGGGGGCAGGTAGCGAAATTTTGGAAAGAAGCCTGGCAGCAGAGAGAAAAGCTCATAAACAATCAAAATCTGAGAGGACTACATAGAGAAGGAGATGCAAGTAACCTCATTACAGTGACAGATTACTGGGATGAAGAACAAGGAGACGGGGAATGGAGAAGATGGAAATCGATGGAGGTATGGGCAGAGAACTCCACAGAAGAACAAAGATCCAGCTTTATAAAAGAAATGGATTCGAGACGGATAAAGAGGAGAGAAGGTAGAGACATCCTCCGCTGGGGCAAAGAAACAAAAGGAACATTTAATATAAAAGAAGCCTATAAAATACAAACGCGGGTGGAGCAAGAGGAGGAAGACCTACAATGGAAAAAGCTATGGAAAACAAAATGGTGGCCTAAAATAAAAATGTTTGCTTGGTTGATAGGGAGAAAACGGATATTAACCTGGGACAGAATTCAAAAACGAGGTTTCTCCGGACCCTCAAGATGCTGTCTTTGTAATGAGGGAGAGGAAGATCAAGAACATCTCCTCATAAGCTGCCAGATTGCCCAACTCCAATGGGAAAACACAAGAAAGCTTTTCTCGTCTGCAGAAAGGAATCAACGAGATATCATCCAAACCCTGATAGAACGAGGAGAAGGCAAATTTAACAGCAAAATCGTAGGACGGGCCTGGAGCCTTGTGGCAGGGTTTAATGTCTGGAACCTGTGGAAGGAGAGAAACAGTCGTATCTTCAAGGGCAAAGCCTCTAACCCTGAGGATATATGGGAGATGACCATAAAGCAAGTCAGGGAATCAATCTTAGCAGAACACTGGAATGAGGAAGATTGGAAAACATCCGAATCAGAGATGACAGTTTTAAAGAGACTGAACTTAGAGCAAGGGATGACCTATCAGCAAACTAAGCAACCACAACAACATATGGCGACTCAGAGCCCAGTTAAGTACCAAAAACCTGCGGAGGGATTTATGAAACTAAATTTTGACGGGGCTGCTAAGGGAAACCCAGGACCAGCGGGGTATGGCGGCATTTTTCGAAATGGACAGGGAGTAGCAGAATGGATATACGCGGACTATGGGGGTACAATGACCAACAACGAGGCAGAGTTCATGGCAGCTTACCAAGGGATAAAAACTGCCAGAAGACTTGGTTACAGGAAGCTAGAAATTGAAGGGGACTCCACCCTAGTTGTAGATACGTTAAAAAAACTAATTCAAGGGAAGAATTGGGACAAGGTTGCCACAAGCTGGAGAAGTGCAAGTATAATCCAGGATATAGCTGAACTACTAAAAGAAATTGACTACAAAATAGTTTCGCATATCAGAAGGGAAGGAAATCAACCTGCTGACTGCCTTGCGAACTGGGGGTGTAAAGACACCACAGAACGCATTGATGACAGCTGGCAAACTCAGGCGGAGCTGGCGAGATGGGACGGTCTCAGGCAACTGATTGTTAATGACAATCATCATGACGAACAGAGGTAATTACATTCTCGCGTGGAGAAGCAACAGGCGAGATAGGCTCGCAACGACGACAAGTAAGAAAGGTCAGGAGACAGGTGATCGTAGTACCATGACAGGAGTAATTATTGTCTTGAAGGTATGGCAAGGATGAGGCCCAAAGCAAAAATTGTTTTCACAATCAATTCGTAATAGGGGGAGGCGACGTGACAAGAGAGGTGGACAGGTAACCCGCTATCAAACAGCAGGAGACGAGAGGGATAAAAGTCGTGGCGGAAGAGGAATAACCAGCAGTAGAAAAGATGAGCGGGCAGAGCCAGTCTGGCAAAGTATCAGGAATCAGAGAGTTCAAAGGGCAAACATGAACGAGAGTCAGGGCAACTCTGGCTTTCAGGGGAAAGGGACAGCACAAGAGCGCAATGTAGCTCAAGGTAGAGTAGAAATTGAAGTTGAGAGCTCTGAGGAAAGGGATTACAGTCAGGCAAAGGGAAACAGAGGGAAGCGCAGCGAAAAAGGACAGAGCAGCGTTCACCCTTAGCATGAAAGGAAGAACGTAACTCAGAATAGGAGGAAGAAGAGGAGCAGAGGAAGGCCCAGAAAATCGGCTGACATGGGGGAAGGAACTAGTAGGCAGGCAAGGAAGAGACGCAGACAGCGCACCATCGACTCGGCTTTAAATGAAGCAGAGCAAGCTTATAATTATGACTCTCATCCGCACTTTCGAAATATAATAGAGGCTATGGAAGATCAGGTTTGCGAGGAGCCGTCTGATCCCGAAATGAATGAATGGTCGGTTCAACTTCCTGACCTGGGGAACACAAGAGGGAGGCTCACCTTGTACCGCCGGGCTCTCCATACGTATTGGGTGCTGAAACATCTCCTGGCCAAGGCGATGGAGCAGGTGGCGGCAGAAATGGTCGAGATGGCTCAGGAAACGGCTGCGGCGAAACAGGGGACAGCCAAGTTAGAAGATCTGGTCAAACAACAGAACATTCATCTCATGGAAATTAAGGACATGCTGAAAACGATGCAGACCAGCAAAGCAGACCACGCTGGTAAAGCTCATGCAGAAATATAAATGTCCAGGTTCCTCTGTCCTCTCTGTTTTGCCTTGTTAGTTTTTGAAAGATTTAGTGAGATGGACCCTAGGAATCATTACTCTAGGTTGTTAATCTATAGTACTGATGGGTTGATAGATGGGTGGAACAATTTAGGTAGTATCAGACTGTTTAAGTATGTCAGTAAAATCCATTCTGTCTGTTATGATTTTGAACTCGTGGATCACAGGAGTCAACAGATCTGGTTTCCCTACGGGGCAGGTTGAGACTCCTGAGTTTTGTACTATTACTTCTTGGATGTAAATAATAAGAACTACCGCATCTTACAAAAAAAAAGAAAACTACATCCAATGTCCATCGGTATAATCCTGTGCCACTTTTCCTCTTAGTGAACATTTACCCGCTCATTGTTCGAAGGCACACTCCCAATTTGTATCTAATTCCGTTTGGAAATGCTAATGACCAAAACAAATATATTCGTGACATACGCTTCAACTCTACATAGTCCCTCGGTAAATCTTGCCATCCCCTTTCGTGTAGTCACTCTCCTTCCAAGTTCCCCAATATCTCCTAGCTGGGGCATTTGATCCCTTGGCAAGGCTTCCTCGTATAGGAAGATACAAAACCAAGGCATATACCTGCCTCAAAATCGTCATATCGATCATATAATTCTCATGGGAATCAATGGACCCTATTGGGTACTAGTGTCCCACAATGGCCCTACTCCTGAAGTGCTTTACCAACATACTGCTACATGTTCCAATTTCTTTCACTGTTTCTGCTAATACTTACAATTGATTCAACCACCCAACCTGGCATGTTCACACATTCTTATTCCAAGCACATAATTTCCATTAGATTCAATAAATTGAAATAACCTCAAATCATACTTCATTGGTAGCTCATCAATAAGGTATACTTTCAATCCCATTTACTTCCTATCACAACAAGTCAAATTAGCATATTTGACAAATCATCATGTATAAACATATCACATATGGTTATCTCAAAACACATCCATCATAGATCAACATCATAAATCACATGTAACCATCATAAAATAGAATCATAGATCACATATAATCAACATATACCCTAGTCATAAATCTCATGCATAATAAAACTTAAATACAATGTGGATATTTATCCTTTCATAAATCCTTAACTTCTACCATTTTCTTTATTCTGTATGCACTTTAGATTGGTTTCCACACCCCGAAAAACACGTAGTTCCTTCTCCTCAACCATGTGCACATACAGATAGTGTGTTTCATAGACATACAACCACACACGTCATACAACACCGTGAAATATATGCATCTACACCAGTGCCATATGTACCACATGTACATAGTACCACCTGCACAACATGTACACAAGGCCACATGTGCACTGCACCACCTATACAACATGTACACGATACCACAAGTACATCATACGATATGCATGACATGTCTACGACACCACATGTACAAAGCATCACATGCACGACATGTACACAACCCCACATGCACACATCACCACATGTAAAACATGTACATGGCACCACATGCTCACAAAACCCCTTGTACAATCATGCACACAACACCATATGTACATAGTAACATATGTACAACATGCATAGAATACCATATCTACATATCACTACATATCCAACATGTACATAGCATCATCTGTACACAATACTGCATATCCAACATGTACATACCACCATCTATACCCATTACTGCATATGCAATATTCGCACAACACTATCTGTACCATATTGTACATAACATTGCATAAAAAACATGTGCACACACTATGTATACACAACATCATAGATGTAACATGTACAACATATACAACATATGCACAATAATAGCAACTCACATCCAAAAGGACACTATGTCTACCAAGAAACCTTGCTCTCAGTTTCCTATCTATGCTTGTTCCAGCACGTTGTGGACCACACTGCTTTCATTTCGCAAATGTATCCTTCCACATTACCTGTTATAACATAAAAATAGGCATAATACAAGGATACAATATAAATTCATATTCACATGATACTGACCTCATATATCTGTCATGACTACCCTTCTCAATTGATTCTGCATAAGACCAAGAACTTCTTTATGCCATTCGCCTGCGTAAGAAATCATTCCTCCACAAGGACGATTCCTGATGACCTTTTTACACAGAGACATAGATAGATAGATAAATGCATATATAATTATTAGCATAAAACAATCATCACCTTGTCAGACAACAACATACATACATATATAAATGTATAGATATATAATCATCAGCATAATTATGATCATTATTGATAGGCCTAAATTCCCCATTTTTATCCCCTTCCTATCAAAAAACCACAATCATTAACTTCTGTTTTTCTACATAAGGCTCCTCATTCCCGCACTAGTCCAAGAACACTGTCTATTCCTACATAAACTCCACATTTTATGATTAAGGTTTATTAAGCACTTAATTAATCATTTTAAATCGATTTCATGCCTTTAAATATTTCTTGTAAATTATGTTTACTTTCCTAAATTATTTGATAAGCTAAAGTATTAATTGTTATGCTAGCTTGATCTAGTGCAGGTAGATTCTTGTACCGCCAACAACTATTTGTTCTATGATCTCCATAATAGTTCGATCACTTCATGTGGGGATATTTGTCCATGTTGTCCAGTTCAGTTGTGGTCATTTGGAGTTGAACTCAAATTGGAGGAAAATCAAGGATATGGCCATGGATCAGTCTACAGCCACGTATAGCTCGCACCGTATTATAGCCATCGTCTTAATTTTGTAATTTTGGTTGTTATTTTTTTTCAGCCAGAAGGATTGATTTGGAATGACTATAATTTTTGGTGATGGCCATAGGCCGAAGGGTTGTATAAAATGTAGATTTCAAATAGAACTAAGCTAGCAAGCGATGGCGGTAGCAAGTCATTGTAATTTCTAGTTTATTTGTAATTTTTTTGTCACCCTCGTTCTGGGCTGGACTCGAGCTCAAATGTATACATTCTGATCAGAATTAATACAAGGAACTGCGCCATGATTTTCTTATTTTGTGTTATAATTCTTCATTGATGTGTTGATAATATGTTGAATGTTTTGGTTTCCTAAAACCGGAAATGAGCTAGTTGGCTAGGGCCCAACCAACCTAGCTCGTTTACCCTCTTGGTCTGTTATCTTAAAGGTGTGTTAACTTCATTTATTTATAGAAGCGTGGTTTGAATCTTGACTTCATGCTTGCCTATGAATTTTGATTTATTTCATTAAAATAGTCATGTGTGAATGGATCCGTTGTGTGAAAGTTAAATTAAATTGCTTCATATAATTTTTCTGATGGTTTGATTTTGCTTGGATTGTGCAGATGAGATCCTTCCTGCACTAGGTCATGCTGGAACTTGCACCCTGGTTCACTAGTTCATTTACAATAAATGTTTCATTCTTTTCCTTTTACATGATTAATTCATTTCTGTGAAGCAATCATTTTCCATCTGAAGAAGGCATCTTTAATACTAGAAGTTAAATTCTTAAAGATTAAGGATAACTTTATGATAGTTGCATATCTCAGTTTGTATTTTCACTTCACGAACTAAGGAAAAATACTAGAAGTAATTTGGAATATTACATTGAACCATTTCGAGCTATATTTGTTTACATGCAAAACCCCTATGACTGAAGAAAGTTTGCTTTACTTTCATCTTAAGAGTTTATTTCTATTTTTGAGATTCAGTCGATTAAAGCATTCTTTTCGTGTGAAAGATTATTTCAGATTCTACTCACATTTGCAATTATTTTTATAGTTAACATGCTCTTTATTTTCCCAAAAGAAAATTGGAATATTTGGTGTAGGAAGCTTTTTTCCAGTACAAGGACTAGTGTCTTGTTACAGGAACAGAGTGCTCCAAGACTTGAGGCTTAGAGCCCCTAAAGGAAGATACAGGTCTTCAGTATAAGTGCAAGTTATATTTCTCACATAATTTATGTACCTGCACTAGTGCAAGAAGATTGCAAGAGTATAGGAATGACCGCTTCGTGTGAGAAGGAAAGTCATTTAGAAGGCAAAAATTTTCAAGGGCCCACATGTTAAACTATCATCATCTATACTAAAGATAAACATAGAGTTTCACTTCAGCAAATAATATTGTTTATAGCAGTGTGCAAGTTCCTTTATTTGATTTCTTCACAAGTGCATTCTCTTACATTCCAGCACTAGAATTACTTTGGTGTTAATTGCCTTTGAGATTTTTCTATTTAATTCTGCAAAGTTTCAATTGAGAACTAGGAATAGAAATAGGAAAATTTCATAGCACTTCTGGCATTACCTATGCTTTGTCTCAAAGTTTACGAAACCCCTGGGTTGATAATTAAGTGTTGAAGGAGCTTGCTTAAGTGCAATTCCTACACCCAACATTTTCGCGCCGTCTCCGGGGAGGCAATTTGAATTGGTAAGAATTTTCCATTTTTGTAATAAGGGTAAGTCTGCTATTACTTTTTCCCTACAGAGTGCTTCTATTTGTTGAAGGAATTTCTAGGTGTTTAGTTATTTTTTTGACTTGCAACATTTTATTGGAATTTTGTTTTGTCATTTTTTGAAATGAATGCCTAAAAGAGGTAGGGTACGAATCCCACTAGGGGCCAAAGAAATACTGATAAATCTAAAATAAAATATCATATTGGGCCTTCTTTTGTAGGCAAAAGCCCAAACAAACCTAGACTCATCACGCAGGAACAATCTACTTGGGCTCTGGTAGTAGTGGTCCAGGTGTGATACAACCCACAAAGGGCAAGAAGGGGACTATTAAAACACATAGTTAGCCTTCTCAACCTATTGAGAGCGTTCATGTGGAGAAGCAATAATGGCAGAAGAGGAAGACCATGTAGAAGGAACTAGTGAAAATCAGGTAAATGAGGAACAATGAACTTTTGGATTCCCAATTGTGGATCCTGATACACAAGTGAAAATGAAAAATATTTCACCATCAGCACCTCCTCATTTCTATGGTAAGGTACATAAAGACCTAGTCTCTTTCTTATTTGAGTTTGGTATTTTGTGTAAAAGTTATAATTATTCATCTGATGTCCATAAGTTAAAATTGTTTCCTGCAACTCTCAAGGATGCAGCACTCCATTGGTTCATGGGTCTAGGAGGAAACACTATATTTTCTTAGGATCAAATGAAGAGAGTTTTCTTGTCAAAATATTAGGACTATTGTAAAACTATAGATATTCAAGATGAAATCTTTACTATTGTGAAAAATCATGGTAAGGCTCTAAAGGACTACTTAGAGAGATTCATGTACATCCTCCAAAGGTCAAAGCACAAATTTGATCTAAGTACCATTAGAACCTTTTTTTTGCTTGGGTTTACTGATGATGCTAGGAATAATATAAATGTATTAGGACAAGGGGATATTGCTTAGAAATCTTTTGATCAAATCTGTGACTTGTGCAGGAAATTCTTGAGGAACCAATATAGATCTGGTAAAGGAATTCAGAAGAGAAATAAGAAAATCGAATGTACTGATGCTATGATTATTGGATTAGAAAACAAAATGGACAATATGAAAATTGAAATAATTAATAGTGTTAGTAAACAAATAGACTCTTTGAAGTTTCATCAAAAAGTTGTAGAGGAACAAGAGTCATTGTCTATTTTTTGTCCAAAATGTAGAAAAAAACATCTTTTAAGAGAATTTCCTCTCGATGTTAAAGGAACTAATAAATGTGTAATTTGTATAGATAACTGTGCCACGAAAAAATGTCCTTTGATACTTGGGATGAAATTTGTACTTGAAGGAGGAAAACCAGAATCTGAATCATTGCATGCTATGGAAGCACAAAGAAACTGGCCTCAGGTAAGTGTAGGTATGGCTCCTGAACCTCAAAACATTGTTTTAGTTATAATTCACATCCATATTCCTATCCTAATATTATTCACTCTCAACATTGGCAGCATGGGAACCAATATCATTATGCACAACCGTCCCAATCTTGGCAACAAGGATGGAGATGGCCAAACCATTCACATCATTCCTATCCTGCACCTATTGAGTCATACCCAACTACATATGCACCTTACCTAATGCCACAACCATCACTACATTAGTTGAGTCAGCCAATGCCACTATTTCTTTTACCTCCATCGTTTCGACCTCCTTAGCCTCCTACCCAACCTTTACCCAACCTCAATAACAAAGTGGTACAAATGATCCACTCTATAAACCAGCTTTCCTCATCCGGATATCAGTCCATGCTGGTTGGAGTAAATGATCTCCAATTGAGATCGAGGAAGATATTAATTTCAAAAAATCAAAAGCAACCTAATGTGATTATCAACGAGAAAGGTGAGGAGGAAGTTGCTGAACATTCTGAAAAAGATGTCACCATCCATCCTATCCCCATACCTTTTGATCCCTTTCCATCTTCTTCCAGCTGACCTCCCTGTCTGGAGAGGTTAGTTGTGGAGACGAATGACTCCATTCCTGAGTCTAGCATGGCCTCTTAGCTTAGAAACCTTTTCATAAATGTACCTTTGCTGCAAGCTATTAAAAAGATCCCCATTTGTACAAAAATTATTAGGGAACTTTGTCTCAAGAAGCTATGAAGGAGAAGATTAGAACTGCAAAGCATTCATTTTGTTGGTAGAGAAGCATAGATAATGATGGGATGTATGCACACGGAGAAATATACTAACCCCAGAAACCTTATTGTCTCTATTCAGATAGGTGATTTCCTTGTCTCCAATGTATTTATAAACTTGGGGGCAACCATTGATTTTATGACCAAGAAAACCATGGATCAACTTGGATTGCTCCATATTCATCCTACTCCCACTATGCTTGAACTAGCAGATAGATCTAAAATCAAGCCAGAAGGGGTGTTGGATGATGTGGTCATTTCTTTAGACTCTTTGGAATAACCCGCAGACTTCATTGTGCTTCAACCAAAAAATATTGTGGGAGGACATCCCTTGATCTTGGGGTGACCATGCATTGCTACGACCGATGCTTATATCAGATGTCATTCCGGAGACTTGTATATTTCCCATGGAGATTCTACAAAGAAGGTCACCTTGTATCCACCTACTAGATCCATTCAGGAGCTCTGAGATAATTTATGGTTAGATTACAGTAGTGATGAGGAGACTCAGCTTGTTTCCTTGATACATCAGAATGTTGAGTTCTTGTAGGAGGACGAGATTCAAGACTTTCTGAACAATCTAGAAACCATGCCCAATTTTGAGTCATTGAGTCAGATTTTTAGTCTAGATTTTTAGGAATGTTATGACTCTCTACCTCCCTTACTACCATCTCTAGCAACGCCTCTTCGTACGCTTAAGCCTGATACCACTCTTGTTGAGATTAGTCCAGGCAAATCCTTGCATATCTGTTCAGACATGAATTCATCCGAACAAGAGTATCTTGTGAATTTGTTACGAAACCATCTTGATGCATTTGCATGGGGCTATAAAGACATGAAAGGTATCGATCTTAAAACTTGTACCCACCATATCTATATTTAGGATGGAGCCTGACTTGTCTGACAACCCCAAAGGCGTATGAATCCAGCTCTAAGAGATGTTGTAAAGGAAAAATTGCAAAACCCCTTGGATGTTGATTTTATCTATCCTATTCCTGATAGCAAGTGGGGCTATCCATTGGTATTAGTCCCAAAAAAAGATGGGATATGGCACATTTGTATTGACTACAGAGAATTTAACAAAGAAACTCTCAAGGATTACTTCGCCATTCCTTTCATCGACTAGGTACTGAATACCCTTGCTGGTAAGAAGTACTTTTCTTTTCTAGATGGCTTTAGCAGCTATAACCAGATACAGATTGCACCCAAGGATCAAGACAAAACCACTTTTACATGTCCATGGGGTAAATTTTCTTACCGAGTGCTTCCCTTTGGTGATCTAGATTTAAAGCAACAAATTACAGAGATAACCATAAACACAGAGATGTAGTGGAAATAAAGCTTCATTTCATTAATGTAAAATACTGAAATATGCATATAAACAAAAATGGAAATAAACCAGCTAGGGCGATGGTAGCTTATCTCTGAGAAGAGATGTGGCAACCAACTTACAATGAGGCTCAAGTGCCTTTTTATTACTGAACAATAATAGCATACCCTAAACAACCAAAACCCTAACCCAAGGAGATGTAACACCAAGAGTTTATGGGCCTTGTTGGGGTGAGTTGGACAATCAACTTCCCGGGTTCACGACTTGGTCATATTATCTGCATTTGATGCACATGGTAACCCATTGGAAAGAACTCTCCAAAGACTTCAACAAAAAAGAAGAGTTTGCATTAAAAATTGTTGGCGCTAGATTTCCAAAAAAATGTCATTTAGGGCCTCAAAATGGCTCTGGAAGTTTAGGACCCAAAAAATGGCTAAAAATATTAAACTGTGCTACAATTAAGGAAACTGAAAAATTGAAAGAAGTAATGGTGGGATCCAAGTGGAATTGGTAGCTAGCCACCAATATCCACCTGGATCATTTGGGCTATGTAATAACCTGACTACCTTTCAAAGGGCAGACTTGGCCATATTTGCTGACCTTTAGTGTGTGGAAATCTATATGGATGACTTTTCTGTGTTTAGTGATTCATTTTGGGAAGCCCTCAAAAATCTAGAAAAAGTGCTTCTTCACTGCCAAGAAGCTCATCTTTCCTTGAGTGACAAAAAATGTAGATTAATGTGAAAGGTACAAGTGGCTCTTGGCCATCTTATTTCTAACAAAGGTATCTAGGTTGACCTTGCAAAAATAGAAATTATTTTGAGTCTTCCTGTACCCAAAACTCAAAGGGAAGTGAGAGGTTTTCTAGGACATGCGAGACACTATAGGAGATTCATTGAGAATTTCTCAAGGATAACTACCCGACTTTTGGCTAAAGATAGTGATTTTTCTTGGTCCACAACTTGCCAACAATCCTTTGAGACACTGAAGGAAAAACTAATTCAGGCACCAGTTTTGAGGGGACCAAACTGGTCCCTGCCATTTCATATTTCCTCTGATTCTCTGATACTGTTATTGGTGCAACTTTAGGACAAGAAGAATAAAAACAATCTTATGCTATTTATTTTATTAGTAAAAGCTTGTCACCCACTGAACTAAATTATACAGTTAATGAGAAAGAGTTTTTCGATGTATTTTTTTCCATTAATAAATTTAGACATTATATTATAGGATATGAAGTCTTTCTGCATATTGACCATTCTGCAATAAGATATTTTATGAATAAACCATTGGATAACAATAGAGTGACTAGGTGGTTATTATTGTTACAGGAATTTAATATTACCATTATTGATGGACCAGGAAAATCTAATGTAGTAGAAGATTATCTTTCTAGATTAAATAAATCTAGTGAAGAAATTCCTGTTGATGATGATTTTCCTGATGAACATATTTTTTCTGTGTCAGCAAAATCCCCATGGTTTGTTGACATAGCTAACTATTTAGTCACTAGAAAATTACCACCTCACTTATCCACTCATGAAAAGCGGAATATCATAAAGAAAAGCGATGCATATTCGTGGATTCAAGGAGACCTCTTTTACACTAGACAAGATCTTATTATCCGTAGATGTGTAAGAGAGGATGAAGTGTTTGATATTTTCAAATCTACCCATGATGAACCTTTTGAAGGTCACTTCAATGATAAGCAGAGTGCATAAAAAGTGTTACAAGTTGGCTATTTTTTGCCCTCGTTGTTCAAGGATGCCAAATAGCATGTCAAGCGATGTGCCAGCTATCAGCGAATTGGCGAATTGTATCAAACCAATGAAATTCCTTTATGTCCTCTGGTTATGATTGAGCCTTTTAAATAATGGGCCATTGATTTTTTAGGACCAATAAATCCAACATCATTAAATACAAATCATATTTCGGTTTGTACATATTTCGTTACAAAATGGGTAGAAGCTAAAGCTTTTTCTTTTGCTACTAAAAGATTTATTGTTGATTTTCTTCTTACTGAAATCTTTAATAGATTTGGTGTGGCTAGAGAAATTGTTTATGACAATGGACCACAGTTTATTTCTAATCTGGTACAGGGTGTGATGGCGTAGTACACAATTTGGCACAGGAAATCTACACCATATCACCTGCAAGAAAATGGTCAGGTGGAGTCCACAAACAAGGTGATCGAGTCCATCCTCACAAAGATAGTAAATATTCACAGATAGGACTAGGCTGAAAGATTACCAGAAGCCTTGTGGGCATACCAAAACACTTGGAGAAACAACACATGACACACACCGTATGAGCTGGTGTACAGGAAACAAGTCCTCCTACCGATAGAATTCCAGATCAAGACTTTGATGATTGAAGTCCAATTGGGGCTAGAACTCTTTGAAGCACAACATCAACATGTTCTATAGTTGAATGAGTTAGATTAATTCTGAAGGGATGTTGTTCAATAGAACATCTTGGTTCAACAATAGCGCAAGAAGTGGCATGACAAGTCTATCCCAAAGAAGCAATTACAACCAGGTGATTGGGTACTCCTTTACTATTCTAGATTCAAATATTTTAAAGGGAAATTCCATACATGCTAGATGGGACCTTATGAGGTGGTCAAAGTGTTTGAAAAAGGAGAGGTAAAAATTAAAACTATTTATGGATGGAATTTTGTGTTCCTCGTAAATGGGCATACATTGAAGGTGTATTTTCAGCCCCTTAGTAAAGGAGATTTTATTTAGCAAGTCCAACAACAATATGAAAAGGAGTTGGTAGGTGGAAACACCAACTTGTTGAAGATTTGATTCTTTCTTTATTTTCCTCATTGGATAATAAAGAAAAATGACAAAAATAAAAAGTATAATTTTTTTTCTTGTAATTATGAAAATCAGTTGACTGGCATGATTGCAGAAGGATCAACCTGAAAACCAACATGCTCGCAGGAAGATTAAAATTCCAATAAAAATGGAATGTTACCTGATTTTTAGATATGATGGCTATCCCCAAGAAGGAGTAGGTTGAAGGAACCCAACCCTTACCCAAGTTTGAGATAACTAGCATGGAATTTTTTACCCAAGGAATGCTTAATTCCCGCTCCAATTACTTTTTCCGGCCCCAATGCAGGCAGAACTTGAAGATAAAATTTTTCCTTTCTTCTATCGTCCCATTTCGTAGTTCCTACTATTTTTATTTTCTGAATCCCATAATGAATTACCCTCCTTTTTCTTCTAACAAAATTATCCCTATCCGATTTCGTAAAATCTGTCTTTTCCCCTCGAAATCTTTTCCCACATCCCATTCTCATCTATCCCCCTTGGTAGTATTATTCTTGGAATCCTTGTTATGAAATTCCTTCCCATTCTGAAAATTACCTGTTCCCACTTCTTTGTTCCCTCGTGGATATATTGTAGGATTTGATACAATCAAATCAAAAGGCGTGGTTAAGAAACACCAAAGAATGGTGAATACAACTTCTCTTGAATATTCAAGAAATTAAAAAAAGTCTAGCCAAAGAACTGAGTTTTATCAGAATTTTTTATTATTATCCCCTCTTTCTTCAACGCAACAGAAATCCCTGGTGCAGGGATACGCATGATTGGTGAAGGCAGGTTCAGTGCAAGAACACTACAGTGCAAGCAGGGTTAGTGCAAGCATGTTGCAGTGCAGTCAGGATTAGTCCAAGCAAGATTAATGCAGGCACACAAACACAATGCAAAGAATTTTTCAAACATACTACAGAAGCACTTGATGTAGAATGCTTATTGAGAAATTTACATTTTTATTCCTACCAATGAATAACTACCAAAATGATAGATCATAGCATTGTATTATTTAAATTTTGGTTAAAACTTTGTTTTATCATTTACTAATTTAGGGAGAAATCATTTGAGTGCAAGATATTTTAGGTTCTGAAGTCTAATATTTTTAATGAGTACCGAAGTACAAATTATTTGAATTATGAAGCAATGAGGGATAGTAGAGACCCACCTAAAAACCTACATGCAACTCCATTGAAAATATCCTCCATCACTCGCTCATGATAGACTTACCTCATAATCTGATCCCCCACGACCATTACACCATCACCACAAAAATTTCAACCTCCTCTAATTACCATTGCCTACCATAGTAGATTGGTATGTGTGTGCATCCATCCCGAAGGGGAGATTTTAATGATTTAATGTGATTGGATGGAATGAATCAACAAGAGGGTGGAATGACCAGATCCCCATTATAAAATTCTCAGCAGCTCCCTTGCACTCCACAATGTGAAATCTTTCTAAGGCTGTAACAGAGAATTGAGGTGAATTCAACATATAGATGGCACCTGTGAGACATGAACCATTGTCTGTGAAGGAGATAGAGAAAACGACCGAGTATCGAGGGAGTCTTACACTATTGCAAGAATCGAGATTTCTCCCATTTTTGCAGTAATTTGGTGGGTTCGATACGGCCATGGCTCTGGGATTTGCAAGGACATTCAAGGAAGGTTGAGCTAAATTAGGCTCACTAGAATTTGAGGCCATGGAGGAATCTATGGTGCGAGCTATAGGCTTTTCAACCACAGGTCAAAAATGGTTCAAAAAGGAGAGGATCGAAAGGAAAAGATGGTGCAGATTTGTGGTCGATTGAGAGCTCAAAGTCAACTAGAAGAAAGGGCTTCCATAAAGCGCAATGATTGGAAAATTGCAATACCTCCTGTACATATTGGAAAATTTTTTGACTTGTAAGGGATGTTACACATTAATGTCATGTACCATATCAGGTTTTTGTTGCATTTTAAATCAGGGAAATGCATCAATTTCCCTTATTACTTGCTCCGAAGTTTAGAGAAAATGGAGAAAGGAGTGCAGAATGAGAGTGTCCGTCAGGTTGCAAATAAACCGTACCATCACGGGCTCATTGCAATCCTATTCAACAAGGAGCTAGAGGTTAAGGGAATAACCTCGGAGGTTTTCAAGAAATAATTTTGGGAAAGACGTGCAGAGGAGTCAGTTGGAAAAAGTGCAGGCAACAAGAAAAAAGTTGAGACGAAAAGTAAGGACAAAAGGGTGAAAGCAGATTAGAATTTTTTTGAAGAAATCCCGTCCTTAGAGAAAAGAAGAATGACTAAGACCTCAACAAGGAGAAGGACTATCTCTTTGAGGACAAGTCAGGCTCAGTCAAGCTCCCATATTCTGATTGATGATACACCCCAGGCTTCACCTAGAGATCATAACCTCTTGGTTCTCGCAGATGCAGTAGCCCACACAGTGGGCAGTGAAGAAGATGGAGAGAAGGAGGACGACATACCCTTTTCAGCCTTCATTCATAAATTGAAGAAGAAACTAATGACAGCAAGTGCAAGTAAAAACCCGACAGAGGGTCAGGCAGACGACGAGGTGTAGCACATAGAAGCCCTCGACAATTTTGACGAACAAGGTACTGAATCCCTTGACAATTTTGATGAATAGGGTACTGAATCCCTCGACAATATTGATGAACTAGGTATTAAATCCCCTGACAAATTGAAGGAGTAGGTTATTGAAGCCCCTAACAAGGCAAATGAATAGGGTACTGTAGCCCTTGACAAGGTGAAGGAACAGGGTATTAAAGCCCCCACGGAGTTGGATGTACATGACATTGAAACCCCTAATGAGTTAGACATATAGGGGAATGAAACCATCAGTGGCCTGGATGTCCCTGGCACTAAAACCCTTGGTGATATTATGATGCATATAATGGAGGGCCAAGATGACTTTGATCTTGGCAATGACGATACATGTTTCTAATAAGTTGCACAGAAAGTTCTCGGACTAGATGATATGGAAACAAAGACCTCTACCCTCTATCTAAATAACTAGATAGTAGAGTTCGAGCAACAAATTCACGACTTGGAGGTATTAATCCAGGTCAAGAAGGAGAAGACTTGGCAGAAGCGAAGCAAGATAGAGTTCGCAGAAGAGGTCAAAGAATGGAAATTTCAAGTAAAGATATTGAAGTTTCGGGCTTCTAAATGCTACAAGCATCTCAATAAGGTGACCAAACAACTTAAGAAACCTCGAGGAAAGAAGACGAAATAACGAGGGCAAGAATCAGTATCCAAGTACAGGATTGAAAAATCGCTTCCTATGTGAGGACTTTTGCAACAAGTAAAGGTTGTGTGAGGACACACAACAACTTAGAGATGGGCGGATGTTAGTAGGCTGAAATGACCCATTTTTATCCCTTTCCTGTCATGAAACCACAATCATTAACCTCTGTTTTTCTACATAAACCTCCTCATTCCTGCACTACTCTAAGAATAGTGTTTATTCCTACATAAACTCCATATCTCATGTTTAAGGTTTATTAGGTGCTTATATAACCGTTTTAAATAGATTTCATGCCTTTTAATATTTCTTGTAACTTATATTTATTTTCCTAAAGTATTTGATAAGCTAAAGTATTAATCATTATGATAGCTTGATCTAGTGCAGGTAGATTCCTACACTGTGAGAAACTATCTATTCTGTGATCTCTATAATAGTTCGATCACTTCATGTAGAGATCTTGGTCCATGTCATCCAGTTCAGTTGTGGTCATCCAGAGTTGAACTCAAAGCAGAGGACAATCAGGGATATGACCAAGGATCAGTCTATGGCCACGAATAGTCCACACCTTATTATAGCCATTGGCTTAATTTTGTAATTTTGGTTATTATTCCTTTTCAGCCAGAAGGCTTGATTTGGAACAAATGTAATTTTTGGTTATGTCCACAGGCCGAAGGTTTGTATAAAATGTAGATTTCAGATAGGACTGAGCTAGCGAGTGATAGCGATAGTAGATCTTTGTAATTTTTTGGGCTGGACTTGAGCTCAAATGTATATTTTCTTATCGGAATTAATACACGAAACTGAAACATGATTTTCTCATTTTGTGTTATAATTCTTCATTGATGTGTTGATAACGTGTTGAAGGTTTTCATTTCCTAAAACGGGAAACGATTTGGTTTGCTAGGGCACAACCAACCCAACTCGTTTACCCTCTTTCCTTGTTATCTTAAAGGTGTGTTAACTTAATTTATTTACGGAAGTGTCGTTTGAATCTTGACTTCATTCTTGCCTATGAATTTTGATTTATTTCATTAAAACAATCAAGTGTGAATGAATCTATTGTGCGAAAGCTAAATTAAATTGCTTCATACAATTTTTTAGTTGGTTTGCTTTAGCTTGGATTGTGCAGATGAGATCCTTCCTGCACTAGTGCATATAGGATCTTGCACCCTGGTTCACTAGTTCATTTACAGAAAATGTTTCATTCTTTTCCTTTTACATGATTTAATCCATTTCTGTGAAGCAAGCGTTTGTCATTTGAAGGAGGAACCTCTAATACTAAAAGTGAAATTCTTAAAGGTTAAGGATAACTTCAAGAAATGGAAAAGGACATTGTTACGTATCTCAGTTTGTATTTGCACTTCACGAATTAAGGAAAAAAACTATAAGTAATATTGAATATTATAGTGAACCATTTCGAGTTATATTTGTTTACATGCAAAACCCCTTTGACTGAAGAAAGTTTGCTTTACTTTCATATTAAGAGTTTATTTCTATTTTTGAGATTCAGTCGATTAAATCATTCTTTTCATGTGCAAGATTATTTCAGAGCTAGTGTAGGAAGCTTTGTTCTGGTACAAGGACTAGTGTCTCGTTACAGGAATAGAGTGCTTCAAGCCTTGAGGCTTAGAGCCCCTACAGGAAAATATAGGTCTCCAGTATAAGTGCAAGTTACAATTCTCAAATAAGTTTTGTACCTGCACTAGTGCAAGCATATTGCAAGAGTACAAGAAGGACCGCTTAGTGTGAGAAGGAAAATCATTTAGAAGGAAGATCTTTTCAAGGGCCCACTTTTTAAACTGCCATCACCTATACTGAGGATAAACATAGAGTTTCACTTCAGCAATTAAGATTGCTAACAGTAGTGTGAAAGTTCCTTTATTTGATTTCTTTGCAAATGCATTCTTTTACATTCTAGCACTAGAATTACTTTGGTGTTAATTTCCTCTGAGCTTTTTCTGTTTAATTCTGGAAAGTTTTAGTTGAGAAGCAGGAATAGAAATAGGAAACATTCATACCACTTCTGGCATTACCTGTGCTTCATCTCCAAGTTTATGAAAACCCTGGATATCACATTACCTGTTGGATATCACATAGTTCTCCCCAAGCTCCATTAGCTTTCCTCTTTCCTGAGAAATTCCCAAGACTCAAAACAATAAAAGGCAAGAATGGAAACAACAACAAGAAGACCATGAAAACCAAAAGCAATATGACACCACAACAAAGTGGCATAGCTATGCACCAGAAAAAATAAAAATGAGAAATAAAGCACAAAAATTGTGAAATACCAAAATCACAAGACTAACAACAGACACCATTACTCAATGCCCATGGTTCCGTAGGAAAGCTAGACTTGAACCTTCTTTGATATTTCATGGAAACCTCTCTTGCCATGAAACTCCCAACATTTTGTGATCATTAACACATAATTGTTAGTGCATAAAAAAAAGTAACAATACACCAGTTACCTCATCTTGTTGTGCCAAGAATGGTTCTTGCAATTGAACACATCCTCGCCTTCTCTCAAGGGACTCCAATCCTTTGACAAATCCACTTGTAACTAAAGACTAGCTAATATGCATGTCAAGTACATGCTCATAAATCTAGCACATATCCACACAATGTCAAATAAAATCAAGGTTAAGTAGAATCCCTGTATGCAATGTACTCATTTGTTTGGAATTAGGGATTCTAAACATAGCCAAAGTAGTTGTTGTCCAATTCCTTTCTTTTACCATTTTTACCTTGTTGCAATCGAGGCTTACTATGTACTACCACATTACCCAACTATTATTTATATAAACACATCAAGTGTTGCCTTGTGACTCTACTACCTAGCATGTTACCTACAACTGTTCACACATGTCAACCACATGTTCCAAATATCAGGACAATTGTATTTATCAATTTGAAATCAAATGTTACAAACAATCATGTCATAATCCATAGTCAACTCATAGTCATTATACATAATGCTACAACTATCAATTATATTCAAATACATATCAACTCTCTCAACACATATATGTTAGTACAATCATCTTAAAACAAAATCATCTGAACACATACTCATATTATGCAATTCATCAATCATTGCACCAACTTGCAACATACCATGTTAAATAAATTAAATATATGACATAATAAAAAATATAAGCACCAAATATAAGACATAAGAAAAATTGTACCTTACTGTATCTCAAGGGAGGCTATCTTGTTTGTCAATTTCTGTAGTTATCTCACTCTAACATAATACATTGCAAAGATGTTATTAGCATATTGTTTACCCTAACACTTGAAGGTCGCATCTGACAATGGTGCCACACATTGCCGGCGGCTTCCATCCATTTGTTCTAGCAACTCATCAATAAGCTACGAAAAGCCTTTGATAGACATGATTTTAAAAATGTTCTTAAAAGGATAAATAAGCTTAGAATGAAACCTAAAGAGTCATTAGAATACTTTACTACTAGATTTGTTCATCTTTGTTGTGAATTCCTAGAGAGAGGTGTTGATTGTATGTATTTGAGTGAGAAATTTCGATGTTTGTTTTATGTCTTTCGGCAACACCTTCAGTATGAAATAAATATGGATTCTTTTGATCATCATGTTAACCTGGAAGTTACAAATTTTCCATATCCTATCCCTAATCTTGTCTTGACTATCTCAGTGAGTTAGGAAAGGCCTCAAACGTCCAAGGAGGAAATTAGAGGTAGTGAAATTTCTCATCCTCCTTCTGATTCATTACCTAATGAATTTCTGGTCATAAATATTTTAGATGGTGAATAATTCTTGTAGGGAGATGAACCAAATTGTAAAAATTCTAAATCTCTCATACATCATGTTGAATTTGAAACTGAAAATCAAGTTGATGTAACATCTCTTCGTGTATATGAAACCCAAATCAAGCACACCAAATGTGTTCCTAAATCTATTCCTGAACTTCATCTACTTGCAGACATTAACTTAGGTCTTGTCTTAGATAAAGTTGAATGTCTGATTGGATCCATGGAGCATGATATGCATGCAGATTCATTGCTCCCTCAGGCTTAGTCTAATGTCCAGGGTTTGAGTTCTAAATTAAAAATTTTTAAAACTAAGGACTCTTCATCTAAACCTTTTCATCCATTATACCATAATTTATTTCATGAGTCTACTGCACCAACAGTTTCTCATATATTTATCATGTTGGTGTTTATTAAAATCATGTAAGTGAGGTTGATGTTTCACAATCAGAATATGAGAATGTTGAATCTGCTATTCCTACTCTCTCCCATCCATGGTCTTTAAAAGGTGAAGAATAAGGCCTTACATCTTGGAAAATTCAAGATGGTCCTTTGTTTGATTCATCTTCATTCTTAATCAAAGAAGATCCTTATGTGTTGGATTCGCAACCTGATCAAATTGTTCGCTTCAACGATTTCCATTCTACCAAAAACATATTTTCCCATGCCTCTGATGATTGTCATTCATATCCATCTATTGATTCGAAAAAAACACCAAAATTTGATGATTCACCTTTCAAATGCTTTGGGACTCATCAAGAAGTTGAGGCACTTTAGTTTCTACTAATGGTTATGTTAGGTTATCACGATATTTATGAGACCGCTCAACCAAGTCAAATTAGGGTTCCTGTGGTCCAATATCCTCTCAGTATTTGTTGCTTGATGAAATAGCATCTTGGAAAGCGTCTAATTCAAGTGATATTTCTCAGAGCACATATTTCCATCCTCTATCAGCTAATATGCATCAATCTCTATACCTTGATTTGTTTACTAAAGAGAGTATGGTAGCCATTGTCTCAAACCTTTTTGAATATTTCCCAAACTGTACAAATTGTGATAAGGTACTAGTAGGTGATGTCTTACAATCAACTAAGGGAACCAATCACCTGAATTCTCTCTTCCATGAGACTTTTCGAGGTCATTCAGCTCCTTTGAGACGAGCCTCAGTATTTCAGCAAGAATGTTGCAACTCCCAAGGCTACCAAATTTAATTATCAACTTGGGTTTTTTACAAATTTAAGAGGTATCAACACTATATGTGCAACATAAAATGTGTCCTTCCTTTTTTTCATGATTTACTGGAGTGCATGTAATGAAATCAGATCCTAACTAGTTGTAGAAATCAAAATGTTGGAAATCGAAACATTAACCTATTGCAAGAAAGAAAATACAAGGAAGGAAAAACTATTCTAATTTTATAAAGCAAATATCATTAAATAAATATCAATCATTACATTTCAAAGAGTTTAGATCCATTTATAGAGTTCATTGGATATGGCAATCAAGAAAAACGTTATTTAATTATCCAATTCATAAATTTTTCCATTAACCCAATTTGCTTAGATGTTTTGCATGGGTAAAAATGAAAATCCTAAGTGGTGTTTATTCCTCCTAAACAATTTATTTATATTCTATGGGTCATGATTCAACCATAATGGACAAAAACCAACCTTTTTGAGCAAATGTGGGAAGTATATATACGCTAGAAGAGTGCTTTAGGAATCTAATATAAGAAACAAGTTTGCTACAGGAATATATAATTCACCGAATGACCAAGAAAATAAAATCAAATTGGATGAGACAAATTTTTTTAATAACTAGGATGTCTTAGGTCTCCATTCCAAGTAGAATCACTCAAAAAGACCTTGTTAACACATGCTAAAAAATAGCAGAAATTTACTGGTCTAAAATCTAGAATTTCGAGAAGTAGAGAGCTAGTTAATCTATCAAATGCCTAACCTAATCAAGTGAGAATGAAATGGGGTGATTTTTTTTATTAATTGGAATTTTTTTCGATCTAATTCAATCAGAATCAACTCGATTGAAGCTCGTTGGCATGTTATATACAATAGCATAATTTTACTACTCTTTGCCACAAGGGACTTCCAAAAATTTAGATTTGGGAATAAGAAAACTAATCCAAGTAGCTCAATGATTAATATGAAATTCCAAAGATGTTCCAAAGATGGAATCATGCTTGTGATCATTCAAAAGAACTTACTTCAACCATTTAACCTAAGCGTACAACAAGAAATCATCAATATTAAATGCAGGAATAGAAAAAAAATAAGAATAAGAGATGCATTTGATTAAGAAGGGAAAGGAAGAGCTTTAGTGGTGACCTTGCCCTAATATTAAAACCCTAACTCATTATAAAGGAAAATAGAAACTAGTTTCTTGAGGGGAACCCTCATCATTTTGAAAGAACTATACCCATGACCTGAACCTTGTGCTCAACATGGTCTTGAATATCTCAATGACTTGTTTTCATTGTCCACCTGTTAACTGGAGATGATATATGGAATCTTGGAATGAGGGAAAACCTAAACTAAATATCTTTTAGTTTTCTTGAAATATAAAATAACCACTCTTTCCGATAAAATAAGTTAGGATCCCACATCCTCCCTCGCGCAATGAATGCCCAATAATAAGTGCTAATGTGCATATGCAAGAAAATGAAATTAAATAAAGGGTAAAATATTGACAAAGGATTCCTACGTAGAGAGGTGGCGGAATGACTCAGTCAGGGTACTAACAAGGATCACTGGTAGCAAAGTAAAATTTTTGATTTATTGAAGTGACTTCGCGATCAGTACTTTCCTAGTCTACTAGTAGTAGAGCAACACCAAAAACCTATTTTAAAATTATGAATACAATAATCCCTCTACCTTGTTTTCTATATCATTGTTAACTACTAGTAGGTGTGAACTTTAGATGTGGTGTTTAATGGATAATGGGACCCAGCTGAGACACGGGGAAAGGAATACCTCTAATAGGTCAAGTATCCCTATGAGTACCCATAGCACTTGATTCAATGCTTCCTTGCATTATCACCAAACTCAATTTATTATAAGGATGTAACTAGACATACTAGATTCTTCCAGTGATGTGCTAATTGTTGTAGCCGCTACAACAACACACAAATTTTTTTGACATATCCAAAATCTTGGGTCCCCCTTTACTCGCCCTATGATATTAGGGTTTTGATATGGTTTCCAACTACCCACAACCTTTCCTATCAAACTCGGTTGATGTGCCCACTCAGGCTTCACACGTTGTATCCACCCATCATATTTTATCGCAGATATTGACATTATGTATCCACCCATCATATTTTATTGCGTACATTGACATTAGGGTTTTGAATGCTTGTCACTCCGATGATGTGTTAAGATTCTCCCATGATTTTGAAACTTATGTTTCCATAACATGCATCGCAAGCAGTAGAGGTACTTTGTGTGGACGAGGATGATTTCATTTGGTTGTCCTTATGTTGACCACATTAGGGTTTGGGAGAAACCCTAAACTGTAGAAAGAGAGGCTTCTTCATGTTTTAACCTAATTCATATGCCTCAAGGGGTGCATTGTCATCGGCACTGCACGACATCTTGGTGAGAGACATAATTGTAGAACATATTTCCCTAAGGTCATGACTACTTCCGCATCTCAACATGTGCATTAGGATTTGTGAGAATAATATCTTTCCCTTGTATCCTTGTAACCCGAGACTTATGTGATTGGAGATCGAGCCTTGCTTTGAATTAATCCTCACTCCCTAGGATGCATGTTAAAAAAATACTTTTAAGCATTTGTCCTATATGTGCGGCATTATCTCGAGCATCACACAACAACATAACATGCAATCGATAGGCCCTCTAAAGTGCTAGAAGCTTGAGTTGTTTGCAAACTCAATGTAAAGTGCTAGAAGCTTGAGTTGTTTGCAAACTCATTGTAAAGCGCTAGAAGCTTGAGTTCTTTAACCAATGTAATTGATCATACATTACTTTAGTGATTTGAAGTTAATTGCTTCCTCAATTATCCTAATAATATATGGGTGTCACATGAAATGTAATTGACAATAAAATAATGGTATATTTTTTTTTCTTTGCAGGAGCTCAAACAAAAATATTTGGGATATAATAACAAAAGATCACATTAGACCAGACATGGGGTATGATACCTTTCATTCTATGAGACAAGACACATTTTCGATACATGGTATGGTGGGTGCTTGATATAGGTAAACTATTTATGTTTTGTTGGAAAGAGGGAGTGAATGGTATGACAAAGCTAAAAGTATACATGAAGTGAATCTTCACAACCATTTTGGTTTTAGCTTTTGAGGCACCGATTCTTTAGGCTGAAAGTATACATGAAGTGAAAGTATACTCGTTTGCGTTGTGTTGCTCACGATTCTCAGATTGAGGTGAGTGTGGCTAGAGACTTTAGGTGAATAAATAATGAGTGACGTAAAAAATCAAAATTCAGTCCGTTTTTTGTTTCAATTTTATTTGGGTGGCGATGCAAATATTAGATAGTCTTAATTTTACAATTAGATAGTGTCGCTTTGTTTTTATCATTGGGCCAAGAGGCTTATTTTACATTTTACAGGGCAGTTCAGAGTGTGAGATTTATATGGTGTTTAATTTGGAGGTGATAGTATTTAAAGAATATATATATATATATATATATATATATATATATCTAAATGAAAATGGTTTAAATTACTTAAAGGACGAGGAGTTTTCCATGCTCGAGGAGTTTTCTTCAATAGACGAACTTTCTCTTCTTCAGTTGTCCCCATTGTCGGGCCATACCTGCATACAAAACCATAATCCATGAAAATAGTAGCAATTTGTGAATATTTATATTATATATTTTTAATGGTGATTTTCATGGATAGAGGTTTTTATAGCTGAAATATCATAGAATGTAGTTAAAAATACAATAAAGTATTATTGACCTTATTTAGTAATAAGTGGGATTGTTCCAAGAAAATGATTGCGGTGGTTTCTCTTTTAACTTTATAATATTATTATATTTATTTGTTTTTATCTTTATGTACATTTCAAATATGGATGTTGACAATATCCTTAAATTATCTATTTATTTCACTTTTGAAATAAATGTGAATTTTAAATTTTGTGTCTCAACAATATCAATATCATTTGTTGCTCCCTCTAGTTTCACTGAGAATCCAAGCCATATCCACTCACATTTCTTTGCTCCTCTAATGATAGGTGTTATTGGTATAGTAGTTGCATTTTCCATGTCTAATGGCGCACCATTGTGTTTATGAAATGAAATAGTGGTGAAGATTGGAAGTCAAGTTGGTCTTGATCCTTGAGAGTGAACTTTTTTTGGACGATTCTGTTAGGTTCCTATAGCAATAGGTGTCATATTTCATGATTGACTGTGGAGATGCCAAATATGATCATCCTTTCCATGCTGCAAATATTCCATATTTAAAAAAAAAAACCAAAATTTTTTAAAAAGGTAAAGAGTGTATGCCCTAAAAGAAAAATCAAAGGGCAAAAAGAATGAATTGGTTAAGAAAGAAAGAAAATGAACCCCAAAAGAAAAGACTAGGAAAGTGTGCTAGTCAAAATGCCACTACTGTCCTATTTTTCACAAAGAAGTTTAAAATTTTGCAATCCGTGACTTCTGTCACACTTGATGGATGGCCAAACAGCTCAATCTTGGCCAGTGCATGTTTAAATTTTTTGTTTTGCATTAGAGAATAAGGTCTGTTCAAACAGTTTAAGCTTGGCAGATCAATAGTTAGGTAGAGAAGAAAGGGTGCTCAACGGCTAAATCTGAGCCCCTGGAAGAGATAAGGGCAGACTTAGATAGGAGGACAACTAAAAGAAAACAAAAGGGAAAGGGTTTGCTAGTTCAAATGCACCCTGGAAAAAGAAGAAAAAATGTTAGGTGTATTAGGCTGGGTAGACATTTGGATGTTGCAGAAGCAAGTTCATGAAAAGTTTTGTCCTTTTGTGACCTATCTCATGGCTATCACAGGTACCATGGCAAAGTGTCTGCAAATCAGTTGGAGCATGACTAATTCCCCTCCCATTTCCCCAAGAACATTTACTAACATCCCCTCAAGGACATTGGGATCTGCTCAGTGGTCCTAGTTGCTTTCACTTTATGAGAAAAACTAAGTGGAACTCTGTGTTTAATTAGCCAAAACAAGCCACATTTATTGTGTAAAAAGATCCTTCCATTTCCCTTTCATTTCCATAAAAACCTAAGTTTTTACCTTATAGACTTAGCATTCCCCATTCATAAAACCATATTAAGACATTAACTTATTGTATAGCTCCTATATAATATTCCCCGCCCCTATTATACATAAAATACATAAAACAACCCCAAACTTTATAATATCCCACCCCGGGCTTATTAAAGCCACATGTCAATATTTTGGGGGTACAAGGTTTACCTGAAACCTTATTGAAAACCCTCCCCGCACACATATAACCATGGGATTTAATTAACGTTTGGTTGATTAAATAACCAACCCGCAAAACCCAAAGTTGAAATACACTGTAATTCTCCGCAAAAAATTTAAAAAAAGATGAAATAACATGGCAGGTCCCATATATTACCCATTTGCTTGTTTATTACACCACCAGCCATCGGATCATAGTCCACAGATCTGATGGCCCACATGCATATGACAAGCCTTTATATACTGAATGATAGCTTCCGAGGGATGGGCAGGATTTCCGCCGTACAGAAGGCACGTGGCGGGGGCCCGGGATGATCTTTGCCCCCGCCTCCAATACCACTATGATCCAAAGGTGGTGCAGGGGACAAACTGCTTACCGCTTATTCCCCAGCCCCACTGACGTCACCTGCTTGTCACCCTCACGCCATCAGACACGTCATCTACCACCCTGCCTCTGTATCATCCGTCGTGTCCGCCACATCACTGCTAAGTCGGCCTCCGCACCCCCACTATGCGACAAAATCATTGCATCATGCTGACGTCGCCCAACCAAAGCGCGCCAAAACCTGCCAAGACCAAATTTTTCGTGAAATTGGCGCAAAACAGTCATTTTTGTCCATTTTTGTTTGTTTATTCTATATGACGCGTTCATGCGATTTTCAACCAAAATGCTTGTTTCACTGCACAGTCCACCACCCAACTAACTCCAGCTTGCAAACAAGTCTTCAAGATCAGCCTGCCACCGGCATCTTGCACAAAGCGCCCATTGAAGCAGGTATTTACTCAATTGCTTCCGAACCCTTTGTATTTCCGGTTTTTCTCTCAGTTAAATCCGTGAAACCAAAAATTGTGCAAATCCAGTCTACAGCTCTTTAGAAATATACCATAACTATCCCTGTTCTTTACATTATTTCCACAAAGCCACCTGTTCTATCCATTTTTTCACAGAAAGCCAGACTTCCATAACTAAAGACGTAGTGCTGCCTTCGAAACTGCATGCCATAACCTCTGTTTTTATCCATTTTCCGATAAATTCCTCAGAAGTTGTATCCCCCTACAATTTCACCCATTTAGCTAAAAATCAAGCTCATTTCGGCTTGAAATTCCTACAAAAAGCCCCCAAAACTGATATTTTACCCATTGTTGTTGTGAAAGCCCAAATTCCAAATTAAAAAAAAATCACAGAAGACTGAAAATGGAACCTCCAGTGGCCCTCAATGTTGCCCCCTTGAATGCACCACACAAGGAGCTGGAATGGTTTCCCTTAGCTGATAAGGACTTCCAAATACAAGACTTAATGGGTATCAAAGACCATCTGCAAACATTTTGTGAAATTAGAAGCAACTATCTAAACAAGATTGATCTCTATGGGATATGAGAGTCCAATCTGCCCATATATTATCTTCCATCAGTTAATGTATTTCCAGATATAATCCGCTTGTGTTGTGCTAACTATGAGCCTACTCAAAGAGCAGTCATGTCCCCAAATGGCATTGTCCTGTTCTATATCACTCGTGGTTCAATCAATGAGATGTTGCATTTCAAGCCTAATCAGCCTCTGGCTCCTCTGTCTATGAAGTATTTGCTGGACCAAGGCTCCAAACTATCCTCTGCAGAAATAGGCCGAATTTCCAAGTTATTCATGAGCCCAGACTCCCAGCCCAGAGACTCACCTCGTTTTCACCAGGTCTATTTCAATGAAGTTAGGAGAACTGTCATTGATATGATATCCTATGTCTTGGGTTTTAGAACAAGTGAGTATGTGGATGAGACCATTTTAGCCCTGATGTCCATATTTATTCCAGGACACCCTCCTACCATCAAGTTTGACTTTGCTACCTTCATTAGCAACAAAATGCATGAACAATTCATGAATCTAAATAGAGAAGGGGTTTTCAAGTATACAACATATATATATCATATGTTCTTATACAATCAAACAGATAGTTTTCAGTTCCCTGCCAAGAAATTGGATGCAAAAGGAGAAAGGACATCTGTCATATTTTGGACCCCGTCTTCCATATAGTCCATAATTCTCCTTATACTTATTGTGAGTTCATTGATATATTCATATATCCAGTCTCATCTCTGCTGATGAGAATTCCCCCTCCCAGACTCTCAGCTGAAATGCAGAAAATCTTGCAGTTGTCCAAAAGCTATAAAATAGGTGACTGGTACTTTTACCAAAATCCCACAAAGATCAGAATTTATGGCTGTGAATTGTGCCCCTACAAGCTGCCAAAGTATGTACCTATGAGACTGTTTTCTCTTGAATACTTTAGGCAATTTATTAGCTCAGATTTGACTCATTTTTATGATGCCAAGAAAAAGGCTCAGCTGAAGCTAAGAAACCAACTAGGCCCCCTCATTATTAACAAAAGGGAAGGGTGGAAAGATGCTGAAAATATATTAGCTGAGCAACTCAAACTAAAAAGTAGTTTTGGTGGGTATCCTATGACCCAAATAGATTCATCCATGATATAAAGATAAAATATAGGCTATCGGGCTATGATCATTGTAGAATCCCTGATATAGAACAGTATGTGAATCAAGATGAATGGGTAAAGGGCACATTGGTAGAATAGATTACTGAGGAAGAGAAAATGGAGCAGGCAATGAAAAACCTTGAAAAAACTCTTGACCTAGACTCTTTTGGACAGGTCTCTTTCAAATTGTCTCAACACATTCGAGCAAGCACATCCGCGGCTACAACTTCACAACAACCTGCCCAAGAAAATACTCCACCTGTAGGGACATCCAAAGACAAAGAAGTGCTGCATTCAGAGCAACAAGAAATGACAGATCAGCCAACATCATCATAGCAGCAAGGCCAAGGGAAAATTCCTCCTGCCCAGACCAATGCACCAGAGATACCAGGATTACAAACTCCTCTCAATGAGGAGAAGGGCAGAAAAAGGGATTGGGAAGAGGCCACACCCATAAGTGGGCCAACAAATCAGCTAGAAGCAAAGAAATAGAGAGTGGATCCTCTACCTGAAGAAGAAGTTATAGAGGAGATCATTGAAAGTCTGAGAAGTGAAAGGGTAGCCAGCCCACTAACTTCCCCAGTGATAGAATCACCTACCAGTTCTCATGGACAACAATTGGGAAAACATCCTACTATGGAAATTTCATCAGCACGGCCACAAAGCAAACAAAGTTCTGATATTAAGAGGCCATTCGTGGACATCAAAGCACAAAATGAGCCGATAAGAATGCATCTTTATGATCAGTTCCTCAGAATGACTCCTGCCAAATAGCAGAGATTGATGTCTGCATATGATATCAAGGAAGGAAAAATGATCATGAGTCATTTCAAGCCCAAAATGCAGCATCCACAGTCAAGTGCTGATTATATTAGAACCAATCTGGAGGCTCTTGCCAAAGACATTCACCCTTTGGACCCGGTTGAGATGCACAAGCAAACCGTTGAAATGGTATATTGCACTTTGGCAGATAAAGCCATACAAGCTCAGCAATTGCAAAATTCATTAAACAACACATATGCCCAATTAGAGTTGGAAAAAGCATCCTCTCTAGCCAAGGACAATAGGATAAAGTCCTTGGAAGAAATCATCATTGAGCTGGGACATAATCCCAACGATCCTAAGGCAATAAAAGAACTAAGAAAGAAAAAGGAGGATGACATAGCTGCCATCAAGAAATAGTTAAAACTACCAGTTACTATGCATCCGCAGACCATAGAGATGGTGAAAGAAAAAGAATAAGAAGACATGATGGAGTTGTTAATAAAAATGAATCAAAGGATAAGTGAAACAGAGCAAGCTTTGGAGAAAGCATTGCAGGAAAAACAGGGAGAGTTGGCCTCTCAGCCAACTCAAACAGCCCCAATAGCTATAATTGTTCCTCCTACAACAACAACAACAGTCCCTCCCACTACTCTAGCATCGACAATGGGTACATCAGTCACAGATAATCCAGCAGTAGCAACAACAACAGTACCAGATACCAGCATGAGCATGGAAAAGATAATGAAGGAAATAAAAGAATTAGAACTCCAAATGGAAGAACTAAAGGAAGCCAAAGAAAAACTGGCCAAGTTAGATGTAAGCTATGATAAATCTAAAATAACTGTGGCTGAAAAAACAAGAGAGGTAAAGGCCTTGGAAGATAAGGTAAAATCCTTGTAGGAAGATCTTACTCTTCATAAACCTCTATCAGAAATCAAAACAATTTTGTGGACTAAGCTTGGCCAGTCTATCAATGATCAATGGAGATCAATACAAACTATCCATGAGCAAATTGAATTGATAGAAATAGCCCGAGTGGAGATTCAAAAGGCCATAGCATTATTGAGAAACATGCCCAAACAGGCTAACAGACTAATTCATTTTTTGAATACTCATACTAGAGGACAACTAGCAGCTCTAGATATCGGGGACAGAACAGGTACCATTTTGACAATTAAAAAGGTGTTGACTATGAAGAATTTTATACAAAATCTGGAGAGAAAGTGTCAAGAAATGCATATAGAAATAAATGCTTTTACAGAAAAGTTTACAGTCTTGCAGCAAAAGGGTATACCTAGTTTGTTAACCAGCAATGAGAGGTTGTTGACACATGAAGAATATGCTCACATGGTGAATACATATGTTACCAATCAGACCACAACATCATCAAGCACTTCAGATGACATAGTACCTCCCTCTGGATAGAGCTTATATGACAAGTTGGAAAATCTATTCTATATTGAGCATGAAATAACACATCTTTTTGAAGTACAACCCAATTTCTACACTTATACTGAAGCTGATGAAATATTGATAAAACTACAAAGACACCAGTTGTCAACATACCAATGGTGGCAGAGCATGTTAGAGATTTTACCAATGTAGTTTTACTTCTCTTTTAATCATCTGCATTGAATTAAATTGAATGCACGTTCCACCTATCATAAAAATTAAAACAACAGAGGAAGGAATTCACGCCAAAACACATTAAAGTGGAATCAGGCATGGATGAAAGGGTTGGGACAACAACGCAAGAATGCAAAATAAAGAGACAACTACCAGCTGACTTGTTGAGTTAAAAAGTCAAATATATCAGACCACCTAAGGTAGCAAGTACAGTGAAAATTACTCCTACATTCATTGCGCTCTGTTTTCAATGTCATTTACTTCCTTTGAAGAAGTAGATGGATAAAGTTATTGCTTGGTATTTTCTCTATGAGATATTTTGTAAATATTTTGGTATAAAGACCTCCCCTAGAGATGTATTGTTGGTTGGTGAATATCATTTTGGACCCGCGCTGTACATTTTGAGAACTCTTCTGAATAAAGTTGCTAGAATGTTTTTCTGATGAACTCTCTAGTTATGGAATTGATGGCAGAAGCCTATGTTGCAAAATTCTTGGATTATCTCATGGATTAATAAGTCTTTTCTAACTCATGTTTTACTGTTTCTATGTTTTATATATCATCTAAGTATCATAGCCTAAATTACAGGAAAAAAGAATAGCCCGGAATTTACTTTGTTGTACTCTGTGTTCAATTCCTGTTATTTTTTTATGTTTTCTTCAGGACTAGTATAGACAGGATCTTAACTGCTCATGTCTCCCTGGTTCTTACACCCTAAATATAATTAAGGAATTCTTAGCTACTCCTTGGTAATATTTACTCACTTTCCCTATGTTATCATAATGAGAGATCCTTAATTTCCTTTCATTCCCTGACCTCATTTCACCTGATTCCAGCTTGAAAATTGTTTCATGTTTAATTATCTTGCTCTGCAGTTCCTCCTTTTGTCAGAGAAACCATTCCCAGAGGTTTATTATCATTGACTCCATTAACCCAATGGTATGAACTTCTCATACCTTGTAGCCCTGTTCTATTAAATGTCACCCTCCATCCAAATTTCCAACAAATACTTGTACTTCATAGCTAGCCTAGCATATAGTAAAACAAAGCCAAAACATAAAGAGAGAGCCCTCTCTGGCTACAGATTAGATAGAATCTGCATCTAAAAGGCTGGTTAGTGGTTACCTTGGTCGTATTCCCTTTTCGCACTGCTTTTGGGGAATAACCTGAGTGATAACATCATTGGCGACTTCACTGGGGAACTGAATGACTGTGTTTGTTACTGCTGTTTATTTCCTAAAGCTACAGATGGAGCCTGAAGTTAGCCAGGTAGCCTTTGAAACTGTCTTTTCTGTGCAATTACAGGAGTAAATAAAAGCTCCTTCAGTCAATCTCCAGTCTAGCTTTAGGCTTTAAACAACTGTCTCAAAAATTTGATCAGTTTCCTCTTATTTTCAAAAAAAAACAAAATTAGGAAAATTCAAGACCCTCACAATTTACCATTTCCTAGAAAGATATTGTCAAAAGTAGTGTCCTTCAGATACTTT
Source organism: Pinus tabuliformis (assembly GCA_031772625.1). NCBI lineage: Eukaryota > Viridiplantae > Streptophyta > Pinopsida > Pinales > Pinaceae > Pinus > Pinus tabuliformis. The sequence goes on from CM062817.1 coordinate 353,782,115, forward strand.
CAGAAAATATCAAAAACAGATTTAGGAGTTGGCTCCAAAGAATAAAACTCGTTACACTAGATCAAATCTACATCCTAATCCTCCATCTATTTTTGAAAATCCTAACTTGATCTCTGAGAACCTTAGAAGACAAGAAAGTCTAGAAAATTCTGTTGATTTAAATCTTGATATACTTCAGCAAAACCTTACCGAATCGCCTCCTGGAAAAGCAGTAGTCCTTTCTACTATTGCTAAAGCTTCTTCTAGTTCACCATCATCACTTCAAAGCACCTCTTCCACTCCCCCATCCACTCTGTTTACCTCAGCTATTATCCCTGTGCTTCTAGCTGTCCCATTTATACCTGTAAATATGGCAAACCGATATGATCCTCTGTAGTTGCCTGCAAATCCAGGGGCTATACCTTAAGATTATCAAAGAAAAAATACATATTTTGATGGTACTGGCTCCAACACAGCACAACAACACACTAAGAAAATGATGGACTACTTTGAGAACTATGAAATTGATGATAACAATGTGAGGATGAAATTTTTTTTCCAAAGCTTAACCGGTGATGTAAGGACCTGGTTTAGGGCACTCGCTGTAAACACAATTGCTGATCCAGATGCCCTGTACCAAACCTTTTTGAACAGATGGGAAAAGAAGAAGGACCCATTGCATATCCTGTCTGAATACGAAAGCTTGAAAAGGGGACCACAAGAAACTGTCCAAGATTATTGTGCTAGATTCAATAACATGTACAATGCTATCCCTCAGAACCTTAGAGCTCCACCTTACTTAGCCTTGATCAAATTCGCTAATGGATTTGATTCTGACATGGAATATCAACTAAGGAAAAGAGCTCCTCCAAGCTTAGAAGACATGCAGAGCATAGCTGTTAGTGTAGAGGCCAATCTGATCTCTAAAAGAGCCCGAGCTAGAGCTGAAAGAAGGACTCCCTTCAAAGAAGAGCTTTCTGCATTCGAGCAAAAACTAGATGAAATTATCAAAGGAATGGATAGACTGGGTGATAGAGCGGAAACCATTGAAAGGAAATCTTCTTGGGAAGGTCAACCAAGTAACACCACTAGAAATCCAAACTTTAGAAAAAATCAAAATCCCAACACCAGGAAGGCTGGCCCTGATTAGAATATCAGACCTCCATTTCAAGAGAACTATGCCAAAGCTTCAACCTCTATTGAGCCAACAGAGGATACTCAAATCAACCTAATGAGTCTGAATAGTGAACAACAAATCTTTTTAACACAAGATGACCAAGGAGCTCATAATTTCAACCAATTTCAAACCAAATCCGGAGAATCATTTGATTTCAGAGAGGGGTATGATGCAGATGTCTATGAGGTTCATAAAAAATACAAATTGATAAGCAGAGCGATAGATGTGCCTGAACCTATCAAGCTGAAAGATACCAAGCAGCCTAAGAAAGCAAAAGATAAAAGTTTCTTGACAGAACTCCCTACTAAAATAGACCTCCACCCAAAAGAACCCACGGTTGAGGACATATTAGACTTACAGCCCTTAAAAAATCAGCCATCCACCTCCTTTCCTCCAATAAAGAATGTAAACAACCCTCCTGAAAATAATTTCAAAACATATTTAGTTCATAACAGCACTTATGTTGAAGAAAAAACCACTGAAAACACAACAGAAAAGGAAAAAATTGCTGCCCGGAATACAAAAATTCAAATGGAAAAACCCTTCAACCTAGAAACAGAAATGGGCAAGTTGAAAATAGCCATTCCACTGTCTGAATTGGCTAAACATGAGGTATATAGGGAACAAATCAGCAGGTCACTTCAAATATCAAAGAATAGAGATGCAGTGAATGTTTTAGATGACCAACCAGAACTAATTTTTGGTCCTAAGGTAAACGGTAAAACAATAGATGGAGGAGTCCTTCAATTCTATCTAAGCTTAAACATTCATGACAAAGTGCTACATAATGCAATGTTTGATTCGGGAGCTTCCCATAACCTAATTCCTAAGTCTGTGATGGAAAGATTGGACCCAGATATCACACGGCCATATAAAGACTTGTTTTCATTTGATTCCAGCCAGGTCAGGTGTCTAGGCCTAATCAAAGATTTGTGTGTATCTCTAGTGCAATACCCTGCCAAGACTATTTTAATGGATGTAGTGGTAGCTGATATCCCACCAAAGTATGGAATGCTTTTGTCCAGATCTTGGGGTGCAAAACTCCAAGGATCTTTACAACTAGACATGTCTTATGCCACCATTTCAGTCTTTGGCTAGCCAAAGAGATTGTACCAGGAAACATTGGTGAAGTATGTGGTCAGCAGTCAAGAGAAACCCCAAAACTTCCCTATTTACTCCATGCATTCTAATATGGATTCGTTTATCTTATACAATGCTGAAATATGTTCCAAAACTGATCACAAGCTCCTAGAATCAGCACAAGCAAGAGACATAAATGAAGAATCTAATGCTCATGATCTAAAAGTTATTGAAGTAATTGATGCAACAAACAAACAAGCCAAACCATATGAGTTACAAAATCCAAATCTTCCCACTGAGCAAGTTTTCAAAACTCCTAAGGCTAGTTACAATCAACAAATCTTATGGTACTTAGAGTTTGATGGGTCAGTGAATAAATTAGGAGCAGGGGCAGGGATTTGGATACATAATATGCAAAATGATCATGCTGAAGGACATGCATATAGGCTGAATTTTAGATGTACAAACAATATGGCCGAATATGAGGCCCTTTTGCTGGGACTCAAACTGATTAGAAGTCTAGGGGGAACTAAGATTTCAATTCTAGGGGACTCAAATTTGATTATCCAACAGATGGAGGGAAACTTTGTTACAAACGATATTAGGCTAAGGGCTTATAAAGGGGCAACGATTGAAATACTCAACACCTTCTTAGAATCTCAGCTAACCAAAATTTACCACAATTTACATGCTCATAGTTTGGCAACATTCGCCAGCACTTGTAAGTTACCATTCGAGCCCAACCATCACTTTACTGCTGAAATTAAACACAAACTTGTTGTTCCAGACAATGTTAAAAATTGGCAGGTATTTGAAAATGACACTCAAATCAATAATTTCTTGACTTTGAAAGAGGAATTTTCAAGCACAAACATAGATACAAGCATTACTTGTGAAGAACAACAAATATACAAAATTGAGAAAAATATATCAGCTGAAGTAGCAAATCACATTTTGCATCCAACAATATTTACCAACACAAATTTACAAGAGCTGAAACATATGGACCTTGATGAAATTGCTGAGGTAGAATCTGAAGTAATTGAGTTTTAGGATAATTTTTTTCCCACAGGCTGGACTCCTTTGGAGGATATTTTTGATTCAAATGATATACCAAGAAAGCCAAAAATGTAGCCTTTAAATGCATAAATTGAGGATTGTAATATAGGAACTGAAAAAAATCCTAAGATGATAAAATTGTCCAAAGCCTTGCCTCTCGATAAAAAACTAAAATATATTGAGCTGTTTAAAGAATTTCAAGATGTTTTTGCATGGAGCTATGAAGACCTCAAGTCCTATGATACTTCTGTCATCCAACACACAATGCTTTAAAAGAAAATCAAAAACCTTTTAAATAAAAACTTAGAAGGGCTAATCCAGTCCTCCTTCCTCTCATTGAAAAGGAAGTCAAAAGAATGTACCAAGTTGGAATAATTGCAGCTATTAGATTCTCAGAATGGATTTCAAATCTAGTGCCCACTAAGAAGAAAATGGGAGAGATAAGACTGTGTGTTGACTTAAGAAACTTGAATAAAGTTTCTCTCAAAGACCATTACCCCTTACCCAAGATGGATCACATTTTACAAAAGGTAGTGGGAGCTTCTAGGATCTCACTATTAGATGGATTCTCAGGATTTAATCAGATCCTAGTTCACCCAGATGATCAAGATAAAACTACCCTTATAACACCTTGGGGAACCTTCAAGTATGTAATAATGCCTTTTGGACTTAAAAATGCAGGGGCAACCTTTCAATGAGCAATGGACATAGCCTTTGCAAAATAGATCCTTGACTTTCTAGTCATATATCTTGATGATCTCACTGCTTTTTCCAAATCAGACCAAGAACATTTGGAGCATTTAAGACAAGTGTTCCTAATTTGCAGAAAATATGGCATATCATTGAACCCAAAGAAATCATTGCTTGGCCTAGAAGAAAGCAAACTCTTAGGTCACATAATCTCAAAAGATGACATCAGAATTGACCCGGACAGAATACAGGCTATTCTCCAAGTGCCTCACCCAAGAAATATCAAAGAATTGCAAGCTTTTCTAGGAAAGATCAATTTCATAAGAAGATTCATACCCAACTTGGCTGAACTAATAAGATTGTTGAATAACATGCTGAAGAAAGATTCCAAGTCAAATGGACAATAGAAGCTAAGCAATCCTTTGAGGAAATCAAAATAGCTTTAACTAAAACACTGGTCCTCACAATCCCGAAGTTTGATAGAGACTTCATAATCTTTTCCTTTGCATTAGAGCATACTATTGTGGCTGTCCTATTACAAAAGGATTATCAAGGATGTGAGAAGCCCATTGCTTTTTTCAGCAAAGATCTTAGATATGCTCCACTCAAATATCAAATAATGGAAAAACAAGCTTATTCCCATGTGAAATCTATTAAGGATTTCAGAGTTTATATCTTGTACTCTCATGTAATAGATTATGTCCCAAATGTCGTGGTCAAAGACATTCTAACTCAAGAAAGAATTGAAGGCAAAAGAGGCAAATGGATAGCCAACATTTTGGAATATGACATTGAAATTAAGCCAACAATACTGATAAAAGGACAAATATTAGTCAAATCGATGACTGAAACCAATTCTTAGGCCCTTGACATCAATGAACTGGATAACGAACAGGAGATGGTGACTCCACAGATCAATAAAGCCTTTTTACAATCTTGGTATGCTGATATAGTCTATGTATTGTTAAACCTACAAGCTCCTCCAGGGTTATCCAGAACTAAAAAGAGATTCTTGAAAATGAAAGCTTTAAAGTTTTGTATAGTAGATAATGTTTTGTTTTGGAAAAATCATGAAGGTATTTTGCTGAACTGCCTAACACAGGATGAAACTGACAAAGTACTCAAGGAATTTCATGCAGGGGACTGTGGTGGACATTTGTATTTGAAATCAGCAGCTGATAAAATCCTAAGAGCTGGGTTTTATTGGCCCTCCCTGTTTGCTGATGTAAAGAAATTTTCGGTTTCTTGCCATAAATGTCAAATCTTTGAAGGAAAGAAAAAACTTTTACCTTTACCCCTAAAACCCATTTCCACTGAAAGTCCATTTCAACAATGGGGTTTAGATTTTATTGGGGAAATTCACCCTTCCTCTTCTGGCCAACATAAGTTGATTTTGACTGCCACAGATTACTTCACCAAATGGATAGAAGCCATTCCTTGTAGGGAAGCGAATGACTCAGTCATCATGCAATTTTTAGAAACCAATATTCTATCTAGATTTGGTTGTCCAGAAAATATAATAACTAATAATGATGTTGCCTTTAAATCTAAAAGAATGATCAATTTTTGTCATAAGTACCATATTACCTTAGGCCATTCCATAGCCTATTACCCTCAAGGTAATGGTCTAGCTGAATCATCCAATAAGAGCTTGATCAACATCATAAAGAAAGTATTGGAGGAAAATAATAAGAATTAGTACAAAAAACTTTTTAATGCACTATGGGCAGACAGGTTGACCACAAAGAGATCTATTGGAACAAACCCCTATGAGTTGGTTTATGGCATGGAGGTTGTATTCCCTTCATCTTTGGGAATCCCTATGATTAATTTGCTGCAAGAAATATAGGCAGAACCCAATGATATTCAGAGAAGAATCAATCAAACAATTCATTTACAGCAGACCAGAGAAGAAGTGTGTCACATATCTCAGATCCTACAAGAGAAACTGAAGAAGATTTTTGACAAAAGGACAAAGGCAGAGGATTTTTTCATAGGGGAAAAAGTGTTGAAAATGGGATTCTAGAAGGGAGGATAAAGGAAAACATGGCAAATTCGATTTCCTATGGAAAGGACCTTTTGCTATTCAGGCTGTACAAGGAAACAACACTTACTTTTTGAGAAGTTTGGATGCTACAAAAGCAGAGGATGGGCCAGTCAATGGTCGGATGCTCAAGAATTATTTTGATCCACTTTGTTAAGGATTTAGGACTATATTTTGTACATAATAGTGTTTATTTTCTGCAGTTTATTACAGCAATAAGGTAGGGAGTAAGATGCAGCAAATTTTGAGAAAGACACAAGGAATTATGCCACCTTTTTGTATGATATTTAGGAATATTGGAAGACTTAAGGAAGAAGACTTGGGAGCTATGAAAATGATGAAAAATACTCAGACAAACTATTAGATATAGAGCTGTAATTGTTCAAACCAGCTTATGAGAAAAGCATATATGCTACAGAGATACAGTTTGTTGGTTTACAGTAAAAGGAATTTTCAGATTGCAGCAAGAGTTGAGTGTAAGGCTATTTGACTTGTTGTTCTTGGATTTTCATATGGAAAAGCCATCCCCAAGTGTAGCCACTATTAGGATCCTATAACAATAGGTGTCATTTTTCATGATTGATTGTGGAGATGCCAAATATGATCATACTTTCCATGCTGCAGAGATTCCATATTTTCAAAAAAAAACCCAAAAAATTTTAAAAAAGTAAAGAGAGTATGCCCTAAAAGAAAAATCGAAGGGCAAAAAGAATGAATTGGTCAAGAAAGAAAGAAAATGAACCCCAAAGAAAAGACCAGGAAAGTGTGCTAGTCAAAATGCCACTATTGTCCTATTTTTTGCAAAGAAGTTTAAAATTTTGCAATCAGTGACTTCTTTCACACTTGATGGATGGCCAAACAGCTCAATCTTGGCTAGTCCATGTTTAAATTTCTTGTTTTGGCATTAGAGAATAAGGTCTGTTCAAACAGTTTAAGCTTGGCAGATCAGTAGTTAGGTAGAGAAGCAAGGGTGCTCAACAGCTAAATCTGAGCCCCTGGAAGAGATAAGGGCAGACTTAGATAGGAGGACAACTAAAAGAAAACAAAATAGAAAGGGTTTGCTAGTTCAAATGAAGCCTAGAAAAAGAAGAAAAAATGTTAGGTGTATTAGCTTGGTTAGGCAGTTGGATCTTGCAGAAGCAAGTTCATGAACAATTTTGTCTTTTTGTGATCTATCTCATGGCTATCATAGGTACCATGGCAAAGTGGCTGCAAATCAGTTGGAGCATGACTAATTCCCCTCCCATTTCCCCAAGAACATTTACTAACATCCCCTCAAAGACATTGGGATCTGCTCAGTGGTCCTAGTTCCTTTCAGTTTATGAGAAAAACTAAGTGGAACTCTGCGTTTACTTAGCTAAAACAAGCCACATTTCTTGTGTAAAAAGATCCTTCCATTTCCCTTTCATTTCGCTAAAAACCTAAGTTTTTACCTTATAAACTTAGCGTTCCCCATTCATAAAACCATATTAACACATTAACTTATTATATAGCTCCTATATAATATTCCTCGCCCCTGTTATACATAAAATACGTAAAACAACCCCTAACTTTATAATATCCCGCCCTGGGCTTATTAAAGCCATATGTCAATATTTTGGGGGTCCAAGGTTTACCCGAAACCTTGTTGACAACCCTCCCCTCGCACATATAGCCATGGGATTTAATTAACGTTTGGTTGATTTAGTAACCAACTTGCAAAACCCAAAGTTGAAATACACTGTAATTATCCGCAAAAACCTTTAAAAACGATGAAATAACATGGCGGGTCCCATATATTACCCCTCCGCCTGTTTATTACGCCGCCAGCCGTTGGATTATAGTCCACAGATCCGATGGCCCACATGCATATTGCAAGCCTTTATATACCAAACGATACCACCCGGGGATGGGCGGTATTTCCGCCGTACAGAAGGCATGTGGCGGGTGCCCGTGATGATCGCTGCCCCCGCCTCCAATACCACTATGGCCCAAAGGCAGTGCAGGGGCCAAACCGATTACCGCCTATTCCCCAGCCCCGCTGACATCACCCGCTCATCACCCTCACGTCATCTGCCACCTCGCCTCTGTATCATCCATCGTGTCTGCCACGTCACTGCCAAGTCGGCCTCTGTAGCCCCACTATGCGACAAAATCATCGCGTCATGCTGACGTCACCCAACCAAAGCGCACCAAAACCCACCAAGACCATTTTTTTTGTCAAATTGGTGCAGAATGGTCATTTTTGTCCATTTTTGTCTGTTTATTCTATATGACGCATTCATGCGATTGTCAACCAAAATACCTATTTCACTGCACAGTCCGCCACCCAGCTAACTCCAGCCTGCAACAAGCTCAACCCGCCACCTGCATTTTGCACAGAGCACCCATTGAAGCAGGTATTTACTCAATTGCTTCCGAACCCTATGTATTTCTGGTTTTTCTCTCAGTTAAATCCGTGAATCCAGAAATTGTGCAAATCCAGTCTACATCTCTTAAGAAATATACCATAACTATCCCTGTTCTTTACATTATTTCCACAAAGACACCTATTCTATCCATTTTTTTGCAGAAAGCCAGACTTCCATAACTAGAAACACAGTGTTTCCTTCAAAACTGCAGGCCATAACCTCTGTTTTTATCCATTTTTTCCGATAAATTCCTCGGAAGTTGTCTCCCCTCTAATTTCGCCCATTTAGCTAAAAATCAAGCTCATTTCGGCTTGCAATTCTTGCAAAAATCCCTTGAAACTGATATTTTACCCACTGTTGCTGTGAAAGCCAAAATTCCAGATTAAAAAAAAATCACAGAAGACTAAAAATGGAACATCCAGTGGCCCTCAATGTTGCCCCCTTGAATGCACCACACAAGGAGCTGGAATGGTTGCCCTTAGCTGATAAGGACTTCCAAATACAAGACTTAATGGGTATCAAAGACCATCTGCAAACATTTTGTGAAATTAGAAACAACTACCTAAACAAGACTGATCTCTATGGGATATGGGAGTCCAATCTGCCCATATATTATCTTCCATCATTTAATGCATTTCCAGATATAATCCGCTTGTGTTGTGCTAACTATGAGCCTACTAAAAGAGTAGTCATGTCCCCAAATGGCACTGTCCTATTCTATATCACTCGTGGCTCAATCAATGAGATGTTGCATTTCAAGCCTAATTAGCCTCTGGCTCCTCTGTCTATGAAGTATTTTCTGGACCAATACTCCAAACTATCCTCCGCAGAAATAGGCCGAATTTCCAAGTTATTCATGAGCCTAGACTCCCAGTCCAGAGACTCGCCTCCTTTTCACCAGGTATATTTCAATGAAGTTGGGAGAACTATCATTGATATGATATCCTATGTCCTGGGTTTTAGAACAAGTGAGTATGTGGATGAGACCATTTTAGCCCTGATGTCCATATTTATTCCAGGACACCCTCCTACCATCAAGTTTTACTTTGCTACCTTCATTAGCAACAAAATCCATGAACAATTCATGACTCTAAATAGAGAAGGGGTTTTCAAGTATATAGCATATATATATCATCTGTTCTTATACTATCAAACATATAGTTTTCATTTCCCTGTCAAGAAACTGGATGAAAAAGGAGAAAGGAGATTTGTCATATTTTGGACCCCAGTCTTCCATATAGTCCATAATTCTCCTTATACTTATTGTGAGTTCATTGATCTATTCATATACCCAGTCTCATCTCTGCTGATGAGAAGTCCCCCTCCCAGACTCTCAACTCAAATGCAGAAAATCTTGAAGCTGTCCAAAAGCTATAAAATAGGTGACTGGTACTTTTACCAAAATCACACAGAGATCAGAATTTATGGCTGTGAATTGTGCCCCTACAAGCTGCCAAAGTATGTACCTATGAGACTATTTTCCCTTGAATACTTTAGGAAATTTATTAGCTCAGATTTGACTCATTTTTATGATGCTAAGAAAAAGGCTCAGCTGAAGATAAGAAACCAACTAGGCCCCCTCATTATTAACAAAAAGGAAGGGTGGAAAGATGCTGAAAAGATATTAGCTGAGCGGCTCAAACTAAAAAGGAGTTTTGGTGGGTACACTATGATCCAAATAGATTCATCCATGACAGAAAGATAAAATATAGGCTATCAGGCTATGATCATTGTAGAATCTGTGATATAGAACAATATGCTAATCAAGATGAATGGGTAGAGGGCACATTGGTAGAACAAATTACTGAGGAAGAGAAAATGGAGCAGGCAATGAAAAACCTTGAAAAAGCTATTGACCTGGACTCTTTTGGATAGGTCTCTTTCAAATTGCCTCAACACATTGGAGCGGGCACATCAGCTGCTACAACTTGACAACAACCTACCTAATAAAATACTCCACCTGTAGGGACATCCAAAGACAAAGAAGTGTTGCATTCAAGGAAACAAGAAATGATAGATCAACGAACATCATCACAGCAGCAAGGCCGAGGGAAAATTCCTCCTGCGCAGACCAATCCACCAGAGATACTAGCATTGTAGACTCCTCTCAATGAGGAGAAGGGAAATAAAAGGGACCAGGAAGAGGCCACACCCATAAGTGGGTCAACAGAGCAGCCAGAAGCAAAGAAACAAAGAGTGGATCCTCTACCTAAAGAATAAGTTATAGAGGAGATCATTGAGAGTCCGAGAAGTGAAAGGGCAGCTAGCCCACTAACTTCCCCAGTGATAGAATCACTTCCTAGTTCTCATGGACAACAGTTGGGAAAAAAAATTACTATGGAAATTTCATCAGCGCGACCACAAAACAAACAAATTTCTGATATTAAGAGGCCATTCATGGACATCAAAGCACAAAATGAGCCAATAAGAATGCAGCTTTATGGTCAGTTCATCAAAATGACTCCTGCCAAACTGCAGAGATTGATGTCTGCATATGATATCAAGGAAGGAAAAATGATCTTGAGTAATTTCAAGCCCAAAGTGCAGCATCCACAGTGAACTGACGATTATATTAGAACAAATATGGAGGCTCTTGCCAAATACATTCACCCTTTGGACCAAGTTGAGTTGCACAAGCAAACTGGTGAAATGGTCTATTCCACTTTGGTAGACAAAGCCATACAAGCTTAGCAATTTCAGAATTCATTAAACAACACATCTGCCCAATTAGAGTTGGAAAAATCATCCTCTCTGGCCAAGGACAACAAGATAAAGTCCTTGTAAGAAATCATCATTGAGCTAGGACATAATCCCAAGGATCCTAAGGTAATAAAAGCATTAATAAAGAAAAAGGAGGATGACATAGCTGCCCCCAAGAAATAGTTAAAACTTCCAGTATCTATGCATCCGCAGATCACAGATATGGTGAAAGAAAAAGAAGATGAAGACATGATGGAGTTGTTAACAAAAATGAATCAAAGGATAAATGAAACAGAGCAGGCTTTGGAGAAAGCATTGCAGGAAAAACAGGGAGAGTTGGCCTCTCAGCCAACTCAAACAGCCCCAATAGCTACAATTGCTCCTCCTATAGCAACAACAGTAGTCCCTCCCACTGCTCCAGCATCGACAATAGGTACATCAGTCACAGATAATCCAGCAGCAGCAACAACAACAGTACCAGATACCAGCATGAGCATGGAAAAGATGATGAAGGAAATAAAAGAATTAGAACTCCAAATGACAGAACTAATGGAAGCCAAAGAAAAATTGGCCAACTTAGAGGTAAGCTATGATAAATCTAAAATAACTGTGGCTGAAAAAACAAGAGAGGTAAAGGCCTTGGAAAATAAGGTAAAATCCTTGTAGAAAGATCTTACTCTTCATAAACCTCTATCAGAAATCAAAACAATTTTGTGGACTAAGATTGGCCAATCCATCAATGATCAATGGAGATCAATACAGACTATCCATTAGAAAATTGAATTGATAGAAATAGCCCAAGTGGAGATTCAAAAGGCCAGAGCATTATTGAGAAACATGCCCGAACAGGCCAATAGACTAACTCATTTTTTGAATACTCATACCAGAGAACAACTAGCAGCTCTAGATATCGGGGACAGAACAGGTACCATTTTGACAGTTAAAAAGGTGCTGACTGTGAAGAATTTTATACAAAATCTGGAGAGAAGTGTCAAGAAATGCAGATAGAAATAAATGCTTTTACAGAAAAGTTTACAGTCTTGCAACAAAAGGGTCTACCCAGTATGTTAACCAGCAACCAGAGGTTGTTGACACATGAACAATATGCTCACAGGGTGAATACATATGTTACCAATCAGATCACAGTATCATCAAGCACTTCAGAGGACATAGTACCTTCCTCTTGGTAGAGCTTATATGACAAGCTAGAAAATCTGTTCCATATTGAGCATGAAATAACACATCTCTTTGAAGTACAACTCAATTTCTACAAGTATACTGAAGATGATGAAATATTGATAAAACTACAAAGACACCCGTTGCCAACAGACCAATGGTGGCAGAGCATGTTAGAGATTTTACCAATGTAGTTTTAGTTCTCTTTTAATCATCTGCATTGAATTAAATTCAATGCACTTGCCACCTATCATAAAAATGAAAACAACAGAGGAAGGAATTCACGCCAAAACGCATTAAAGCAGAATCAGGCAATGCAGGAACGCAAAATAAAGAGACAGCTACCAACCAACCTGTTGAGTTAAAAAGTCAAATATATCAGACCACCTAAGGCAGCCAGTATAGCGGAAATTACTCCTACATTCATTGTACTCTGTTTTCAATGTCATTTACTTCCTTTGAAGAAGTATATGGATAAAGTTATTGCTTGATATTTTCTCTACGGGATATTTTGTAACTCTTTTGGTATAAAGACCTCCCCTAGAGATGTATTATTGGTTGGTGAATATCGTTCTGGACCTGCGATGTACATTTTGAGAACTCTTCTGAATAAAGATTGCTGGAATGTTTTGCTGATGAACTCTCTGGCTATGGAATTGATGGCAGAAGCCTATGTTGCAGAATTCTTGGATTATCTCATGGATTAATAAGTCTTTTGTAACTCATGTTTTACTATTTCTATGTTTTATATATCATCTAAGTATCATAGTATAAATTACAGGAAAAAAGAATAGCCCAGAATTTACTTTGTTGTACTCTGTGTTCACTTCCTATCATTTTTTATGTTTTCTTCAGGACTAGTATAGACAAGATCTTAATCGCTCCTATCTCCCTGGTTCTTACACCCTGAATATAATTAAGGAATTCTTAGCTGCTCTTTGGTAATTTAGTCACTTTCGCTCTATTAGCATAATGAAAGATCCTTAATCGCCTTTCATTCCCTGACCTCATTTCACCTGATTCAAATTGAAAATTGTTCCATGTTCGATTATCTTGCTCTGCAGTTCCTCCTTTTATCAGAGAAACCATTCCCAGAGGTTTATTATCATTGACTCCATTAACCCAATGGTCTGAACTTCTCATACCTTGCAACCCTGTTCTATTGAATGTCACCCTCCATCCAAATTTCCAACAAATACTTGTACTTCATAGCTAGCCTAACATACAGCAAAACAAAGCTAAAACATAAATAGAGAGCCCTCTCTCGCTGCAGATTGGCTAGAATCTGCATCTAAAATACTAGTTAGTGGTTACCTCGGCCGTATTCCCTTTTCCCACTACTTTTTTGGAACAACCTTAGTGATAAAAAATTCCAGGGGCTCATTTACTAAACCTATTTCTATTCACAAGTTAGATATGAATATGACACATTGAATAGGATGTAAAATAATTTCATATTCACATTTTTCATCATCTGCATTTATGAATGATTTATTCTTTGTATTTTTAGCAGTGCATTAAGTATAACAATGTTTAGTGATTTAAGCATCCATACATTTTGAAGACACATTAAATTTTTCATTTGAAGTATGTGAATTTTTAACATAAAGCTTGAATTTCAATAAAATCTATGGATGCAAATATTCATGGAATCAAAAGATGAGAAAAGTCTACTATTGGATATGCATTTCTAATGTTTGTTAACAATTTCTGGTAATTTCATTACTTTGGATCTATGCTTTTTTGAAAAGATACTTTGTCTAAAGTAATAATTATTTTCAACCCTTTGTGAAAAAACATTCTCATTGTGTTACATACCTATAATGGTTTATTTTTCATATGGTGGTCTCTAATTAGAATTAAAGATATTATGTCAAATGGAATAGATTTATTTTTTGTAAATGATTCACAGAGACATAAATTGATTTGAAGAAAAAATATATCTCTAATGAAGCTCATTTCATTGGCCATAATGTATTTATTGTCTCTTATTTCTTCCCTTAATGCTTTAATCGATTGAACTTATATAGTTTTAAAGTCTACAATAGGAATTTCGAGGCATGAGAGAATTATTCTAGCGTATCCATTGAAAGTAGCAATTTCAGTAGGTGATAATAATAGAAATGGGTTTTTTTCATGATTTGAATGAGGGATAATGGTGGATGTCATTATGCGTTAGTGGAAATGAAAACCTTGAAAACAAACAATATATTAATGTGGATGGATGATTAAAGGTACTTACACATTGAACTTGAAGATATTGTAAGAATGTGAAATGTAGGAAAATGAATTTTCTTTCCAAACCTATAATTTTTATTTATAGAAATTGTGTCTAACTATTTGAGTTTTGATTTTTCCTAATAATTGGATGTTATCATTTGTGCAAAATGTAATGCATATTTATCCATTAGTGCAACCTTTTGGTATCTAATTGATGGAATCATGTTAGAAAGACTTGTATAGAAAAATGTTGTTCTTGCATTCCTCTGTTTTTAAAATTTATAATTTTAATTTTGTATTTTTTTAAATTATCAAAATGATTATATATTTGAAATTACAAGGCCTCTATTTAGTAAAACCCAAAATGGTATTAACGTTATCAAAACATCTTTTGTTCTCTCTTTTATATATGATAGGGTCTAATGTCTTCTAATTCAACATATGTTTTCATTTCCAAATAGGTAAGACCCCACAAAGTTGCAGTGGAGGTAGACAATGGATGTATTTTAAAATTTTGCCATATGCCAAGAGTGAAATACACAAAAAATAGAAAAAAATATTCATTCTTTTTTAATTATATATTTAGGAGCTACATAATTGACTCTATATGTGTGTAGATTCATGGACAATGTATTTGTCTAGCTTGTAGGAAAATAATGTCAATGATAGAAATATATATGTGTTTTCTCAAAATTGATGTTTACAGGTATTTGTAGTCGAGTCTACCATGCTGTTGATACTTAACCAATATCCAAAGAAATGAAATTATCATTCATTTAGCATACCCACTAGGAAAGAGACAAATTGAAAAATCATATGTGCATTCCTAGCACTAAAAGTTTGTGCACCTTTCTAGCACCAATAGATTATGTCCATTCCTAGCACCAAAAAAGTGTACATGTTTCTAGTGCTAGGAATGTGCACACATGAGAGAGAGAGAGATAACGAGTTGAGGGAGTGATAGAAGGGGAACGGGAGATAAAGATGAAGATTGGGCAGTGAGTCCATCCGCCATGAAGAGCACATTAGGAGAGATCTTCAGAATTAGGTCAGCAGTTATTTCTTCGTACAATAGGAAACAAAGATCAATTGCACTCAGTTCAGCAGAGGCATATTACATGGTTTCTAGTTAAGCAGCTTGTGCGGCTATCTAGATGAGGAAGATTCTGGTTTGTTTGTTTGGTCAGTAGATGGATCCAACTGTGATTTACTTTGACAATCAGTGTTGTATCAAGCTCTTTGAAAATCCAGTTTTTTATGATCGATCCAAGCATACTGATATTGCGTATCATCATATTTGAGATTGTGTGCAGAGGAGAATTATGTTCTCGGAGTACATTCCCACATAGGAGCAGGATGAAAATATTTTGAAAACGAAATTGTCAAGATGAAAATTCAAGTTTCACAGAGACAGGAGCGGGGTAGCTGGTAATCCATTTCTTATTGAAGGAGTGTTAAAAATAGCAACAAGAAAGTCCAATTTAATTTGTCCTTGAATTAAAATTTGAATTAAACTATAATTCTATCCTCATAACAACTTGTAATAGTTAATTAAGTTAAATTGACATAATTGAATTATGAAATTATTCCAGTTGGAAGTCTATATAGAGTCATGTAGAGTGATCCCAAAATTTTAGGGTATAGGTTGAGTTATTTTGAGTTGTAATTAGATAACTCAGTCTAACTCAGTTATAGCCAGTTACACTAGTTCTAACTGCTGGAGGAACTAATAGAGGTCTAGTCGTGGAGTAGTGTATCATTGCATCACCAATACACACCAGTTAACTGAAGATTCACTCATAAATAACTCATACATGTCAATTCAGAGGAAGACCCAGTTGAGATTAGAGTTCAGGGACAATGTACTATTAATTATCTAATTTTCTGAATTTCACAGATGCACAAGGCCTTCACTACGGGAGAAATACCATACCACGTGGGTTCATATTGGGGGATATATATTAAGGTAAAAATTATATAATATATTGGGAGATATGTAGGGTGTAAAGGGTTTTGATATTGGTAGGTATAAAAAGTGGAGCTCAAAGTCAATGAAAAAATATAAATGGATATAGAAATTGTTAATGAATAAATGGATACCTACAATATCTAGTGGAAGTAGGGGTTTTTTTAACTGGGAAGGCTTATTGGGTTCACATTGGAGGGGGTTAAATAATGTGATTTTTAGAGGTATTTTCCAATATGTAGTTGAATTAAGGGTATTGTTTAATATTACACGAATGCACGTGATATGTCAGAGGTGCATTGAGTGAAGCCCCCATGCATAGATGGTGCATGAAATCAGTTGAGAACCTATGTTTGGATTGCACAGTTATGTAAAGTGGGTTGATTCCTCTAGGAATTGCACAAGGAAGTAGGGGCTTGGTAGACAACATAATTGGCGAAGTGTTGGCTTGATTTGACTTGTGAGGAAGAGAGTTAGATTGTACTAGTGTAAGAATTGTTCACGAAGAACAAGCATTGTATTTTCTTCTCAGATATTCTCGTTAATGCAATATAGATAGTGAGGGTTATTTAGAAGTTTCTTTCCCTGGAGAAATATTGTGTTATGTGCAATTGATATGCTTTCCCTTTCTTATTATTGTTTTCATCAATCATTTTTGGTTTCCGTTGAGAAGAGTAAAGACATAAATTCTTGTCTTGTGTTTTAGAAAATCACATAAGCTATTGAATCTGAAGTAAAACTATACATGGTGTTGGAGATGAAGACAGTACATAAAAGGGTATTTTGAGTTTGGTTTATAGTTGAAAATTGAATTTTCAAGTTCATAATTCATAGGGTATCCGAATCTCAATTGAATCTTCGAGAAAGTTACTACTCCCTTCAGATGATCGAATACGTCATGAATCCTCAGAAAAGGGTACCGATTCTTGACAGTCACTTTTTTCAACTTTCTGTAATCGATGCATAATCCGAGGGTACCATTTTTCTTCCTCACAAATAATATTGGTGTGCCCCAAGGTGATACGCTTGGCATAATGTATCCCTTGTCCAACATTTCCTCCAACTACAATTTTATCTCAACCAAATCAGGTGTGCTCATCCTATAAGGTGCTTTCGATGCTGGAGCTCCCCTAGCACTAACTCAATTGAAAATTCTACCACCCTCTGAGGTGGAAAATCTATAATGTCCTTAGGGTATACATCTTGAAACTGCTACAAGAATGGATATCTGTTCAACAAATCTGCATCCTCAACCTCCTTACCCTTATCACTAGATATGTGTACTAAAAATAGCTTGCACCCCTTCCTACAACTATGATTTCCTTTCATTGTTGTCACCATCCTAACTGATGTGGCTTTATTCTTACCTTGCAAGTCTCTTGGTTATCCATTTTCATCAACACACTCAATATCTTTATCATAAGGGCCTACCTTGTTTCTATGAAGATACAACTAATCCATACCCAACAACATACTATATGATCCCAACGATAATACATTCAAATTTGTTGTAGTAGGCATAACATTTAAGTAAAATACACAAGCTCTTACCCAATGATGGACTTGCTTCTTTGTACCTATCGCCAACTGCACTAACCAAGACTCTACATGAAATTCCTTATTCAAACCACAATTATCCACCAAGTTAGGACTAACATAGCTATAATTAGATCCAAGGTCAGTCAAAATGGAAATAACTTGATCGCAAAGCTTAACATCCATTTCATTTATAGATGCCTAATGTTTGGCTTACCTATTTCCCATGACTGCATAGATACAAGGAATACTCTAGCCTACATCTCCAACAGTCTGTGCCTCCTGTGTACTATATATCTGATGTCTACCACCCTAATTTTGTAGAAAATCTCTCTTGCGATGGTCTTTTCAACAAATCCAACATTCTATAGTCTCCTAGCCTCTGTCCTTATTCTTTTCATTAGATCAATGTCCCTATCCTCTATCTGGTGCATTGAACCTCTTAGGTTGTGCAACATTCTCCATGTTATGTATAACACATGGCCTTGCTTGCTTTTTATCCCATTTTACTTTGTTCTTTTCGTTGCCTCTCTAGATTAGCTTAGTTTCAATATTGTGCTTTGATTTTTCATAGCAATGCTTTAGCTTTCGAATGACATCCTCTAATGATCTAGGCTCATCGAATTCAATCCTATATTTGAATGTAACTGGTAGTCCACTAATGAATTTCTAAATCTTAGCCTTCTCCTGCTTGAGGTAAGGCACATACCTCAACAATTCCAAGAACTTACTGGTGTACTCATCATCTGTCATGGATCCCATCTTTAGTTCATAAAATTAATTTTCCCTATCATCAAAGTATCTCTCCGACATATAATTTTTATTGAATAGCCGCTCAAATTCAATCCAAGTCAGATCTTCCTTATTTATGTCCCTGGCATTCTTCACATCTTCCCACCACATGTCTACTTTAACTTTAAGACTGGAAGTAGCCACTCTATCTTTCGTTTTCTCTGAGTAGTCATGTAACCTGAAGAACTTCTTCATATCAAGTCACCAAGTCTCTACATCCTGTGATCTCTTTACTTCTCCATCATATTTAAGTGGCCTTTCTTTCTTGTAACCATCTGACAAGTATCCTCTATCACTCCTCCTGTAAGGATGATAACAATGACAATCATAGTGCTTATCTGAATCAGAACTAGAATAATACCTATGTCTATCCCTTCTCCTCTCCAGAGTTTCCAAAAATATTCCAACTCATATTGTGTCATATCTCTCTGATCGGTGACCCCCATGCGATCTACTACATATGCCCCATTATTCTTTTCCCCCTTCTCATGATTGATCTGAAGTGGTTGTCCTTTCCATATGACAATCTCTGAAGTATCATTGCATTTACCTCTACTAGCTTTTCTTGTGTCTGTATGATTATGTCATTATCTTCCTCACAACTGCTTATCTCTTCCTTTAAACTTCTCAGTGTTACTTCCAAATCGGAAGTGTTCCCAACACCATGCTGCTCTTTGGATTTGTAGGGACAGTCTTTGCAGTCAAACATCTTGCTAGCCATTTGATATTTCTTCCTACAAGGCATAAATGTCATATAAACCAAATCACAATAAATTAACATACCTTAATAGCTCAGGAAGGATACCTTGTTTGTAATATCACCAAATCAGGGTGATACATGTATAACATAGTCATAACAACACATCGACATATGCAAGTAAATGTATGGACTCATAAACATCACTCTAACTATGGTCCAGTAATCAATGCAAGGCCATATCAACAACGCATGCTATGACTTTATGCATGAAAGCAACCATTACTCCATTATACGCATTACCACATGCAACCAACAATATGCATAAGCAATGAAAAATTAGCTACACCTACACATAAATGCATGTAGTCAAACATAAGAGATAAATATTGTAATCAACCTACAAGACTGATACATGTAATCATAATATTTAAGAAAGTAACCTGACATACAAGGATGTAAGTAGGCGGCATAAAATCAACATGTAAGAGACATATAATCCATACACAGTCAGTCACATACTTAGGAAAATGGATTTCGCGAAATCAATAGCAAATTCTCCATGATAACCATACTACAACCATAATCAAGCATCAAGCAATGCAACAAGTACATGGTATGGAAGTATAAGAGGCACACATGCAGCTGACATGCATGCATGACCAACACCTTCAACCCATGTAGTCCGAGAGTTGAACCATGCTCTGATATCACTCTGTAACACCCTCTTCCTTTCCTACCCAAAGTAACCATGCCAACCAGGGTAAACATGAGACGCTCAGACGAGAGACTACTATTATAAGATTTGACATCCTATGTGACCTTAAGGGAGTGGAATTGATGGAACATCACATACAGTCATCAAACCTCATCAAAAAAACCCTTAGGAGACAAGTCAACCATTGTGACAACCTCTCCCTTGGTCTCACTACTTTTTTGGACCTCATAAGCCATAGTCACTCTCACTCTATGGGCAAGGGAGTGACAAGAAAACCAAAGTCGCACTCATACGCCTTCATGCTAGTGATTGTGGATAGAAATTATTAGTTTTGTGCTAGTAACCCTGATATTTAAGCAACTTTTTTTGGCCTAGAGCCTAGGCCACTTTCCAAAATGGAATGAAAGCTCGAAATCGAGAAAGGTGCAGGGAAATAATGAAGAAAAAGAGATAAAATCAATAAGACCCTAACTTGATCCCTACTATCCATGACATGCATTTCATCAAATATATCATCGACATGTAACCTACATGCATAAACAACTAAATTAAGTGTAGGGATCTCATACTTATTTGAGAATCGCTATGAACCATTGTTCCCTCATGCCATATTCTACATTATCATTTATTAGTTCATAGACAGATTATCCGTTCATGTACAAGTAAACAACATGTTGAGAGCCATACTCAGCTATTGTCACAAAAGGTTCCTATAACTAGCATAATAGGAACATAATTACCGTGAACAAATCAACCATCAAAATTCATATATACATAAGTACATTTTAACTAAAAAATCAAGGGAATGAATTTCACATTAATGAATGAAACAAACCAACTGGAGATGGGACTATCACGTTCCACTTGACCGTACAATGGCTCAGCCAAACTTCTCTTAAACCATTTACCCCTGTGCCATATTCCAAGCATGAATGTGGGATATCATAGAACACATCAATACAAACTCATCGAGGGCTTCCAAAGACCATCCACCTTAACCCATAAAACAATTATTCCACCTCACAGTCGAACATCACAAAACCATCATCAGATTGGTCTCCATGCAAGACTACCAGGGCTTCCAAAACTAGTAACTCAACCCATAGCTTATACATGGCTTCTAGAGTGTTTGTCGAACCAAGGATTTGAAGACTAGTAATTCAACCCACCGAGGGCTTCTAAATAGTTTATCCAAATAAGGATTATAGGAATAGTAACTCAACCCAAGCTATTACAAGGCTTATAGAGTGTTTCTTCAACTAGGCTTCCAGGATTAATAACTCAACCCATGCTAAGGAAACATGAGAACACACCAAAAACAAAAAATGAAAGTAAACCAACAATCACCATGGCTATCCAGGAAATGGCGAGGCTAGGAATTCCACTTTTGATTCACGCAATCCTTCATGCCAATGACATATCACAACCAAGAAACCACATGCATATGCCATGCATGCCAAAACTAGTGAATAAATCATACATACATATCGGTACCTGTAAGAAAATATGATGCATTTTTTTATGCCAATGCATTCTTTCACTTTCCTGGCCTTCCTTTTCCTTCTTTCTCCAAGAATCCAAGTATGCCACACCCTCCAAGATTGCTCTAAGAAAACTCTATGTATCCAAGTGTATCAGCGAGAGAGAGAATAATAAGAGAGTTCCAACACTGAGATGATGAAAGATTACCAACTGATCCTCATAAGCCTTTTTATGAATGAAGCCTCTATTTTCTTCATTTTCCATTATTTTTCTTCATTTTCCTCCTCACATGCAACCTTTGACCTTTCACCTCCTTTTTCTCCTAATTTCCATTATTTTCATTAATAAATGTGCCAAAAATTCATTTTTTCCTTTTAATGCCTTAGCCATTTCCTTTTCCAATTTACTTAGTCGTAAACAACCAAATGAACACCCCCAGGATGTCTTCCCCAACATTCAACTTGGAATAAGTGCCCCATCAACCATGGTTATTGTTTTTAAATTTATTACATGGAATTTTCACCAGGGTTGTTACAAAACTTCTCGAAGTCTTTTCAAATTCAAATTCATTCACTTGAGGGAGATGAAGTAAATACAAGATATTTTTCAAATACTTTGTATATAAGAAAGTTGTTAGATAGAATGATATTTTAATACATCTCAAGGTTATGAATACTTTGCATTGTTTGGTCAAAAAAATACTATCTCATGGTTATGAAGTCATTAACTGGAATGACACATTTAAAGAACTCTGTAGAAGATTTGTGTCCTAACATCGTTTTTCACAAATGGCTAGGCCCGAGAGTTGCCTCAAAGAGTGTCAAAAGAGGATTAAGATGCATTGTAGGTGACCAAGAGAATTGACAGTTGGGTTGGTTATAAACAGCATGAGAAATCCAAAACATAAGGCAACCTCTCATTCATGATAATGTTCCTTCAGAAGACTGAGCTATTCTAAATGGATGCTTAATACATAACATTTGAAGAACGAGCCTTGTCTTGAATTAAAATTATGGGGAAACATTTGAAAAAGCATCTGCTATGTTTACTGGTCATACAAAGCACCAAAATATCTCTTAATGTCTCAAACTGTATTAAGCTTGAATACCTCTAAGCTGCAAGGAATCGCTAACCTTTTAAAGGTGATAGGTAAAACAATTAGAGTCTTTGATTTCAATAAGAATCTCGATACTACACCATACCAGTATTTCTCCAGGAATTTTGGTTTTATTTTCATTGAATTACCCATGGGTAAAAGGCTATGTGATGTAGATTATCTTTCTCATAATATGGGGTTTCCTGAAATATAGTACCGTTTAGAGAATTGGAGAAGCTTGTGTCCATAACTATATTGTAAAATTGTGAAAGCATCATTTACAAAAAACACAATCGTTGAGTTGATACAATCATGTATAGTTCTCTTATTGGTGAAGTCGATACCTAGAGAAAATGTTAAAGTGTAAATCAATCATTGTGTAAAGTAGTTTTCGCAGGTGACCCCAAGAAGTGAATTTCGGGTGCTTATTGTGGGCAAACAAGGCAAGGTTTTGCAGAGGGGTCCAAATTGATTTCACCATGAGAAATGTCTAAAAATTTGGTGTGGTTTCATATATTTAACTAGTTCTTTCAAGGCCGTGTTTTTGCAGAAACATACTGCAAACTAGGGATTAACATGCTTATACTCAATGGTCCTGAGCTTGTTAGTGAGAATTATGGACAAAGAGAGCAATAACTTTGTGTGGTTTTCAAATTAGCTAAGCTTTCTTCTCATTCGATGATCAATTGGATGCAATTTCCTCAACATGCAAGGATGGAAGGGAAGAGCTCTCACAACGGATGGTGGTAGCAATGTTGGCCTTAAGAGATGGAGTAAATAAAAATCATGAATTCTTGTGCTAGCGGCAACAAATCTCCCTGAATCCATTGACCCTAACATGCCTACAAATATCATTTTGATACATTATGAGGGTGAAATAAAATCACCTCAAGGGAAAATAACCAGTTCTCCAGAACACAGTAAAGAGGAGATATTCGTAGTTTTATTGGTGTTCAAGGATCCAAGTGTGTGCTAATGCTAGAGAAATTGATTTTATGCTTTCATTACAAAGGTTAGCAAGAATTCAAAATTTATACATCTTACAGATTCCTAACAAAAAAATGGCTCATAGTACTAGTGCTTCAATTCCTTGAAATCCTGACAACATAAAATGCATGAGAAATAACATTAAAGGTGGTCCTAGGAAACTAATTGTGCAAACAACTTACTAATAGATCAACTATCCAAAATCATTCGGACACCACTCCTCCTTAATTCCACAAACCACTATGAATTGTCTCGTAGGCATTATTTGATTTTCAATAGCTATGTGTGGTTTTTGTCGACATACGCATAAGTATGAAAGGGAGACCCATGCTCCATATAGATCCACCATTTGTCTCCAACAATGCATAATTGGAATGGTTGATTATGTTCTCATTTATCTAGAATTAAAATTTATTTGAATGTAATGAGAACTAAATTAAAATACCGAATGATAACTTTGAAAAAAGTGAAGGTTTATTCCTTTTAAAAAGAAAAAAAGCGAAGGATATAAAAGAAATGATGTTTGTAGAAAGGGAAAGACAATTATGTAACTGTCAACAAATTGATTTTGTAACTAATTCTTGGACAATTAGAGTAGGAAGAAAACAAAAGTATGAGAAATATATTTAGGAGGAGTAAAGAGAAAAAGGAATTCAACAAAAAAATGTTATGTGAAATTTCCAATGAGATCAATGAAAATATTAGTGTGATTCCATCTCATTGATTCATTGTAGTATGTCTTGTTTACTTCTTATGTATTATTTTCATCCTTATTTTTCCTCATGTGAGGTTGATGTATGATGCAGTTGGTCTTTCCTGAGCATTCACAAATTCATTTATGTCATGATTTGTATTAGAAAATAAATGGGTTTATTCAAAGAAAGCCTTAAAGGGTGCTCCATGGCCTCAACAATCTCATTTCCTTTGTTTGCAATGTTTCATTCATCATTGTCTTCTCAAGGTGTAAGCATTAGATTCTGTAACACCCCTTCCCAGGTCTACCCAAAGTAACCATGCCAAGTGGAGTAAAAATGAGGAGAGATGCTACTACAATCAGATTCTACCTCCTATGTCACCTTAGGTAAGTGGAATTGACGGAACATCACAAACAATCATCCAACGTCATCAACAAAACCCTCAGGAGACAGGTAAACCACTCAGACAACATGTCCTTGCATCCCACTTCTATTCAATAGCTCTTAGGCCATAGTCACTCTCATGATATGGGCAAGGGAGTGACCAAAAACACAAAGTCTCTCTCACAGGCCTACTTGCCAGCGCTTGTGGACTAAAATTGATAGTTTTGTGCTAGTGACATCGAGATTTAAGCCACATTTCTTGCCCAGAATCCTGGCCTCTACCCAAAACTTGTTGTAACTTCTAGAATTCGTTAAAAAAAAATGATAAAAATGCTAATCAATCAAAAATCACGCTTAGTACTAGGCCTGAGCGTCCCTGTTTGGGACTAAAATTATGTCAAACACTTGGCATCAATGCAACCTACAGGTCTAGGATACAAGACAGGGCACAAATGATTGAAGCAACTTATGAAACATAACCAGAAGGATCACCTCCTTTTCCATTGAACTACTACATCATCAATTAGGTCTTGAATCCATCCGTTTAACCATTACAAGTAAATATATGAAATAACCTTGACATAAAACAATCTTCAACCGTGCTTATAACTAGCATAAAACCATATAAACATCAAATATATGACAGCCATTAAATCCACATATAAATCAGTAAAAAAGTGAGAGAACTTAGCCTTTATTAATCCTAGGAAAATCTGACCAGGTTCAAGACTCCCATGTACCACCCGACCATAGACATGGCTGAACCAAATCTCTCTTTTAGCCAGTCAACCCCATGCCATATTGCAAGGATGAATGTGGGATGTCATAGAACAACCAATCCAAGAAAAACCAAGGGAATCGAGAGGTTAAACCACCTAAACCATCATCAAACTGTGAGCACACCAAAACCAGTGCTATGACCACAACCAAATGAAACTTCGAATGCCATTTGGAATCCACCACTATCCTTAAGGAATTTTTTGTCTCCTTATCTCTTAGGATTTACCACAATCCAAACCGAGATCACTAGGTCCTAAACTGAGATTGCTCCCTCAGGCTTTACTATGTATCCCTCTAAAACAACTCAAGGGATTCTTAGGACTCTGGGAATGAACCTTGAGACCACCTCCACCCCGAATTTTGAAATCCATCTGGAAAGCCAAAGCTCAAAAAATGAAGTAAACATCCCAACATACCATAGCACCCAGAAAAAGGCTAGGCTAGGCTGAACTCAACTGTCATAACCTGACAAAGCCATGCCACTGACAGCAAGAGAACCATACAACAACATACAAATCCATGCATGTCCAAACCAGCTGGGAAATCACACATACAAAATTTTACCCGCAAGTATTCCTTTTGAAGCTACTCGATCCTTCTTTGCTTTCCTTGATGCTTGCTTATTTTTCCTTTCCTTTGCTTGCTCCAAACTAGAGTGATCCAAGAAAACTCTAAGTGACCAAGAATGAGAGAGAGAGAGAGAATAATGAGAGAGCTCCAAGCTTGAACTAGTAAAAGGTTGAACTAGCCAAGCATGCCAACTGATCCTCAAAAGCCAATTTATTAATGAGGCTTCCAATTTATTCATTTTCCATTAAATTCCCTCAATTTCCTCCTCACATGCAACCTGTGACCTTTCATCTTACTTTTCTCATAGTTTCCTTTATTTTGATAAATAGATGTGCCAAAATGACTTTTTTCTTTTTAATGCCTTTTCCTTTACCTTTGCCAATTTCCTTAGCCAAGACACACATCTAGTGATGCCCATTAGGATATCCTTGCCCAACATTCAGATTGGAATACGTGACCCTTACCCGTGGTCTTATTTTGCCTATATTATCTTTTATTATAGTAAATTTTCACTAAGGTTGTTACAGAATGCTTTCCTTTGGGGAACACCGTCGTTGGTGCTAAACCACACCATGACCTCAACAAGACTATTGAAAAGAAAACATACTTCCCGTTGAGCTTTATAACTTAGCTCGTTGCATTATTTATAACAAAAGACGTGCTCAAAAGAAAAGCATACAGAAAACATGAAAATATAATAACCATACCACATACTCTAGCTTTATAGCACAATTCTTTACGTTATTTACAATAACGACATATACATATATGCCCATTTTCTAAACCAACAAATAAAAGGATATGATGCCCATATCAATCAATAAGGAAATCTAGAGTATCACACCTCCACCCTCAAAAGTAGTACCAGGATTCACCTCCTTCCCAGGAATTCCATAATCCACTATCATAGTCAAAACTACATCCAATGTCCATCACTATAATCATGTGCCACTTTTCCTTTCAGTGAACATTTACCCGTTCATTATTCGAAGGCACGCTCCCAATTTGTATCTAATTCCATTTGGAAATGCTAATGACCAAAACAAGTATATTCATGACCTATGCTTCAATTCTACACATTCCATCAAGAAATCTGGCCACCCCCTTTCATGTGGTCACTCTTCTTCCAAGTTCCCCGGTATCTCCTAGCCTAGGTGATCGATCCCTTGGCAAGGCTTCCTCGTATAGGAAGATACAAAACCAAGGCATATACCTACCTCAAAATCATCATATCGATCATATCATGCTCATGGAAATCAATGGAACCTATTGGGTACTAGTGTCCCACAATGGCCCTTCTCCTGAAGTGCTTTACCAACATACTGCTACATGTTCCAATTTCTTTCACTGTTTCTGCTAATACTTATAGTTGATTCAACCACCCAACCTGGCATGTTCACACATTCTTATTCCAAGCACATAATTTCCATTAGATTCAATAAATTGAAATAACCTCAAATCATCCCTCATTGGTAGCTCATCAATAAGGTATACTTGCAATCCCATTTACTTCCTATCACAACAAGTCAAATTAGCATATTTGACAAATCATCATGTATAAACATATCACATATGGTTAGCTCAAAACACAACCATCATAGATCAACATCATAAATCGCATGTAACCATCATAAAACAGAATCATAGATCACATATAATCAACATATACCATAGTCATAAATCTCATGCATAATAAAACTTAAATACAATGTGGATATTTATCCTTTCACCAATCCTTAGCTTCTACCATTGTCCTTATTCTGTACGCACTTCAGATTGGTTTCTACACCTGAAAAACACGCAGTTCCTTCTCCTCAACCATGTGCACATACAGATAGTGTGCTTCATAGACATACAACCACACACATCATACAACACCATGAAATACACGCATCTACACCAGTGCCATATGTACCACATGTATACGCAACCACCTACATAATGTGTGCACAACATCACATGTACACAACACCACCTGCACAACATGTACATTGCACCACCTATACAACATGTACACAATACCACAAGTACATCATACCATATGCATGACATGTCTATGACACCACATGTACATAGCATCACATGCACGACATGTACACAACCCCACATGCACACATCACCACATGTAAAACATGTACATGGCACCACGTGCTCACAAAACCCCTTGTACAATCACGCACACAACACCATATGTACATAGTAACATATGTACAACATGCATAGAATACCATATGTACATATCACTACATATCCAACATGTACATAGCATCATCTATACACAACACTGCATATCCAACATGTGCACAACACCATATCCACACAACTCCGCATATCCTTCATGTACATACCACCATCTATACCCATTACTGCATATGCAATATTCACACAACGCTATCTATACCATCTTGTACATAACATTGCATAAACAACATGTACACACACTATGTATACACAACACCACATACACACAACATCATAGATGTAACATGTACAACATATACAACATATGCACAATAATAGCAACTCACATCCAAAAGGACACTGTCTCTACCAAGAAACCTTGCTCTGAGTTTCCT
Source organism: Pinus tabuliformis (assembly GCA_031772625.1). Taxonomy (NCBI): domain Eukaryota; kingdom Viridiplantae; phylum Streptophyta; class Pinopsida; order Pinales; family Pinaceae; genus Pinus; species Pinus tabuliformis. The sequence goes on from CM062817.1 coordinate 353,810,909, forward strand.
ATCTATGGTTGTTCCAGCATGTTGTGGACCACACTGCTTTCATTTCGTTGATGTATCCTTCCACATTACCTTTATAACATAAAAATAGGCATAATACAAGGATACAATATAAATTCATATTCACATGATACTGACCTCATATATTTGTCATGACTACCCTTCTCAATTGATTCCACATAAGACCAAGAACCTCTTTATGCGATTCTCATGCATAAGAAATCATTCCTCCGCAGGGACAATTCCTGATGACCTTGTCAGACAGTGACATAGATAGATAGATAAATACATATATAATTATTAGCCTAAAACAATCATCATCTTGTCAAACAACAACATACATACATATATACATGTATAGATATATAATCATCAGCATAATTATGATCATTATTGATAGCCCAAAATGCCCCATTTTTATCCCCTTCCTATCACAAAACCACAATCATTAACCTCTTTTTTCTACATAAAGCTCCTCATTCCCACACTAGTCAAAGAATATTGTCTATTCCTACATAAACTCCATATTTTATGTTTAAGGTTTTTTAAGCAATTAATTAATCATTTTAAATAGATTTCATGCCTTTAAATATTTCTTGTAAGTTATATTTACTTTCCTAAAGTATTTGATAAGCTAAAGTATTAGTTGTTATGCTAGCTTGATCTAGTGCAGGTAGATTCCTATACCGCCAACAACTATCTATTCTATGATCTCCGTAATAGTTCGATCACTTCATGTGGGGATCTTGGCCCACGTCGTCCAGTTTGGTTGCGGTCATCTGGAGTTGAACTCAAAGTGGAGGAAAATCAGGGATATGGTCATGGATCATTCTACGGCCACAAATAGTTCACACCTTATTATAGCCATCATCTTAATTTTGTAATTTTGGTTGTTATTTTGTTTGAGCCAGAAGGCTTTATTTGGAATGACTATAATTTTTGGTGATGGCCACAAGCCAAAGGGTTGTATAAAATTTAGATTTCAAACAGAACTAAGCTAGCAAGTGATGGCAGTAGCAAGTCATTGTAATTTCTAGTTTATTTGTAATTTTTTTGTCACCCTCGTTCTGGGCTGGACTCGAGCTCAAATGTATACATTCTGATCAAAATTATAACAAGGAACTATGCCATGATTTTCTCGTTCTGTGTTATAACTCTTCATTGATGTGTTGATAATGTGTTGAAGGTTTTGGTTTCCTAAAATTAGAAACGAGCTGGTTGGTTAGGGCCCAACCAACCCAACTCGTTTACCCTCTTGGTCTATTATCTTAAAGGTGTGTTAACTTCATTTATTTATAGAAGCGTGGTTTGAATCTTGACTTCATGCTTTCCTATGAATTTTGATTTATTTCATTAAAATAGTCATGTGTGAACGGATCCGTTGTGTGAAAGTTAAATTAAATTGCTTCATATAATTTTTCTGATGGTTTGCTTTTTCTTGGATTGTGCAGATGAGATCCTTCCTACACTAGTTCATGTAGGATCTTGCAGCTTGGTTCACTGGTTCATTTACAATAAATGTTTCATTCTTTTCCTTTTACATGATTTAATCCATTTCTATGAAGCAAGCGTTTTCCATCTGAAGAAGGCGTCTCTAATACTAGAAGTTAAATTATTAAAGACTAAGGATAACTTTAGGATATTTGCATATCTCAGTTTGTATTTTCACTTCACAATTAAGGAAAAATACTAGAAGTAATCTGGAATATTACATTGCACCATTTCCAGTTATATTTGTTTACATGCAAAATCCCTTTTACTGAAGAAAGTTTGCTTTACTTTCATCTCAATTTTTTATTTATATTTTTGGGATTAAGTCAATTAAAGCATTCTTTTCGTGTGCAAGATTATTTTAGATTCTACTCACATTTGCAATTCTTTTTATAGTTAACATGCTCCTTTATTTTCCCAACAAAAAATTGGAATATTTGGTGTAGGAAGCTTTTTTCTGGTACAAGGACTAGTGTCTTGTTACATGAATAGAGTGCTCCAAGACATGAGGGTTAGAGCCCCTACAGGAAAATATAAGTCTTTAGTATAAGTGCAAGTTATATTTCTCACATAGATTTTGTACCAGCACTAGTGCAAGAAGATTGCAAGAGTACAGGAATGACCACTTAGTGTGAGAAGGAAAATGATTTAGAAGGAAAAAAATTTCAAGGGCCCACATGTTAAATTGTCATCATCTATACTAAAGATAAACATAGAGTTTCACTTTAGCAAATAAGATTGTTTATAGCAGTGTGAAAGTTTCTTTATTTGATTTCTTCACAAGTGCATTCTTTTACATTCCAGCACTAGAATTACTTTGGTGTTAACTGCCTTTGAGATTTTTCTATTTAATTCTGAAAAGTTTCAGTTGAGAAGTAGGAATAGAAATAGGAAAATTTCATACCACTTTTGGCATTACTTGTGCTTCGTCTCTAAGTTTACGAAACCCCTGGGTTGAAAATTAAGTGTTGAAGGAGCTTGCTTAAGTGCAATTCCTACACCAAACATTTTGGCGCCGTCTCCGGGGAGGCAATTTGAATTGGTAAGAATTTTCCATTTTTGAAATAGGGGTAAGTCTGCTATGACTTTTTTTCTGTAGAGAACTCCTATTGCTTGAAGGAATTTGTAGGTGTTTAGTTATTTTTTTGACTTGCAGCATTTTATTGGAATTTTGTTTTGTCATTTTTGAAATGAATTCCTAAAAGAGGTAGTGGTGCGAAGCCCACTAGGGGCCAAAGAAATACTGATAAATATGAAAGAAAATATCATATTGGGCCTTCTTTTGTAGGCAAAAAGTCCAAACAAACCTAGACTCATCACGCAGGAACAATCTACTTAGGCTCTTATAGGAGAAGTCCATGTGTGATACAACCCACAAAGGGAAAGAAGGGACTATTGAAACCCATAGTTAGCATTCTTAGCCTGTTGAGAGCGTTCATGTGGAGAAGCAATAATGGCAGATTAGGAAGACCATGTAGAAGGAACTAGTGAAAATCAAGTAAATGATGAACAATCAACTTTTGGATTCCCAATTGTGGATCCTGATACACAAGTAAAAATGAAAATTATTTTGCCATTAGCTCATCCTCATTTCTATGGTAAGGTACATAAAGACCTAGTCTCTTTCTTATTTGAGTTTGATATTTTGTGTAGAAGTTATAATTATTCATCTGATGTCAAGAAGTTAAAGTTGTTTCCTGCAACTCTCAAGGATGCAGCACTCTGATGGTTCATGGATCTAGGAGGAAACACTATATCTTCTTGGGATCAAATGAAGAGAGCATTCTTGTCAAAATATCGGGAATATTGTAAAACTAGAGATATTCTAGATGAAATCTTTACTATTGTGAAAAATGATGATAAGACTCTAGAGGACTACCTAGAGAGATTTGTATACATCCTCCAAAGGTCAAAGCAAAAATTTGATCTAAGTACCATTAGAACCTATTTTTTGCTTGGGATTACTAATGATACTAGGAATAATATAAATATCTTAGGACAAGGGGATATTGCTCAGAAATTTTTTGATCAAATTTGTGACTTGTGCAGGAAATTCTTGAGGAACCAATATAGATCTGGTAAAGGAATTCAGAAGAGAAATAAGAAAACCAAATCTACTGATGCTATGATTATTGGATTAGAAAACAAAATGGATAGTATGAAAATTGAAATAATGAATACTATTAGTAAACAAATAGACTCTTTGAAGTCTCATCAAAAAGTTGTAGATGAATAAGAGTCATTGCCTATTTTTTGTCCAAAACGTAGAAGAAAACATCTTTTAAGAGAATGTCCTCTCGATGTTAAAGGAACTAATAAAGGTGTAATTTGTTTAGAGAATTGTGCCACAGAAAAACATCCTTCCATACCTGGGATGAAAGTTTTACTTGAAGGACGACAACCTGAATCTGAAACTGGCCTCAAATAAGTGCAGGTATGGCTCCTGAACCTCCACGCATTGTTTTAGTTATAATGTACATCCATATTCCTTTCCTAACACTATTCACTCTCAAAATTGGCAGCATGGGAGCCAACATCATTATGGACAACCCTCCCAATCTTGGAAACAAGGATGGAGAGGGCCAAACCATTCACACCATTCCTATCATGCACCTATTGAGTCATACCCACCTACATATGCACCTTACCTAATGCCACAACCATCATTACCTCAGTTGAGTCAACCTATGCCACCATTTCCTTTACCTCCATCATTTCAACCTCCTTAGCTACCTACCCAACCTTTACCCAACCCCAATAACAAAGTGGTACAAATGATCCACGTTGTAAACCCACTTTCCTCATGTAGATATCAGTCCATGCTAGTTGGAGTAAATGATCTCCAATTGAGATCGGGGAAGATATTAACTTCAGAAAATCAAAAGCAACCTAACGTGATTTTCAATGAGAAAGGTGAGGAGGAAACTGTTGACCATTCTAAAAATGATGTCACCATCCAGCCTCTCCCCATACCTTTTGAACCCTTTCCATCTTCCTCCAGCTGACCTCCCTATCTGGAGAGGTTAGTTGTGGAGAATAATGACCCCATCCCTAAGTCTAGCCTGGCCTCCTAGCTTAGGAACCTTTTCATAAATGTAGCTTTGCTTCAAGATATTAAAGAGATCCCCATTTCAGCAAAAAATATTAGGGAACTTTGTCTCAAGAAGCTAGGAAGGAGAAGATTAGAACCACAAACCATTCAATTTGTTGGTAGAGAAGCATAGTTAATGATGGGATGTATGCACATGGAGAAATATATCGACCCCAGAAACCCTGTTTTCTCTGTTCAGATAGGTGATGTCCTTGTCTCTAATGTATTTATAGACGTTGGGGAAGCCATTGATTTTATGACCAAGAAAACCATGGATCAACTTGGATTGGTCCATATTCGTCCTACTCTCACTATGCTTGAACTAGTAGATAGATCTAAAATCAAGCCAGAACGGGTGTTGGATGATGTGGTCATTTCTTTAGACTCTTTGGAATACCCTGTAGACTTCATTGTGCTTCAGCTAAAAAATCTTGTGGGAGGACATCCCTTGATTTTGCGGTGACCAAGTGTTGCTACGACCAATGCTTATATCGAATGTCGTTCTGGGGACTTGTATATTTCCCATGGAGATTCTAGGAAGAAGGTCACCTTATATCCATCTGCTAGATCCATTCGGGAGTTCTAAGACAATTTATGGTTAGATTACAGTAGTGATGAGGAGACTCAGCCTGTTTCCTTGATATATCAGAATGTTGAGTTCTCGTAGGAGGATGAGATTCAATAATTTCTGAACAATCTAGAAACCATGCCCAATTTTGAGTCATTGAGTCAGATTTTTCGTCTAGATTTTTAAGAATTTCATGACTCTCTACCTCCCTTACCACCATCTCTAGCAACGCCTCTACGTACGCTTGAGCCTGATACCACTCTTGTTGAGATTAGTCCAGGCAAATCCTTGCATATCAATTCAGACATGAATTCATCCCAACAAGAGTAGCTTGTGAATTTGTTGTGAAACCATCTTGATGCATTTGCATGGGGCTATAAAGACATGAAAGGCATCCATCTTCAAATTTGTACCCACCATATCTATACTCAGGATAGAGACTGACCTGTCTGACAACCCCAAAGGCGTATGAATCTAGCTCTAAGAGATGTTGTAAAGGAAGAATTGCAAAACCTCTTGGATGTTGATTTTATCTATCCTATTCCTGACAGAAAGTGGGGCTCTCCATTGGTATTAGTCCCGAAAAAAGATGGGATATGGTGCATTTTTATTGACTACATAGAATTGAACAAAGACACTCTCAAGGATTACTTCCCCCTTCCTTTCATCGACTAGGTACTCAATACCCTTGCTGGTAAGAAATACTTTTCTTTTCTAGATGGCTTTAGCAATTATAACCAGATACAGATTGCACCCAAGGATCAAGACAAAACCACTTTTACATGTCCATGGGGTAAATTTTCTTACCGAGTGCTTCCCTTTGGTGATCCATATTTAAATAGGAATGCAACAAATTACAGAGATTACCATAAACACAAAGATGTAGTGGAAATAAAGCTTCATTTCATTAATGTAAAATACTGAAATATGCTTACAAACAAAAATGGAAATAAACCCGTTAGGGCGATGGTAGCTTATCTCTGAGAAGAGATGTGGTGGCTACATGCCTCTAAATGGCCTTACAATGAGGGTCAAGTGCCTTTTTAGTATTGAACAATAATAACATACCCTAAACAACCAAAACCGTAACCCGAGGAGATGTAACACTAAGAGTTTATGGGCCCCGTTGGGGTGAGTTGGAAAACCAACTTCCCGGGGTCACGGCTTGGTCATATTATTTGCGTTTGATGCATCTAGTAACCCATTGGAAAGATATCTCCGAGGACTATGAAGAAAAATAAGAGTTTGGATTAAAAATCGTTGGCGGTAGATTTCCAAAAAACATCATTTAGGGCATCAAAATGGCTCTGCAAGTTTAGGACCCTAAAAATGGCTAAAAGTATTAAACTGTGCTACAATTAAGGAAACTGAAAAATTGAAAGAAGAAATGGTGGGGGTCCAAGTGGAATTGGTAGCTAGCCACCAATATCCACCTGGATCATTTAGGCTATGTAATACCCTAACTACCTTTCAAAGGGCAGACTTGGCCATATTTGCTGACCTTGAGTGTGTGGAAATCTATATGGATGACTTTTCCGTGTTTAGTGATTCATTTTGGGAAGCCCTCAAAAATCTAGAAAAAGTTCTTCTTCACTTCCAAGAAGCTCATCTTTCCTTGAGTGACAAAAAATGTAGATTAATGTGAAAGGTGGGAGTGGCTCTTGGCCATCTTATTTCTAACAAAGGTATCTAGGTTGACCTGGTGAAAATAGAAATTATTTTGAGTCTTCATGTACCCAAAACTCAAAGGGAAGTGAGAGGTTTTATAAGACATGCGAGCTACTATAGGATATTCATTGAGAATTTATCAAGGATAGCTACCCCTCTTTTGGCTAAAGATAGTAAATTTTCTTGGTCCACAGCTTGCCAACAATCCTTTGAGACATTGAAGGAAAAACTAATTCAGGCACCAGTTTTGAGGGGACCAAACTGGTCCCTGCCATTTCATATTTCCTCTAATTCTATGATATTCCTATTGGCGCAGCTTTAGGACAAGAAGAAGAAAAAAATCTTATGCTATTTATTTCACTAGTAAAAACTTGTCACCCACTGAACTAAATTATATGGTTACTGAGAAAGAGTTTTTAGCTGTATTTTTTTCCATTAATAAATTTAGAAATTATATTATAGGATATGAAGTCGTTGTGCATACTGACCATTCTGCAGTAAGATATTTGATGAATAAACCATTGGATAATAGTAGAGTGACTAGGTGGTTATTATTGTTACAAGAATTTAATATTGCCATTATTGATAGACCGGGAAAATCTAACGTAGTAGCAGATTATATTTCAAGATTAAATAAATCTACTGAAGAAATTCTTGTTGATGATGATTTTCCTGATGAAGATATTTTTGTTGTGTCAACAAAATCCCCATGGTTTGTTGACATAGCTAACTATTTAGTCACTAGAAAATTACCACCTCACTGACCCGCTTGTGAAAAGTGGAATATGATACAGAAAAGCGCTGCATATTCCTGGATTCAAGGAGACCTCTTTTACACTGGACAAGATCTTATTATCCATAGATGTGTAAGAGAGGATGACGTGTATGATATTTTCAAATCTACCCATGATGAACCTTGTGGAGGTCACTTCACTGATAAGAAGACTGTATACAAAGTGTTACGAGTTGGCTATTTTTTTCCCTCCTTATTCAAGGATGCCAAACAGTATGTCAAGCGATGTCCCAGCTGTCAGCGAATTGGCCAACCGAATCAAACCAATGAAATGTCTTTATGTCCTCAGGTTATGATTGAGCCTTTTGAAGAATGGGCCATTGGTTTTGTAGGACAAATAAATCCAACATCATTAAATAAAAATCATATATTGGTTTGTACAGATTTCGTTACAAAATGGGTAGAAGCTAAATCTTTTTCTTTTTCTACTGAAAGAGTTGTTGTTGATTTTCTTTTTACTGAAATCTTTAATAGATTTGGTGTGGCTAGAGAAATTGTTTATGACAATGGACCATAGTTTATTTCTAATCTGTTACAGGGTATGATGGTGCAATACAAAATTTGGCATAGGAAATCTACATCGTATCGCCTGCAAGAAAATGGTCAGGTGGAGTCCACAAACAAGGTGATTGAGTCCATCCTCACAAAGACAGTCAATATTCACAGAAAGGACTGGGCTGACAAATTACCAGAAACCTTGTGGGCATACCAAAACACTTGGAGAAACATCACATGACACACACCGTATGAGCTGGTGTACAGGAAACAAGTCCTCCTACTGATAGAATTCCAGATCAAGACTTTCATGATTGCATTCCAATCGGGGCTAGATCTCTCTAAAGCACAACATCAACATGTTCTACAGTTGAATGAGTTAGATTAATTCTGAAGGGATGTGTTCAACAGAACATCTTGGTTCAACAATAGTGCAAGAAGTGGCATGACAAGTCTATCCCAAAGAAGCAATTCCAACCAGGTGATTGGGTTCTCCTTTACGATTCTAGATTCAAATATTTTAAAGGGAAATTCCATAAATTCTAGATGGGACCTTATGAGGTGGTCAAACTATTTGAAAATTGAGCGGTAGAAATTAAAACTATTGATGGATGGAATTTTGTGTTCCTCGTAAATGGGCATACATTAAAGGTGTATTTTCAGCCCCTTACTAAAGGATATTTTATGCAGCAAGTCCAACAACAATATGAAAAGGAGTTGGTAGGTGGCAACACCAACCTGTTGAAGATTTGATCCTTTCTTTCTTTTCCTCATTAGATAATAACAAAATATGACAAAAATAAAAAGTATAAATTTTTTTCTTGTAATTATGAAAATCAGTTGACTGACATGATTGCAGAAGGATCAACCTGAAAACCAACATGCTTGCAGGAAGATTGAAATTTCAATAAAAATGGAATGTTACTTGATTTTTAGATATGATGGTTGTCCCCAAGAAGGAGCAGGTTCAAGGAACCCAACCCTTACCCAAGTTTGAGATAACTAGCATGGAAATTTTTACCCAAGGAATGCTTAATTCCCGTTGCAATTACTTTTTCCGGCCCCAATGTAGGCAGACCTTGAAGATAAATTTTTTCCTTCCTTCTATTTTCCCATTTCGTAATTCCCAGTCTTTTTCTTTTCTGAATCCCATAATGAATTACCCTCCTTTTTCTTCTAACAGAATTATCCCTACCCGATTTCGTGAAATCCGTTTTTTCCCCTCGAAATTTTTTCCCACATCCCATTCTCATTTATCCCCCTTGGTAGTATTATTCTTGGAATCCATGTTATGACATTCCTTCCCATTATGAAAATTACTCGTTCCCACTTCTTTGTTCCCTAGTGGATCGATTGTAGGATCTAAAAAGGCATGCTCAAGAAACACCAAAGAATGGTGAATAAAACTTCTTTTGTATATTCAAGAAATTAAAAAAACTCCAGCCAAAGAACTGAGTTTTATCATAATTTTTTATTATTATCCCCTCTTTCTTCAATGCTACAAAAATCCCTGGTGTAGGTATATGAATGATTGGTGAAGGCAGGTTCAGTGCAAGCACATTGCAATGCAAGCAGGCTTAGTGCAAGCATGTTGTAGTGCAGTCAGGATTAGTCCAAGCACGATTAATGCAGGCACACAAACACACTGCAAAGAATTGTTTAAACACAGTATAGAAGCAGTTGATTCAAAATGTTTATTGAGAAATTTACATTTTTATTCTTGCCAATGAATAACTACCAAAATGATAGATCATAGCATTGTATTATTTAAATTTTGGTTAAAACTTTGTTTTAACATTTACTAATTTAGGGACAAATCATTTTAGTGCAAGATATTTTAGGTTTTGAAGTCTAATATTTTTAGTGAGTACCAAAGTACAACTTATGTGAATTATGAAGCAATGAGGGATAGTAGAGGTCCACCTAAAAACCTACACGCACCTCCGTTGAAAATATCCTCCATCACTCCCTCATGATAGCCTTACCTCATAATCTGATCCCCCACAACCATTACACCATCACCACAAAAATTTCAGCCTCCTCTAATTACCATTGCCTGCCATAGTACATTGGAATGTGTGTGCATCCGTCCCGAAGGGGAGATTTTAATGATTGAATGTGGTTGGATGGAAGGAATCAACAAGAGCTTGGAACGACCAAATCTCCATTATAAAATTCTCAGTAGCTCCTTTCACTCTGCAGTGTGAAATCTTTCTAAGACTGTAACAGAGAATTGAGGTGAATTCAACAAAGAGATGGCACTTGTGAGACATGAAGCAGCATCTTTGAAGGAGATATAGGAAATTACCGAGTATCAAGCGAGTCTTTCAATATTCCAAGAATCGAGATTTCTCCCATTTTTGCAGAAATTTGACGGGTTCAATATGGCCATGGCTCTAGGATTTGCAAGGAAATTCAAGGAAGGCCAAGGTAAACTAGGCTCACTAGAATTTGAGGTCACAGAGGAATCTATGGTGCAAGCTACATGCTTGTTAACCATGGGTGAAAAATGGTTCAAAAAGGAGAGGATCGAAAGGAAAAGATGGTGCAGATTTGTGGTCGATTGAGAGCTCGAAGTCAAGTGGAAGAAAGGGCTTCCATAGAGCGCAATGATTGGATAATGGTGATACCTCCTGTACATATTAGATAAATTTTTGACCTACGAGGGACGTTACACATTAACGTCGTGTACAATATCATGTTTTTGCTGCATTTTAAATAAGGGAAATGCATCAATTTCCCTTATTACCTGCTCCGAAGTTTAGAGAAAATGGAGAAAGGAGTGCAGAACGAGAGTGCCCGTCAGGTTGCAGATAAATTGTACCATCACAGGCCCATTGCAATCCTATTCAATAAGGAGATGGAGGCTAAGGGAATAACTTGAGAGTCGTTCTAGAAAGAATTTTGGGAAAGACGTGCACGTGAGTCAGCTGGAAAAAGTGCAGGCAAAAAGAAAAATGATGAGACAAAAAGTAAGGAAAAAAGGGCGAAAGTAGAGGAGAAATTTGTTGAAGAAACCCTTTCCTTAGAAAAAATAAGAATGACTAATATCTCAACGAGGAGAAGGATTGTCTCTTTGGGGACAAGTCAGGCTTGGTCAAGGTCCCATATTTTGATTGATCATACACCCTAGGCTTCACCTGGAGATCATAACCTCTCGGTTCTCGCAGATGCAGTAGCCCACACAGTGGGGAATGAAGAAGATGGAGAGAGGGACAACAACATACCCTTGTCAGCCTTCGTTCATAAATTGAAGAAGAAAATAATGACAGTGAGTGCAAGTAAAAACCCAGAAGAGGGTCAGGTAGATGACAAGGCGCAACACATAGAAGCCCTCGATAATTTTGATGAACAAGGTACTGAAGCCCTTGACAATTTTGATTAATAGGGTACTTAATCCCTCGACAATATTGATGAACTTGGTATTGAAGCCCTTGACAAATTGAAGGAGCAAGTTATTGAAGCCCCTGACAAGGAAAAGGAATAGGGTACTGAAGCCCTTTATAGGGTGGAGGAACAGGGCATTAAAGCCCCCGTGGAGTTGGATGTACATGACATTGAAACCCCTGATGAGTTACACACATAGGGGGATGAAACCCTCAGTGACCTAGAAGCCCCTGGCACTAAAACCCTTGGTGATATGATGATGCAGACAATGGATGGCCAAGATGACTTTGATCTTGGAAATGATGGTACATGTTTCAAATAAGTTGCACAGAAAGTACTTGCACCAGATGAGCTAGAAACAGAGACCTCTACCCTCTATCTGAATAACCAGATAGTAGAGCTTGAGCAACAAATTCATGACTTGGAGGTATTAAACCAAGTCATGAAGGAGAAGACTTGGCAGAAGCGAGGCAAGATAGAGTTGGCAGAAGAGGTCAAAGAATGAAAACGTCAAGTGAAGATATGGATGTTTCGCGCTTCTAAATGCTACAAGTGCCTCAATAAGGTGAGCAAAAAACTTAAGAAACTTGGAGGAAAGAAAACAAAATAGTGAGGGCAGGAATCAGTATCCAAGTGCAAGATTGAAAAATCGCTTCCTATGTGAGGACTTTTGCAACAAGTAAAGGTTGTGTGAGGACACACAACAAATTAGAGATGGGAGGATGTTAGTAGGCCAAAATGACCCATTTTTATCCCCTTCCTATCATGAAACCACAATCATTAACATCTGTTTTTCTACATAAACCTCCTCATTCCTACACTAGTCCAAGAATAGTGTTTATTCCTACATAAACTCCATATTTCATGTTTAAGGTTTATTAGGTGCTTATATAATAATTTAAATAGATTTCATGCCTTTTAATATTTCTTGTAACTTATATTTACTTTCCTAAAGTATTTTATAAGCTAAAGTATTAATCGTTATGCTATCTTGATCTAGTGCAGGTAGATTCCTACAATGCAAGAAACTATTTGTTCTGTGATCTCTGTAACAGTTCGATCACTTCACGTGCGGATATTGGTCCATGTCATCCAGTTCGGTTGTGGTCATCCAGAGTTGAACTCAAAGCAGAGGATAGTCAGGGATATGGCCAAGGATCAGTCTATGGCCATGAATAGTCTGCACCTTATTATAGCCATCGACTTAATTTTGTAATTCTGGTTGTTATTTTGTTTCAGCCAGAAGGCTTGATTTGGAATGAATGTAAATTTTTATTATGGCCATAGTCCGAAGGGTTGTATAAAATGTAGATTTAGATAAAATTGAGCTAGCAAGCGATAGCGATAGTAGATCTTTGTAATTTTTGGTCTATTAGTAATTTTGTTGTCGCCCACATTCTCGGTTGGACTCAATCTGAAATGTATATTTTCTTATCGGAATTAATACACGGAACTAAACCATCATTTTCTCATTCTGTGTTATAATTCTTCAATGATGTGTTGATAACATGCTGAAGGTTTTCATTTCCTAAAATGAGAACGAGCTGGTTGGCTAGGGCCTAGCAAACCTAACCCATTTACCCTCTTTCTTTGTTAATATAATGGTGTGTTAACTTAATTTATTTACAGAATTGTGGTTTGAATCTTAACCTCGTTCTTGCCTATGAATTTTGATTTATTTCATTAAAACAATGAAGTGTGAACAAATTCGTTGTGTGAAAGTTAAATTAAATTGCTTCATATAATTTTCAGCTAGTTTTCTTTCACTTGGATTGTGCAGATAAGATCCTTTCTGCACTAGTGCATATAGGATCTTGCACCCTGGTTCGCTAGTTCATTTACAGAAAATGTTTCATTCTTTTCCTTTTACATGATTTAATCCATTTCTGTGAAGCAAGCGTTTGTCATCTAAAAAAGAAACCTCTAATACTAAAATTCAAATTCTTAAAGATTAAGGATAACTTTAAGAAATGGAAAGGGATGTTGCTGCGTATCTCAGTTTGTATTTGCACTTCACGAATTAAGGAAAATGACTATAAGTAATATTGAATATTACAGTGAACAATTTCGAGTTATATTTTTTTACATGCAAAACCCATTTGACTGAAGAAAGTTTGTTTTACTTTCATATTAGGAGTTTATTTCTATTTTTGAGATTTAGCCGATTAAAGCATTATTTTCGTGTGCAAGGTTATTTCAGATTTGGTGTAGGAAGCTTTGTTTTGGTACAAGAACTAGTGTGTCGTTACAGGAACAAAGTGCTCCAAGCCTTGAGGCTTAGAGCCCCTACAGGAAAATATAAGTCTTCAGTATAAGTGCAAGTTATACTTCTCACATAAGTTTTGTACCTACACTAGTGCAAGCAGATTGCAAGAGTACAAGAAGGACCGCTTAGTGTGAGAAGGAAAATCATTTAGAAGGAAGATCGTTTCAAGGGCCCACTTGTTAAACTGCCATCACCTATACTGAGGATAAACATAGAGTTTCACTTCAGTAATTAAAGATTGTTAATAGCGGTGTGAAAGTTACTTTATTTTATTTCTTCACAAATGCATTCTTTTACACTCTAGCACTAGAATTAATTTGGTGTTAATTTCCTTTGAGATTTTTCTGTTTAATTGTGCAAAATTTCAGTTGGGAAGTAGGAATAGAAATAGGAAAGTTTCGTACCACTTTTGGCATTACCTATGCTTCATCTCTAAGTTTACAAAACCCTTGGGTTCACAACTAAGTGTTGAAGGAGCTTGCTTAAGTGCAATTCCTACACCCAACAATCATAACATAATTATCATATAACATAAATTCTAGGTTAAGAGAAGCCCCTTATTTTGGCACAACATTTGCAACATTGAGAATCACAGTTCCCAACTTATCCAAGGCATCGAACATCTCAGATCCATTTACTTTACCTCTTCTAATTACCTTTTACATGTCTATACTACCACCGTCCATTTACCACTATGGGCCCAACAAGTCCAACGAAATGTCATAGTCTTACCTTCCACAATGCTTACTCATGCACCGAGATTCATCCATGTATTACCTGTTGGATACCACATATTTCTCCCCAATCTCCATTAGCTTTCCTCTTTCCTGAGAAATTCCCAAGACTCAAAACAATAAAAGGCAAGAATGGAAACAACAACAAGAAGACCATGAAAACCAAAAGCAATATGACACCACAACAAAGTGGCATAGCTATGCACCAGACAAAATCAAAATGACAAATAAAGCACAACAATCGTGAAATACCAAAATCACAAGACTAACAACAGACGCCATTACTCAATGCCCACGGTTCCCTAGGAAAGCTAGACTTGAACCTTCTTTGAGATTTCACCTTTCTTTCGATGAAACTCCCGACATCGGGCGATCATTAACACATAATTTTTAGTGCATAAATAAAAATAACAATACACCAGTTACCTCATCTTCGTGTGCCAAGAATGGTTCTTGGGATTGAACACATCCCCACCTTCTCTCAAGGGACTCCAATCCTTTGACAAATCCACTTGTAACTAAAGACTAGCTAATATGCATGTCAAGTACATGCCCATGAATCTAGCACATATCCACATAATGTCAAACAAAATCAAGGCTAAGTAGACTCCCTGTATGCAATGTACTCATTCATTTGGAATTATGGATTCTAAACATAGCCAAAGTAGTTGTTGTCCAATTCCTTTCTTTTACCCTCCTTACCTTGCTACAATTGAGGCTTATTATGTACTCTCACATCACCCAACTATTATTTATATAAACACATCAAGTGTTACCTTGTGGCGCTACTACCTAGCATGTTACCTACAACTATTCACACATGTCAACCACATGTTCCAAATATCAGGACAATTGTATCTATCAATTTGAAATCAACTGTTATAAACAATCATGTCATAATCCATAGTCAACTCATAGTCATTAGACATAATGCTACAACTGTCAACTATATTCAAGTACATATCAAGTCTCTCAACACATATATGTTAGTACAATCATCTTAAAACAAAATCATTTGAACGCATACTCATATTATGCAATTCATCAAACATTGTACCAACTTGCAACATACCATGTTAAATAAATTAAATATATGACATAATAAAAAAGAGAAGCACCAAATATATGGCATAAGAAAAATTGTACCTTAATGTATCTCAAGAGAGGCTATCTTGTTTATCAATTTCTGTAGTTGTCCCACTCTAACATAATACAATTCAAAGATATTATTAGCTTATTGTTTACCCTAACACTTGAAGGTTGCATCTAACAATGGTGCCACACATTTCCAGCGACTTCCATCCATTCATTCTACCAACTCATCAGTAAGCTAGGAAAAGCTTTCAATAGGCATGATTTTAAAGATGTTTTTAAAAGGATTATAAACTTAGAATGAAACCTAAAGAATCATTACAATACTTTACTACTAGATTTGTTCATCTTTGTTGTGAATTCCTAGAGAGAGGTGTTGATTTTATGTATTTGATTGAGAAATTTTGACATCTGTTTTATGTCTCTCGGCAACACCTTCAATCTGAAATAAATATGGATTCTTTTTGTCATCATCTTAACCTGGAAGTTACAAATTTTCCATATCTTATCCCTAATCTTCTCTTGACTATCTCAGTGAGTCGTGAAAGGCCTCAAACGTCCGAGGAAATTAGTGCTTGTGAAGTTTCTCATCCTCCTTATGATTTGTTACTTAATGAATTTCTGGTCATAAATAGTTTAGATGGTGAGAACCACCTACAAACCTACATGTACCTTTGTTTAAAATATCCTCCATCACTCACTCATGAAAGCCTTACCTCATAATCTGATCCCCCATGACCATTACGCCATCACCACAAAATTTTCAGCCTCCTCTAATTACCATTGTCTGCCATAGCAGTTTGGTATGTGTGTGCATTCATCTCGAAGGGGAGATTTTAATGATTGAATGTGATTGGATGGAAGGAATCAACAAGAGGGTGGAACGACCAGATCTCCACTATAAAATTCTCGGCATCTCCCTTCCACTCCGCAGTGTGAAATCTTTCTAACGTTGTAACAAAGAATTGAGATGAATTCTACACAGAGATGGCACATGTGAGACATGAACCATCATCTGTGAAGGAGATAGAGCAGACGACCGAGTATTGAGGGAGTCTGGCACTATTGCAAGAATCGAGATTTCTCCCATTTTTGCAGAAATTTGATGCGTTAGATACATCCATGGCTCTGGGATTTGCAAGGAAATTTAAGGAAGGCTGAGCTAAAGTAGGCTCACTAGAATTTGAGGTCACAGAGGAATCTATGGTGCGAGCTATAAGCTTGTCAACCATGGGTGAAAAATGGTTCAAAAAGGAGAGGATCGAAAGGAAAAGATGGTGTAGATTTGTGGTCGATTGAGAGCTCAAAGTGAACTGGAAGAAAGGGCTTCCACACAGCGCACTGATTGGAAAATGGTGATACCTCATGTACATATTATATAAATTTTTGACTTGCGAAGGATGTTACACATTAACTTCATGTACCATATCATGTTTTTGCTGCATTTTAAATCAGGGAAATGCATCAATTTCGCTTATTATGTGCTCCGAAGTTTAGAGAAAATGGAGAAAGGAGTGCAGAACAAGAGTGCTCTTCAGGTTGCAGATAAGCTTTACCATCTCCTATTCAAGAAGGAGCTGTAGACTAAGGGAATAACTTGGGAGGCATTCTAGAAATAATTTTTGGAAAGACGTGCATGGGAGTTAGGTGGAAAAAGTGGAGTGAACAAGAATTAAGCTGAGACAAAAAGTAAGGACAAAAGGGTGAAAGTAGAGGGGAAATTTGTTGAAGAAACCTCGTCCTTAGAAAAAATAAGAACGATTAAGACCCCAACGAGGAGAAGGACTGTCCCTTTGGGGACAAGTCAGGCTCGGTCGAGGTCCCATATTTTGATTGATGATACACCCTAGGCTTCACCTAGAGATCATAACCTCTCGGTTCTCGCAGATGCAGTAGTCGACACAGTGGGGAATGAATAAGATGGAGAGAAGGAGGATGACATACCCTTGTCAGCCTTCATTCATAAATTGAAGAAGAAAATAATGACAACAAGTGCAATTAAAAACCTAGGAGAGGTTTAGGTAGATGACGAGGCGCAAAACATAGAAGCCCTCAATAATTTTGATGAACAAGGTACTGAAGCCCTCGACAATTTTGATGAATAGGGTATTGAATCCCTCGACAATGTTGATGAACTGGGTATTGAAGCCCCTGACAAATTGAAGGAGCAGGTTACTAAAGCCCTTGACAAGGCAAAGGAATAGGGTACTGAAGCCCTTGACAAAGTGAAGGAACAAGGTATTAAAGCCCCTACGGAGTTGGATGTACACAACATTGAAACCCCTGATGAGCTAGACACATAGGGGGATGAAACCCTCAGTGACTTGGAAGCCCCTGGCATTGTTATGATGCAAACAATGGATGTCCAAGATGACTTTGATCTTGGCAATGACGGTACATGTTTCGAATAAGTTGCACAGAAAGTGCTCGCACCAGATGAGTTGGAAACAGAGACCTTTACCCTCTATCTGAATAACCAGATAGTAGGGCTCAAGCAACAAATTCATGACTTCGAGGTATTGAACCAGGTCATGAAGGAGAAGACTTGGCAGAAGCGAGGCAAGATAGAGTTGGCAGAAGAGGTCAAAAAATGGAAACATCAAGTGAACATATGGAAGTTTTGGGCTTCTAAATGCTAGAAGCACCTCAATAAGGTGACCAAATAACTTAAGAAACCTCGAGGAAAGAAGACGAAATAGTGAGGGCAAGAATCAATATCCAAGTGCAGGATTGAAGAATTGCTTCCTATGTGAGGACTTTTGCAACAAGTAAAGGTTTTCTGAGGACACACAACAACTTATAGATGGGCAGATGTTAGTAGGCTGAAATGACAAAATTTTATCCCCTTACTGTCATGAAACCACAATTATTAACCTCTATTTTTCTACATAAACCTCCACATTCCTGCACTAGTCCAAGAATAGTGTTTATTCCTACATAAACTCTGTATTTCATGTTTAAGGTTTATTAGGTGCTTATATAATCATTTTAAATAGATTTCATGCCTTTTAATATTTCTAGTAACTTATATTTACTTTCCTAAATTATTTGATAAGATAAAGTATTAATCATTATGCTAGCTTGATCTAGTGCAGGTAGATTCCTACATTGCGAGAAACTATCTCTTCTTTGATCTTTGTAATAGTTCGATCACTTCACGCGGAGATCTTGGGCCATGACATCTAGTTCGGGTGTGGTCATCCGGAGTTGAACTCAAAGTGGAGGACAATCAGGTATATGGCCAAGGATCAGTCTATGGCCACGAATAGTCCGCACCTTATTATAGCCATCGGCTTAGTTTTGTTATTTTGGTTATTATTTTGGTTCAACCAGAAGGCTTGATTTGGAACAAATGTAATTTTTGGTTATGGCCACAAGCCGAAGGGTTGTATAAAATGCCGATTTCAGATAAATTGAGCTAGCAAGCGATAGCGATAATAGATCTTTGTAATTTTTGGTCTATTTGTAATTTCGTTGTCACCCTTGTTCTGGGCTGGACTCGAGCTGAAATGTATATTTTATTATCAGAATTAATACATGGAATTGAACAATGATTTTCTCATTCTGTGTTATAATTCTTCATTGATGTGTTGATAATGTGCTAAAGGTTTTCATTTCCTAAAATGGGAAATGAGCTGGTTCGCTAGGGCCCAGCCAACCCAACTCATTTACCCTCTTTCTTTGTTATCTTAAAGGTGTGTTAACTTAATTTATTTACAAATGTGTGGTTTGAATATTGACTTTGTTCTTGCCTATGAATTTTGATTTATTTCTTTAAAACAATCAAGTGTGAAAGAATCTGTTGTGTGAAAGTTAAATTAAATTTCTTTATATAATTTTTCAGTTGGTTTGCTTTCGCTTGGATTGTGCAGATGAGATCCTTCCTGCACTAGTGCATATAGGATCTTGCACCCTGGTTTGCTAATTCATTTACAGAAAATGTTTCATTCTTTTAGTTTTACATGATTTAATCCATTTCTGTGAAGCAAGCGTTTGTCATCTGAAGAAGGAACCTCTAATACTAAAAGTCAAATTCTTAAAGATTATATCTTCAAGAAATGGAAAAGGACATTTCTGCATATCTCAGTTTGTATTTGCACTTCACGAATTAATGAAAATGACTATAAGTAATCTTGAATATTACAGTGAACCATTTCGAGTTATATTTGTTTACATGCAAAACACCTTTGACTGAAGAAAGTTTGCTTCACTTTTATATTAAGAGTTTATTTCTATTTTTGAGATTTAGTTGATTAAAGCATTCTTTTCTTGTGTAATATTATTTCAGATTTGGTGTAGGAAGTTTTGTTCTGATACAAGGACTAGCGTGTCGTTACAAGAGCAGAGTCCTCCAAGCCTTGAGGCTTAGAGCCCCTACATGAAAATATAAGTCTTCAGTATAAGTGCAAGTTATACTTCTCACATAAGTTTTGTACCTGCACTAGTGCAAGCATATTGCAAGAGTACAAGAAGCACTACTTAGTGTGAGAAGGATAATCATTTAGAAGGAAGATCTTTTCAAGGGCCCACTTGTTAAATTGCCATCACCTATATTGAGGATAAACATAGAGTTTCACTTTAGCAATTAAGATTGTTAATAGTAGTGTGAAAGTTCCTCTATTTGATTTCTTCGCAAATGCATTCTTTTAAATTCCAGCACTATAATTACTTTGGTGTTAATTTCCTTTGAGATTTTTCTATTTAATTCCGCAAACTTTCAGTTGAGAAGCAGGAGTAGAAATAGGAAAGGTTCATACCACTTCTGGAATTACCTGTGCTTCATCTCTAAGTTTACAAAACCCTTGGGTTGACAATTAAGTGTTGAAGGAGCTTGCTTGAGTGCAATTCCTACACCCAACAATCATAACATAATTATCAGATAACATAAGTTCTAGGTTAAGAGAACCCCCTTATTTTGGCACAACATGTGCAACATTGAGAATCACAGTTCCCAACTTATCCAAGGCATTGAACATCTTAGATCCATTTACCTTACCTCTTTTAATTACCTTTTACATGTTTGTACTACCACCGTTAATTTACCACTATGGACCCAACAAGTCCAAGCAAATGTCATAGTCTTACCTTCCACAATGCTTACTCATGCACTGAGATTCATCCATGTATTACCTATTGGATACCACATAGTTCTCCCCGAGCTCCATTAGCTTTCCTCTTTCCCGATAAATTCCCAAGACTCAAAACGATAAAAGGCAAGAATGGGAACAACAACAAGAAGACGATGAAAACCAAAAGCAATATGACACCACAACAAAGTGGCATAGATACGCACCAGACAAAATCAAGATTACAAATCAAGCACAAGAATTGTGAAATACAAAAATCACAAGACAAACAACAGACGCCATTACTTAATTCCCATGGTTCCCTAGGAAAGATAGACTTGAACCTTCTTTGAGATTTCTTGGAAACCTTTCTTGCCATGAAACTCCCGACATCGTGCGATCATTAACAAATAATTGTTAGTGCATAAATAAAAATAACAATACACTAGTTACCTCATCTTGTTGTGCGAAGAATGGTTCTTGAAATTGAACACATCCCCGCCTTCTCTCAAGGTACTCCAATCCTTTGACAAATCCACTTCTAACTAAAGACTAGCTAATGTGCATGTCAAGTACATGCTCATGAATCTAGCACATATGCACATAATGTCAAACAAAATCAAGGTTAAGTAGAATCCCTATATGTAATGTACTCATTCGTTTGGAATTAGGGATTCTAAACATAGCCAAAGTAGTTGTTGTCTAATTCCTTTCTCTTACCTTTTTTACCTTGTTGCAATTGAGGCTTACTATGTACTGTCACATCACCCAACGATTATTTATATAAACACATCAAGTGTTACCTTGTGACTCTACTACCTAGCATGTTACCTGCAACTATTCACATATGTCAACACATGTTCCAAATATCTGGACAATTGTATCTATCAGTTTGAAATCAACTGTTAAAAACAATCATGTCATAATCCATAGTCAACCCATAGTCATTAGACATAATGCTACAATTGTCAACTATATTCAAGTACATATCAAGTCTCTCAACACATATATGCTAGTACAATCATCTTAAAACAAAATCATTTGAACACATACTCATATTATGTAAATCATCAAACACTGAACCAACTTGCAACATACCATGTTAAATAATTTAAATATATGACATAATAAAAAAGATAAGCACCAATTATATGACATAAGAAAAATTGTACCTTACTGTATCTCAAGGGAGGGTATCTTATTTGTCAATTTTTGCAATTATCTCACTCTAACATAATACATTGCAAAGATGTTATTAACATATTGTTTACCCTAACACTTGAAGGTCGCATCTCACAATCGTGCCACACATTGCCAGTGTTTCCCATCCATTCGTTCTACCAACTCATCATTAAGCTACGAAAAGCCTTCAATAGGCATGATTTTAAAGATGTTTTGTGAATTCCTAGAGAGAGTTGTTGATTATATGTATTTGAGTGAGAAATTTTGACGTCTGCTTTATGTCTCTCGGCAACACCTTCAATCTAAAATAAATATGGATTCTTTTTATCATCATGTTAACCTGGAGGTTACAAATTTTCCATATCTTATCCCTAATATTTTCTTGACTATCTTAGTGAGTTGGGAAAGGCCTCAAACATCCAAGGAGGAAATTAGTGGTTGTGAAATTTCTCATCCTCCTTCTGATTCATTACTTAATGAATTTCTGGTCATAAATATTTTAGATGGTGAAGAATTCTTGTAGGGAGATGAACCAAATTTATCACTTCTGAAGCTCTCATACATCATGTTGAATTTGAAAACAAAAATCAAGTTGATCTAACATCTCTTCGTGTATATGAAACCCAAATCAATCACACTAAATGTGTTCCTAAATCTCTTCCTGAACTTCATCTACTTGCGAGCATTGACTTAGGTCTTGTCTTAGATAAAGTTGAATGTCTTATTGGATCCACGGAGCATGATATGCATGCAAATTCATTGCTCCCTCAAGATCACTCTAATGTCTAGGGTTTGAGTTCTAAATTAGATTTTGTTGAAACTAAGGACTCTTCATCTAAACCTTTTCATCCATTATACCATAATTTATTTCATGAGTCTACTGCACCAACAGTTTCTACAAATAACTCGTATATTTATCATGTTGGTGTTTATTACAATCATGTATGTGAGGTTGATGTTTCACAATTAGAATATGAGCATGGTGAATCTCCTATTCCTGGTCTCTCCCATTTGCAGTCTTTAAAACGTCAAGAATAAGACCTTAAATCTCGGAAAATTCATGACTGTCCTTTGTTTGATTCATCTTCATTCTTAAACCAGGAAGATCCTTATGTGTTGGATTCCCAACCTGATCAAATTGGTCGCTTCAATGATTTTCATTCTACCGAAAACATATTCACCCATGCCTCTGATGATTGTCATTCATATCCATTTGTTGATCCAACAAAACTGCCAAAATTTGATGATTCACCTTTCAAACGCTTTGCAACTCATCAAGAAGTTGAGGCAATTCAGTTTCTGCTAATGGTTATGTTAGGTTATCACGATATTGATGAGACCGCTCAACCAAGTTAAATTAGGGCTCCTGTGGTCCAATATGCTCTCAGTATCTCTTGCTTGATGAAATATCATCTTGGAAAGCATATGATTCGAGTGATATTTCTTAGAGCACATATTTCCATCCTCTATCAGCTGATATGCATCAATCTCTATACCATGATTTATTTACTAAAGAGAGTATGACTCCATCGAGGTACTCACAAGGATCACTAGTAGCAAAGTAACATTAGTGATTTATTGAAGTGACTTCACAAGGAGTACTTTCCAGGTCTACTAGTAGTAGAGCAACACCAAAAACCTATTTTAAAATTATGAATAGAATAATCCCTCTACCTTGTTTTCCGTATCATTGTTAACTACTAGTAGCTGTGAACTTTAGATGTGGTGTTTAATGGCTGATGGGACCTAGCTGAGACATGGGGAAAGGAATACCTCTAATAGGTCAAGTATCCCTATGAGTACCCATAACACTTGATTCAATGCTTCCTTGCATTATCACCAAACTCAATTTATTATAAGGATGTAACTAGACATACGGTTTCCAACTACCCCAACCTTTCCTATCAAACTCGATTGATGTGCCCACTCAGTCTTCACACATTGTATACACCCATCATATTTTTTCACAGATATTGACATTATGTATCCACCCATCATATTTTATCGTGCATATTGACATTAGGGTTTTGAAGGTTTGTCACTTCGATGATGTGTTAAGAGTCTCCCATGATTTTGAAACTTATGTTTCCATAACATGCATTGCAAGCAGTAGAGGTACTGTGTGTGGATGAGGATGATTTCATTTGGTTGTCCTTATGTTGACCACATTAGTGTTTGGGAGAAACCCTAAATTGAAAAAAGAGAGGCCTCTTCATGTTTTAACCTAATTTGTATGCCTCAAGGGGTGCGTTGTCATCGGCACTGCACGACATCTTGGTGAGAGACATAATTGCAGAACATATTCCCTAGGGTCATGACCAGTTTCGCACCTCCACATGTGCATTAGGATTTGTGAGAATAATATCTTTCCCTTGTATCCTTATAACCCGAGACTTATGTGATTGGAGATCGAGCCTTGCTTTGAATTAATTGATCATATCATACATTACTTTAGTGATTTGAAGTTAATTGCTTCCTCAATTATCCTAATAATATATGGGTGTCACATGAAATGTAATTGACAATAAAATAATAGTATATTTTCTTTTCTTTGCAAGAGCTCAAACAAAGCTATTTGGGATATAATAACAAAAGATCACATTGGTGGGTGCTTGATATAGGTAAACTATTTATGTTTTGTTGGAAAGAGGGAGTGAATGGTATGTCCTACATTCTTAACGCTATGGTGACTACGATTTTGGATATCGACAAAACAAATTCTTATTGTTCCTTTGAACAAGCTTAAGGGAAAATCCCAAGGTCAGGAAATTCGAAATTAACATTCCATAATAGTAAAAAAATAATAAAAATAAATGGTGAAATAGGATTAGATATTAAAGCTTTATTTAACAACACAACACAACACCCAACCGTAATAGCAGTAAAAATTACAACAGTTCCTTATTGGAATATGTCCTTTCAGCGATAAACAAAAATTTCAACTGTTACAAAATTGACAAAGCTGAAAGTATACATGAAGTGAATCTTCACAACCATTTTGGTTTTAGCTTTTGAGGCACCGATTCTTTAGGCGATGGCTTTTGAGGCACCGGTTCTTTGGGCGATGGCTTTTGAGGCGCCGATTCTTTAGGCGATCGCTTTTGAGGCACCGATTCATTAGGCGATCGCTTTTGAGGCGCGGGTTCTTTCGGCGATCGCTTTACAGGAACTCGGTTTGGTGGTGTTCGCTTCTCCACTTCCGCCTTTGCGGTGATCACTTTTGTTGTGTTGGGTGACAGGTTTTCTATCATAGCGATAGGTTTTGGCTTTTCTCGCAAACCATTTCCTTTTCCATTCTGTGGAGAATGTGGTTTCGGTGGAAAAAGTGGACGCTTTGTTTTCAAACCGCTGAGCTCAACATTTTTGGATTCACGATCCATGGTGGCAGAATGCAAATTAGTCTCCAACTGCCTTATTTTTAGTTGAAGACCCTCATTTTCCCCTTGTAAAGCTATTCTACGTTTGTTGTTCTCATCGTTCAATAATAAGCTATATTTCTCCTCAAGCAGCTTTTTCGCATCTGTAATCTCTTTAACCTTATATTCCAAATCGACAATATTTCGATCTTTCTCCATTGTTGTAGCTATGGAGAAGTCTAGATCATTCTGAAGAGAACCCAAGGCTGTTTCCAACTCACCTACTTTTCTCTTGAGGATTACCACTTCTTCTTCTGAAACTAATGTTCTTCTGTCCATTTCAGTGTGCAGAGAGTTGTTTTCTTCCTCAACTAACATTTTCGCAGCTGCAAGCGATGAAAGTTGATCTTCCAATTGAGCGACTGCAGCATTACTCTCATTAAACTGGGCCTTCAACGACTCTACTTCAGTTCTTACCTCTCTGTTTTGATGATTTAGTAATCCCCTCTCAGCACCCATTAACTCTAGATTGCCTTCCAAATTTGCCTTTTCAGAATCCCATTGATGTTTCTCTTCTACAGATTTGTCAAGTAATTCTTGACACCTTGCCTTGGAATCATTCAACCCACATTCCAACTCAGCTTTTTCTTCTCTATATTGAAGTAAAGCCCTCTCGTTTTCAATAGACATCTCGTCGAATTCTTTTCTTGCTGCTACAATTTGCGATAAAAGTTCACCCTTTTCTAACTGCCAAGCTTTACTTGCTGCCTGAAATTCTGTGGATATCGCCTGAATTCCGTCATTCAATTTCGAAACTTCTGTTTGTAATCTGTTTTTATCAGAAGCCAACGCTCTGCAGTGCTTTTCTTTCTCAGAAATCTTTCTTCTTAATTCTTCCTTAGCTGCCTGTAAGCCTCCTGCAGGTTTACAAGAGGTGGGCTGGTACTGCACATCTTTCTGTGTAAGCTTTTCTGTGGCCTTCTCAATTGTTTCATCAATATCGTATTTAACTCCTGCTGGTAGTTGTTCATTATCCACGCAAGTTGTTGTGGATATTTTTTCATCTTCTTCACCGAAAATTCTTTGGCCAGAAATGACTTTCTTCATGCCTCTTCCCATGTTAATATTTATACTAAAACAAAGGAAAAATACGGAAATCCAGTGGGCAGAAGATTGTCTCGTTTAGAATTGTCTCGTTCGCGTTGTGTCGCTCACGAATCTCGGTTTGAGGTGAGTGTGATCAGAGACTTCAGGGGAATAAATAATGAGTCACGCAACAAAAGAATTGAGCACCGCCGACTATCAAAAAAATCAAAATTCAATTCGTTTTTTTATCCATTTTGTTTGGGTGCCGACGCAAATTTAGATAGTCTTAATTTTAAATAGTTTTAAATAAAAAAATAAAAATAAAATATTTCTAAATAAAAATGGTTTAAATTACTTAATGGATGAGGAGTTTTCCATGTTCGAGGAGTTTTCTTCAATGGACGAACTTTCGCTTCTTCGTTTCCCCATTGTCGGGGCATACCTCATACAACACTATGATCCATGAAAATAGTAGCAATTAGTGAATATTTATATTCTATATTTTTAACGGTGATTTTCATGGATAGAGGTTTTTTATACCTGAAATATCATAGAATGTAGTTAAATTTGAGCAAGAAGAAAGCTTAGAAATTCATTATAAAAATAAAATCAATTATTATTGACCTTATTCCAAGGAAAATGATTGCAATGGTTTCTCTTTTATCTTTCTAATATCATTATATTTAGTTGTTTTTATCTTTATGTACCTTTCAAATATGAATGTTGACAATATCCGTAAATTATCTATTGATTTCACTTTTGAAATAAATGTGAATGCTAAATTTTGTGTCTCAACAATATCAATATCATTTGTTGCTCCCTCTAATTTCACTGAGACTCCAAGCCATATCCACTTACATTTCTTTGCTCCTCTAATGATAGGTGTTATTGGTATAGTAGTTGGATTTTCCATGTCTAATGGCGCACCATTGTGATTATGAAATGAAATAGTGGTGAATATTGGAAGTCAAGTTGGCCTTGATCCTTGAGAGTGAAGTTTTTTGGGACAATTCCAAGATCTCATTTACTAAACCTATTTCTATTCACAAATTAGATATAAATATGACACATTGAATAGGATGTAAAATAATTTCATATTCACGTTGTTCATCATTTGCATTTATGAATGATTTATTCTTTGTATCTTTAGGAGTGCATTAAGTATAACAATGTTTAGTGATTTAAGCATCCATACATTTTGAAGACGCATTAAATTGTTCATTTTTAGTATGTGAAATTTTAACATAAAGCTTCTAATTTCAATAAAATCTATAGATGTAAATATTCATGGAATCAAAAGATGAAAAAAGTCTACTATTGGATATGCATTTCTAATGTTTGTTAACAATTTCTAGTAATTTGATTACTTTAGATCCATGCGTTGTTGAAAAGATACTTTGTCTAAAGTAATAACTATTTTCAACCCTTTGTGAAAAAACATTCTTGTTGTGTTACCTACCTATAATGGTTTATCTTTCATATGATGGACTCTAATTAGAATTAAATATATTATGTGAAATGGAATAGATTTATTTTTTGTAAATGATTCAAAGAGGCATAAAGGTATGTACACAATGAACTTGAAGATGGTGTAAAAATGTGAAATGTAGGAAAATGAATTTTCTTTCCAAATCTATAATTTTTATTTATAGAAATTGTCTAACTATTTGAGTTTTGATTTTTCCTAATAATGGGATGTTATTATTCGTGCAAATTGTAATGCATATTTATCCATTAGTGCAACCTTTCAGTATCTAATTGATGGAATCATGTTAGAAAAACTTGTATAGAAAAATGTCGCTCTTGCATTCATCTATTTATCTAAAATTTATAATTTTAATTTTGTATTTTTTTTAAATTATCAAAATGATTATATCTTTGAAATTACAAGGCCTCTATTTAGTGAAACCCAAAATGGTATTAACGTTATCAAAACATCTTTTGTTCTCTCTTTTATATACTTTAGGGTCTAATGACTTCTAATTCAACATATGTTTTCATTTCCAAATAGGTAAGACCCCACAAAGTTGCAGTGGAGGTAGACAATGGATGTACTTTAAAATTTTGCTATATGTCAAGAGTGAAATACACAAAAAATAGAAAAAAATGTTCATTCTTTTTTAGTTATATATTTAGGAGCTACATAATTGACTCTATATGTGTGTAGATTCATGGACAATGTATTTGTCTAGCTTGTAGGAAAATAATGTCAATGATAGAAATATATATGTGTTTTCTCAAAAAGTGATGTTTACATGTATTTGTAGTCGAGTCTACCATGCTGGTGATATTTATCCAATATCCAAAGAAACAAAATTATCATTCATTTAGCATACCCACCAGGAAAGAGACAAATTCCTGCACTAAAAGTTTGTGCACCTTTCTAGCACCAATAGATTATGTCCATTCCTAGCACCAAAAAAGTGTACATGTTTCTAGTGCTAGGAATGTGCACACATGAGAGAGACAGATAATGAGTTGAGGGAGTGATGGAAGGGGAACGGGAGATAAATATGAAGATTGGGCAGGGAGTCCATCCGCCATGAAGAGCACATCAGGAGAGATCTTCAGAATTAGGTCAACAGTTATTTCTTGGTACAATAGGAAACAAAGATCAATTGCACTCAGTTCAACAGAGGCATAGCACATGGTTTCTAGTTAAGAATCTTGTGTGGCTATCTGGATGAGGAAGATTCTGGTTAGTTTGTTTGGTCACCAGATGGATCCAACTATGGTTTACTGTGACAATCAGAGTTGTATCAAGATCTTTGAAAATCTAGTTTTTTATGATCGGTCCACGAATATTGATATTTCATATCCTCGTCTTTGAGATTGTGTGCATAGGAGAATTATGTTCTTGGAGTACATTCCCACATAGGAGCAGGATGAAAACATCTTGAAAAAGGAATTGTCAA
This sequence comes from Pinus tabuliformis, assembly GCA_031772625.1. Taxonomy (NCBI): domain Eukaryota; kingdom Viridiplantae; phylum Streptophyta; class Pinopsida; order Pinales; family Pinaceae; genus Pinus; species Pinus tabuliformis. The sequence continues at coordinate 353,840,096 of CM062817.1, forward strand.
GATGAAAATTCGAGTTTCACAGAGACAGGACCGGGGTAGCTAATAGTCCCTTTCTTATTGTCAGGGAATGTTAAAAATAGCAACAAGAAATTCCAATTTAATTTGTCCTTGAATTAAAATTTGAATTAAACTATAATTTTGTTCTCATAGCAACTTGTAATAGTTAATTAATTTAAATTGACATAATTGAATTAGGAAATTATTTGAGTTGGAAGTCTATATAGAGTCATGTAGAGTGATCCCAAAATTTTAGGGTATAGGTTGAGTTATTTTGAGTTGTAATTAGATAACGCAGTGTAACTCAATTATATCCAGTTAAACTAGTTCTAACTGTTGGAGGAACTAGTAGAGGTCTAGTCGTGGAGTAGTGCATTTGTGCATCACCAGTACCACAAGAGTTAACTGAAGATTCACTCATAAATAACTCATGCATGTCAGTTTAGAGGAAGACCCAGTTGAGATTAGAGTTCAAGGAAAATGTACTATCAATTATATAATTTTTTGAATTTCGCATATGCACAAGGCCTTCACTAGGGGAGCAATACCATACCACGTGGGTTCATATTGGGGGATATATATTAAGGTAAAAATGATATAATATATTGGGAGATATGTAGGGGGTAAAAGGTTTTGATATTGGCAAGTATAAAAAGTGGAGCTCAAAGTCAATGGAAAAAAAAAAATGGATATAAAAAATGTTAATGAATAAATGGATACCTACAATATCTAGTGAAAGTAGGGGTTTTTTAAACAGGGAAGGTTTATTGGGTTCACATTGGAGGTGGTTAAATAATGTGATTTTTAGAGGTATTTTCCAATATGTAGTCGAATTAAGGGTATTGTTTAATATTCCACATATTAAATGTTTAAGGGTGATGGAATCAAAAGATGAAAAAAGTCTACTATTGGATATGCATTTCTAATGTTTGTTAACAATTTCTGGTAATTTGATTACTTTAGATCTATGCCTTGTTGAAAAGATACTTTGTCTAAAGTAATAATTATTTTCAACCCTTTGTGAAAAAACATTCTCGTTGTGTTACCTACATATAATGGCTTATCTTTCATATGATGGTTTCTAATTAGAATTAAAGATATTATGTGAAATGGAATAGATTTTTTTTTGTAAATGATTCATAGAGACATAAATCGATTTGAAGAAAAAATATATGTCTAATGAAGCTCATTTCATTGACCATAATGTATTTATTGTCTCTTATTTCTTCCCTTAATGCTTTAATCAATTGAACTTATAAAGTTTTAAAGTCTACAATAGGAATTTTGAGTCATGAGAGAATTATTCTAGCTTAGACGTTGAAAGTAGCAATTTCAGTAGGTGATAATAATAGAAATGGGTTTTTTTCATGATTTGAATGAGAGATGATGGTGGGTGTCATTATGCATTAGTGAAAATGAAAACCTTGAAAACAAACAATATATTAACATGGATGGATGATTAAAGGTACTTACACAATAAACTTGAAGATGGTGTAAAAATGTGAAATGTAGGAAAATGAATTTTCTTTCCAAATCTATAATTTTTATTTATAGAAATTGTGTCTAACTATTTGAGTTTTGATTTTTCCTAATAATGGGATGTTATAATTCGTGCAAAATGTAAAGCATATTTATCCATTAGTGCAACCTTTTAGTATCTAATTGATGGAATCATGTTAGAAAATCTTGTATAGAAAAATGTTGTTCTTGCATTCATCTATTTTTCTAAAATTTATAGCTTTAATTTTGTATTTTTTTAAATTATCAAAATGATTATATCTTTGAAATTACAAGGCCTCTATTTAGTGAAACCCAAAATTGTATTAACGTTATCAAAACATCTTTTGTTCTCTCTTTTATATATTGTAGGGTCTAATGACTTCTAATTCAACATATGTTTTCATTTCCAAATAGGTAAGACCCCACAAAGTTGCAGTGGAGGTAGACAATGGATGTATTTTAAAATTTTTCTATATGTCAAGAGTGAAATACACAAAAAATAGAAAAAAATATTCATTATTTTTTAATTATATATTTAGGAGCTACATAGTTAACTCTATATGTGTGTAGATTCATGGAAAATGTATTTGTCTAGCTATTAGTAAAATAATGTCAATGATAGAAATATATATGTGCTTTCTCAAAAATTGATGTTTACATGTATTTGTAATCGAGTCTACCATGTTGTTGATATTTAACCAATATCCAAAGAAGCGAGATTATCATCCATTTAGCATACCCACTAGGAAAGAGACAAACTGAAAAAATCATATGTACAGTCCTAGCACGAAAAGTTTGTGCGCCTTTCTAGCACTAATATATTATGTCCATTCCTAGCACCAAAAAAGTGTACATGTTTCTAGTGCTAGGAATGTGCACACATGAGAGAGAGAGATAACGAGTTGAGGGAGTGACGAAAGGGAAATGGGAGATAAAGATAAAGATTGGGCAGGGAGTCCATCCACCATGAAGAGCACATCAAGAGAGATCTTCAAAATTAGGTCAGCAGTTATTTCTTGGTACAACATGAAACAACGATCAATTGCACTCAGCTCAGTAGAGGCATAGTACATGGTTTCCAGTTAAGCAGCTTGTGTGGCTATTTGGATGAGGAACATTCTAGTTAGTTTGTTTGATCAGTAGATGGATCCAACTATGATTTACTGTCACAATCAGAGTTGTATCAAGCTCTTTGAAAATCCAGTTTTTTATGATCGGTCCAAGCATATTGATATTGCGTATAATCATCTTTGAGATTGTGTGCAGAGGAGAATTATGTTCTTGGAGTACATTCCCACATAGGAACAACATGAAAATATTTTGAAAAAGGAATTGTCAAGATGAAGATTCAAGCTTCACAGAGACAGGACCGAGGTAGTTGATAACCCCTTTCTTATTGTGAGGGAGTGTTAAAAATAGCAACAAGAAATTCCAATTTAATTTTTCCTTGAATTAAAATTTGAATTAAACTATAATTCTATTCTCATAGCAACTTGTAATAGTTAATTAAGTTAAATTGACATAATTGAATTAGGAAATTATTCGATTTGGAAGTCTATATAGAGTCATGGAGAGTGATCCCAAAATTTTAGGGTATAGGTTGAGTTATTTTGAGTTGTAATTAGATAACTCATTCTAACTCAGTTATAGCCAGTTAAATTAGTTCTAATTGTTGGAGGAACTAGTAGAGGTCTAGTCGTGCAGTAGTGCATCGGTGCATCACCAGTACCACACTAGTTAACTGAAGATTCACTCATAAATAACTCATGCATGTCAGTTCAGAGGAAGACCCAGTTGAGATTAGAGTTCAGGGACAATGTACTATCAATTATATAATTTTTTGAATTTCACAGATGCACAAGGCTTTCATTAGGGGAGCAGTACCATACCACGTGGGTTCATATTGGGGGATATATATTAAGGTAAAAATGATATAATATATTGGGAGATATGTAGGGGGTAAAGGGTTTTGATATTGGCAGGTATAAAAAGTGGAGCTCAAAGTCAATGAAAAAATATAAATGGATATAAAAATTGTTAATGAATAAATGGATAACTACAATATCTAGTGAAAGTAGGGGTTTTTTAAATTGGGAAGGTGTATTGGGTTCACATTGGAGGGGGTTAAATAATGTGATTTTTAGAGGTATTTTCCAATATATAGTCGAATTAAGGGTATTGTTTAATATTTCACGAATGCACATGATATGTCAGAGGTCCATTGAGTGAAGCCCCCATGCATAGATGGTGCATGAAATCAGTTGAGAACCTATGTTTGGATTGCGTAGTTATGGAAAGTGGATTTCCCAATTAAATATGGGTTGATTCCTCTAGGAATTGAACAAGGAAGTAGGGACTTGGCAGACAACATAATTGGCTAAGTGTTGGCTTGATTTGACTTGTGAGAAAGAGAGTTAGATTGTACTAGTGAAAGAATTTTTCACGAAGAACAAGCATTGTATTTTCTTCTCAGGTATTCTTGTTAATGCAATATAGATAGTGAGGGTTTTTTAGAAGTTTCTTTCCCCAGATAAATATTGTGTTATGTGTGATTGATATGCTTCCTCTTTCTTATTATCGTTTTCATCGATCATTTTTCGTTTCCACTGAGAAGAGTAAAGACATAAATTCTTGTCTTGTGTTTTAGAAAATCACATCAGTTATTGAATCTTTAGTAAAAGTATACATGGTGTTGGAGCTGAAGATAGTATAGAAAAGGGTATTTTGAGTTTGGTTTACAGTTGAAAATTGAATTTTCAAGTTCATAATTCATAGGGTATCCAAATCTCAATTGAATCTTCAAGAAAGCTATTGCTCCCTTCAGATGATCGAATACGTCATGAATCCTCAAAAAAGGGTACCTTTTTCTAACAGTCACTTCATTCAACTTTGTGTAATCAATGCATAATCTTAGGGTACCATTTTTCTTCCTCACAAATAATAATGGTGTGCCCCAAGGTGATACGCTTGGACTAATGTATCCCTTGCCCAACATTTCCTCCAACTACAATTTTATCTCAACCAAATCAAGTGTGCTCATCCTATAAGGTGCTTTCGATGTTGGAGCTCCCCTACCACTAACTCAATCAAAATGTCTACCTCCCTCTGAGGTGGAAAATCTGTAATGTCCTCATGGAGTACATCCTGAAACTACTACAAAAATGGATATTTGTTCAAGAAATCTGCATCCTCAACCTCCTTACCCTTATCACTAGATATGTGTACTGAAAATAGCTTGCACCCCTTCCTACAACTACGATTTCCTTTCATTGTTGTCACCATCCTAACTGATGTGGCTTTATTCTTACCTTGCAAGACTCTTGGTTATCCATTTTCATCAACACACTGAGTATCTTTATCATAAGGGCCTACCTTGTTTCTATGAAGATACAACCAATCCATACCCAAAAACATACTGTATGATCCCAATGGTAATACATTCAAATTTGTTGCAGTAGGCATAACATTTAAGTAAAATACATAATCTCTTACCCAATGATGGACTCACTTCTTTGTACCTATAGCCAACTACACTAACCAAGACTCTGCATGCGATTCCTTATTCAAACCACAATTATCCACCAAGTCAGGACTAGCATAGCTATAATTAGATCCAAGGTCAGTCAAAATGGAAATAATTTGATCACAAAGCTTACCATCCATCTCAATTATAGATGCCTAATGTTTTGCTTAGCTATTGCCCACTACTGCATAGATACGAGGAATACTCTGGCCTACATCTCCAACAGTCTGCGCCTCCTGTGCACTGTATATTTGAGGTCTTCCACCCTAATTTTGCAAACAATCTCCCTTGGGATGGTCTCTTCCACAAATCCAACATTCTATAGTCTTCCAGCCTCTGTCCTTATTCTTTTCATTAGATCGATGTCACTGTCCTCTATCTGGTGCATTGAACCTCTCAGGTTATGCAACATTCTCCATGTTATCTATAACCCATGGCCTTGCTTTCTTTTTATCCCATTTTACTTTGTTCTTTTCATTACCTCTCTAGATTAGCTTAGTTTCAATGTTGTGTTTTGATTTTTCATAGCAATGCTTTAGCTTTCGAATGACATCGTCCAATGATCTAGGCTCATCGAATTCAATCATATATTTGAATGTAACTGGTAGTCCACTAATGAATTTTTGAATCTTATCCTTCTCCTCCTTGAGGTAAGGAACATACCTCAACAATTCCAAGAACTTACTGGTGTACTCATCCTCTATCATGGATCCCATCTTTAGTTCATAAAATTATTTTTCCCTGTAATCAAAGTATTTCTTCGACAAATACTTTTTATTGAATAGTCGCTCAAATTCACTCCAAGTCACATCTTCCTTATTTATGTCCCTGGCATTCTTCGCATGTTCCCACCAGATGTCTACTTTACCTTTAAGACTGAAAGTAGCCACTCTATCCTTCATTTTCTTTGAGTAGTCATGTAACCCGAAGAAATTATTCATACCAAGTAACCAAGTCTCTACATCCTATGATCTCTTTACTTCTCCATCAAAGTTAAGTGGCTTTTCTTTCTCATAATCATCTGACAAGTATCCCCTATCACTCCTCCCATAAGGATGATAAATATGACGATCACAGTGCGTATTTAAATCAGAACTAGAATAATACCTATGTCTATACCTTCTCCTCTCCGGAGTTTCCAAAAATATTCCATCTCATATTGTTTCATCTCTCTCTGATCGGTGACCGCCATGTGATCTACTACTATGCCCCATTAGTCTTGTCCTCCTTCTCATGATTGATCTGAAGTGGTTTTCCTTGCCACTGCAAATCTAACAAGCTCTGAAGTATCACTCCATTTACCTGTACTAGCTTTTCCTGTGTCTATATGATTATGTCATTATATTCCTCACAACTGCTTATCTCTTCCTTTAAACTTCTCAGCATTACTACCAAATCGAAAGAGTTCCCAACATCATACTGCTCTTTGGATTTGTAGGGATAGTCTTTGTAGTCAACCATCTTGCTAGCCATTTGATATTTCTTCCTACAAGGCATAAATGCCAGAAAAACCAAATCAAAATACATTAATGTACCTTAGGATAGCTCGGGGAGGATACCTTGTTTGTAAGATCACCAAATCAGGGTGATACATGTATAACATAGTCATAACAACACATCGACATATGCAAGTAAATGTATGGACTCATAAACATCACTCTAACTACGATCCATTCATCAATGCAAGGCCATATCAATAATGCATGCTATGACATGATGCATGAAAACAACCATTACTCCATTATACGCATTACCACATGCAACCAACAATATGTATAAGCAATGAAAAATCAGCTACACCTACGCATAAATGCATGTAGTCGAGCAATGCAACAGGTACATGGTATGCATGTACAAGAGGCACACATGCAACTGACACATGCATGCATGACTTACACCTTCAACCCATCTATTCCAAGAGTTGAACCATGCTTTGATATCACTCTGTAACACCCTTCTCCTTTCCTACCCAAAATAACCATGCCAACCGGGGTAAACATGAGAAGGGAGACTACTATTATCATATTCAACGTCCTATGTGACCTTAAGGAAGTGGAATTGATGGAACATCACATACAGTCATCAAGCCTCATCGACAAAACCCTCAAGAGATAAGTCAGCCATTGGGAGAACCTCTCCCTCGGTCTCATTGCTTTTTTGGACCTCATAAGCAATAGTCGCTCTAATGCTATGGTCAAGGGAGTGACCAGAAAACCAAAGTCACACTCATACGCCTTCATGCTAGTGATTGTGGAAAGAAATTACTAGTTCTGTGCTAATAACCCCGATATTTAAGCAAATTTTTCAGGCCTAGAGCCCAGGCCACTTTCTAGAATGGAATGAAAGCTCGAAATCAAGAAAGGTGCAGCGAAATAATGAAGCAAAAATAGATAAAATCAATAAGACCCTAACTTGACCCCTACTAGCGATGACAGGTATTTCATCAAATATATCTTCGACATGTAACCTACATGCATAAACAACTAAATTAAGTGTAGGGATCTCATACTTATCTGAGAATCTCTAAACATTAACTTGTTTCCATAGCAATTATAAACAGCCGCACCAGCAATTTAGATTTAGTTTCCTCACAGTTTAAATATGCAGCGCACCAGCAGTAAAACAAACATACCGTTCTCACAACACCGGTTCATGAAACTGCTCTGGCAACAGCGTGCTCAATGCGTGCTCAATGGAGATCCACGCAGGTTTTGATCAGCTCCAGAAACCAACTCCGCGCTCCACCTCCAAACCACCTCCGTGCTCCAGCAGTGCCGCTCCTCCAATGAGCTCTGATACCAATTGTTGGAATTCAGAGGCACAACAAATCAATTAAACACACAGCAGAACAATCAAGCACATCAGAGAGAGTATTTAACGTGGTTCACCCAACCAATCTGGGCTATGTCCACCAAACAGAGGCATCAGGAATTTATTAATAAAATCAAGAGATTACATCATGAAAGCCTCACAAAACTCTCACACTCTTAGAAAACCATCCGAATGATTGCCTGTTATATAGCATAGAGAATCTAACAGCCTCATAACTCCCTCACATCAAATATAGGAGGAATTAACTCCCTCCTAACAACCTGGAGCTAATCTAGGAATTGAATCCCTATTGTTGTCATCAGCTGAGATTTTTCCTATTTTGCTCAAACAGAAAATCTCAACAATCTCCACCTTGACAACAATTCGCCTGATGCCCTGTTATTATTATTTTATCTTTTCTGCAAGCCAAGAGAAGCCAAACACCAGCGTAGCTTCTCCAACAAAACTGGTTTCATGAACATGTCTGCACAGTTCTCCTTTGTATGCACCTTTTCAAGAGAAACTCCCCTTTCAGTGATAACCTGTCTTACAAAATGATATTTGATTGGAATATGCTTTGACTTACTATGATAGGTTGGATTCTTAGCCAAATGTATTGCACTTTGACTATCACAAAGTAACCTGATGTTATCCTGTAACCTACCAAACTCACCAAGAAAACCTTTCAACCAAACCACCTCTTTGCAAGCATGAGAAGTAGCAATGTATTCTGCTTCAGTAGTAGACAAAGCAACAATGTTCTGTAGCTTTGACATCCAGCTAATAGCTCCAGCTGCAAGAGTAAATACGTACCCTGAAGTTGACCTTCTCTTATCCAAGTCACCTGCAAAATCGGAATCAACATATCCGCAAACAAATTCACTACTCTTATTGTAAGAAATACAATAACTACTTGTGCCTCTCAAGTACCGAAGCACCCATTTCACTGCTGACCAGTGTTCTTTACCCGGATTTTCCATGTACCTGCTGACAACCCCAACTGCATGTGAAATATCTGGTCGCGTACACACCATCGCATACATCAAACATCCTACTACATTGGCATAAGAAATTCGAGACATATAATCCTTTTCTTCATCTGTATTAGGACATAAACTCGAAGAAAGCTTAAAATGGGAAGCTAAAGGGACTGACACAGGCTTCACATTATTCATACCAAACCTCAAAAGTATTTTCTCAACATACTTCTGTTGTGATAGACACAGCTTACCATTGCCCCTGTCTCTGAACATCTCCATGCCCAAAATCTGTCTTGCGGCTCCTAGATCTTTCATATCAAACGTCCTTGCCATCTGAGTCTTCAACCTGTTGATTTCTTCAATGCTTTTTCTTGCTAAAAGCATATCATCAACATATAACACTAATATAATGAACATGCCATTATTTAACTGCTTAAAATAAACACAATGATCATATTCACTTCTTACATATTTCTGACTCAACATGAAAGAATCAAACTTCTTATACCACTGCCGAGGCGACTGCTTCAGGCCATATAATGACTTCTTGAGCCTGCAGACAAATTTCGCATTGCGATGTTGAACAAACCCTTCCGGTTGTTCCATATATATTTCCTCATCTAAATCTCCATGTAGAAATGTAGTCTTAACATCTAACTGCTGCAACTCCAAATCAAACAAAGCCACTAATGCTAACACAATTCTAATTGAAACAATTTTAACCACTGGTGAAAATATCTCATGAAAGTCTATGCCAGCTTTCTGAGAAAACCCTTTTCCAACCAGTCTCGCTTTGTACCTGTCTTCCGTATCATCCACACCCCGTTTCAGCTTGAAGACCCATTTGCATCCCACAGTTTTCCTGCCTTTGGGAAGTTCAACCAGATCCCACGTACCATTCTTACCTAAGGCCATCATTTCTTCCTTCATGGCTGCTTTCCATTTGTCACTATTTTAACCTTCTACAGCTTCCTGATAACACAAAGGTTCATCATCATTAGCGATCAAAGCAACTGAAGTAACATGATCATCATACCTTCTCGGACGACGTTTGATTCTTGTAGATCTCCTTAAGAATGTTTTTGGTGCTTCCGCAATTGGATGTCTATCATCTGTAGAAACTTCTTCATGATCGCCATCTGAGACCTGTTCATGACCTCCATCTGAACCCTATTCATAATCTGATTCTGAAACCTGTTCATGACTAGAATCTGAACTATGGTTGTTATGACTATCATTAGAAATGTTGTCAAACTGAATATGCTGGAAATCAGATACATCATCCTGTTTCAATCTTCTATCTACATCTAACTGTACAAGAGAGGATTCATCAAACTTTACATCTCTGTTGATGATGATTTTGCGGGTAGTAGGATCCCACAATCTAAATCCCTTTGTTCCATCACCATACCCAACAAAGATATAGCTTTTCGATTTCGGATCTAATTTAGTTCGCTGATGTTTAGGCACTAGAGCATATGCATCACAACCAAACACTCTGAGTTTAGAATAGTCACAAGGGTGTCCTGTCCATACCTCTTGCGGAACCTTGCAGCCTATTGCCGTTGATGGAGATCGGTTTATCACATAACAAGTTGTTGCCACTGCTTTCGTCCACAACTCCTTTTGCAACCTGTCGTTACTCAGCATACACCTTGCTCTCTCTAGAAGAGTCTTGTTCATGCGTTCAGCAACTCCATTCTGCTGAGGAGTATAAACCGTGGTCTTATGTCTTTCGATCCCTGCATCCTTGCAATAGCTGTCAAACTCCTTGGAGGAAAACTCACCACCATTGTCAGTTCTTAAACATTTTATAGTTCTACCAGTGTTGTTTTCTACCAATGCTCTAAATTGCTTGAAAACTGTAAAAACATCAGACTTTCTCTTCAACATGTAGACCCATACTTTCCGAGAAAAGTCATCAATAAACGATACAAAATACGACGAGCCACCATACGACGCTGTAGGGGCTGGACCCCACACATCTGAATGGATATAATCAAGTATGCCTTTACTAGTATGTTTGCCTGTTTTAAACTTTTGTTTACTTTGTTTACCAAACAGACAATGTTTACAGAAATCCAATTTTCCAGATCTTAGATGAGGAAGTAACTTTCGGTCAGCCAAAATTTTCAATCCTCTTTCACTCATATGCCCCAATCTTTGATGCCATAAGTGAATGGAACTACTATCATGTTCAGACACAGACACATGATCTGACCCAGTTCTACCTTCTAACTGAAATAGATTTCCTACTTTCTTAGCCTTCGTCACTAGTAAAATACCTTTATAGATTTTCATAACTCCACCTTGAATTACAGTTTTATATCCATTTGAATCAAGTGCTCCTAATGAAATCAATTTTTTCCTTAAATCTGGTACATGCCTCACATCAGTTAATATTTTGGTTGTGCCATCAAACATTTGTAGTTGTATGCTTCCAATCCCAACAATATTACATGTTACATCATTACCCATGTACACAACACCATCATCAATTGATTTATATGTTTTAAACCAATCCTTATGAATACACATGTGGTTAGATGCCCCGGAATCTAACAACCAATGTTGATCATGTTTTGAAATATTAACTGACAATACCTCATCACTCATACCTGAACCAGATACTGAACCTGTATCTGTGGTGTTGGCTTCCTTCTTTTCTATCGAAGAGCCTTCTTTAGCAGCCTGCCTCCGCTTCCAGCAATCCTTTTTCAGATGTCCAGCCTTGCCAAAATGCTAGCACTTCATCTTTGGCTTCTTTCCTTTGGATTTTGAGCGAGAGTCGCTATGCTTTCCCCCGGAGTGTCTCTCTCGTGAACGACCTCTGGCCATCATTACCTCTGATGTAGAAGTGTCTGCATTCGACCTCTTCCTCGTCTCCTCACCCAACAAGGCTCCAACAACATCGTCAAATTCAAGGATATCTGATGTACTAAAGCTTATGGAAGTAACAAAGTGATCCCAAGATTCAGGCAAAGAACATAATAGAGTTATTTCCTTATCCTCTGGATCAAATTTCACATATAGACTGTCTAATTGCACCAGTAAGGTATTAAAAACATTCAGGTGATCAGCAATGGAGGTACCTTCTTTCATCCGCAAACTGTAAAGCTGTCGTTTCAGGAGAATCCGATTTGTCAAAGATTTCGTCATATAGAGCTTCTCAAGCTTCGACCACAAGCCTGCGGCGGTTTTCTCTGACACAATATTGAACAGAACATCATCCGCCAGACATAACCGAATTGCGCTCAGAGCTCTATCGTCCATCTCATCCCATTCATCCTCCGTCATGGAAGGAGGCCTTTTGTTTTTCCCCAACAGTTCTTTCACCACACCTTGTTGAACCAGCAAATCGTGCATCTTCACCTTCCAGATCTCAAAATTATTCTTGCCATTAAATTTTTCAATTTCAAAATGGGCACTCTGTGTTTTGGCCATCTCGTCAAAGAATCTCCAATTTCAATTTGAAATACCAGCAATTTAAAAAACAAAATTGCCTATGCCTTTGTTTTTACACAACAAAGAAAAACTGCCTATGCCTTTTGTACCTGTGCCCTTTTTAAAAAAAAAAAAAAACTGCCCTTTGCACTTATATGAGAACTGTCTTTATTCTATTTGCCTTTATTTAACTGTTTTAAACAACCAGCAAATATATATAAAACAACCAGAATTTAGTTTGCAAATGATTCTTGCCACTGTCAGTTTCATATATCCGTAAGCAAAGTTCAGGCTTTATGTAGCTCCTCAGAAAACCGGCGCTCACAGCAAAACAAAAAACCCACACGCAAAACAAATATGCGTTCAAGTGCATTCAATTACCAATTCACAATATGAAAGCAATTCAAAAAAGGAACCCAATTTGCAGCTATATATATGTCCAATTCACATGACCACGCTGTTGCATATATATATTTCCAAGCCCATGCCCACGCTGTTTTTCAATATATATATACACGCTGCTATCACATATATATCCCATTGTTATTGTTTTCAAATCTATTCACGCCGGTTTCAAAAACATATGTATTAACGCCGTGTTAAAACATATCAACGCTGTTGATTGCGCATACGTTTTTCAATACTTTTACACGCTGTTTTATATCACGTGGTAAATAATACAGATCCAGCCAGCGTAATACAAAAAAAAAATGTAATCCCACGCATCAATTATCACATTTGATGTGAACGCTGCGGCAGTGCTGTCTTCCTACGCATCAGCACGTTGGACAACATCACATTTCAACAACAGGACCTCCAGCACCAGTCAAAACAACTCAAAAATACGCACCAGCGATTTACCAAAAAAACATGCACCAGCTATATGTAAAAAACAGCGATCCACGCATGTACAAAACCGCACCACTCAAATTCAAATGCGCAGAGAAGGGACTCGGGAATACAGTAAAAACATTAACTTGTTTCCACAGCAATTATAAACAGCCGCACCAGCGATTTAGATTTAGTTTCCTCGCAGTTTAAATATGCAGTGCACCAGCAGTAAAACAAACATACCGTTCTCATAACACCGCTTCATGAAACCGCTCCAGCAATAGTGTGCTCAATGCGTGCTCAATGGAGATCCACGCAGGTTTTGATCAGCTCCAGCAACCAACTCCGCGCTCCACCTCCAAACCACCTCTGTGCTCCAGCAGTGACGCTCCTCCAACGAGCTCTGATACCAATTGTTGGAATTCAGAGGCACAGCAAATCAATTAAACACACACCAGAACAATCAAGCACATCAGAGACAGTATTTAACGTGGTTCACCCAACCAATCTGGGCTACGTCCACCAAACAGAGGCATCAGAAATTTATTAATAAAATTAAGAGATTACATCATGAAAGCCTCACAAAACTCTCACACTCTTAGCAAACCATCTAAATGATTGCCTGTTATATAGCATAGAGAATCTAATAGCCTCATAACTCCTTCACATCAAATATAGGAGGCATTAACTCCCTCCCAACAACCTAGAGCTAATCTAGGAACTGAATCCCTATTGTTGTCATCAGCTGAGATTTTTCCTATTTTGCTAAAACAAAAAATCTCAACACTATTGGATATGCATTTCTAATGTTTGTTAACAATTTCTGGTAATTTTATTACTTTAGATCTATGCCTTGTTGAAAAGATACTTTGTCTAAAGTAATAACTATTTTCAACCCTTTGTGAAAAAACATTCTTGTTGTGTTACCTACCTATAATGGTTTATCTTTCATATGATGGACTCTAATTAGAATTAAAGATATTATGTGAAATGGAATAGATTTATTTTTTGTAAATGATTCAAAGAGGCATAAAGGTATGTACACAATGAACTTGAAGATGGTGTAAAAATGTGAAATGTAGGAAAATGAATTTTCTTTCCAAATCTATAATTTTTATTTATAGAAATTGTCTAACTATTTGAGTTTTGATTTTTCCTAATAATCGGATGTTATCATTCGTGCAAATTGTAATGCATATTTATCCATTAGTGCAACCTTTCAGTATCTAATTGATGGAATCATGTTAGAAAAACTTGTATAGAAAAATGTTGCTCTTGCATTCATCTATTTATCTAAAATTTATAATTTTAATTTTGTATTTTTTTTAAATTATCAAAATGATTATATCTTTGAAATTACAAGGCCTCTATTTAGTGAAACCCAAAATGGTATTAACGTTATCAAAACATCTTTTGTTCTCTCTTTTATATATTTTAGGGTCTAGTGACTTCTAATTCAACATATGTTTTCATTTCCAAATAGGTAAGACCCACAAAGTTGCAGTGGAGGTAGACAATGGATGTACTTTAAAAAATTTGCTATATGTCAAGAGTGGAATACACAAAAAATAGAAAAAAATATTCATTCTTTTTTAGTTATATATTTAGGAGCTACATAATTGACTCTATATGTGTGTAGATTCATGGACAATGTATTTGTCTAGCTTGTAGGAAAATAATGTCAATGATAGAAATATATAGGTGTTTTCTCAAAAAGTGATGTCTACATGTATTTGTAGTCGAGTCTACCATGTTGCTGATATTTAACCAATATCCAAAGAAACAAAATTATCATTCATTTAGCATACCCACCAGGAAAGAGACAAATTGAAAAAATCATACATGCATTCCTAGCACTAAAAGTTTGTGCACCTTTCTAGCACCAATAGATTATGTCCATTCCTAGCACCAAAAAAGTGTACATGTTTCTAGTGCGAGGAATGTGCACACATGAGAGAGACAAATAACGAGTTGAGGGAGTGATGGAAGGGGAACGGGAGATAAATATGAATATTGGGTAGGGAGTCCATCTGCCATGAAGAGCACATCAGCAGAGATATTCAGAATTAGGTCAACAGTTATTTCTTGGTACAATAGGAAACAAAGATCAATTGCACTCAGTTCAGCAGAGGCATAGCACATGGTTTCTAGTTAAGCAGCTTGTGTGGCTATCTGGATGAGGAAGATTCTGGTTAGTTTGTTTGGTCAGCAGATGGATCCAACTATGATTTACTGTGACAATCAGAGTTGTATCAAGCTCTTTGAAAATCCAGTTTTTTATGATCGGTCCACGAATATTGATATTTCATATCCTCATCTTTGAGATTGTGTGCAAAGGAGAATTATGTTCTTGGAGTACATTCCCACATAGGAGCAGGATGAAAACATCTTGAAAAAGGAATTGTCAAGATGAAAATTCAAGTTTCACAGAGACAGGACCGGGGTAGCTCATAATCCCTTTCTTATTGTCAGGGAGTTTTAAAAATAGCAACAAGAAATTCCAGTTTAATTTGTGCTTGAATTAAAATTTGAATTAAACTATAATTTTTTTCTCATAGCAACTTGTAATAGTTAATTAAGTTAAATCGACATAATTGAATTAGGAAATTACTCGAGTTGGAAGTCTTTATAGAGTCATGTAGAGTGATCCCAAAATTTTAGGGTATAGGTTGAGTTATTTTGAGTTGTAATTAGATAAGTCAGTCTAACTCAGTTATAGCCAGTTAAACTAGTTCCAACTGTTGGAGGAACTAGTAGAGGTCTAGTCGTGGAGTAGTGCATTTGTGCATCACCAGTACCAAACCGGTTAACTGAAGATTCACTCATAAATAACTCATGCATGTCAGTTTAGAGGAAGACCCAGTTGAGATTAGAGTTCAAGGAAAATGTACTATCAATTATATAATTTTTTGAATTTCGCAGATGCACAAGGCCTTCACTAGGGGAGCAATACCATACCATGTGGGTTCATATTGGGGGATATATATTAAGGTAAAAATGATATAATATATTGGGAGATATGTAGGGGGTAAAAGGTTTTGATATTGGCAAGTATAAAAAGTGGAGCTCAAAGTCAATGAAAAAATATAAATGGATATAAAAATGTTAATGAATAAATGGATACCTACAATATCTAGTGAAAGTAGGTGTTTTTTAAATTGGGAAGGCTTATTGGGTTCAAATTGGAGGGGGTTAAATAATGTGATTTTTAGAGGTATTTTCCAATATGTAGTCGAATTAAGGGTATTGTTTAATATTCCACATATGCATGTGATATGTCAGAGGTTCATTGAGTGAAGCCCCCATGCACAGATGGTGCATGAAATCAGTTGAGAACATATGTTTGGATTGCACAGTTATGGAAAGTGGATTTCCCAATTAAATATGGGTTGATTCCTCTAGGAATTGCACAAGGAAGTAGGGGCTTGGCAGACAACATAACTGGCTAAGTGTTGGCTTGATTTGACTTGTGAGGAAGAGAGTTAGATTGTACTAGTGCAAGAATTGTTCACGAAGAACAGGCATTGTATTTTCTTCTCAGATATTCTCGTTAATGCAATATAGATAGTGAGGGTTTTTTAAAAGTTTCTTTCCCCAGAGAAATATTGTGTTATGTGTGATTGATATTCTTCCTCTTTCTTATTATTGTTTTCATCAATTATTTTTGGTTTCCACTGAGAAGAGTAAAGACATAAATCCCTGTCTTGTGTTTTAGAAAATCACATAAGCTATTGAATCTACAATAAAAATATACATGGTGTTGGAGCTGAAGATAGTATAGAGAAGGGTATTTTGAGTTTGGTTTACAGTTGAAAATTGAATTTTCAAGTTCATAATTCATCGGGTATTTGAATCTTAATTGAATCTTCAAGAAAGCTATTTCTCCCTTCAGATGATTGAATACGTCATGAATCCTCCGAAAAGGGTACCTATTCTTGAAAGTCACTTTGTTCAACATTTTGTAATCAATGCATAATCTGAGGGTACCATTTTTCTTCGTCACAAATAATACTGGTGTGCCCTAAGGTGATACCCTTGTCCTAATGTATCCCTTGTCCAACATTTCCTTCGACTGCAATTTTATCTCAACCAAATCAAGTGTGCTCATCCTATAAGGTGCTTTCAATGCTGGAGCTCCGCTAGCACTAACTCAATCGAAAAGTCTACCTCCCTCTGAGGTGGAATATCTGTAATGTCCTCAGGGAATACATCCTGAAACTACTACAACAATGGATATTTGTTCAACAAATCTGCGTCCTCAACCTCCTTACCCTTATCACTAGATATGTGTACTGAAAATAGCTTGCACCCCTTCCTACAACTATGATTTCCTTTCATTGTTGTCACCATCCTAACTTATGTGGCTTTATTCTTACCTTGAAGACTCTTGGTTATCCATTTTCATCAACACACTCAATATCTTTATCATAAGGGCCTACCTTGTTTCTATGAAGATACAACCAATCCATACCCAACAACATACTGTATGATCCCAATGGTAATACATTCAAATTTGTTGTAGTAGGCATAACATTTAAGTAAAATACGCAAGCCGTTACCCAATGATGGACTCACTTCTTTGTACCTATAGCCAATTGTACTAACCAAGAATCTGCATGCAATTCCTTATTCAAACTGCAATTATGCACCAAGTCAGGACTAACATAGCTATAATTAGATCCAAGGTTAGTCAAAATGGAAATAACTTGATGACAAAACTTACCATCCATCTCAATTATAGATGCCTAATGTTTTGTTTACCTATTACCCACGACTGCATAGATAAGAGGAATACTCTGGCCCACATCTCCAATAGTTTGTGCCTCCTGTGCACTATATATCTGAGGTCTACCACCCTAATTTTGCAGACAATCTCTCTTGCGATGATCTTTTCCATAAATCCAAAATTCTATAGTCTTCTAGCCTCTGTCCTTATTCTTTTCATTAGATCAATGTCTTTGTCCTCTATCTGGTGCATTAAACCTCTTAGGTTGTTCAAAATTCTCCATGTTATCTATAACCCGTGGCCTTGCTTGCTTTTTATCCCATTTTACTTCGTTCTTTTCATTACCTCTCTAGATTAGCTTAGTTTCAATGTTATGCTTTGATTTTTCATAGCAATGCTTTAGCTTTCGAATGGCATCCTCCAATGATCTGGGCTCATCAAATTCAATCCTATATTAGAATGTAACTAGTAGTCCACTAATGAATATCTAAATCTTATCATTCTCCTCCTTGAGGTAAGGCACATACCTCAACATTTCCAAGAACTTACTGGTGTACTCATCATCTATCATGGATCCCATCTTTAGTTCATAAAATTATTTTTCCTTGTCATCAAAGTATCTCTCTGATAGATACATTTTATTGAATAGCCGCTCAAATTCACTCCAAATTAGATCTTTCTTATTTATGTCCTTGGAATTCTTCACATCTTCCCACCACATGTCTACTTTACCTTTAATACTGAAAGTAGCCACTCTATATTTCATTTTCTTTGAGTAGTCATGTAACCTGAAGAACTTCTTCATACCAAGTAACCAAGTCTCTACATCCTATGATCTCTTTACTTCTCCATCAAAGTTAAGTGGCTTTTCTTTCTTATAATCATCCAATAAGTATCCTCTATCACTCCTCCCGTAAGGATGATAACGATGACAATCATAGTGCTTATCTGAATCCGAACTAGAATAATACCTATGTATATCCCTTCTCCTCTCTGGAATTTCCAAAAATATTCCATCTCATATTGTGTCATCTCTCTCTGATCGGTGACTGCCATGAGATCTACTACATATGCCCCATTAGTCTTGTCCTCCTTCTCATGACTGATCTGAAGTGGTTGTCCTTGCCACTGCAAATCTGACAAGCTCTGAAGTATCACTCCATTTACCTCTACTAGCTTTCACTGTGTTTGTATGATTATGTCATTATCTTCCTCACAACTGCTTATCTCTTCCTTTAAACTTCTCATCATTACTGCCAAATCAAAAGAGTTCCCAACACCATACTACTCTTTTGATTTGTAGGGACAGTCTTTGAAGTCAACCATCTTGCTAGCCATTTGATATTTCTTCCTACAAGGCATAAATGTCAGATAAATCAAATCACAATAAATTAACGTACCTTATGATAGCTCGAGGAGGATACTTTGTTTGTAAGATCACTAAATCAGGGTGATACATGTAGAACATAGTCATAACAACACATCAACATACGCAACTAAATGTATGAACTCATAAACATCACTCTAACTATGGTCCAGTCATGAATGCAAGGTCATATCAACAATGCATGCTATGATTTGATGCATGAAAACAAAAATTACTCCATTATACGCATTACCACATGCAACCAACAATATGTATAAGCAATGAAAAATCAACTACACCTACGCATAAATGCATGTAGTTGAACATAAGCGATCAATATTGTAATCAACCTACAAGACTGATACATGTAATCATAATATTTAAGAAAGTAACCTAACATACAAAGATGTAAGTAGGCGGCATAAAATTAACATGTAAGAGACATATAATCCATACACAGTTAGTCGCATACTTATGAAAATGCATTTCACGAAATCAATAGCAAATTCTCCATGATAACCATACTACAACCATCATCAAGCATCAAGCAAAGCAACAAGTACATGGTATGCAAGTATAAGAGGCACACATGCAACTGACATGCATGCATGACCAACACCTTCAACCCATCTAGTCCGAGAGTTGAACCATGCTTTGATATCACTCTGTAACACCCTCCTCCTTTCCTACCCAAATTAACCATGCCAACCGGGGTAAGCATGAGACGAGAGACTACTATTATCAAATTCGAAGTCCTATGTGACCTTAAGGAAGTGGAATATATGGAACATCACATACAGTCATCAAAACGCATCAACAAAACCCTTAGGAGACAAGTCAGCCATTGTGACAACCTCTCCCTCGGTCTCACTTCTTTTTTGGACCTCATAAGCCATAGTCACTCTCATGTTATGGTCAAGGGAGTGCTCAGAAAACCAAAGTCGCACTCATATGCCTTCATGCTAGTCATTGTGGACAGAAATTACTAGTTCTGTGCTAGTAACCCCGATATTTAAGCAACCTTTTCAGGCCTAGAGCCCAGGCCACTTTCTAGAATGGAATGAAATCTCGAAATGAAGAAAGGTGCAGGGAAATAATGAAGCAAAAGAGATAAAATCAATAAGACCCTAACTTGAACCCTACTAGCCACGACAAGCATTTCGTCAAATATATCATCGACATGTAACCTACATGCATAAAGAACTAAATTAAGTGTAGGCATCTCATACTTATCTGAGAATCACTATGAACCATTGTTCCCTCATGCCATTTTCTACATTATCATCTATTAGTTCATAGACATATTATCCATTCATGTACAAGTAAACAACATGTTGAGATCCATACTTAATTATTGTCCCAAAAGGTATCTATAACCAACATAATAGGAACATAATTACAGTGAACAAATCAACCATCAAAATCCATATATACATTAGTACATTTTCACTTGAAAATCAAGGGAATGAATTTCTCATTAATGAATGAAATAAACCAACTGGAGATAGGAATATCACGTTCCACTCGACCATGCAATGGCTGAACCAAACCTCTCTTAAATTGTTTACCCCTATGCCATATTCCAAGCATGAATGTGGGATCTCATAGAACACATCAATCAAAACTCATCCAGGGCCTTTAGAGGCCATCCACCTTAACCCATCAAACAGTGGTTCCACCTCACGGTCGAACATCACAAAACCATCATCAGATTGGTTTCCATCCAAGCCTTCCAGGGCTATTAGAACTAGTAACTCAACCCATAGCTTACACAGGGCTTCTAGAGTGTTTGTCCAACCAAGGATTCGAGGACTAATAACTTAGCCCACCGAGGGCTTCTAGAGCATTTATCCAACTAAGGATTCTAGGAATAGTAACTCAACCCAAGCTATTACAAGGCTTCCAGAGTGTTTCTTAAACTAGGCTTCCAGGATTAATAACTCAACCTAAGCTTAGGAAAGATGAGAACCCACCAAAAACAAAAAAATGAAAGTAAACCAGCAATCACCATGGCTATCTAGGAAATGGTGAGGCTAGGAAATCCACCGTCGATTCAGGGAATCCTCCATGCCAATGACATATCACAACCAAGAAACCACATGCATATGGCATGCATGCCAAAACTAGTGAAGAAATCATACATACAACTCGGTACCTGTAAGAAAATATGATGTATTTTTTTATGCCAATACATTCTTTCACTTTCACGGTCTTCCTTTTCCTACTTTCTCCAAGAATCCAAGTATGCCACACCCTCCAAGATTGCTCCAAGAAAACTCTATGTATTCAAGTGTATCAAAGAGAGAGAGAATAATAAGAGAGTTCCAACACTGAGATGATGAAAGATTACCAAATGATCCTCCTAAGCCTTTTTAATAATGAGGCCTCTATTTTCTTCATTTTTCGTTATTTTTATTCATTTTCCTCGTCACATGCAACCTTTCACCTTTCACCTCCTTTTTCTCCTAATTTCCATTATTTTCATAAATAAATGTGCCAAAAATTCATTTTTGCCTTTTAATGCCTTAGCCATTTCCTTTGCCAATTTACTTAGCCGTAAACAACCAAATGAAGACCCCATAGGATGTCTTCCCCAACATTCAACTTGGAATAAGTGTCCCATTGACCGTGGTTATTGTTTTTAACTTTATTACATGGAATTTTCACCAGGGTTGTTACAAAATTTCTCAAAGTTTTTTCAAATTCAAGTTCATTCACTTGAGGGAGATGAAGTAAATACAAGATATTTGTCAAATACTCGGTATATAAGAAAGTTGTTAGATAGAATGATATTTTTATACATCTCAAGGTTATGAATACTTTGCATTGTTTGGTCAAGAAAAATACTATCTCATGGTTATGAAGTCATTAACTTGAATGACACATTTAAAGAACTTCGTAGAAGATTTGTGTCCTAACATTGTTTTTCACAGATGGCTAGGCCTGGGAGTTGCCTCGAAGAGTGCCAAAACAGGATTAAGATGCATTGTAGGTAACCAAGAGAATTAACAGTTTGGTTGGTTATAAAAACATGAGAAGTCCAAAACATAAGGCAACCTCTCATTCATGATAACATTCCTTCATAAGGCTGAGCTATTCTAAATGGATGCTAATACATAACATTCAAAGAACGAGCCTGGTCTTGAATTAAAAATATGGGGAAACATTTGGAAAAGCATCCAGTAAGTTTACCACTCATACAAAGCACCAAAATATCTCTTAATGTCTCAAAACGTATTAATCTTGAATACCTCTAAGCTGCAAGGCAATGCTAACCTTTTAAACGTGAGAGGTAAAGCAATTAGAGTCTTTGGTTTCAATAAGAATCTTGATACTACACCATACCAGTATTTCTCTAGGAATTTGGGTTTTATTTTCATTGAAGTACCCATTGGTAAAAGGCTATGTGATGTAGATTTTCTTGCTCATAATATGGGGTTTTCTGAAATATAGTACCGTTTAGAGAATTGGAGAAGCTTGTCCATAACTAAATTGTGAAAGCATCATTTACAAAAAACACAATCGTTGAGTTGATACAATCATGTATAGTTATCTTGTTGGTGAAATCGATACTTGGAGAAAATGTTAAAGTGTAAATCAATCACTGTGCAAACTAGTTTTCGCAGTTGACCCCAAGAAGTGAATTTCGGGTGCTTATTGTGGGAAAACAAGGAAATGTTTCAAAAATATGGGATTTGGGTTTTTTGCAGAGGGGTTCAAATTGATTTCACCATGAGAAATTCATAAAAATTGGGTGCGGTTTCACATATTTAACTAGTTCTTTCAAGGCCGTATTTTTGCAGAAACAAACTACAAACTAGGGATTAACATGATTATACTCAATGGTCCTGAACTTATTAGTGAGTATTATGGACAAAGAGAGCAATCACTCTGTGCGGTTTTCAAATCAGCTAAGCTTTCTTCTCATTCGGTGATCAATGGGATGCAATTTCCTCAACATGCAAGGATGGAAGGGAAGAGCTCTCACAACGAATGGTGGTAGCATTGTTGGCCTTACTATATGGATTAAATAAAAGTCGTGAATTCTTGTGATAGTGGAAAAAAATCGCCCTGAATCCATTGACCCTAACATGCCTACAAATATTATTTTGATATGTTCTGAGGGTGAAATCAAATCACCTCAAGGGAAAATAAACAATTATCCACAGTAAAGAGGAGATATTCATAGTTTTATTAGTGTTCAAGGATCCAAGTGTGTGCTAATGCTAGAGAAATTGATTTTATGCTTTCATTACAAAGGTTAGCAAGAATTCAAAATTTATACATCTTACAGATTCCTAACAAAAAAATGGTTCATAGTACTAGTGCCTCAATTCCTTGAAATATTGACAACATAAAGTGCATCAGAAATAACATTAAAGGTGGTCCTAGGAAACTAATTATGCAAACAACCTACTAATGGATCAACCATCAAAAATCATTTAGACACCACTCCTCCTTAATTCCACAAACCACTATGAGTTTTCTCATAGGCAGTATTTGATTTTCAAGAGTTGTGTGTGGTTTTTGTCGACATATGCATAAGTATGAAAGAGAGACCCATTTGCCATATAGATCCACCATTTGTCTTGAACAATGCATAAGTGGAATGGTTGATTATGTTCTCATTTATCTACAATTAAAATTTATTTGAATGTAATGAGAACTAAATTAAAATCCTGAATGCTAACTTTGAAAAAAGAGAAGGTTTATTCCTTTTAAAAAGAAAAGGAGTGAAGGATATAAAAGAAATGATGTTTGTAGAAAGGGAAAAGACAATTATGTAACTGTCAACAAATTGATTTTGTAACTAATTCTTGGACAATTAGAGTAGGGAGAAAACAAAAGTATTAGAACTATATTTAGGAGGAATAAAGAGAAAAAGGAATTCAACAAAAAACGTTATGTGAAATTTCCATGGAGATCAATGAAAAGATTAGTGTGGTTCCATCTCATTAATTTGTTGTAGTATGTCTTGTTTACTTCTTATGTATTATTTTCATCCTTATGTTTTCCTCATGTGAGGTTGATGTATGATGCAGTTGGTCTTTCCTGAGTATTCAAAAATTCATTTATGTTATGATTTGTAGTAGGAAATACATGGGTTTATTCAAAGAAAGCCTTAAAGGGTGCTCCATGGCCTCAACAATCTCATTTCCTTTGTTTGCAATGTTTCATTCATCATTGTATTCTCAAGGTGTAAGCATTGGATTCTGTAACACCCCTTCCTAGGTATACCCAAAGTAACCATGCCAAGCGGAGTAAACATGAGGAGAGGTGCTACTACAATTAGATTCTACCTCCTATGTCACCTTAAGTAAGTGGAATCAACGAAACATCACATACAATCATCCAACATCATCAATGGAACCCTCAAGAGACAGGTAAACCACTCAGACAACATGTCCCTAGATCCCACTTCTATTCAGTAGCTCTTAGGTCATAGTCACTCTCATGCTATGGGCAAGGGAGTGACCAGAAACCAAAAATCTCTCTCACAGGCCTACCTGCCTCTACCTGTGGACTAAAATTGCTAGTTTTTTGCTAGTGACGCTGAGATTTAAGCCACTTTTCTAGCCCAGAATCCTGGCCTCTACCCAAAACTTGTTGTAACTTCTAGAATTCATTAAAAAAGGATAAAAATGCTAATCAATAAAAAATAATGCTTAGTACTAGGCCTGAGAATTCCTGTTTGGGACTAAAATTATGTCAAACACTTGGCATCAATGCAACCTACAGGTCTAGGATACAAGACAGGGCACAAATGATTGAAACAACTTATGAAGTATAACCATAAGGATCACCTCCTTTTCCTTTGAACTACTACATCATCAATTAGGTCTTGAATCCATCCATTTAACCGTTACAAACAAATATATGAAATAACCATGACATAAACCAATCATTCAACCATGCTTATAACTAGCATAAAACCATATGAATATCAAATATATGACAACCATTAAATCCACATATAAACCAGTGAAAAAGTGAGAGAACTTAGCCTTTATTAATCCTAGGAAAATCTGACCAAGATCAAGACTTCCATGTACGAACCGACCATAGACATGGCTGAACCAAATCTCTCTTTTAGCTAGTCACCCCCATGCCATATTGCAAGGATGAATGTGGGATCTCATAGAACAACCAATCCAAGAACAACTAAGGGAATCCAGAGGTTAAAACACCTCCACCATCATCAAACCGTGAGCACACCAAAACCAGTGCTCTGATCACAACCAAATGAAACTTCCAATGCCATTTGGAATCCACCACTATCCTTAAGGAATTTTTTGTCTCCTTATCTCTTAGGATTTACCACAATCCAAACCGAGATCACTAGGTCCTAAACCAAGATTGCTCCCTCAAGCTTTACTTTGTATCCCTCTAAAACTGCTCAAGGGATTCGTAGTACTCTGGGAATGAACCTTGAGACCACCTCCACCTCGGATTTTGAAATCCATCTGGAAGGCCAAAGCTAAAAAAATGAAATAAACATCCCAACATACCATGACACCCAGAAAAGGGCTAGGCTATGCTGAACTCCACTGTCATAACTTCACAAAACCATGCCACTAACAACAAGAGAACCATACAACAACATTCAAATCCATGCATGACCAAACCAGCTAGGAAATAACACATACAAAAGTTTACCTGCAAGTATTCATTTTGAAGCTACTTGATCCTTCTTTCCTTTCCTTGATCCTTGCTTGTTTTTCCTTTCCTTTGCTTGCTTTCCTTTCCTTGCTCCAAACTAGAGTGATCCAAGAAAACACTAAGTGACCAAGAGTGAGAGAGAGAGAGAGAGAATAATGATAGAGCTCCAAGCTTGAACTGATAAAAGGTTGAACTAGCCAAGCCTACCAATTGATCCTCAAAAGCCATTTTATTAATGAGGCTTCCAATTTATTCATTTTCCATTAAATTCTTTCAATTTCCTCCTCACGTGCAACGTGTGCCCTTTCATCTTACTTTTCTCATAATTTCCTTTATTTTGATAAATAAATGTGCCAAAATGCCTTTTTTTATCTTTAATGCCTTTTCCTTTACCTTTTCCCAACATTCCGATTGGAATACGTGACCCTTACTCGTGGTCTTATTTTTCCTATATTAACTTTTATTACAGTAAATTTTTACTAAGGTTGTTACAGAATGCTTCCCCATGGGGAACACCGTCCTCGGTGTTAAACCACATCATGACCTCAACAAGACTGGTGAAAAGAAAACATACTACCAGTGGAGCTTTATAACTTAGCTCATTGCAGTATTTAGAATGAAAGACCTGCTCAAAAGAAAAGAATCCAGAAAACATGAAAATATAATAACCATACCACATACTCGAGCTTTATAGCACAACTCATTACGTTATTTACAATAACGACATATACACATATGCCCATTTGCTAAACCAACAAATAAAAGGATATGATGCCCGTATCAATCAACAAGGAAATCTAGAGGATCACACCTCCACCCTCAAAAGTAGTACCAGGATTCACCTCCTTCCTAGGAAGTCCAGAATCCACTGTCATAGTCAAAACTACATCCAATGTCCATCGCTATAATCCTCTGCCACTTTTCCTCTTAGTGAAAATTTACCCGCTCATTATTCCAAGGCACACTCCCAATTTGTATCTAATTCCATTTGGAAATTCTAATGACCAAAACAAATATATCCGTGACCTACGCTTCAATTCTACACAGTCCCTCGAGAAATCTGGCCACCCCCTTTCATGTAGTCACTCTCCTTCCAAGTTCCCCAGTATCTCCTAGCCCGGGCGTTTGATCCCTTGGCAAGGCTTCCTCGTATAGGAAGATGCAAAACCAAGGCATATACCTGCCTCAAAATCATCATATCGATCGTATCATTCTCATGGGAATCAATGGACGTTATTGGGTACTAGTGTCCCACAATGGCCCTACTCCTGAAGTGCTTTACCAACATACTGCTACATGTTCCAATTTCTTTCACTGTTTCTGCTAATAATTACAATTGATTCAACCACCCAACCTGGCATGTTCACAAATTCTTATTCCAAGCACATAATTTCCATTAGATTCAATAAATTGAAGTAACCTCAAATCATACTTCATTGGTAGCTCGTCAATAAGGTATACTTTCAATCCCATTTACTTCCTATCACAACAAGTCAAATTAGCATATTTGACAAATCATCATGTATAAACATATCACATATGGTTAGCTCAAAACACAACCATCATAGATCAACATCATAAATCACATGTAACCATCATAAAATAGAATCATAGATCACATATAATCAACATATACCCTAGTCATAAATCTCATGCATAATAAATTTATTTAAATACAATGTGGATATTTATCCTTTCATCAATCCTTAGCTTCTACCATTTTCTTCATTATGTATGCACTTTAGATTGGTTTCCACACCCAAAAAACACGTACTTCCTTCTCCTCAACCCTGTGCACATACAGATAGTGTGTTTCATAGACATACAACCACACACGTCATACAACACCATGAAATATATGCATCTACACCAGTGCCATATGTACCACATGTACATAGTACCACTTGTATACTGCAACCACCTGCACAATGTGTGCACAACATCACATGTACATGACACCACCTGCACAACATGTACACAATACCACAAGTACATTGTACCATATGCATGACATGTCTACGACACCACATGTACATAGCATCACATGCACGACATGTATACAACCCCACACGCACACATCACCACATGTAAAACATGTACATGGCACCAGATGCTCACAAAACCCTTTGTACAATCATGCACACAACACCATATGTACATAGTAGCATATGTACAACATGCATAGAATACCATATGTACATATCACTACATATCCAACATGTACATAGCATCATTTGTACACAATACTGCATATCCAACATGTGCACAACACCATATTCACACAACTCCGCATATCCTTCATGTACATACCACCATCTATACCCATTACTGCATATGCAATATTCGCACAGCACTATCTGTACCATATTGTACATAACATTGCATAAACAACATGTACACACACTATGTATACACAACATCATAGATGTAACATGTACAACATATACAACATATGCACAAAAATAGCAACTCACATCCGAAAGGACACTATCTCTACCAAGAAACCTTTCTCTGGGTTTCCTATCTATGCTTGTTCCAGCATGTTGTGGACCACACTGCTTTCATTTCGCAGATGCATCCTTCCACATTACTTGTTATAACATAAAAATAGGGATAATACAAGGATACAATATAAATTCATATTCACATGATACTGACCTCATATATTTGTCATGACTACCCTTCTCAATTGATTCCTCATAGGACCAAGAACCTCTTTATGCCATTCACCTGCGTAAGAAATCATTCCTCCACAAGGACGATTCCTGATGATCTTTTCACACAGTGACATAGATAGATAGATAAATGCATATATAATTATTAGCATAAAACAATCATCATCTTGTGAAACAAAAACATACATACATATATAAATGTATAGATATATAATCATCAACATAATTATGATCATTATTGATAGGTTGAAATGCCCCATTTTTATCCCTTTCCTATCAAAAAACCACAATCATTAACTTCTATTTTTCTACATAAAGCTCCTCATTCCCGCACTAGTCCAAGAATATTGTCTATTCCTACATAAACTCCATAATAGTTCGATCACTTCATGTGGGGATATTGGTCCATGTTGTCTAGTTTGGTTGTGGTCATTTGGAGTTGAACTCAATTTGGAAGAAAATCAGGGATATGGCCATGGATCAGTCTACAACCACGAATAGTTCACACCTTATTATAGCCATCGTCTTAATTTTGTAATTTTGGTTGTTATTTTTTTCAGCCAGAAGGCTTGATTTGGAATGACTATAATTTTTGGTGATGGCCACAGGCCGAAGGGTTGTATAAAATGTAGATTTCAAATAGAACTAAGCGAGCAAGCGATGGCGGTAGCAAGTCATTGTAATTTCTGGTTTATTTGTAATTTTTTTGTCTCCCTCGTTCTGGGCTGGACTCGAGCTCAAATGTATACATTCTGATCAGAATTAATACAAGGAACTGCACCATGATTTTCTTATTCTGTGTTATAATTCTTCATTGATGTGTTGATAATGTGTTGAAGGTTTTGGTTTCCTCAAACTGGAAATGAGCTGGTTGGCTAGGACCCAACCAACCCATCTCGTTTACCCTCTTTGTCTGTTATCTTATAGGTGTGTTAACTTCATTTATTTATAGAAGTGTGGTTTGAATCTTGACTTCATGCTTGCCTATGAATTTTGATTTATTTCATTAAAATAATCATGTGTGAACGGATCCATTGTGTGAAAGTTAAATTAAATTGCTTCATATAATTTTTCTGATGGTTTGATTTTGCTTGGATTGTGCAGATGAGATCCTTCCTGCCCTAATTCATGCAGGATCTTGCACCCTGGTTCGCTAGTTCATTTACAATAAATGTTTCATTCTTTTCCTTTTACATGATTAATCCATTTCTGTGAAGCAAGCATTTTCCATCTAAAGAAGGCATCTCTAATACTAGAAGTTAAATTCTTAAAGATTAAGGATAACTTTAGGATAGATGCATATCTAAGTTTCTATTTTCAGTTCACGAACTAAGGAAAAATACTAGAAGTAATTTGGAATATTACATTGAACCATTTCGAGTTATATTTGTTTACATGCAAAACCCCTTTGACTGAAGAAAGTTTGCTTTACTTTCATCTTAAGAGTTTATTTCTATTTTTGAGATTCAGTCGATTAAAGCATTCTTTTCGTGTGCAAGATTATTTCAGATTCTACTCACATTTGCAATTCTTTTTATAGTTAACATGCTCTTTTATTTTCCCAAAAGAAAATTGGAATATTTGGTGTAGGAATCTTTTTTCCGGTACAGGGACTAGTGTCTTGTTATAGGTACAGAGTGCTCCAAGACTTGAGGCTTAGAGCCCCTACAGGGTAATATAAGTCTTCAGTATAAGTGCAAGTCATATTTCTCACATAAGTTCTGTACCTGCACTAGTGCAAGAAGATTGCAAGAGTACAGGAATGACTGCTTAGTGTGAGAAGGAAAATCATTTAGAAGGCAAAACTTTTCAAGGGCCCACATGTTAAACTATCATCATCTATACTAAAGATAAACAGAGAGTTTCGCTTCAGCAAATAAGATTGTTTATAGCAGTGTGCAAGTTCCTTTATTTGATTTCTTCACAAGTGCATTCTCTTACATTCCAGCACTAGAATTACTTTGGTGTTAATTGCCTTTGAGATTTTTCTATTTAATTCTGCAAAGTTTCAATTGAGAACTAGGAATAGAAATAGGAAAATTGCATACCACTTCTGGCATTACCTATGTTCTGTCTCTATGTTTATGAAACCCCCGGGTTGACAATTAAGTGTTGAAGGAGATTGCTTAAGTGCAATTCCTACACCCAACATTTTGGCTCCATCTCTGGGGAGGCAATTTGAATTGGTAAGAATTTTCCATTTTTGCAATAGGGGTAAGTCTGCTATTACTTTTTTCCTATAGAGTGCTTCTATTTGTTAAAGGAATTTCTAGGTGTTTAGCTTTTTTTTGACTTGCGGCATTTTATTGGAATTTTGTTTTGTCATTTTTTGAAATGAATGCCTAAAAGAGGTAGCGGTCCAAATCCCAGTAGGGGTCAAAGAAATACTGATAAATCTGAAATAAAATATCATATTGGGCCTTCTTTTGTAGGAAAAAGTCCAAACAAATCTAGACTCATCATGGAGGAACAATCTACTTGGGCTCTAGTAGCAGTGGTCTAGGTGTGATACAACCCACAAAGGGCAAGAAGGGGACTATTGAAACCCATAGTTAGCCTTCTCAACCTATTGAGAGCGTTCATGTGGAGAAGCAATAATGGCAGAATAGGAAGACCATGCAAAAGGAACTAGTGAAAATCAGGTAAATGAGGAACAATGAACTTTTGGGTTCCCAATTGTGGATCCTGATACACAAGTGAAAATGAAAAATATTTCACCATCATCTCCTCCTCATTTCTATGGTAAGGTACATAAAAACCTAGTCTCTTTATTATTTGAGTTTGGTATTTTGTGTAAAAGTTATAATTATTCATCTGATGTCCATAAGTTAAAGTTGTTTCCTGCAACTCTCAAGGATGCAACACTCCATTGGTTCATGGGTCTAGGAGGAAACACTATATTTTCTTGGGATCAAATGAAGAGAGTGTTCTTGTCAAAATATTAGGACTATTGTAAAACTAGAGATATTCAAGATGAAATCTTTACTATTGTGAAAAATGATGATAAGACTCTAGAGGACTACTTGGAGAGATTCATGTACATCCTCCAAAGGTCAAAGCGCAAATTTGATCTAAGTACCATTAGAACCTTTTTTTTGCTTGGGTTTACTGATGATGCTAGGAATAATATAAATGTATTAGGACAAGGGGATATTGCTTAGAAATCTTTTGATCAAATATGTGACTTGTGCAGGAAATTCTTGAGGAACCAATATAGATCTGGTAAAGGAATTCAGAAGAGAAATAAGAAAATCGAATCTACTGATCCTATGATTATTGGATTAGAAAACAAAATGGACAATATGAAAATTGAAATAATGAATATTGTTAGTAAAAAATAGACTCTTTGAAGTTTCATAAAAAATTTGTAGAGGAACAAGCGTCATTGTCTATTTTTTGTCCAAAATGTAGAAAAAAACATCTTTTAAGAGAATGTCCTCTCGATGTTAAAGGAACTAGTAAATGTGTAATTTGTATAGAGAATCGTGCCATGGAAAATGTCCTTCCATACTTGGGATGAAATCTGTACTTGAAGGAGGAAAACCTGAATCTGAATCATTGCATGCTATGGGAGCACAAAGAAACTGGACTCAGGTAAGTGTAGGTATGGCTCCTGAACCTCCACACATTGTTTTAGTTATAATGCACATCCATATTTCTATCCTAATACTATTCACTCAACATTGGCAGCATGGGAACCAATATCATTATGGACAACCCTCCCAATCTTGGCAACAACGATGGAGATGGCCAAACCATTCACATCATTCCTATCCCGCACCTATTGAGTCATACCCAACTACATATTCACCTTACCTAATGCCATAACCATCATTACCTCAGTTGAGTCATCCAATGCCACCATTTCCTTTACCTCGATCATTCGACCTCCTTAGCTGCCTACCCAACCTTTACCCAAACTCAATAACAAAGTGGTACAAATGATCCACTCTATAAACCCGCTTTCCTCATCCAGATATCAGTCCATGCTAGTTGGAGTAAATGATCTCCAATTGAGATCGAGGAAGATATTAACTTCGGAAAATCAAAAGCAACCTAACGTGATTATCAACGAGAAAGGTGAGGAGGAAGCTGCTGACCATTCTGAAAAATATGTCACCATCCAGCCTATCCCCATACCTTTTGATCCCTTTCCATCTTCTTCCAGCTAACCTCCCTTTCTGGAGAGGTTAGTTGTGGAGATGAATGACCCCATTCCTGAGTCTAGCCTGGCCTCTTAGCTTAGAAACCTTTTCATAAATGTACCTTTGCTCCAAGCTATTAATGAGATCCACATTTGTACAAAAATTATTAGGGAACTATGTCTCAAGAAGCTAGGAAGGAGAAGATTAGAACCACAAAGCATTCAATTTGTTGGTAGAGAAGCATATATAATGATGGGATGTATGCACATGGAGAAATATACCGACCCCAGAAACCTTGTTGTCTCTGTTCAGATAGGTGATTTCCTTGTCTCCAATGTATTTGTAAACCTGGGGGAAACCATTGATTTTATGACCAAGAAAACCATGGATCAACTTGGATTGCTCCATATTCATCCTACTCCCACTGTGCTTGAACTAGCAGATAGATCTAAAATCAAGCCAGAAGGGGTGTTGGATGATGTGGTCATTTCTTTAGACTCTTTGGAATACCCCGCAGACTTCATTTTGCTTCAACTAGAAAATCTTGTGGGAGGACATCCCTTGATCTTGGGGTGATCATGCATTGCTACGACCGATGCTTATATCGAATGTCGTTTTGGGGACTTGTATATTTCCGATGGAGATTCTATGAAGAAGGTCACCTTATATCCACCTGCTAGATCCATTCAGGAGCTCTGAGATAATTTATGGTTAGATTACAGTAGTGATGAGGAGACTCAGCTTGTTTCCCTGATACATCAGAATGTTGAGTTCTCATAGGAGGATGAGATTCAAGACTTTCTGAACAATCTAGAAACCATGCCCAATTTTGAGTCATTGAGTCATATTTTTAGTCTAGATTTTTAGGAATGTCATGACTCTCTACCTCCCTTACTACCAACTCTAGCAATGCCTTTGTATACGCTTAAGCCTGATACCACTCTTGTTGAGATTAGTCCAGGCAAATCATTGCATGTCTGTTTAGACATGAATTCATCCGAACAAGAGTAGCTTGTGAATTTGTTGCGAAACCATCTTGATGCATTTGCATGGGGGTATAAAGACATGAAAGGTATCGATCCTAAGACTTGTACCCAACATATCTATATTCACGATGGAGGTTGACCTGTCTGACAACCCCAAAGGCGTATGAATCCAGCTC
The DNA here is from genome assembly GCA_031772625.1 of Pinus tabuliformis. Lineage (NCBI taxonomy): Eukaryota > Viridiplantae > Streptophyta > Pinopsida > Pinales > Pinaceae > Pinus > Pinus tabuliformis. Next base: position 353,873,916 of record CM062817.1, read on the forward strand.
TAAGAGATGTTGTAAAGGAAAAATTGCAAAACCCCTTGGATGCTGATTTTATCTATCCTATTCTTGATAACAAGTGGGGCTCTCCATTGGTATTAGTCCCAAAAAAAGATGGGATATGGCGCATTTGTATTGACTACAGAGAATTGAACAAAGAAACTCTTAAGGATTACTTCCCCTTTCCTTTCATCGACTAGGTACTAAATACCCTTGCTGGTAAGAAGTACTTTTCTTTTCTAGATGGATTTAGCAGCTATAACCATATACAGATTGCACCAAAGGATCAAGACAAAACCACTTTTACATGTCCATGGGGTAAATTTTCTTACCGAGTGCTTCCTTTTGGTGATCTAAATTTAAACCGAAACGCAACAAATTATAGAGATAACCATAAACACAGAGATGTAGTGGAAATAAAGCTTCATTTCATTAATGTAAAATACTGAAATATGCATATAAACAAAAATTGAAATAAACCAGCTAGGGTGATGGTAGCTTATCTCTAAGAAGAGATGTGGCAACTACCTTACAATGAGGCTCAAGTGCCTTTTTATTATTGAACAATAATAGCATACCCTAAACAACCAAAACCCTAACCCGAGGAGATGTAACACCAAGAGTTTATGGGCTCTGTTGGGGTGAGTTGGACAACCAACTTGCTGTGGTCGCGGCTTGGTCATATTATCTGTGTTTGACGCACATGGTAACCCATTGGAAAGATCTCTCCGAGGACTTCAACGAAAAATCAGATTTTGGATTAAAAATCGTTGGCGCTAGATTTCCAGAAAAACGTCATTTAGGGCCTCAAAATGGATCTGGAAGTTTAGGACCCGAAAAATGGCTAAAAATATTAAATTGTGCTACAATTAAGGAAACTGAAAAATTGAAAGAAGTAATGGTGGGGGTCTAAGTGGAATTGGCAGCTGGCCACCAATATCCACCTAGATCATTCGAGCTATGTGATACCTTGAATACCTTTCAAAGGGCAGACTTGGCCATATTTGTTGACCTTTAGTGTGTGGAAATCTATATGGATGGCTTTTCTTTGTTTAGTGATTCATTTTGGGAAGCCCTCAAAAATCTAGAAAAAGTGCTTCTTCACTGTGAAGAAGCTCATCTTGCCTTGAGTGACAAGAAATGTAGATTAATGTGAAAGGCATGAGTGGCTCTTGGCCATCTTATTTCTAACAAAGGTATCTAGGTTGACCTTGCAAAAATAGAAATTATTTTGAGTCTTCTTGTACCCAAAACTCAAAGGGAAGTGAGAGGTTTTCTAGGACATGCGAGCTACTATAGGAGATTCATTAAGAATTTCTCAAGGATAGCTACCCCACTTTTGGCTAAAGATAGTGAGTTTTCTTGGTCCACAACTTGCCAACAATCCTTTGAGACATTGAAGGAAAAACTAATTTAGGCACCAGTTTTGAGAGGGCCAAACTGATCCCTGACATTTCATATTTCCTCTGATTCTCTGATACTGCTATTGTTGCAACTTTAGGACAAGAAGAAGAAAAACAATCTTATGTTCTTTATTTCATTAGTAAAAGCTTCTCACCCACTGAACTAAATTATACAATTACTGAGAAAGAGTTTTTAGCTGTATTTTTTTCCATTAATAAATTTAGACATTATATTATAGGATATGAACTTTTTGTGCATATTGACCATTCTGCAATAAGATACTTGATGAATAAACCATTGGATAATAGTAGAGTGACTAGGTGGTTATTATTGTTACAGGAATTTAATATTACCATTATTGTGTTGGAAATAATACTGAGAGGGTGGGTGAATCAGTATTATCAAACTCTTTTCCATATGCCTTCCAGATTTATACTTAAATTTATTCTTCAGATATTGATCATTAATTTGTATGTCAGTGCCATATAATAATGAACAAGAACAAGAAAAATAGATGAGCACACCAAAGAACACCAGATATAAGGTGGAAACCCAATGTGGGTGAAAACCACCTGCTACAATATGTCTCTATCTTCTTTCAATTAGAAACTTCTTTACAAGGATTTTGTACTAGTGCAGTCCTTTACCAGTACGCAGGCTACAACCTACAGAGAGCTACAACTCTCTCTCGTTTTCCAGTCTCTCTTGGAAGGGAGCTACAACCCCCTTTGCTCTTTTACTTCTTTAGGGACCACGTTTCATTAATTTTCAAATTGGATCAAGTACATGCAAATCACCCAATCTCCTTATACAATCAACCAATGAATCACCGAACTTCTCAGAATGCTGTAAACAGAAAAGTAATACCAGAAATCTAAACCCAGAACTCTGCAGCAATAGATAAAAGACAGTCAAAAAATGTTTCAAGATAGGTCGGCAACTTCATCAATAGTGGCATGTGAATACCCGCATCTCTTATATGTCTAAACTGCGCAGATCCGCACCTGGTCGGTCTACTTCTCTGCGTATCTCTGCACCACTCGTTTTGCTGCCCTGTGTACCTCTGCTCAGATTCGCACCTACACTGCCCGCCTGACATCATACCTCCGCGACTTGTTCTTATGTTTCCCTGCGTACCTCCGCACTGCGCCTTCTCCTGTGTTGCGTACCTCGCACTGCGCCTTCTGCTGCGCTGCGTACCCCCGCACTGTGCCTTCTCCTGTGCTGTGTATCCCCGCACTCACGCTGTGGATTGCCTGCGAACCTCTGATTAGGGCCAAATTAAAAGTCCTCCAATGTGCCACAGTCAGTCAGATCCACAGATCTAATCATGCACCCGAGAGATCACGACTTATCAATAGATTCACCTTAAATTTTCTCCTTGATTTAGATCTCACTTTTAAAACCAATCACCCAAACTTTCAGATCTTAAGATATTCAAATTTCACAAGTGTCTAGCCAAGTGATCTCTTTTCCTTTTTATAGGCAAGCCCTTATTCAAACCATGGGACAAAACCACTGAAAACTAATACAAGGGATCCAAACAGGGGTTCAAATAATTTAGATCCTAAACCACGGGCCAAAACCATAGGATCATGAATGACAGGCTAAATACCAAGGGCCAAACATAAGAAACCCCATGTGAGCACGCTTCTCTGCATTGGAGTGAGTGAACTGGGGGACCGCACCTTATGAACAGATAACCTGCGGGTATGTCCGCACTTCCTGGATGGCGAACCTATGGGTCCCCACCTTTTGAAAGATGCACCTGCGAACCTCTTATTTTCCATCATTTTGAGAGCCTGAACAAAATTTTGCCACTTGAGTGAGTTGCCATCAAGTACAACACCTATACCATAGAGCCAAACCAGGATCATAATGCCAACAATCTCCCCCTTTGGACTTGATGGCAACCTCAAGATCCTCAACGTCATTCTCCCCCTTTGACATCAAGGGCAAAGGGTTATGCTCCCCCTGAGAACATGCTCCCCCTGACTATAAACCAGATTTGTAAAAGGAAAGAAATTTCTTCAGGAAGAACCATAATCCACCAAACACCATAATTGACCATGAAAGAGATAGAGACATATTGCAGCACTATTCAGATCAACATCCATGATCTCCTTCTGTACTTCCTCAAAGATCTTCTACCATAAGTCCAACAATGCATTATATGCTCCCCCTGAACCTATGCTATTCGATCTTCGACCAATCTACAACCCAGAAAATGTACACGTATACCCCATATGAAACTTGCATACAACCAACAGCCTCTGAAAGAGATGGGATTCAACGCCAGGATGATGCATCAACAACCCCCAGCTTTTGCCTGAGGTATTCAAAGGTCTCCCTGGGAAATGGTTTGGTGAGTATATCAACAACTTGTTCCTTGGAAGGAACATACTCCAACTTGACCTTTTGTTCAAGCACTTGTTCCCTGAGAAAGTGATACTTGATCGGTATGTGCTTGGTCTTTGAATGCATGACTGGGTTCTTTGAAATGCTGATTGCACTTATATTATCACATAAGATGGAGATAGGTGGAGTACAAGTGATCTGAAAATCCTGCAAGGTCTGCATCATCCAAAGGAGTTGAGTGCAGCAAGATGCAGCAGCCACATATTTCGCTTCAGCTCCAGATAAAGCAATCAAACTCTGTTTCTTGCTGAACCAAGATACTAATCTGGAACCCATAAAGGATGCACCACCACTTGTGCTATTCCTGTCATCCACGCTTCTGGCCCAATCTGCATCTGTATAAGCATGAAGTGTGAGATCTGAATCTCTAGCATACCATAAACCATAGTTTTGAGTTCCTTGAAGGTACTTGAAAATTCTCTTCACCGCCTGAAGATGAGTTTCCTTTAGATTTGCCCAAAATCTTCCAACTATTCCCACTGCATGCATGATGTCTAGTCGGGTACCTGTCAAATAAGGAAGACTTCCAATCATAGATCTGTAGGTTGGTTGATGCACTGCTGCTAATTCATCATTTGCTCTGAGGCTACATCCTGTGACCATGGGGGTACATACTGGTTTTGCATCTTCCATGACATATTTCTTCAAAATCTACTTGAGATACTTGGTTTGAGACAAGAATATCCTGCCTTCATTTTGTTGGATTTGCAGTCCAAGAAAATATGTCAGTTCTCCAAGGAAAGACATTTCGAATTCTTTCTGTATCACCAAAGCAAAGATTTGACTCATAGCTTCTTCATTGCTGCCAAAGATAATATCATCTACATGCACAACAAGTATTAGTAATTTGTCATTTTCAATTTTTATATAAAGATTTCTATCTGCTGATCCCTTTGAAAAACCTTGTTGATGAAGATATTTGTCCAAGCGGTAGTACCAAGCCCTTGGAGCCTGTTTAAGACCATAGAGAGCCTCTTTTAGTCTGCATAAAAGATTTGGATCATTCCCAAGGATGAACCCATCTGGTTGCTCAATGTACACTTCTTCTTCTAAGTCTCCATTCAGAAAGGCTGATTTTACGTCCATTTGAAATACTTTGAACTTCTGAAAGCTTGAGAGAGAAAGGAACATTCGGATGGCCTCAAGTCTAGCAACAGGAGCAAAAGTTTATTCAAATTCTATTCCTTCTTGTTGAGCATACCCTTTACAAACAAGTCCAGCCTTGTTTCTAATTACTTCCCCATTTTCATTCAACCTATTTTTGAAGATCCATTTTTTCCCTATGACATTCTTATCTTTTGGTCTAGGAACCAACTCCCAAGTGTTGTTCTTTTCGATCTACTCAAGTTCTTCATCCATTGCCTTGACCCAGCATTCATCTTTGCATGCCTCTCTTACATTTTGTGGTTTAGTGGAGGAGATTAATGCCAAATAGCTTGAGGCTTCTCAATTGTTCTTCTTGTTTGTACACCTGCCTCTTTCTGCCCCAAAATCTGAGATTCTGGATGATTCTTCTAAACGTACCTGGATGGAGTCTTCTATTCTATCCTTATCTGTTCCTCTGGTGCCTCTTGAGGTTCTTCTTCATCATCAATTTGATTTGGAGAGTAGTCTTCATCTTCTTCGAAATTTTCATAATTTACTTGCCTAGGAATGTATCCTTTTTCATCAACCACTACATCAATGTTGTCAACAATTCTTCCAAGTATTTTATTGTAACACTTATATGCTTTGTTGTGGGGAGAATAACCAAGGAGAATGCCTTCATCTACTCTAGGTTCAAGTTTCCCAAGCTGTTCATCATTATTCTTAATATAGCATTTGTTTCAAAAAAATTTGAAATGCTTTACCGATGGAGTCTCACCATACCAGAGCTCATGAGGAGTTTGAGTGTTGTTCACTCGGACATTTGTTTTGTTGAGAATAACAACCGCATCAAAAGCAGCTTCACCCTAGAAGGTTTCGGGAGTCCCAGACTCATCAAGCATAGCACGAGCCATTTGTTGGACCGTTCTGTTCATCCTTTCCACCACTCCATTTTGCTGAGTCCTAGTTGTAGAGAATTCCCTTCTTATTCCATGTTCTTCACAGAAATCGAAAAATTCATTTGAGGTAAACTCCCCACCTCTATCGGACCTGAGGCACTTAATTTTGTGATCTGATTCGTTTTCAGCCAAGGCTTTGAAAGATTTGAATTTTTCGAATGCTTCGTCCTTGTGTTTCATAAGTCCCAACCAAACCATCCTGGAGAAGTCATCAATGAATAATATAAAGTATTCTTCTCCTCGAGCTGACCTTGTCCTAAATGGACCACATACATCTGTATGGACTAGTTCAAGAGGTTTGCTGGCTGATCCTTCCTTCTCAGGGAAGTTAGTTCTGGTTTGCTTATCAAACTGACATGATTTGCATATGGTGTTGTCTGGAATTTTGATATTTGGAAGACCACGAACTACCTGATATTTGCATGATTTCTGTATTTGTGAAAAGCTTAGATGCCCCAACCTCCGGTGCCATATCCAATGTTCATCATCTTTGCTCAAATAGCATTGTTGTTGTCCTTCTTCAAATATGTATAGATTGTTTGGAGTTCTTTTTCCTTTGATCACTGTTTTTCCTGTATCAAGATCACGAACACTACATCCATTCTTGAAGTAAATTGAGAAGTTTTTACCTATGGCTGGTTGTAGCTTTTTTTCACCCTTAATATGGATTTCCCTTGGTTTACTTGGTAGTCATTATTTTTTCTTGATGTAATTCGTCCCTGCCTTACCTGGTGATCTCCATTGGGCTTTTGCTCATTCCTCATTGCTGCATCAAGATAACTCTTTGAGGTGGATGCTTGAGATGTTTCTCCATTATAACCAAGACCTGTCTTGATTAGTGGAGAATGTTGTACATTGATAATCTCATCCAGAGTTTCAGATCCTTTAACAAATTTAAGATTAAGAGACTTTGTTTTCTCAATTTATTTTCTAAGGCCAACAATTTCACATTCTAACTTCTCAAGAGATTTTTCTTTTTCATCAAGTTGGAATTGTAGAGTATCAATGATCATATATTTTTCTTCTAAACATATTTTGAGTCAAGAAATCTCTTCATAAAAACCATCTACACCTATAGCGTCCATGCAATCATCATCTTCAAAGGCCATTAAAAGTTTATAATCATTACCTCATTCATCTTCGTCACTATTTGATAGGCCATCATTGTCTTCAAAAGTGTAGTAACTTTTCTTAGTTGCATTATGTTTCTTGTTCCATCTAACAGGTTCCTTCCCTTTGTCAATCTTATCCTTGTGAGGACATTTGGCAGCATAGTGATCAACTCTTCCACAAGCAAAGCATTTGAAGGGTAACTTAACTCGGAAACGACCAATACCCCGTTGAAGATTTCTGACAAAATTTGATTCTTCTTCTTCTTCTGACACGTGTCCTGACTCATAGTACTCTCCTTTGCTTGAAGCCTTGAAGGCAGCTTCTCTCCTGTCTGATGGACCTCCTTTCCTCATTTCATAAGCAAGTAGAATTCTGTGCAGCTGTGACATTTTCAGGCTTTGTAGATTCTCCTTTTCTTCTATTGCAGAAACTTTAGATTCAAACCTAGGGGACAAAGATCTTAGAACTTTTTCAACCACAACAACCTCTTTTATTTCTTCACCCAAATTTTTCATACAATTCACAATCTCATCTACACGAAGAAAATAGTTAGCCACACTTTCATCATTATACATCCTGAGATTTTCATACAGAATTCTGAGTGTTTGAAGTTTTGCTCATTTTACCTGATTATCTCCTTCATATCTTAGAACAATCTTGTCCCATATCTCTTTTGCAGATTTAAACTCCATTACCTTAACAAATTCTGATTGAGATAGGCATCCTAATAGAGTATTAACCGCCTTTGCATTTGTTTCATATTTCTTCTTCTCAACCGGATCTGTAGGAGTTGGTGATGGAAAAGTATATCCTGTATCTATGATATCCCAGACTTCTATACCAAGAGATTGAAGATAGGCAGTAACTCTTACCTTCCAATAAACGAAGTTTGTCCCATAAAAAATTGGTGGCCTGATTGATGCTTCCCTCTCGTAGTTTCTCATGATGAAATATCTTTCTTCAAGTGATCAAGCTTCTTCTGAAGAACCTACTCTGATACCAATTGTTAGAAATAATACTAAGAAGGGGGGATGAATCAGTATTATCAAATTCTTTTCAATATGCCTTCTAGATTTATACTTAAATTTATTCTTCAGATATTGATCATTAATTTGTATGTCAGTGCCATATAATAATGAACAAGAACAAGAAAAATGGATGAGCACACCAAAGAAAAACAGATATAAGGTGGAAACCCAATGTGGGTGAAAACCACCTGCTGCAATATGTCTCTATCTTCTTTCAATTAGAAACTTCTTTACAAGGATTTTGTACTGGTGCAGTCCTTTACCAGTACGCAGGCTGCAACCTGCAGAGAGCTACAACTCTCTCTTGTTTATCAGTCTCTCCTAGAAGGGAGCTACAACCCCCTTTTCTTTTTTACTTCTTTAGGGACCACGTTTCATTAATTTTTAAACTGGATCCAAGAAGATCAAATAATCATCAAGTACATGCAAATCACCCAATTTCCTTATGCAATCAACGAATGAATCACCCAACTTCTCAGAATGTTGTAAACAGAAAAGTAATACCAGAAATCTAAACCCAGAACTCTGTAGCAATAGATAAAAGACAGTCAACAAATGTTTCAAGATAGGTCCGCAACTTCACCAATAGTGGCCTTCGAATACCCGCAGCCCTTCTGTGTCTAAACTGTGCAGATCCGCACCTGGTCGGTCTACTTCTCTGCGTATCTCTGCACCACTCGTTCTGCTACCCTGCATACCTCTGCTCAGATCCACACCTACACTGCCCGCCTGACAGCGTACCTCCGCGATTTGTTCTTCTGTTTCCCTGCGTACCTCCGCACTGCGCCTTCTCCTGTGCAACGTACCTCCCACTGTGCCTTCTGCTGCGCTGCGTACCCCCACATTGCGCCTTCTCCTGCGTTGCGTATCCCTGCACTCATGTCGTGGATTGCCTGCGAACCTATGATTAGGGCCAAATTAATAGTCCTCCAATGTGCCACAATCAGTCAGATCCACAGATTTGATCATGCGCCCGAGAGATCATGACTTATCAATAGATTCAGCAAATATTTATCCTTGATTTAGATCTTGCTTTTAAAACTAATCACCCAAACTTTCAGATCTTAAGATATTCAAATTTCACAAGTGTCTAGCCAAGTGATCTCTTTTCCTTTTTATAGGCAAGCCCTTATTCAAACCATGGGACAAAACCACCGAAAACCAATACAAGGGATCCAAACAGGGGTTCAAATAATTTAGATCCTAAACCACGGGCCAAAACCATAGGATCATGAACGACAGGCTAAATACCAAGGGCCAAACATAAGAAACCCCCCATGAGTGCGCTTCTCTGCATTAGAGTGAGTGAACTAGGGGACCGCACCTTATGAACAGATAACCTGCGGGTATGTCCGGACTTCCTGGACGGAGAACCTTCGGGTCCGCACCTTTTGAACGATGCACCTGCGAACCTCTTATTTTCCATCATTTTGAGAGCCTGAACAGAATTTTGCCACTTGAGTGAGTTTCCATCAAGTACAACACATGTACCATAGAGCCAAACCAAAATCATAATGCCAACATATTGATGGACCAGGAAAATCTAATGTAGTAGCAGATTATCTTTCTAGATTAACAAATCTAGTGAAGAAATTACTGTTGATGATGATTTTCCTGATGAACATATTTTTGCTGTGTCAGCAAAATCCCCATGGTTTGTTGACATAGCTAACTATTTAGTCACTAGAAAATTACCACCTCACTTATCCGCTCATGAAAAGCGGAATATTATACAGAAAAGCGCTGCATATTCGTGGATTTACACTAGACAAGATCTTATTATCTGTAGATGTGTAAGAGAGGATGAAGTGTTTGATATTTTCAAATATACCCATGATGAACCTTGCGGAGGTCACTTCACTGATAAGCAGATTGCATACAAAGTGTTACGAGTTGGCTATCTTTTGCCCTCGTTGTTCAAGGATGCCAAACATCATGTCAAGCGATGTGCCAGCTGTCAGCGAATTGGTGAACCGTATCAAACCAATGAAATGTCTTTATGTCCTCGGGTTATGATTGAGCCTTTTAAAGAATGGGCCATTGATTTATTAGGACCAATAAATCCAACATCATTAAATAAAAATCATATTTTGGTTTGTACATATTTTGTTACAAAATGGGTAGAAGCTAAAGCTTTTTCTTTTGCTACTAAAAGAGTTGTTGTTGATTTTCTTTTTACTAAAATCTTTAATAGATTTGGTGTGGCTAGAGAAATTGTTTATTACAATGGACCACAGTTTATTTCTAATCTGGTACAGGGTGTGATGGTGCAGTACAAAATTTGGCACAGGAAATCTACACCGTATCACCTGCAAGAAAATGGTCAGGTGGAGTCCACAAACAAGGTGATTGAGTCCATCCTCACAAAGACAATAAATATTCATAGAAAGGACTAGGCTGAAAAATTACCAGAAGCCTTGTGGGCATACCAAAACACTTGGATAAACAACACATGACACACACAGTATGAGCTGGTGTACAGGAAACAAGTCCTCCTACCAATAGAATTCCATATCAGGACTTTCATGATTGAAGTCCAATTGGGGCTAGATCTATTTGAAGCACAACATAAACATGTTCTATAGTTGAATGAGTTGGATTAATTCTAAAGGGTTGTTGTTCAACCGAACATCTTGGTTCAACAATAGCGCAAGAAGTGGCATGACAAGTCTATCCCAGAGAAGTAATTACAACCAGGTGATTAGGTACTCCTTTACTATTCTAGATTCAAATATTTTAAAGGGAAATTTCATACATGCTGGATGGGACCTTATGAGGTGGTCAAAGTGTTTGAAAATGGAGAGGTAGAAATTAAAACTATTTATGGATGGAATTTTGTGTTTCTCATAAATGGGCATACATTGAAGGTGTATTTTCAGCCCCTTACTAAAGGAGATTTTATGCAGCAAGTCCAACAAAAATATGAAAAGGAGTTTGTAGGTGGCAACACCAACCTGTTGAAGATTTGATTCTTTCTTTCTTTTCCTCATTGGATAATAAAAAAAAAAGACAAAAATAAAAAGTATAATTTTTTTTCTTGTAATTATGAAAATAAGTTGACTGGCATGATTGCAGAAGGATCAACCTGAAAACCAACATGCTCCCAGGAAGGTTAAAATTTCAATAAAAATGGAATGTTACCTGATTTTTAGGTATGATGGCTATCCCCAAGAAGGAGCAGGTTGCAGGAACCCAACCCTTACCCAAGTTTGAGATAACTAGCATGGAAATTTTTACCCAAGGAATGCTTAATTCCCACTCCAATTACTTTTTCCGGCCCCAATGCAGGTAGACCTTGAAGATAAAATTTTTCCTTTCTTCTATCTTCCCATTTCGTAATTCCCACTATTTTTCTTTTCTGAATCCCATAATGAATTACCCTCCTTTTTCTTCTAATAGAATTATCCCTATCTGATTTCATAAAATCTATCTTTTCCCCTCGAAATTTTTTCCCACATCCCATTCTCATTTATCCCCCTTGGTGTATTATTCTTGGAATCCTTGTTATGAAATTGCTTCCCATTCTGAAAATTACCCATTCCCACTTCTTTGTTCCCTCGTGTATTTATTGTAGGATTTGATACAGTAAGATCTAAAGGCATGCTCAAGAAACGCCAAAGAATGGTGAATAAAACTTCTTTTGAATATTCAAGAAATTAAAAAAAGTCTAGCCAAAGAACTGAGTTTTATCAGAATCTTTTATTATTATCCCCTCTTTCTTCAATGTTACAGAAATCCCAGGTGCAGGGATATGCATGATTGGTGAAGGCAGGTTCAGTGCAAGCACACTGCAGTGCAAGCAGTCTTAGTGCAAGCATGTTGCAGTGCAGTCAGGATTAGTCCAAGCACGATTAATGCAGGCACACAAACACAGTGCAAAGAATTGTTCAAACATACTACAGAAGCACTTGATGTAGAATGTTTATTGAGAAATTTACATTTTTATTCCTGCCAATGAATAACTACCAAAATGATAGATCATAGCATTGTATTATTTAAATTTTGGTTAAAACTTCGTTTTATCATTTACTAATTTAGTGAGAAATCATTTGAGTGAAAGATATTTTAGGTTCTAAAGTCTAATATTTTTAATGAGTACTGAAGTACAACTTATGTGAATTATGAAGCAATCAGGGATAGTAGAAACCCACCTAAAAACCTACATGCACCTCCGTTGAACATATCCTCCATCACTCGCTCATGATAGCCTTACCTCATAATCTGATCCCCCATGACCATTACACCATCACCACAAAAATTTCAACCTCCTCTAATTACCATTGCCTGCCATAGTAGATTGGTATGTGTGTGCATCCATCCTGAAGGGGAGATTTTAATGATTTAATGTGATTGGATGGAAGGAATCAACAAGAGGGTGGAACGACCAGATCTCCATTATAAAATTCTCAGCAGCTCCCTTGCACTCCACAGTGTGCAATCTTTCTAAGGCTGTAACAGAGAATTGAGGCTAATTCAACATAGAGATGGCACCTGTGAGACATGAACCATCATCTGTGAAGGAGATAGAGCAGACGACCGAGTATCGAGGGAGTCTTACACTATTGTAAGAATTGAGATTTCTCCCATTTTTGGAGTAATTTGGCGGGTTCGATACGACCATGGCTCTGTGATTTGCAAGGACATTCAAGGAAGGTCGAGCTAAAGTAGGCTCACTAGAATTTGAGGTCATGGAGGAATCTATGGTGCGAGCTATAGGCTTGTCAACTACAAGTGAAAAATGCTTCAAAAAGGAGAGGATCGAAAGTAAAAGATGGTGCAGATTTGTGGTCGATTGAGAGCTCAAAGTCAACTGGAAGAAAGGGCTTCCACAAAGCGCAATGATTGGAAAATGGCGATACCTCCTGTACATATTGCATAAATTTTTGACCTGCAAGGGATGTTACACATTAATGTCATGTACCATATCAGGTTTTTGTTGCATTTTAAATCAGGGAAATGCATCAATTTCCCTTATTACTTGCTCCGAAGTTTAGAGAAAATGGAGAAAGGAGTGCAGAACGAGAGTGCCCGTCAGGTTGCAAATAAACTGTACCATCATGGGCTCATTGCAATCCTATTCGAAAAGGAGCTGGAGGCTAAGGGAATAACCCCAGAGGCATTCTAGAAAGAATTTTGGGAAAGACGTGCACAGGAGTCAGTTGGAAAAAGTGCAGGCAAAAAGAAAAAAGCTGAGGCAAAAAGTAAGGACAAAAGGGTGAAAGCAGATTAGAAATTTGTTGAAGAAATCCCGTCCTTAGAGAAAAGAAGAATGAGTAAGACCTCAACGAGTAGAAGGACTATCTCTTTGGGGACAAGTCAGGCTCAGTCGAGCTCCCATATTTTGATTGATGATACACCCAAGGCTTCACCTAGAGATCATAAGCTCTTGGTTCTCACAGATGCAGTAGCCCACACGGTGGGGAATGAAGAAGATGGAGAGAAGGAGGATGAAATACCCTTTTCAACCTTTGTTCATAAATTGAAGAAGAAAATAATGAGAGCAAGTGCATGTAAAAACCCGGCAGAGGGTCAGGTAGATGACGAGGTGCAGCACATAGAAGCCGTCGATAATTTTGACGAACAAGTTACTAAATCCCTTGACAGTTTTGATGAATATGGTACTGAATCCCTCGATAATATTCATGAACTGGGTATTGAAGCACCTAACAAATTGAAGGAGTAGGTTATTGAAGCCCCTAACAAGGCAAAGGAATAGGGTACTGAAGCCCTTGAAAAGGTGAAGGAACAGGGTATTAAAGCTCCCGCGGAGTTGGATGTACATGACATTGAAACCCTTAATGAGTTAGACACATAGGGGGATGAAACCCTCAGTGGCCTGGAAGCCCTTGGCACTAAAACCCTTGGTGATATTATGATGCAGAAAATGGATGGCCAAGATGACTTTGATCTTGGCAATGACGATACATGTTTCAAATAAGTTACACAGAAAGTTCTCGCACTAGATGATCTGGAAATAGAGACCTCTACCCTCTATCTAAATAACTAGATAGTAGAGATCGAGCAACAAACTCACAACTTGGAGATATTAAACCAAGTCATGAAGGAGAAGACTTGGCAGAAGCGAGGCAAGATAGAGTTGGCAGAAGAGGTCAAAGAATGGAAATGTCAATTGAAGATATGGAAGTTTCGGGCTTCTAAATGCTACAAGCACCTCAATAAGGTGACCAAACAACTTAAGAAACCTCGAGGAAAGAAGACGAAATAATGAGGGCAGGAATCAATATCTAAGTATGTCAGGATTGAAAAATCGCTTCCTATGTGAGGAATTTTCCAACAAGTAAAGGTTGTGTGAGGACACACAACAACTTAGAGATGGGTGGATTTTACTAGGCAAAAATGACCCATTTTTATCCCCTTCCTGTCACGAAACCACAATCATTAACCTCTGTTTTTCTACATAAACCTCCTCATTCCTACGCTAGTCTAAGAATAGTGTTTATTCCTACATAAACTTCATGTTTCATGTTTAAGGTTTATTAGGTGCTTATATAATCATTTTAAATAGATTTCATGGCTTTTAATATTTCTTGTAACTTATATTTACTTTCCTAAAGTATTTGATAAGCTAAAGTATTAATCATTATGCTAGCTTGATCTAGTGCAGGTAGATTCCTACACTACGAGAAACTATCTATTTTGTGATCTCTATAACAGTTCGATCACTTCATGCAGAGATCTTGGTCCATGTCATCCAGTTCAGTTGTGGTCATCCAGAGTTGAACTCAAAGTGGAGGACAATCAGGGATATGGCCAAGGATCAGTCTATGGCCACGAATAGTCCACACCTTATTATAGCCATTGGCTTAATTTTGTAATTTTGGTTGTTATTTTTTCTTAGCCAGAAGCCTTGATTTGGAACAAATGTAATTTTTGGTTATGGTCACAGGCCGAAGGGTTGTATAAAATGTAGATTTCATATAGGACTGAGCTAGCGAGCGATAGCGATAGAAGATCTTTGTAATTTTTGGTAATTGTTTTGGTTGGACATGAGCTCAAATGTATACTTTCTTATCGGAAATAATACACGAAACTGAACCATGATTTTCTCATTCTGTGTTATAATTCTTCATTGATGTGTTGATAACATGTTGAAGGTTTTCATTTCCTAAAACGAGAAATGAGTTGGTTTGCTAGGGAACAACCAACCCAACTCGTTTACCCTCTTTCTTTGTTATCTTAAAGGTGTGTTAACTTAATTTATTTACAGAAGTGTCGTTTGAATCTTGACTTCATTCTTGCCTATGAATTTTGATTTATTTCATTAAAACAATCAAGTGTGAATGAATCAATTGTGTGAAATTTAAATTAAATTGCTTCATATAATTTTTCAGTTGGTTTTCTTTAGCTTGGACTGTGCAGATGAGATCCTTCCTGCACTAGTTCATATAGGATCTTGCACCTTGGTTCGCTAGTTCATTTATAGAAAATGTTTCATTATTTTCCTTTTACATGATTTAATCCATTTCTATGAAGCAAGCGTTTGTCATTTGAAGGAGGAACCTCTAAAAATAAAAGTGAAATTCTTAAAGGTTAAGGATAACTTCAAGAAATGGAAAAGGACGTTGTTGCGTATCTCAGTTTGTATTTGCACTTCACGAATTAAGGGAAAAGACTATAAGTAATATTGAATATTATAGTGAACCATTTCGAGTTATATTTGTTTACATGCAAAACCCCTTTGACTGAAGAAAGTTTGCTTTACTTTCATATTAAGAGTTTATTTCTATTTTTGAGATTCAGTCGATTACAACATTCTTTTCATGTGCAAGATTATTTCAGAGCTCGTGTAGGAAGCTTTGTTCTTGTACAAGAACTAGTGTCTCGTTATAGGAACAGAGTGCTTCAAGCCTTGAGGCTTAGAGCCCCTACAGGAAAATATAAGTCTTCAGTATAAGTGCAAGTTATAATTCTCAAATAATTTTTGTACCTGCACTAGTTCAAGCATATTGCAAGAGTACAAGAAGGACCACTTAGTGTGAGAAGGAAAATCATTTAGAAGGAAGATCTTTTCAAGGGCCCACTTTTTAAACTACCATCACCTATACTGAGGATAAACATAGAGTTTCACTTTAGCAATTAATATTGTTAACAACAGTGTGAAAGTTCCTTTATTTGATTTCTCTGCAAATGCATTCTTTTACATTCTAGCACTAGAATTACTTTGGTGTTAATTTCCTTTGAGCTTTTTCTGTTTAATTCTTCAAGGTTTTAGTTGAGAAGCAGGAATAGAAATAGGAAAAGTTCATACCACTTACGGCATTACCTATGCTTCATCTCTAAGTTTACGAAACCCATCGGTTGACAATTAGGTGTTGAAGGAGCTTGCTTAAGTGCAATTCCTACACCCAACAATCATAACATAATTATCATATAACATAAGTTCTAGGCTAAGAGAACCCTCTTATTTTGGCACAACATGTGCAACATTGAGAATCATAGTTCCCAACTTATCCAAGGCATCAAACATCTCAGATCCATTTACTTTACCTCTTCTAATTACCATTTACATGTCTGTACTATCACCGTCCATTTACCATTATGGACCCAACAAGTCCAACCGAATGTCATAGTCTTACCTTCCACAATGCTTACTCATGCACCGAGATTCATCCATGTATTACCTGTTGGATATCACATAGTTCTCCCCAAGCTCCATTAGCTTTCCTCTTTCCCGAGAAATTCCCAAGACTCAAAACAATAAAAGGCAAGAATAGAAACAACAACAAGAAGACCATGAAATCCAAAAGAAGTATGACACCACAACAAAGTGGCATAGTGTTGAGGGCCCAGAAATTGGGTCAACAACAAGGGGGATACCCACCCGGTCCGGAACTTGGTTGGCAGCTCCTTGTCAGTTTGGTATAGCGGGTCCGACTGGGGATAATGGGACCAATTTCCTAATGTAAGGGTGTGTGTGTGTGTGTGTAGAGTTTGATGATGCTGATCTAGAAGTAATTTAAGCTAATTTAATTCTAACTTCTAAACTGACTCTATGCTACTGTAATCTAACAAAAACAACACATCTAATCTACGCTAACTCGGGGTAGATTTCCTCTATTATGCGATCTAAAAAGATTTCGAACAATAACTGGTAATAAAGATCATTCAGCTATCATAAGAATAGAAATCAATTAAGATGAACCATTCTGCATAAAAATTTAGGCAAAACAGTTGTGAATAGCATATCGCATAATAAGTTATTCATATGTCAAGCATAAATAAATGACTCCACCGTACAGAAGTGCCAAATGGTAACCCACACATTCATACATTAACATATAAACAACTCAGCTGCATATCACTCTAAGAATATAAGCAGAAATTGGTCAAGAGATAAAAGTACCATTTATGACTGATTTCACTCACAAACTTCAAGCAATAACGATTTATCTCTACTTGTTCTAATATCTATTAAGAGTAAAGAAGTGCAACATCAGTAGCAGACATTAAAATGCAAACATAAATAAATCTCGATCCATCCATTCATCAAAAACCCCCTCCGAGGGTGCAAAAGTGCATGTTCTGAGGACAAGTTTTTTGACAAATTTCCGGACCCTTCTCCAAATGCCATGAGAAGGGTTAAATACTACTAACTAATTAATCTTAATTACACAAATTTAGGAAACGGCTTCAAATGACTGCCCTTTTACTAAAACACATTTAATTTTAAAAATTGAATCTAATTTCTAACCGTTTCTGTATCTGCTCCTTAGTGCTGTAAGCGATGCAATGTTCACCTGGAAAGAGTCGGCTGGATGTATTTTCCTTTCGTTCAAGCGATAAAAGTAGAAATAACAAAAGCTGGCACCTCTTTCTGACAAACTAGAAGATATTTTCGAAAATCTTCCTCTGGCTGGGTGTATTCGCTGTGTGTATATTTAGTATAACCCAGATTTCTTTCAAACTAATTGTGCTGTTGCTATTTCGGTTTCCGGCCGTGCGAATGACTCAATGAGTTAGGGATTCCGTTGCCTGAACAATCTTCCGTATTGAAAATTGCTTCCATTCTTTGTTCCAGGCTTTTCTGGAGCGTCCTCCCTCTTTAGAGTTTTTCTTTTTTCTTTACCCAGTCTGAGCTTCAGGATCTTTTGCAAACATGCTGCTTTTGTGCGCCTTTGACTCTGAGTCTTTGATAGTCTATTTTCATCAGTGTCTGTTGAGTGATACTTTGGAATCCACGGTCCTGTTGCATGTGGCATCCATTTGCGAAGGCATCTCCTCTCTGTTCTCCTAGTATTGGCGCTTTCCCCTTTTCCTTAGATGTTTCTTGCATATTGATTTATATTAGTTGTTGCCTTACAGTTTACGCAAGGGAAAAGAGAAATGACAAAAAGATTGACATGAAAGCTTTAAGTTCTAATGAATGCATAACCATGACACTCATAATGACTTGACTCTTCGAAAAACACAACACAATCATTCTTGGATATTTTGGCGTACAATCATTAATTTCCCTTAAGGTGCGCGCTCAATTTTGGGTTTACAGACCATGTCGAGGAAATCATGCGATGAGTGGTTCCTGCGATTCGCATCGCAGTATCGAGGATTGTGATGTCAAGAAGTGTCGTCGCAGGAATTGATAGTCTCATTCATCATAGATCGTAGATCTCAAGATCGCAGATCGCAGATTGTAAGATCGCAGATTGTATTTTCATTTACTGTGTGCTGTTTATGCGATGTTGCGATATGCGACGTTGCATATCGGCCGTCGGTGATTCCTTAAGTTTTTCATTTAAGGGTGCTTTCAATATATGCGATGCGATAAATTTCGCATCGCTTCTTCTCAGCTTATCTATGCGCATAGGAAACACTTCACTCTCTCTTCGCAATGCGATCTATCTTTAGGGAGTAGAAATACAAAAATTTTGATAAAAATATTTTTGGATTTTTTGTTAAGGGTCCCCCTTTGCTTGGTGTTATTTCTAATATCAAACAAAGAGGGGGGTTGTTGGTGACCACAAAAATGGCGATTCACTGTGAAGAACCAGCTATCTCTGCTTTTCTATTGAATTTTGACTTCCGAAACAGAAAAATTTTCATATGCCTAAATTTTGTTATGGACAGATAGAGTACATTACTCCTTATCCTGTCAATGATACTTTGTCACAACCTTTTCATATTCCAATTGTCTGCTTCCTCAGGCTTAATTATTGCATTCATACCAGACATTACTCAGTCTTTTGAAAGATAAAATAAGGTCTTCTCTGCGTACTGGCCTTTAAAATATGCTCATTTGTCGTAGGTAGAGCCTCTGCTGCCCGCAAGCATCCATAGCCTCGACAGGGTTACCTGTTATCCAGCAATGATCCTTTATCCTGCTTGAGGTTATTTACAACATTTCAGAGAAAAATCCTTTTTGACACTTTTTCCTTTTTTATTCTCTAAAGAACAATGTCTTGGTTTGGTGGCCAAATTATGACACAGTCATTCACTTGATTTACACTTTTGCTAAACAAACTGGCTCATGATTGTTATAGACAATTTTGTGCCTTACAGCAACAAGCATGAATTGTCAATAATCCAAGGGATCCAAAGTTCCCTAAACATGATGTTCCTACCCCTAGAGGAACAAGGTCAGCAAACCAACAGCTCTCAGATCAGTTCTCCACCTGAAAACACTCAAAAACAAGCAATCCTGAAATCAAAGCAGTGCTCCACTAGGCTTCTGCGCTGAAACACAACTACTCCATGGTGTACCTGCGTTGCAAAGCAGGTAGAACAAAGCCCACCTGCGTTGGGCGAGTTTGGACATGTGGCACAGTGAGTCATTGCTTTGGAATCTTCCAAAAATGACACTTGGATCAGGTATTTCGCCTTGTGATGAGTCAGAGGCTTTGTTTCTCCAAGTGGAAGCAAGGTTCACCAAGTGGACTCAAGAACTGAAGATCAACTAAAGATTAACTGAAGAGAGAGAGGACACAAGGCAGCGACACATCAGTTGCAAGCTGACTCATCCTTTCTCAATTCATCTATATATTGAGCTCTCTCCTATGAGCTCAAGAGGCTGGAATTTGGTGAAAGGTAATGATATGTTGTTGGTTTCATTCTTGAGTTATTGGGTGATTGTTTGAGAGAGGTGAAGAAGAGCAATTCTTTCTGCTGGGAGATGTTGCTGGGTTGGAGCCTGCAATGGTTGTAATACTCTCAGAACCTTTATTTCTTCATTAATAAAAGCTATTGAGGTTCTTCTATGTGCTCTTGTTTCAATTATATATTGTGATGATTGCATGTTTGGTTTACACTAATCCATGAACCAGTTATGATTGCATGCCTCTTGTAGTTTCCTTCTTTGTTATTGTGCAGGATCTCCTTGTAGCTGGGCGAGCAGAAAAACAAAGAGCTAGGAGCAAGCGGCCAAAGAGAAGAGTTTGGATTCGACATTAAGCGCAAGGCAACGGTTAGTGCTTTCTCCATTCTCTTTTGCTTTCATAAAGAAGTAAACCTTAAGTAGTTTGTTTTACAGTTGTTGCTAAGGAACTGTCACCCTTAGAGTGGGTTAGGGTCATCCGAGTCGGATACTTTTCCCTACAACAAACTGGCGACTCCGCTGGGGATTGTATCCATTTGATTGTGTTTGTAGTATTTTTGCTATTCATTTCCTGAACAAAAGAGTACCAAATCGAAAAGCTTTTGACTATATCAAAAGCGAAGTAGAGGGCAGCTACTCTTGCTCATTTTCTGAGCAGATTCATGATTTGAAGAGCTGATCTACAAGGATCCTTGTAAGCTCTTAGTGATAGCTTTACACCTTCTAAATCATCCCTTTGAGTTTGCTTGACTGATTGCTTCTGATTTGAGCAAAAACCGTGCATTTTTGAGAAAATTATGACCCGGAGACTGTGAAAACGCAATTCTCGTTTTCCAAAGCAGGTAGTACACAGGCTACCTGCTTTGCAACGCAGGTCCCGAACTAGCTACCTGCGTTGAGAGCCAGTTTGACTGTGCAGAGCCTGCGTTGACCCAAATTTGCTTAGTGCATTTGGGGTTTCCTCCTTTCTCTTGCCTGTTTTCACCTAGTTTTGCTGCTAGGTGTCAGTCTTGTGCCTGTTTTGAAACCAATATTACTTGCCATCATTCCGCCTCTGTTATATAACGAAATTGTACTTGTTCTTTGTATTTCTTACTCATTTACAATTTCCCATAACGAAAAGTAAACTAGTCATGCTTTTGGCCTCTTAGATCTGAACCTGTGTTAGGCGTTTTGCTGGTCTAAAGAGTTAGCTTGTTTGCTGTCCATAGCCGATTAGTCATTTTACTTTCGTTAGTATGGTTTGATTTCATGTATTTCCAGTGATTAAGCAAGTGAATCTTAAGGTGTCTTTTGATTTTGGACAAACTTGTTTACTGTCGCTTTAAATCGAAATCAAAGTTATATGACCACTTTCTTTTTGTAATCCATCCACATTAAGAAAGGCAAAAGAAAATACATGCATTGTGCATTTTGCATTTGAAAATTTTGCATGATGATTTAGGAGAAAGTGCATTAGTTTGTGCTGTATGAACTGTGTGAAAAGAATTTGCCTTTCTTCTCCCTCAGTAGTTAAGATTTTCATCAGTCAAAAAGATTTGAAAAAGCTTGCTTCTCATCTTAGGCTGCATTTAGGAATTTGTCATATACATCTCGTGGTGAACCTTGAAAGGCAAACTTTAAAAAGATCAACTTAAAATATACTGAATGAACCTAACAACGCATTTGAAACATAACGCAAACATCTAGAGGTCTAGGTAGAGACGTGTTCCGGCGTCGTTAAACATAGTGACTGTCGATCTCTACGAAGGTGGGTGATTCCTCCTGAGAGTCGGTGGCACTAATACGGACTTGTGCTCCCACGTACCGTCGAGTATATATTGGGAGACCCCTATAGGCAATTATCCTTTATCCATAGGAAGCCGTGTCGGCCGCCCTACTAATCGCGATGCAGTGAACACAGCATTCACGAAGATCGACCACCCGTACCGTAAAACGTATTCTGTGGTTTCGCGAAAAGTTTGGCACACCCTCTGCCTAGAACTCCAGAGCAGTTTCTTTTGGCCTTTTTCAAACTCTATAACTGAAAAAGTCCAACCGAGCATTTGTCACTTCGGGCTCGTTAAAACATCGAAGGCGACTAGAGTCATCTTTAGCTTTTTCTCGACTCTTAAAACATGAAAAAGCAAGTTTGTGTCTAAAAGCGTCGTTAATAAAATTTATTTTAAGCGGAACATAATCACCTGTTATTCCCACGTTGATCTTTCAGTTGAAAAGTATGGAGCCCACCAACCAAGGAAGCAACCTTGGCGGAAGTCCAAATCCCTTCTCCTCTTGGGGAGATGTTGGTGTGCCTCATATGGCAACATTGTCACTTCCAGGATTGACAATTGGCCTGCCTGTATGGCTCTTTTCAACTAATGTAGTCCAGATCGCCACTAATCCTGAGCAGTCGAATCAACAGTCAGACCAATCTAGAGCTACCCACCAACCTTCAACTTCTTACAATTCTTCCTCTCATCCTTCATCTTCACAAGGTAGAGCCGGCAAAAGTCAGCCTCCCGTGGAGAAGAAAGAAAAGAAGAAGAAAGAAAAGAAGCAGAAGAAGCCTATGGCGAAGGCGACTAGGGGCAAGCAAAAGACAGCTGACAAAAACCCACACACTGCACCGACCGGGCCTAAATCGCCATGTGTCATTTGCAAAGGGGCCCACTTCCATCGTGATTGTCCTTGTATTCCCCGGATACTAAGGGACTGGTCCCCAAGGTTGCACAATCCGGTAGCATCAACCTCTGGTAGTCATGTTGATTGCAGTCTGTCAACTAGCGAGAGTGAAGGACGAAGAGGGAGACCAAGATCACCCTGTATATTGTGTGAAGGCGAGCACGCCATCCACAAATGTCCATTCTTAGATGAGGCAAAGAGAGTTTTAGAAGATCGTCCAGTTTCACCGTTACGACTTCCTCCTGGATACCAAAGACTCGCGCCTAATCCCTCGATAGTTGAAAATCCAGCTGACCCGCCCAAATGGTCAGCTGAAGTGTCGGTCATTGAGGATGAACCTACTGAATCCAGACCAGACGAAAGTCTAAAGGTCGAAACGGCAGTTGACCCGGTTCTTCCTTCAGAGGTTTCATCGTCCAATGACTCCGTCATTGAAGACCCATCTTCAAATGACACCCTCACTGAAGAGGATAAGGATGACACCGTCCATATTCTTTTCATCAACACAGACTCTGATGAGCATCAGGGCAATGCGCCCATTCCTTTATCGCAGGGAGGAACATCGTCAGGGTCGTATCCGGCCGTATATTTGGTCCCACCACCAAGCAACCTAGTTGTATCCTTTGATTGGAATCAATTAGGCAGACCCCAGTTACCAGCCAGTATCCCATTCAGAATCATAGTCCAAATCTACAGAATGGTGATGGCTGGAACTATCATTGATGAAGGGGCATCTGTGAGTATCCTTTCCTCTGTTGCTTGGAAAGCACTGGGTTGCCCGGCGCTTTTACCTGAGATGAGAAATCTATCAGGTTTTGATAAAGGAACCAGTCACCCGTTAGGGATTCTCCCCAATGTTCCAGTTACATTGAAAGGGAAGACAGTTCGCATGAACATCATGGTCGTCCAGGGACCCTTGGCATATAACTTACTCCTTGGACGAGACTATATATATTGCATGGAGGCAATAGTGTCCTCGCTCTTTAGAGTCATGTGTTTTCCGCACGAAGGAAGAATGGTCAAGCTCGTAGACCAACTTTCATTTCCAGGATCACGCATTGCAAATAGTCAAATACCATCCCTTAACGGTTTATTCACTCAAGGAATGCCACCTCCCCCGGTTCTACTTCCCGATGAATGCGAGTAATTCGGAAAGAAAGAACTGGGACCCAGGGGGCATGCACCCTGGCCTGCCTCGGGCAGAGAAAAACCTTAGGTATAAAGTTAATTTCCGCAGAAGGATGGACTAGTCCGTACCCCGTCTAGCAGAGGAAGAGAGGGTTGTTCTAGGATAAAATTCTTTTGTCAAAGTTATGTTGAAGCGAAAGAATCGCTCCCTTTGTCTAAAGAAGTGGGCTCTCCTAAGGAGGGGATCTATTTGTGGCAGCAAGTAGCCACCATATTTGAATGTCAAGCCTCACCCATTAAAACAATATGTTTTGAAGGATAAGTAGGGGCAGTCTCCAAAGAAAGAGATGAAATTGCTGCAACAAGTAGTCACCATCCTTAGCAACCTAATGATAGACATCGCCGAAAAGAGAGTTTAGTTTGCGGCAGCAAACAAAACCATTTTTCGGATAATAAGTAAGAGATGGCAGAATCTCGAAATTATACTTTATACCTAGGGGCATGCAAACCTTTTGGAGTGCAAGCACGGGACGACTATTTATTTTTTTTAAATTTTTAGGTCCTCCCTCTAAGCCTGTAGGTCTAACCCGTTAAACTCGTAGGATTAGCCGTTTCCAGCTTGCATAAAGAAAGGATGAAGGGCAAAAGTTAAAACCTGCCAAATTGGAGTAATTAGTGAGGTATCGCTCCTTAAATAAGATTACCTCACCTAAAGCATTCCTTGTATTAAGACTGGTATAATTCGAGCAGTTTTAGAAATGTTCATGCTCGTTAAAAGATAAACGCAAGAATCGAGCAGTTTTTGTGTAGAGTTCATGCTCGTTAAAAAATAAACATAAATTGTGAGCAATCTTTCCCTAACAGTTCAAGCTCATCCAGAAAAAATGAACTGGTAAACAACCTCAAGAAATGTAACCTTTGATAGCCATATTAAAAGCCCTTGGTCGTGTTTATATGCCATCACCTCCATCCGTTCATTTGGCCAATCGTTCACCTCCATATGTTTGTTTACCCATTTTGAGGAACAGCTGCGAAGAGTGATTTCACTTAGCCATCCTTGTGACACTGCCGTGATTGGAGAATTCCAACCTGTACCTGGAATCTGCTGCTATCCCTGTTCATCACTCGTTCCTCAAAAGACGAGTCTTCTTTGAGCTCTTTTCACTGACTCGTAAAATATGAAAAGTTTGCCGAGTTTTGGCCTTCCAGCTCGTTAAAGCGACCGGAAAGCTATCTCTCCTCTAGATTTTAATCTTTTTGGACCTGAGGGATTATTGCACAAAAAGATCGAGCGCTTGTTTTGTTCGGCTCGTTAAAGCAACCGAAAATTCATCCCTTCTGTATTGTTTTATACTTTTTCGGACTTAAGGGATTAGAAGACGGAAAAGGAATTTTGGAGTTAACTTTTCGTACCTTTTCAGACTCTCTAAAAATGAAAAGTACCGAGTTTTCCTTGTCGTTAGACTCGTTAAAATGATTAAGTAGCGACAAACTTGTCTTTAGATGAGAACGAGTTTCCCTATCGCTAGGCTCGTTAAAACATAGCGATGGGCTTGCCCGAAGGGCAGGTTATAGAACAAGCATATGTTATCCTCCTCAAGCTTGACAAAAATAAAGAGGTACTGGTCAGCAATGACTGGGGAAAAATTGGGAGAACCTCACAGCATTAATGGTAGCAAGTCGCTCTTGAACATGACACTTTGTCCTCCGTACCGCATCGGGTTGGGTTGTTTCATTCACCGGTCGCAGAATCATGGTCCTCGCCACACCATCCACAATTGGGGTAATGCTACCAATCCATCACATCAATGTCCTTATATGTTCAAGAGATGTGGTTCTGTAAAGAGTCAGCCGTGTTCCACCCACTGCCATACATTATCCTTCATCCACTTCATGACCACCACCCTGAATCATACATCACAGTTTTTTTTCACCTCATCACAATCACTAGCTCCGTTCCGTGTCACTGATGTGGGATTCATTAAGGCCCTCCTTTGACGGATCGCTCCTTGTCGACATCAGCTCATTATCCAAGGAGTTGATCTAGGAACACCCCCCTCAGTACTTTGAAGCTTGCATGCCTCAATGGCAAGTTTCTCACTTCCGGCGACAGATATACATCAATGACCTTCGACCAGAAGATTTTGCATGGTGGTCGACGCCAAGTCCTTTATTCCCACCATGCAGATTGTACTGCCGTACCTTGAGGGTCATCATCCTTATCGGTGATTCCTCTCGCGCTTGTTAACGGTTTACATCATTGACCGGTAATCAAGCGATGTCTTTCCATGTTCGACTTCAAGAAATTCTCACATGGATCGACTTGTACATCGAGTGAAGATCGGAAGAGATTGAAGACCCCGGATCTAGTTTCATCCATCCGGGCTGCGATATATATTCAGGACATAAAGACATTTGATATGTACATCATTACAGTAGATGATCATCCTTTTCAAAGGATGATAAATTCGGCAGAGAATTATCATTCTACAATCAGACGATCGTCTGTTCTATGTACCAAAATGTATTTATAAAGCTGGGCATGGGAATGCCCGCCTCAGCTAGATCATGAAAAATGTATGAAAAATAATGTATTGTATTGTATCTTATTACAGGACACTTCTCAGCAGATTGAATGAACTTCGGATCCTCTCAATAAAGCATTTCACCCGATAAACGACCTCATACTTTAGGGGGCATCTGTTATAGACAATTTTGTGCCTTACAGCAACAAGCATGAATTGTCAATAATACAAGGGATCCAAAGTTCCCTAAACATGATGTTCCTACCCCTAGAGGAACAAGGTCAGCAAACCAACAGCTCTCATATCAGTTCTCCACCTGAAAACACTCAAAAACAAGCAATCCTGAAATCAAAGCAGGTGCTCCACTAGGCTTCTGCGCTGAAACACAACTGCTCCATGGTGTACCTGCGTTGCAAAGCAGGTAGAAAAAAGCCCACCTGCGTTGGGCGAGTTTGGACATGTGGCACAGTGAGTCATTGCTTTGGAATCTTCCAAAAATGACACTTGGATCAGGTATTTCGCCTTGTGATGAGTCAGAGGCTTTGTTTCTCCAAGTGGAAGCAAGGTTCACCAAGTGGACTCAAGAACTGAAGATCAACTAAAGATTAACTGAAGAGAGAGAGGACACAAGGCAGCGACACATCAGTTGCAAGCTGACTCATCCTTTCTCAATTCATCTATATATTGAGCTCTCTCCTATGAGCTCAAGAGGCTGGAATTTGGTGCAAAGTAATGATATGCTGTTGGTTTCATTCTTGAGTTATTGGGTGATTGTTTGAGAGAGGTGAAGAAGAGCAATTCTTTCTGCTGGGAGATGTTGCTGGGTTGGAGCCTGCAATGGTTGTAATACTCTCAGAACCTTTATTTCTTCATTAATAAAAGCTATTGAGGTTCTTCTATGTGCTCTTGTTTCAATTATATATTGTGATGATTGCATGTTTGGTTTACACTAATCCATGAACCAGTTATGATTGCATGCCTCTTGTAGTTTCCTTCTTTGTTATTGTGCAGGATCTCCTTGTAGCTGGGTGAGAAGAAAAACAAAGAGCTAGGAGCAAGCGGCCAAAGAGAAGAGTTTGGATTCGACATTAAGCGCAAGGCAACGGTTAGTGCTTTCTCCATTCTCTTTTTCTTTCATAAAGAAGTAAACCTTAAGTAGTTTGTTTTACAGTTGTTGCTAAGGAACTGTCACCCTTAGAGTGGGTTAGGGTCATCCGAGTCGGATACTTTTCCCTACAACAATGATGAGACCCCTTGTCTTTTGATTGCAACAACCTTGAGTCGTTGCCCTGTTTTGATAGACAGTATTGGCAAAGTCAGCAAGTTATAATATATGTGATCATGATAAGCCGGCTCGTGATGAGACATCTTATTCTTTGAGATATAGTGTTTTCTCGGATTGTTTCTCTGAATGCTGCGGTTTCCTTTAGCAGGGAGGAAGTCATTTTTTTTCCTTAAGAAAGCTTTGGACGACAATAATAGAGTTTGAAAACAGCAGCTTTACAGAGAATATTTATTTTATTATTGATGATACCTTTCATTGTGCTGACATAAAACAATTTTTTACCAAAGGTTGCTTTCATCAAAGTTTTTTGAGGTTGAAACTAACATCATATTTAGGCTAAAGTTAACTCTATTTGTCAATAATAAAAATCAGATTTTTCGAAAAGTTTTGCTACTTGTACAAGCGAAATCAAAATCTGATAGAGAATTGGTGTGCTCTTTCATGAATCCTTTTTTATGATCATTTACAACCGGTTTTATTTATAAGAAAGAGAAAAACAAATGAAAATAAAAAATAAAAACTAAAACTATCCTACAAAAATAGAAGAATGATCTTCTATGGAAAATACATTTTAAGAATCTGTCCATTCACAGGCAAAGAATCTCTTCTACCTGCCAAATCCTACAACACAAACGTCGATGGGCCTATGACTTCTACAATCTGAAAAGGACCAAGCCACAACTTCTGAAATTTCGTATGTTTGCCCTTTTCTTCATGAGCCTTATCCCATTTTAAAACTAAATCTCCCATCTGAAAGCTTTTTCTGGTCACTATGCTTAAGTCAAAAGAGGATTTTATTAGTGCTTGGTGGTGAGCATGGGTTTTCTTAGCTTGTTCTCGTCGTTCTTCTAGTTTTATTATTTCCATTTGTCTCAATTGTAAGGAGGAAGTAGATACTTCATCGATGTATTGTACTAAAGACAAAGAGGGAATGACTAAGTGAGTTGGAAGAACCACTTCTTTCCCATAAACTAAATTAAAGGGAGAAGTGCCGATTGAAGATTTCTTCGTAATTCTATCAGCCCATAAAGCATTTACCATCGCTTTGTGCCAATTCTTTTGGTTTTGGTCAACTGTTCTTTTAATAATCCTGATTAGGTTTTTGTTTGTTGATTCAGCCAACCCATTACCTTGCGGATAGTAGTTGGCAGAATACTTCAGTTTGAACCCTCTTTTAAGTGCAAACTCAGTCATTGTATTTCCAGAAAAGTATGATGCATTATCAAACATTAAGGCCGTTGGCAATCCAAACCTAGTGATGATAAATTGATCTATGAATTCAATAATGTTTTCAGAATTAGCTGTCTTGAGAGGAACTGCTTCTACCCATTTAGTAAAATAATCTGTTGTCGTGAGGATATACCTATGCTGCTTAGAAGAGTGAGGAACGATCTCACCTATTATGTCCAAGCCCCATTGGCTGAATGGTTGCTCGATGTTAACCGGCTGTAGTGGCATGGACGATTTCTTTTGTTTCCCCGCAGCAGTCTGGCAAATTTGGAATTTCCTTACGTAATTGTATGAGTCTTTGAACAGCATGGGCCAATAATATCCTGCACGTAAGATTTTATGTGCAGTAGCTTCTCCAGCATAGTGTCCACCTGCTGGTCCATCGTGGAGTTCCTGCAAAACCTTTTCGGCTTCAGTTTTCTCAAGACACCTAAGAAGTACAGAATCGTAATTGCTTTTAAACAGAACATCATTTATGAGCTGGTATTGTTTATCTTTCAATCTCAGAGCTCTTTTCTTGGTGTGGTCCAGGTGTGATGGAGCATACCCATTCTTAAGATAATAAATGGTGTCCGCATATAATGGTTCTGCGTCGTTTAGGCTTACCTCATATGTATGTACCTCTTCAGATGAGTTCTCAAGAATTTGCGATGCTCCAGCTAACATCTTGCAGAAGCCTTGACCTCTTACGATGTTTGCTGGCTTGATCTCAAGATCGTATTCTTGTAAGGCGGTAATCCAATTTGCTCTCTTTTCGCCCACATCCTTCTATATCAAAAGGTTTCTTACCGCTGGAAACGGTACTACGACTTTGGTATGGGTTTTAAGTAAGAAAGGTCTGAAATATTTGATTGCTTTGAAAACGACATATGCCTGTTTCTCCACGTCTGAATAATTGAGTTCAGCACCTTGTAAGTTCGAGCTAAAAAATGCGATTGGAGCTTCTGCCTTCTCTTGATTTTCTTGAGTTAAAATTGCGGCATAAGATTTCTCTGAGGCAAATGTGTATAAGATAAAAGATTCTGAAAATTTTGGGGTTGCTAAAGATGGAGCGTTGATGATAGCTTGCTTGATTAAGTTGAATTCTTCATGTTCATCTTGACCCCATTTAAAATGTGAATTCTTTTTTATCATATTCTGTAGAGGAGAAATAATACGTGAAAAATCCGGGACAAACCTCTTTACAAAATTGATTTGACCAAGGAAAGATTGCATGGCCTTTTTGTTATGGGGCACAGATATTTCAGAAATTTCTTTGATTCTGTCAGGTTCAACGTGAATACCAGACTTTGACACTATGAATCGTAGCAATTTCCCTTCACTTAATGCGAAAAAATATTTCTTTGGGTTAAGTGAAATCCCATACCTTAAACATCTTTGAAAGATTTGTTTCAAGTCTTTGAGATGGTCGCTTCACTTCTTGGAGTACACTGTTATATCATCCAGGTAAATCACTACCTATTTATTGACTAAACCTTTAAACGTGATGTCCATGGTGTTATAGACATTTTTGTGCCTT
This sequence comes from Pinus tabuliformis, assembly GCA_031772625.1. NCBI lineage: Eukaryota > Viridiplantae > Streptophyta > Pinopsida > Pinales > Pinaceae > Pinus > Pinus tabuliformis. Next base: position 353,904,318 of record CM062817.1, read on the forward strand.
ACAACATTGAGCATGAAATGTCCATAATCTAAGGGATCCAAAGTCCCTAAAACATGTTGTTCCTACCCCTAGAGGAACAAGGCTAACAAACCACAGCAATTCACAGAAGTTCTCCACCTGAAACTGCTCAAAAACAAGTCAATTCAGGATCATTTCAGTGGCTACACTAGCTGTTTGTGCTGAATGTCAAAGCCAACACTGGCTACCTGCATTGAATGTCAACTAAAACAAAGGTTACCTGCGCTGAACGAGAGTGGACAAGTGGTAGGCTCATTTCTCAAGGTGTCAAGACCCAGGAAGGTTCCAAAATGACACTTGCCTCAGGGAATTCGACTGGTGATGAGTAAGAGGTTCCAAATCTCCAAGTGGAAGCAATAACCTCCAAGTGGACTCAACAACTAACAGAGGGAGAGGACACTAGTCAGATCTCAAGCTGACTCATCCTCTCTCCAAACATCTATATATGGATCTCTCCTCCATGAGATCTAGAGGCTGGAATTTTGTTATTGCAAAGAATTGTTGTTGGTTTGTGACTAGAATCATTGGGTGCTTAATGCTTTGAAGGGGGGAAAAGAGAGGAATTCCATTTGCTGGGAAGGAGATGTTGGATTGGAGCCCTCTGGGTTGTATCTCTTCCTGAACCTTGTTATTCATCAATAAATCTATCTTGGTTTCTCCTATATGCTGATGTATTTTGATGTATGAATGTATTAGCATGTTTAGTTTATTTCTAATCCTAAACTAGTTATGAATGTGAAGATCTGTCTTTGTGTAGTGTTCTTCTCTTGTCGCAAGTAGCTGTTCTCTTGTGATCTTGCAGGAAGTTGAAGCTGGATAAGCAGGAAGGCAAGTAGCTGTGAACACCCAAAGAGAAGAGACACCGGATCGAGGGACAAACAAAAGACACCGGTAAGTCTACTGATCTCTCTTCTTTCACATTCCATAAAGGAAGAAACCAATATAGCTGTAATCGTTTGTTGCTAAGGCACTGTCACACCTTAGGTGGATAGGATCGTCCTGCATAGGAATTTTTCCCCACAACAAATTGGCGACTCCGCTGGGGAAATTTGTTTAGTAATTTTATTTGTTTTTGTATTATTGTTTGCATCATAGACTTGACAGCAACAATCGAACTGCATCTTTCTCGGATGCAAAGTAGAAAGTTGCTGCTTTGATCCAATTGCTGGACTTGTCTATGATCTGAACAATGGATTCACAAATGATTTGATGATCCTTGTGATAGATCTTAGTAGCATCCCTTTGATTACACCTTGCTTGTTGCTTTTATTTGGCCTGAAACAATTGATTGAGTAGCAATCTGTGACCCAGAACCTGAGGGAAACGAGAGTTTCTCCTTCAACGCAGACCCAGTGAAGGGATTCTGCATTTCAACGCAGGTCCCGTGAAGGCTACCTGCGCTAAATGTCGAAACCCCTGTGTTGAGGTTGCGCTAAACCAGTTTGCTCTTGTGCAGCTGCAGTTCTCTGCTCTGTTTTTCCTTGTTTTGATCTCTGATTTTTGCAGCCTGTAACCAGCATAGGTACCAGTCTAATAACCCCTTTTCTCTGCTTACATTCTGCCTCCTTTTGTACAAAAATACTATGAGTGTTTTTATGTGTTTGTGGCATCATTTACAGTTTTCCTTTGCATGAGTGAAATAGTCATCCTGTAGCCTTTGATTCAGATCTATTGATTGTGATCTTAGAAGAGAGTTCATTGGTTGTTTGCAGATTGATTATACATTTACTTTTGCTTATTGGTTTGAATTTGTCTCTTTTAAGTGTTGAAACAAGTCTTTATTTCGAAAATCGTTAAGTATTGTAATCTCTTCTATCTTCTCTGATTTCGAAAAAGTAAACTTGTTTGTATTGATAATTTAAAAGCAAATTCAAAGTTGTACAAAAAGCTTTCTTTGTAGGCATAAATACTAAGAAAGCGGAAAACAAACACCTGCATTGTGCATTTGCATTTGATAGTTTGCATGTTGGATTTAGGAAAAGTGCATTAGAGTGTGTTGATTGCTCTTTGAGAAAAGATGGTGTCTTTCTTTTCCCTTAGTAGCTAAGATTTTAAAAGTTGAAAAGATATAAAGCTTGCTTATCATCTTTAAACTACATTTAGGAATTTGTATCATACATCTCGTGGTGAACCTTGAAAGGCAAACTTTAAAAAGATCAACCTAAAATAAATTGAATGAACTTAACAACGCTTTGTAACATAACGCACAACATAGAGGTCTAGGCTAGAGACGTGTTCTGGTGTCGTAAAGCCTGGTGACTTTCGATCTCGTGGATGGTGGGTGATTCCTCCTGAGGGACGATAGTGCCAGTACGGATTGTGCTCCCACATACCGTCGCGTATATATTGGGAGACCCCTATAGGCATAAAACCTTTATCCTTAGGAAGTCGTGTCGGCCGCCCTACTCATCGCAATGCACTGAACACAACATTCAGGAAGATCGACCGCCCGTACCCTAAAAGGTATTCTACGGTTTTGCGAAAAGTTTGGCACACCCTCTGCCTAGAACTCCAGAGCAGTTCCTTTTGGACTTTTTCAGACTCTATAACAGAAAAAGTCCATCCGAGCATTTGTGACTTCGGGCTCGTTAAAACATCGAAGGAGACTAGAGTCATCTTTAGCTTTTTCTCGACTCTTTAAAACTGAAAAAACAAGTTGTGTCTAAAAGCGTCTAAAAAAATCATTTGATTCGGAAACACATTTTCCCCTTTGTATTTTGGTTGATCGAGTAATCCGCAATCGTGGAAGAAAGTCAATTGAAACCCCGTCGTTCGGGGAGGCTTACGAGTCAATCGTATTTGTCTTCGGAATCGAAAACAATACGGACAAAGTGAACTCGTTTAACCGGTTCAAAATCTCCCATCAAAGTTAGAACAAGTGTTCCGACCACATCTGAGGTTCTGATTACTCCAAACATTTCTGGAAACCCTACCTCTATAGAAGAAGCTCAACAGCCACAGAGGGACAGTAACATTGATCCTAGTCTGGGAGCAAATACTTGCGTTACTGAACCAGTTCCATCTGTAACTGGTTTAGAGAGTCTTGCTCCTCAAAAAACTGTCGCTGTCGATTCAACCCCTTCTTCGGCACCAGAAATATTTTTCGAACCTGACGGTCTTCCTCTTCCACCGGGTTTGATTGCGATAGAGGAAATTGTAGAGGATCCGCAAGCAAGTACTCCAACCCATTTTGGAGTCGGGGTCACTCTATTTTCTTCATCAGAAGTTAGTCTACCAAGAGTGGAAGTTCCTGTAGAATCGCTAGGAAATCTATTAGATAGACTCAAAATGTCTGAAAAACCGTCAACATCTAGGACTGTGTCGAATGACACAGCGACAGCAGAAGCCCCTGCTGTCACTCCGACAATGTTTGCCGACATACCATCTGTCCCGACTAGCTCACAACCGCTAGAAGGAGTCCACCAAGGGACTATTTCAACAGTGTGGTCTGTTCCAGTTTGTTCATCCGGAATAATATCCGGCAACTCTTATGTTGAGACTTGCCAAATTGATCCATTTGGAGGTCAATTTGGGCAATCCAGTCCCCAAGGACAAACAATCCCCTTGAGTTCCGGATTGCTATCGTATGGGGGTAGTATGCCCTTTTATTACCCCCTCCGGGAGGGTATCCGTAGGGGAGTTCACAACAGTATTCAGGTTATACTAGAATTACATCAAGTGGTTGGGTACCTATGCTACCTCAACAACCAAGGGTTGTATATTCTATGCAACAGTGTGTACCTATGACGAACATCCAGACCACACCAGCTATTGTGACAGTGTCGCAAGTTCAAACGTTGCCTGTTGTATGTCAACCTCAGATTTCTCAGGTTGTAATGCAACATCCCCTTGACCATGGGACACAACCACAATCGCCAACTGGTGGGGCGACATAGGTCCAAATGGGTACAATTACCCCACACCTTGGTCCAACAGTTAGCATAGCACAACAGAACATGGTTTCACAACCGTGGCTGGTGCAATACCAACAACCACAATTCCAGCAAGTGTACCAAGGTTCTAAGCAGCAGATCTTTACGAACAGTGGACAACCGTATATTCAAAACGGTCAAAACCAACCACTTTACAGTGGTCAAGTCCACCAACCGTATCAGTCATACCAACATCAATTACATTATGCTGGTATGCAAAGGCCCACTACTCAGGCGATTCCATCATACCCTGGGTACGCTTCACCTAACCTGAATCAACAATTACCATTCGTGGCAAATTTAGAGTTACCTGATTTACACCGGTTAACAAACGATCCGATTGCTTACGCCCCTTGGTGGCCAGCGATTCCTCACAAACTTCCATCTGACATTCCTAAATTCAATGGAAATCCAGGTGAAGACCCATCGAATCACATGATGACTTTTCATCTGTGGTGTTCATCAAACACCCTGAATGATGATTCGATAAGGCTTCGCCTTTTCCAGAGGACGTTAACGGGTCCAGCGGCAAAATGGTATATTGAATAACCTAGAGCCTCGTTCGACAATTTTAGCTCCCTAGCCACGAATTTCTTAACCCATTTTCAATTACCGATAATGTATGAAACGGGAATAGAAATATTAACCAACTTCAAGCAGACAAGTGCCACTCATATATCCGATCATATACATGAGTGGCGTCGTCGTCGTAGGATGGTGAAAATATACGTTCCCGATTAGCTATTAGTTGAATGGTTTATAAAGTCGTTACTTCCGGCTATAACGGAAGATGTGCAAAGGGGGGAGTCGTAACAGAGGAGCAAGTTATTGCTCGTGCATAATATCTAGACTTAGTTTATACTCAGTCTGGCACGCTCTATGAAAAAATACCTAACATCCCTAGACTGGAATTCTCAATTCCTCCTCCTCCTAAATCAAATAGTGACTCTCATGCCGGAGATGGCGTGATTGGCACGGCAAATGCGAAATCGACAAAGGCTTTGTCTAAGAAATCCCGTAAGAATTCGAATCAAAATGAAAAAGATGAAATTCTTGCTTCGGAAGTAAATGTCGTATCAGTAGATAAGGGCAAAGAAACCAATCAACCAAGAAGCAAGAAGAAGCAAAACAAAGGGAAGAAGAAGAAACAGGGTGAGTCATCACCTGGAAAAACTTCTTCAAACCCTCCTAGGAACGGGAAACCAAAAAGTCCATGTCAAATATGTGATGAGGATCATTAGACAAGCGATTGTCCATACAAAGCTGAGATTAAAAGGTTCTTCAAAAGTTTGCAAACCTCAGCTATGTTAACTGATCCGTTTCCCAATCCAGGTCAAAATCTGGTTGGTAGTGGAAATGCTTCCCCATCGCAAGTGCTTATGTTGTCGATTTCAGAACAGCAGAATGATGCTTTGATTTTGACAAGGAACAAAGATTACGGGAATCCGCAGCTATCAAACGACAAAGGTAAAGATCAACCAAGTAGTTCGACAACAACTTCGACAGAAGTTGTACCGACCATCATTCCTGAATTAACAATAAAACCGCCAAAGGGAGTAGTACACAAGTCGACGTTTAATCCTCGCGCCAGAGCAGCGCAGCATTATAACATAGTGGAAGATTTGGCCCAATCGCCAACCGCTATGTTGACTCTTGAAGTACTACAAAATTGCCCATCCCAAAGGCAGGCTTTGTTATCGGCTATTGGTGGGGTTGATCCTAAGGATTCCAATCTTGTATCCTTTGATCACAAAGGGTACGATCCTCAGTTACCAGCTCAACTAGCTTTCCTTATTCAAGTGAAAGCCCTCAACAAAACTGTTCATCGAACAATTAATGATGAGCGGGCATCTACATGTATTATTTCGATGAGTTGCTGGAAAACTTTAGGATCTCCAACCTTGTCGCGATCTTCGACGACATTAAAAGCATTCGACGGAAGGACATATACCCCGTGCGGTATCCTTAATAACTTGAAAGTTGAACTGGGAGGAAAAACAGTAGAAATAGATGTTGAAGTCATCGATGGGAATCTGGACTACAACATCCTACTGGGAAGACTGTGGATATATGCCATGGCAGTTGTTGTGTCGACTTATTTTAGGAAGATCGCATTCCCTTTTCAAGGAGGGATTACGTTCGTCGACCAACAAGACTTCCTCCCTAATGGTTCACAAGTTACAGGAAGCATTCCCATGATCCATGGAAGCAACCACTCGCTTCAAGACATCAGAGTAGGCCTACTGAAAGATCCCACATTAATGGGAACTTTCGCACTTCCGCCTCCATTCTATATAGGAGATGTAGCATTCGTAAGAGCCCACAACATGATATCTTCCACGAAGATCTCAGAAGACGATGTCGAAATGGATCATGCAATGGTTTTGTCCCCAAGCCCCATTGAAATATTGTAGCAATCAATGTTTCGAGCATGGGAGGCGAACCCAAATCAACTCTCATCGAGCGTTTGGGTAGATAGGTCTAGAGAATATGGTACCCCGTTAGATCCTTGGTCGAAAGTACATGGGACTGACGAAGGAATCCTACAATCAATGTTGATTGAGGGGGCACCATGGAATGATTGCCACCATCGTTCCCTTCTTCCGGAATATGAAGAAGATACTCAGCATGACCTTTACCACCCTTCAGTTTTTGAATTCCTATCAAATACTGTAAATACGATGGATTCCGAGCGAAACTTATCCAATATTGAAGAGACTATAGCCATAAATATCTCGACTAAAACAAATGTTGTAGAGAATATTTATGTCAGGAAAGGATGTTCTCCTTCAGAACTGGAAATATATAACGCTCTTTTTCGCGAGTTCAGAGATGTCTTTGCTTGGTCATATGATGAAATGCCAGGCATTGACTCGAGTATCGTTGAACATGAAATTAAAATGTATCCTGATGTCAAACCAGTAAGACAACGGCTTCGGTAGGTACACCCCAAGAAAGCCGCTGCCATTAAAGCAGAAGTTGAAAAGCTCCTCCATGCTGGTTTCATCTACCCGGTTCCTCTAACCGATTGGGTATCGAATATTGTCCCTGTTATGAAGAAAGAAGGGACAATTAGAGTGTGTGTCAATTATAGGGATGTAAACCAAGCTTGTCCGAAGGACAACTACCCTACACCCTTCGTCGACCAGATAATTGATGAATGCACCGGATGTGAAATCTTTTCATTTATGGATGGATTTTCCGGGTATAATCAAATAAATATCCGCCCACAGGACCAGTCAAAGACTGCATTCATCTGTCCGTGGGGCACATTCGCTTATCAAAAATTACCCTTTGGTTTAAAGAACGCAGGGGCGACGTTCCAGAGGGCAATGAATTATGCCTTCCATGACATCAAGAACATCGTTCAACCCTATCTCGACAACCTTCCGGCTCATTCGCGAAAGCGGACTGATCATCTGCAGCATTTAAGAGCGATATTTCTACGTTGCCGACACTACAAGATAAGACTCAATCCACACAAATGTGTGTTTTGTGTCGGTTCTGGTAGTTTACTTGGCTTTGTAGTCTCTAAGGATGGGATTCGGCTCGACCCCTGCAAGGTTTAGGTAATCATTAATTTGCCTCCACCTTCAAATTTGCTTCAGATTCAGAAACTCCAAGGGAAAGCAAACTTTCTGAGGAGGTTCATTCCAAATTACGCAGAACTTGCTAAAGGTTATACTCGTCTTTTGAAAAAAGATGTACCTTTTGTCTGGGATCAGGTGGCGCAAGCTTCCTTTGAGGCTCTGAAAGATTCTCTAGTAAAAGCATCATTAATGTATGCCCGAGACTATCAAAGAGATTTTAACCTGTATCTAGCTGCAGCGAATACGACCATTGTGATGGTTTTAGTTCAAGAAGTCGATGGAATTGAACATCCAATATATTATTTAAGTAAAAACTTGAACGATACAGAAAGCAAATATTCTTATGTTGAAAAGCTAGCACTCGCTCCTGTTCAAGCGATACAAAGATTTCGACATTACGTCCTCTTTCGAAAAACTACCATTTTATCAGATTACAACCCAATGACTTATATATTGTCGCGACAGTTGCTGGGGGGAAAATATTCAAAATGGATAGTGATCCATCAAGAGTTTGATATGGAATTTGTAAAATCCAAATCAAAGAAAGCTTTAGTTTTTGCGGAATTATTGTGCGATCTCCCATCGTCGTCCAACGATGAAACATCAAAAGAGTCAATCGTGGACGAAACTTTGTTTCTGATATCTACAAGCAATGAGTGGTATGCAGATATAATAATTTATCTCCAAACCCAAAAATTCAGGCCTGACACCTCTCACTCAGAACAGAAACGTATACGATACCAAGCGAAAGACTACATGATCGTTGGTGATACACTTTACCGTCGTGGTATCGATACAGTTATGAGGAGGTGCCTCACCCATGAAGAGGCCGAAAAAGCCCTGAATGAGTGTCATTCAGGCGCGTGTGGGGGGCATCAATCTAGATATGCTACAGCACAGAAAATCTTACGAGCAGGATACTTCTGGCCAACCATGTTCAAAGATTGCATAACCGCAGTCAGAAGTTGCCATTCTTGTCAAATTTTCGATAGAAAAACCGAAAGACCACCCGCACCTTTACAGCCAATAGTTGCTATTGGGCCTTTCGCCAAATGGGGCATCGATTTCATGACATGTACCCCCACCTCGACCGGGGGCATGGGTATATTATAGTCGTTGTTGACTATTTTACCAAACGAGCCGAGTCGATGCCTACATTAGATAACACTGGTGAAACAACTGCCCTTTTCTTTTTCAATCATGTAGTCGCCAGGTTCGGCGTACCACAGGCTATAGTTACAGATCATGGGTCGCATTTTCGCAATCACATGATGGTCGAATTAGATGCCAAGCTAGGGCTATCTCACAATAGCTCTACCCCATATTATCCGCAAGCCAACGGACAAGTTGAAGAAATCAAAAAAGTCCTGAAGCGTATGTTGCAGAGGATGATCGGGGTTCACAAAAGAAGGTGGCACCTAATCATGTACTCAGCCTTTTGGGCTTACCGAACATCGGTAAAGAACGCGACCGGGTTCACACCTTTCCAACTGGTGTATGGCCTGGAAGCAGTCTTGCCAATCCAGTGAGAAATTTCGTCGCTTAAACTCGTAATTGATCTCCTCCCCGGGACCTCGGAAGAAGAGGCTCGTTTCTCGGAATTAATCCAATTGGATGAAACCCATCGTGACACCGCTTTGGCTAATGAAGCCCATAAGAAACAAGTCAAGGCGCAGTTCGACAAAAATGTCAAACCCCGTGTCTTCTCAGAAGGTGACTTGGTCTTGCTTTATGACCAAGAATCCGATAAATTGGGAGCAAGTAAATTTAATTCTTTATGGATGGTCCCCTATATTGTTAAATGAGTGTTAGCAAAAGGAGCCTACGAGTTAATGGATTATGACGGAATTCCACTGGCGCAACCCCGTAAAGGGTTGTACCTCAAACATTACTATGCTTAAATAGTGACCAATATGCATGCACCTCGATTTGCGTTATTATGCTGGGGGCATGCAAACTTATCATCGAGCAGTTTTAGCACACAGTTCATGCTCGTTAAAAAATAAACGCAAGATTCGAGCAGTTTTAGCATGAAATTCATGCTCGTTAAAAAATGAACATAAGATCGAGCAAATGTTTCCACCCGCGTTTAAGCTCATTAAAAAATGAACTATCCCGGTAAATAACCACTGTGAATGTAATATCATCAGCCATTAAAGCCTTGGTCGTGTTTGCACCGTCACCTCCACTTTTCATTTGGCCGATCGTTCACCTCCATATGTTTGTTTACCCATTTTGAGGAACAGCTGCGAAGAGTGATTTCACCTAGCCATCCTTGTGACACTACCGTGATTGGAAAATTCCAACCTGTACCTGGAATCAGCTGCTAACCCTGTTTATCACTCGTTCCTCAAAAGACGAGTCTTCTTTAAGATCTTTTCAACTGACTCGTAAAATATGAAAAGATTGCCGAGTTTTGGCCTTCCAGCTCGTTAAAGTGACCGGAAGAGCTATCCCTCCTCTAGATTTTAATCTTTTTGGACCTGAGGGATTATTGCACAAAAAGATCGAGCACTTGTTTTGTTCGGCTCGTTAAAACTATCGAAAACTCATCCCTTCTGTATTGTTTTATACTTTTTCGGACTTAAGGGATTAGATGACGAAAAAGGAATTTTGGAGTTAACTTTATGTACCTTTTCAGACTCTCTAAAAATGAAAAGGACCGAGTTATCCTTGTCATTAGACTCATTAAAATCATTAAATAGCGACAAAATTGTCTTTAGAAAAGAACGAGTTTCACTATCGCTAGGCTCGTTAAAACATAGCGATGGGCTTTCCCGAAGGGCAGGTTATAGAACCAGCATATGTTATCCTCCTCAAGCTTGACAAAAATAAAGAGGTACTGGTCAGCAATAACTGGGGAAAAATTGGGAGAAACTAAAGAAAACTTTGATGGTAGCAAGTCGCTCTTGAACATGACACTTTTCCTCCGTACCACAATCGGGTTGGGTTGTTTCATTCATCGGTCACATCCATGGTCTCGCCATACCATCCATATTTGGGGTAATGCTACCGATCCATCGTATCAGTGTCGCCATATGTTCAAGAGAATTCGTTCAGAAAGATTCAACCGTGTCCCATCCACTACCATACATTATTCTTCATCCATTCATGACCGCTACCCTGAATCATATGTCACATATCGTTTTCACCTCCATTAAAATCATTAGCTCTGTTCTGTGTCACTGATGTGGGATTCATTAAGGCCCTCCTGTGACAGATCGCTTCTTGTCGGCATCAACTCATTATCCAGGAAGTTGATCTAGGAACAACCCCTTCAGTACTTTGAAGCTTGCATGCCACAATGGCAAGTTTCTCACTTCCGGCGATAGGTATACATCAATGACCTTCGACCGAAAGATTTTGCGTGGTGTTCGACGCCAAGTCCTTTATTCACACCACGTGAATTGTACTGCAGTACCTTGAGGGTCATTATCATTATCGGTGATTCCTCTCGCGCTTGTTAACGGTTTACATCATTGACTGGTAATCAAGCGATGTCTTTCCATGTTCGACTTCAGAACATTTCTCACATGGATCGACTTGTACTTAGAGTGAAGATCGAATGAGTTTGAAGACCCCGGATCTAGTTTCATCCATCCGAGCTGTGATATATATTCAGGAAAGATAAAGACATTGACATGTACATCATTGCAGCAGATAATCATCCTACTCAAAGGATGATTATTTCATCAAAATTATCAGTCTACCATCAGACGATTGTCTGTTCTATGTACAGAAAAATGAATTTATAAAGCTGAGCATGGGAACACCCGCCTCAGCTAGATCATGAAAGCAGTATGAAAAATAATGTATTGTATTGTATCTTATTACAGGTCTCCTCCCAGCATTGGATGAACTTCGGATCCCCCTGATAATGCATTTCGCCCGATAAACAGCCTCATACTTTAGGGGGCAACTGTTATAGACATTTTTGTGCCTTACAGCATTGAGCATGAAATGTCCATAATCTAAGGGATCCAAAGTCCCTAAAACATGCTTTTCCTACCCCTAGAGGAACAAGGCTAACAAACCACAGCAATTCACAGAAGTTCTCCACCTGAAACTGCTCAAAAACAAGTCAATTCAGGATCATTTCAGTGGCTACACTAGCTGTTTGCGCTGAATGTCGAAGCCAACACTGGCTACCTGCGTTGAATGTCAACTGGAACAAAGGCTACCTGCGCTGAACGAGAGTGGACAAGTGGCAGGCTCATTTCTCAAGGTGTCAAGACCCAGGAAGCTTCCAAAATGACACTTGCCTCAGGGAATTCGACTGGGGATGAGTAAGAGGTTCCAAATCTCCAAGTGGAAGCAAGAACCTCCAAGTGGACTCAAGAACTGACAGAGGGAGAGGACACTAGTCAGATCTCAAGCTGACTCATCCTCTCTCAAAACATCTATATATGGATCTCTCCTCCATGAGATCTAGAGGCTGGAATTTTGTTATTGCAAAGAATTCCTGTTGGTTTGTGACTAGAATCATTGGGTGCTTAATGCTTTGAAGGGGGGAAAAGAGAGGAATTCCATTTTCTGGGAAGGAGATGCTGGATTGGAGCCCTCTGGGTTGTATCTCTTCCTGAACCTTGTTATTCATCAATAAAGCTATCTTAGTTTCTCCTATATGCTGATGTATTTTGATGTATGAATGTATTAGCATGTTTAGTTTATTTCTAATCCTAAACTAGTTATGAATGTGAAGATATGTCTTTGCGTAGTGTTCTTCTCTTGTCGCAAGTAGCTATTCTCTTGTGATCTTGCAGGAAGTTGAAGCTGGATAAGCAGGAAGGCAAGTAGTTGTGAACACCCAAAGAGAAGAGAGATCGGATCGAGGGACAAAAGGAAGACACCGGTAAGTCTACTGATCTCTCTTCTTTCACATTCCATAAAGGAAGAAACCAGTATAGTTGTACTCGTTTGTTGCTAAGGCACTGTCACACGTTAGGTGGATAGAATCGTCCTGCATAGGCATTTTTCCCCACAACACATGGCTCTCTGAAAGGTAGCGCCGGCATTGATCAGACCAAATGGCATCTTCCGATATGTGTATGTGCCCCATTTAGTTCGAAATGTGGTTTTTAACTGATCATCGGGATGTACCAGCACTTGATTGTATCCTGAAAATCCATCCAGAAAAGACATTAATTCTGAGCTTGCTACTGCCTGTAATATTTGCTCCATAGGTGGGAGGGGAAAATTGTCTTTTTGACAGGCTTTGTTGAGATTCCAGAAGTCGATATAGATCTTGATATCTCTATTTTTATTTCTGACGGGCACCATATTGGATACCCATTTGGAATGTCTGACGGGGAAAATTATTCTGGCTCTCAACAACTTATTTAGCTCAGTCTTTATCTGATTTTCTAATTTGGGGTGGATTTTTCTGAGCTTCTGCTTGACAGGTTTTTCATTGTCAATCATAGGGATAGTGTGTTGAATGATAGAAGTGTTGTATGTCTTCAGCTCATCGTAATTCCATGCAAAAACGTTTTTGTATTGTCTCAGAAGACGGATATATGCTGATTTTTCTTCAGGGGCTAGGCCGTGGCCTAGATTAACGTTTTGTGGCTTCTCATCGGTTCCTAGGTTCACTAATTCATAATTCAGAGTTGAACTGTAGAGTTTAGAATTGGCAGACCTTTTAAACCGGCTTTTTATATCATATAAATCTTCTAACTTAACCATCGGTTTAGGTATAGCATTATCAGTGCTATTTTACTGTATTTGGTAATCATGATGGTCTTCGTCAATTATTTGATTTGAGTAGGATCCTTCAGAAGTGAGGAAATTTACAATGTCAGGATCGTCATTGAATACTCTCTAGTTGGTGATGTTGTCAGGGATGGATGGTCTAAAGATTAATTCTATTGAGAATCTATCTGGACTAAAATCTTCGGAGGGAATAAGTCTAGAGGCTACGTTAGCTAATAGGTCTGCGCTCGCATTTTGGAGTCTTGGGATTGAAGAAATATCGAATGCTATGGAATGTGGAGTGAGATCTTGTACTAAAGATTGATAGTGCTTCAAATGGCTTGACATGCAATGTATGGTGTTACGTACCTGTTTGACGACAATCTCAGAATCTCCAAAAACTTGAAGATACTTAACATTCAGTCCGATTGCTTTGTATAGGCCTTGCACCAAGGCCTCGTATTTCACTGTATTGTTTGTGCAATCGAACTCAAGTCTGCACGTAAGCATGGTCTTATTTCCGTCTGGGCTAATCAGAACGCATCCTGCTCCTGCTCCCTCGTTAGATTTAGAGCCATCAAAATATAATTTCCAAAACAAAGATGTATTTACAGGGTTATCTAAAAAATTAACACATTTTGAATTATCGGTTTGAGAAAAATTTTCAACTTGGGACAAAACTGAATTTTCTAAGTAAGGTGAAATATGAGCATTGAAATTGCCGAGGAAAGAATCTACCGAGTAATTGCCTATGATATTGTTGTTGTATGCTATTGCTTCATTCTCTCCTTCCAATTCAGTCACTATGTACTTTTGGTGCAACTCTCGTTCAACCTTTATTTGATTCGGTTTACCATTGTAGGGTAACCACATGTGTGACCAGTCGGTTGAGAAATATCCGTGGAGTTTTTCGGACCAATCCCTGCTAAGAATTAAACCATATAATTCAGGGATATCAACTACTAGAATGTCGATAACTTGGCATACTTTCGGGTTAGACGACAATCTTATGGTCACCTGATTAATTTCACCAATCACTTCGACTTGAGATCGATCAAGTTGAACTATGCGCACTGCGGATTTTTGTGGTTGAACATTCAATTTAGCACATATTGATCTGGGTAAAATATTCGTTGAAGCACCAGAATCAACCAAGCAATTGTGCACGTTTTTATTGAAAATTTCATAAGTGAGAAGAAAAGGAGGAGTATGAGATCTTGATCTTCCTCCAATCAAGGCAATGTCATTTGGATCAATCTTATTGATCAAGTTGGTTGGAGGTCTTCCCATGTTGTGGGAAGCTACAGCTATAGTTAAAGATGTAGTAGGCACGACATGTAATTCTTTCATCATTATTTTCTGTTGATGTTTCAATTTGCTCAATTCGTAAAGAGTGATATTAGCCCTAGTCTTTTTCATGTCATTGATAATGTTATACTCCATTTCATCCAACACTATCAATGTTCTTGATGGAGGTGCTTGATCTGATTGGACTGGGCTAAATTGGGTCGCTCTAGTGGTTGTTTTCTTTGTTGCGACCTTATCTTTTGTTGCAGGGCTTGCGCCCTTCTATTTAGGGGTAGTTTGGGGAGGATCAAGTTGATTTTTGCTTCGTGTGCTAACCAGAAATTCTTCTTGATATTCTTCTTGTGGGAGGATGAAATCCCACATTCCTTGTAGTTCCACAACTTCTTCATCATCGGTCTGCCCTTCAGTGGTATTCTCTTCTTCTTCTTCTTCTTCAGATTCGACGGTTGAGACAGCATTGGGTGGTTTCACCTCCATGGGAGGATTTCTTTTAAAAGATCTGTAGGGCTTTTTTGAAGAAGTTTCTGCTACTTGTTTTCTTATGTCAATCATCTCATTGGACATGGCCTTTAACACTTTTTGTAATCCTTCCATATCGAAAGGATCTTTCGTTTGTTTCTTGTTGGTGTCTTCTTTGAAA
Source organism: Pinus tabuliformis (assembly GCA_031772625.1). Taxonomy (NCBI): domain Eukaryota; kingdom Viridiplantae; phylum Streptophyta; class Pinopsida; order Pinales; family Pinaceae; genus Pinus; species Pinus tabuliformis. Next base: position 353,919,497 of record CM062817.1, read on the forward strand.
GAGATTTTCTTAGATTTGCGTTCCTCTATTGAAGATCTCTTTTCTAGGGCTACTACGCGCTTTTCTACTGCTAATGCCTTTGTCAAGTTTTCAACTAAGGTCGTCTTGTTTGCCCTATCTACGAAGATAGCCAAGTTTGACGGTAAGGTTGTGATATACCATTCACATCTTACTTCCTCGCTGGGTTGAGAAGCAGCGGGAATTTTGTTGAGGATCTTATTGAACCGTAAATTGAAATCTTTAATGGGTTCTCTAGCCTTAGCTTTAAGATTGGATAGGTCATTGATCAATGTCGTTGTTGATCTGTCATCACCGAACTTGGTAAGGAATTGACTTTGAAAAATGTCCCAACTTGTGATAGACCCGGAAGGTAACGAAAAGTACCATGACCCAGCTGTTCCTTGCATTGTATAGGGAAAACGCCGGACAACAGCATCCTCGTTGGTAACTCCATTGAGATTAACAGAAAGCATGAAATTATTGATATGCTCTTCAGCTAGCATGCCTGTTTCTGGATTGAATTTAGGTAGCCATTTCTCCGGATGGGCCGGTATTGGGCTCAGGGGTGGAGGCATTAAAACCGCCCCAGGATGTTCCATGGAGATTGGGCCATCGTTGAGCTGCTAGTTAATGAAAGTGCAAAGGATGGTCCCTGATGCTGAGAAGATGAAGATATTATGATCTTTGATGATTGAAGAGGAAGGGTTGTGGAAGATGGATGAGTGATTTGGGATGAGGATGTGGGTGGTTGAGTTTGTGGTGAGGGGGTTGAAATGGACGAAGTAGATGAAAGAGTCTCACTGTCAGACTCTGGTGGTGTTTTCCTTGCTCTTTTCCTAGTAGGGAGAGGGAGTTCGCTTGGGTGAATGCCAAATTTTTCACTCTTCAATCTGGTTAGGGGATGAGCAGGATTGTACTGCGAAGTCATGCTGCTGTGAGATTTATCAGACCTCTGAGTAAAAATAGAGAATCCCTGGAGTTTACGAATCAAAGTTTGAATTTCAGGGGGTTCAATGATAGGTTGGTCTGATATATTAGGGTAGGTAGCAGCGGTGGATACTCGAGCGACTTCTAACTCCGGGTTTAACCGTACTAGAGAAGTTGGGGGAGTTGATGAGGGTGATTTACTCTCAGAATGGTATTTAGATTTTGATTTAGGTGCCATTCATAGTTCGTGCCCTCCTTCTAGCGCCAAATATGTTGACGGCCCAGAAATCGGGTCAACAACAAGAGGGATACCCACCCGGTCCAGAACTTGGTTGGCAGCTCCTTGTCTGTTTGGTATAGCGGGTCCGACTGGGGATAATGGGACTAGTTTCCCAATGTAAGGGTGTGTGTGTGTGTGTGTAGAGTTTGATGATGCTGATCTAGAAGTAATTTAAGCTAATTTAATTCTAACTTCTAAACTGACTCTATGCTACTGTAATCTAACAAAAACAACACATCTAATCTACGCTAACCCGGGGTAGATTTCCTCTATTATGCGATCTAAAAAGATTTCGAACAATAACTGGTAATAAAGATCATTCAGCAATCATAAGAATAGAAATCAATTAATATGAACCATTCTGCATAAAAAGTTAGGCAAAACAGTTGTGAACAGCATATCGCATAATAAGTTATTCATATGTCAAGCATAAATAAATGACTCCACCGTACAGAAGTGCCAAATGGTAACCCACACATTCATACATTAACATATAAACAACTCAGCTGCATATCACTCTAAGAATATAAGCAGAAATTGGTCAAGAGATAAAAGTACCATTTATTACTGATTTCACTCACAAACTTCAAGCAATAACGATTTATCTCTACTTGTTATAATATCTACTAAGAGTACAGAAGTGCAACATCAGTAGCAGACATTAAAATGCAAACATAAATAAATCTCGATCCATCCATTCATCAAAAACCCCCTCCGAGGGTGCAAAAGTGCATGTTCTGAGGACAAGTTTTTTGAAAAATTTCCGGACCCTTCTCCAAATGCCATGAGAAGGGTTAAATACTACTAACTAATTAATCTTAATTACACAAATTTTGGAAACGGCTTCAAATGACCGCCCTTTTACTAAAACAAATTTATTTCTAAAAATTGAATCTAATTTCTAACCGTTTCTGTATCTGCTCCTTAGTGCTGTAAGCGATACAACGTTCGCCTGGAAAGAGTCGGCTGGTTGTCTTTTCCTTTTGTTCGAGCGATAAACGTAGAAATAACAAAAGCTGGCACCTCTTTCTGACCAACTAGAAGATATTTTCGAAAATCTTCCTCTGGCTGGGTGTATTCGCTGTGTGTATATTTAGTATAACCCAGATTTCTTTCAAACTGATTGTGTTGTTGCTATTTCGGTTTCCGGCCGTGTGAATAACTCAATGAGTTAGGGATTTCGTTGCCTGAACAATCTTCCGTATTGAAAATTGCTTCCGTTCTTTGTTCCAGGCTTTTCTGTAGCGTCCTCCCTCTTTAGCGTTTTTCTTTTTGCTTTACCCAGTCTGAGCTTCAGGATCTTTTGCAAACATGCTGCTTTTGTGCGCCTTTGACTCTGAGTCTTGGATAGTCTATTTTCATCAGTGTTTGTTGAGTGATACTCTAGAATCCGCGGTCCTGCTGCATGCGGCATCCATTTGCGAAGGCATCTCCTCTCTGTTCTCCTAGTATTGGCACTTTCCCCTTTTCCTTAGATGTTTCCTACATATTGATTTATATTAGTTGCTGCCTTACAGTTTACGCAAGGGAAAAGAGAAATGACGAAAAGATTGACATGAAAGCTTTAAGTTCTAATGAATGCATAATCATGACACTCATAATGACTTGACTCTTCGAAAAACGCAACACAATCATTCTTGGATATTTTGGCGTACAATCATTAATTTCCCTTAAGGTGCGCGTTCAATTTTGGGTTTACAGACCATGTCGAGGAAATCTTGCGATGAGTCGTTCCTGTGATTCGCATTGCAGTATCGAGGATTGCGATGTCAAGAAGTTTCGTCACAGGAATTGATAGTCTCATTCATCGCAGATCGCAAGATCGCAGATCACAAATTGTAAGATCGCAGATTGTATTTTCATTTACTGTGTGTTGTTTATGTGATGTTGCGATATGCGACGTCGCATATCGGCCGTCGGCAATTCCTTAAGTTTTTCATTTAAGGGCGCTTTCAATATATCTGATGCGATAAATTTCGCGTGGCTTCTTCTCAGCTTATCTATGCGCATAGGAAACGCTTCACTCTCTCTTCGCAATGCGATCTATCTTTAGGGAGTAGAAATACAAAAATTTTGATAAAAATATTTTTGGATTTTTTGTTAAGGGTCCCCCTTTGCTTGGTGTTATTGCTAATATCAAACAAAGAGGGGGGTTGTTGGTGACCACAACACATAGCTATGCACCAGACAAAATCAAAATGAGAAATAAAGCACAACAATTGTGAAATACCAAAATCACAAGACTAACAACAGACGCCATTACTCAATGCCCATGGTTCCGTAGGAAAGCTAGACTTGAACCTTCTTTGAGATTTCATGGAAACCTCTCTTGCCATGAAACTCCCAACATTGTGCAAATATTAACACATAATTGTTAGTGCATAAATAAAAGTAACAATACACCAGTTACCTCATCTTGTTGTGCCAAGAATGGTTCTTGTAATTGAACACATCCCCGCCTTCTCTCAAGTTACTCCAATCCTTTGACAAATCCACTTGTAACTAAAGACTAGCTAATATGCATGTCAAGTACATGCTCATGAATCTAGCACATATCCACACAATGTCAAACAAAGCCAAGGTTAAGTAGACTCCCTGTATGCAATGTACTCATTTGTTTTGAATTAGGGATTCTAAACATAGCCAAATTATTTGTTGTCCAATTCCTTTCTTTTACCATTTTTACCTTGTTGCAATCGAGGCTTACTATGTGCTGTCACATCACCCAACTATTATTTATATAAACACATCAAGTGTTACCTTGTGACTCTACTACCTAGCATGTTACCTGCAACTATTCATGCATGTCAACCACGTGTTCCAAATATCAGGACAATTGTATCTATCAATTTGAAATCAACTGTTACAAACAATCATGTCATGATCCATAGTCAACTCATAGTCATTAGACATAATGATACAACTGTCAACTATATTCAAGTACATATCAACTCTCTCAACACATATATGTTAGTACAATCATCTTAAAACAAAATCATCTGAACACATACTCATATTATGCAATTCATCAAAAATTGCACGAACTTGCAACATACCATGTTAAATAAATTAAATATATGACACCACAAAAAAGATAAGCACCAAATATATGACATAAGAAAAATTGTACCTTACTGTATCTCAAGGGAGGCTATCTTGTTTGTCAATTTCTATAGTTATCTCACTCTAACATAATACATTGCAAAGGTGCTATTAGCATATTGTTTACCCTAACACTTGAAGGTCGCATTTGACAATGGTGCCACACATTGCCTACGGCTTCCATCCATTTGTTCTAGCAACTCATCAATAAGCTACGAAAAGCCTTTGATAGACATGATTTTAAAGATGTTCTTAAAAGTATAGATAAGCTTAGAATGTAACCTAAATAGTCATTATAATACTTTACTACTAGATTTGTTCATCTTTGTTGTGAATTCCTAGAGAGAGGTGTTGATTGTATGTATTTGAGTGAGAAATTTTGATGTTTGTTTTATGTCTCTCGGCAACACCTTCAGTCTAAAATAAATATGGGTTCTTTTGATCATCATGTTAACCTGGAAGTTACAAAATTTCCATATCTTATCCCTAATCTTGTCTTGACTATCTCAGTGAGTCGCGAAAGGCCTCAAACGTGCAAGGAGGAAATTAGAGGTAGTGAAATTTCTCATCCTCCTTCTGATTCATTACCTAATGAATTTCTGGTCATAAATAGTTTAGATGGTGAAGAATTCTTGTAGGGAGATGAACCAAATTTAAAAATTCTCAAGCTCTCATACATCATGTTGAATTTGAAACTGAAAATCATGTTGATGTAACATCTCTTCGTGTATATGAAACCCAAATCAAGCACACCAAATGTGTTCCTAAATCTATTCCTGAACTTCATCTACTTGCAGGCATTGACTTAGGTCTTGTCTTAGATAAATTTGAATGTCTGAATGGATCCTTGGAGCATGATATGCATGCACATTCATTGCTCCCTCAGGCTCACTCTAATGTCCAGGGTTTGAGTTCTAAATTAAATTTTGTTGAAACTAAGGACTCTTCATCTGAACCTTTTCATCCATTATACCATAATTTATTTCATGAGTCTACTGCACCAACGGTTTCTACAAATAACTCATATATTTATCATGTTGGTGTTTATTAAAATCATGTATGTGAGGTTGATGTTTCACAATCAGAATATGAGAATGTTGAATCTCCTATTCGTGGTCTCTCCCATCCACAGTCTTTAAAAGGTGAAGAATAAGACCTTACATCTTGGAAAATTCAAGATGGTCCTTTGTTTGATTCATCTTCATTCTTAACCCAAGAAGATCCTTATGTGTTGGATTCGCAACGTGATCAAATTGTTGACTTCAACAATTTTCATTCTACCAAAAACATATTTGCCCATGCCTCTGATGATTGTCATTCATATCCATTTGTTGATCCGACAAAACCATCAAAATTTGATGATTCACCTTTCAAATGCTTTGGGACTCATCAAGAAGTTGAGGCACTTCAATTTCTGCTAATGGTTATGTTAGGTTATCACGATATTTATGAGACCGCTCAACCAAGTCAAATTAGGGATCCTGTGGTCCAATATCATCTCAGTATCTCTTGCTTGATGAAATATCATCTTGGAAGCCTCTGATTCAAGTGATATTTCTCAGAGCACATATTTCCATCCTCTATCAGCTGATATGCATCAATCTCCATACCTTGATTTTTTTACTAAAGAGAGTATGGTAGCCATTGTCTCAAACCTTTTTGAATATTTCCTAAACTGTACAAATTGTGATAAGGTACAAGTAGGTGATGTCTTACAATCTACTAAGGGAACCAATCACCTGAATTCTCTCTTCCATGAGACTTTTCGAGGTCATTCAGCTCCTTTGAGATGAGCCTCAGTATTGCAACAAGAATGTTGCAACTCCCAAGGCTACCAAATTTAACTATCAATTCGGGTTTTTTACAAATTTAAGAAGTATTAGCACTATATGTGCAACATAAAATGTGTCCTTCCTTTTTTTCATGATTTACTGGAGTGCATGTAATGAAATCAAATCCTAACTAGTTGTAGAAATCAAAATGTTCGAAATGGAAACCTTAACCTATTGCAAGAAAGAAAATACAAGGAAGGAAAAACTATTCTAATTGCATAAAGCAAATATTATTAAATAAATATCAATAATTACATTTCAAAGAGTTTAGATCCATTTATAGAGTTCAATGGATGTGGAAATCAAGAAAATCATTATTATATTATCTAATTCATAAATTTTTTCATTAACCCAATTTGCTGAGATTTTTTTGCATGGGTAAAAATGAAAAACCTTAGTGGTGTTTATTCCACCTAAACCATTTATTTATATTCTATGGGTCATGATTCAACCATAAGGGACAAAAGCCAACCTTTTTGAGCAAATGTGGGCAAGTATATATACGCTGGAAGAGTGCTTTAGGGAATCTAATATAGGAAACAAGTTTTGCTATAGGAAGATATAATTCACCGAATGACCAAGAAAATAAAATCAAATTGGATGAGACAAATTTTTTAATGACTAGAATGTCTTAGGTCGCCATTCCAAGTAGAATCACTCAAAAAGACCTTGTTAACACATGCTAAAAATAGCATAAAATAACTAGTCTAAAATCTAGAATTTCGAGAAGTAGAGAGCTAGTTAATCTATCAAATGCCTAACCTAATCAAGTGAGAAAGAAATGGTGTAATTTTTTTTTTATTAACTGGAATGTTTTTTTGATCTAATTCAAGTGGAATCAACTCGACTGAAGCTTGTTACCATGTTATAAACAATAGCATAATTTTACTACTCTTTGCCATAAGGGACTTCCAAAAATTTAGATTTGGGAATAAGAAAACTAATCCAAGTAGCTCAATGATTAATATGAAATTCCAAAGATGTTCCAAAGATGAAATCATGCTTGTGATCATTCAAAATAACTTACTTCAACCATTTAACCTAATCGCACAACAAGAAATCATCAATATTAAATGCAGAAATAGAAAAAAATAAGAATAAGAGATCCATTTGATTAAGAAGGGAAAGGAAGAGCTTTCGTGGTGACCTTTCCCTTATATTAAAACCCTAACTCATTATAAAGGAAAATAGAAACTAGTTTCTTGAGGGGAACCCTAATCATTTTGAAAGAACTATACCCATGACCCGAACCTTGTGCTCAACATGGTCTTGAATATCTCAATGACTTGCTTTCATTGTCCACCTATTAACTGGGGATGAGATATGGAAGCTTGGAATGAGGGAAAACCTAAACTAAATATCTTTTTTTTTTTTGGAATAGAAAATAACCTCTCTTTCCCATAAAATAAGTTAGTATCCCACATCCTCCCTCGCGCAATGAATTCCCAATAATAAATGCTAATGTGCATATGCAAGAAAATGAATTTAAATAAAGGGTAAAATATTGAGAAAGGATTCCTACATAGAGAGGTGGTGGAATGACTCAGCCAGGGTACTGACAAGGATCACTGGTAGAAAAGTAAAATTTTTGATTTATTGAAGTGACTTCGCGAGGAGTACTTTCCTGGTATACTAGTAGTAGAGCAACACCAAAAACCTATTTTAAAATTATGAATACAATAATCCCTCTACCTTTTTTTCTGTATCATTGTTAACTACTAGTAGGTGTGAACTTTAAATGTGGTGTTTAATGGCTAATGGAACCTAGCTGAGACACGGGGAAAGGAATACCTCTTATAGGTCAAGTATCTCTATGAGTACCCATAGCACTTGATTCAATGCTTCCTTGCATTATCACCAAACTCAATTTATTATAAGGATGTAACTAGACATACTGGATTCTACCAGTGGTTTGCTAATTGTTGTGGCCGCTACAACAACACACAAAATTTTTTGACATATCCAAAATCTTGGGTCCCCCTTTACTCACCCTATGATATTAAGGATTTGATATGGTTTCCAACTACCCACAACCTTTCCTATCAAACTCGGTTGATGTGCGCACTCAGGCTTCAGACGTTGTATCCACCCATCATATTTTATCGCAGATATTGACATTATGTATCCACCCATCATATTTTATCACGTATATTGACATTAGGGTTTTGAAGGCCTGTCACTTTGATGACGTGTTAAGAGTCTCCCATGATTTTGAAACTTATGTTTCCATAACATACATCGCAAGTAGTAGAGGTACTGTGTGTGGATGAGGATGATTTCATTTGGTTGTCCTTATGTTGACCACATTAGGGTTTGGGAGAAACCCTAAATTGTAAAAAGAGAGGCCTCTTCATGTTTTAACCTAATTCGTATGCCTCAAGGGGTGCATTTTCATCGGCACTGCATGACATCTTGGTGAGAGACATAATTGTAGAACATATTTCCCTAGGGTCATGACTAGTTCCGCATCTCAACATGTGCATTAGGATTTGTGAGAATAATATCTTTCCCTTGTATCCTTGTAACCCGAGACTTATGTGATTGGAGATCGAGCCTTGCTTTGAATTAATCCTCACTCCCTAGGATGCATGTTAAAAAAATACTTTTAAGCATTTGTCGTATATGCGCGGCATTATCTCGGGCATCACACAACAACATAGTTACATGCAATCGATAGGCCCTCTAAAGTGCTAGAAGCTTGAGTTGTTTGCAAACTCAATGTAAAGAGCTAGAAGCTTGAGTTGTTTTCAAACTCAATGTAAAGCACTAGAAGCTTGAGTTCTTTAACCAATGTAATTGATCATACATTACTTTATTGATTTGAAGTTAATTGCTTCCTCAATTATCCTAATAATATATGGGTGTCACATGAAATGTAATTGACAAAAAAATAATGGTATATTTTCTTTTCTTTGCACGAGCTCAAACAAAGCTATTTGGGATATAATAACAAAGGATCACATTAGAATAGACATGGGGTATGATACCTCTCATTCTATGAGAGGAGACACATTTTTTATACATGGTATGGTGGGTGCTTGATATAGGTAAACTATTTATGTTTTGTTGGAAAGAGGGAGCGAATGGTATGACAAAGATGAAAGTATAGATGAAGTGAAAATTTCACAACCATTTTGGTTTTAGCTTTTGAGGCACCGATTCATTAGGATGAAAGTATACATGAAGTGAAAGTATACTCATTTGCGTTGTGTCACTCACGATTCTGAGATTGAGGTGAGTGTGGTCAGAGACTTTAGGTCAACAAATAATGAGTGACGTAAAAAATCAAAATTCAGTTCGTTTTTTGTTTCAATTTTATTTGGGTGTCGACGCAAATATTAGATAGTCTTAATTTTTACAATTAGATAGTGTTGCTTTGTTTTTATCATTGGGCCAAGAGGTTGATTTTACATTTTACAGGGTAGAGTGTGAGATTTATATGGTGTTTAATTTGGAGGTGATAATATATATATATATATATATATATATATATATATAGATATATATATTTCTAAATGAAAATGGTTTAAATTACTTAATGGACGAGGAGATTTCCATGCTCGAGGAGTTTTCTTCAATGGACGAACTTTCTCTTCTTCAGTTGTCCCCATTGTTGGGGCAAACCTGCATACAACACTATAATCCATGAAAATAGTAGCAATTAGTGAATATTTATATTATATATTTTTAATGGTGATTTTCATGGATAGAGGTTTTTTATAGCTGAAATATCATAGAATGTAGTTAAAAATACAATAAAGTATTATTGACCTTATTTAGTAATAAGTGGGATTGTTCCAAGAAAATGATTGCAATGGTTTCTCTTTTATCTTTCTAATATTATTATATTTATTTGTTTTTATCTTTATGTGCATTTCAAATATGAATGTTGACAATATCCTTAAATTATCTATTTATTTCACTTTTGAAATAAATGTGAATGTTAAATTTGGTGTCTCAACAATATCAATATCATTTGTTGCTCCCTCTATTTTCACTAAGAATCCAAGCCATATCCACTCCCATTTCTTTGCTCTTCTAATGATAGGTGTTATTGGTATAGTAGTTGCATTTTCCATGTCTAATGGCGCACCATTGTGATTATGAAATGAAATAGTGGTGAAGATTGGACGTCAAGTTGGTATTGATCCTTGAGAGTGAAGTTTTTTTGGACAATTCTGTTAGGTTCCTATAGCAATAGGTGTCATATTTCTTGATTGACTGTGGAGATGCCAAATATGATCATCCTTTCCATGCTGCAAAGATTCCATATTTAAAAAAAAAAAAAAACAAAAAATTTAAAAAAACTAAAGAGTGTATGCCCTAAAGAAAAAATCAAAGGGCAAAAAGAATGAATTGGTTAAGAAAGAAACAAAATGAACCCCAAAGAAAAGACTAGGAAAGTGTGTTAGTCAAAATGCCCCTACTGTCCTATTTTTCACAAAGAAGTTTAAAACTTTGCAATCAGTGACTTCTATCACACTTGATGGATCGCCAAACAACTCAATCTTGGCCAGTCCATGTTTAAATTTCTTCTTTTGACATTAGAGAATAAGGTCTGTTCAAACAGTTTAAGCTTGGCAGATCAGTAGTTTGGTAGAGAAGCAAGGGTGCTCAACAGCTAAATTTGATCCCCTGGAAGAGATAAGGGCAGACTTAGATAGGAGGATAGCTAAAAGAAAACAAAAGAGAAAGGGTTTGCTAGTTCAAATGCACCCTGGAAAAAGAAGAAAAAATGTTAGGTGTATTAGGCTGGGTAGGCAGTTGGATGATGCAGAAGCAAGGTCATGAACAGTTTTGTCTTTTTGTGATCAATCGCATGGCTATCACAGGTACCATGGCAAAGTGGCTGCAAATCAGTTGGAGCATGGCTAATTCCCCTCCCATTTCCCCAAGAACATTTACTAACATTCCCTCAAGGACATTGGGATCTGCTCAGTGGTCCTAGTTGCTTTCAGTTTATGAGAAAAACTAAGTGGAACTCTGTGTTTACTTAGCCAAAACAAGCCACATTTCTTGTGTAAAAAGATCCTTCCATTTCCCTTTCATTTCCATAAAAACCTAAGTTTTTACCTTATAAACTTAGCGTTCCCCTTTCATAAAACCATATTAACGAATTAACTTATTGTATAGCTCCTATATAATATTACTCGCCCCTATTATACATAAAATACATAAAAAAACCCCAAACTTTATAATATCCCGCCCCTGGCTTATTAAAGCCATATGTCAATATTTTGGGGGTCCAAGGTTTACCCAAAACCTTGTTTACAACCCTCCCCGCTCACATATAACCATGGGATTTAATTAACGTTTGGTTGATTAAATAACCAACCCGCAAAACCCAAAGTTGAAATACATTGTAATTCTCCACAAAAACCTTAAAAAATGATGAAATAACATGGCGGGTCCCATATATTACCCCTCTGCTTGTTTATTACACCGCCAATCGTTGGATCATAGTCCACAGATCTGACGACCGACATGCATATCGCAAGCCTTTATATACCGAAAGATAGCGTCCGGGGTATGGGAGGTATTTCTGCCATACAGAAGGCACGTGGCGGGCACCCGGGATGATTGCTGCCCCCACCTCCAATACCACTATGGTCCAAAGGTGGTGCAGGGGCCAAACTTCTTACCGCTTATTCCCCAGCCCCGCTGACGTCACCCGCTTCTCACCCTCATGTCATCAGACATGTCATCCGCCACCCCGCCTCTATATCGTCCGTCGTGTCCACCACGTCACTGCCAAGTCGACCTTCGTACCCTCGATATGCGACAAAATCATTGCGTCATGCTGACATCACCCAACCAAAGCGCACCAAAACTTTCCAAGACCAAATTATTTGTCAAATTGGCGCAAAACGGTCGTTTTTGTCCATTTTTGTCTATTTATTCTATACGACACGTTCATGCAATTTTCAACCAAAATACTTGTTTCACTGCACAGTCTGCCACCCAGCTAACTCCAGCCTACAAACCAGTCTTCAAGATCGGCCTGCCACCTGCATTTTTCACAGAGCGCCCATTGAAGGAGGTATTTACTCAATTGCTTCCGAACCCTTTGTATTTCCGGTTTTTCTCTCAGTTAAATCCGTGAAACCAAAAATTACACAAATCCAGTCTACAACTCTTGAGAAATATACCATAACTATCCCTGTTCTTTACATTATTTGCACAAATCCACCTGTTCTATCCATTTTTTCACAGAAATCCAGACTTCCATAACTAAAGACGCAGTGCTGCCTTTGAAACTGTGTGCCATAACCTCTGTTTTTATCCATTTTTTCCGATAAATTCCTCAGAAGTTGTCTCCCTCTGCAATTTCACCCATTTAGCTAAAAATCAAGCTCATTTCAGCCTGCAATTCCCACAAAAAGCCCCCAAAACTGATATTTTACCCACTGTTGTTGTGAAAGTCCAAATTCCAAATTAAAAAAAAAATCACAAAAGACTGAAAACGGAATCTCTAGTGGCCCTCAATGTTGCGCCCTTGAATGCAGCACACGAGGAGCTGGAATGGTTGCCCTTAGCTGATAAGTACATCCAAATACAAGACTTAATGGGTATCAAAGACCATCTGCAAACACTTTGTGAAATTAGAAAGAGTTATCTAAACAAGACTGATCTCTATGGGGTATGGGAGTCCAATCTGCCCATATATTATCTTCCATCAGTTAATGTATTTCCAGATATAATCTGCTTGTGTTGTGCTAACTATGAGCCTACTCAAAGAGCAGTCATGTCCCCAAATGGCATTGTCCTGTTGTATATCACTCCTGGCTCAATCAATGAGATGTTGCATTTCAAGCCTAATCAGCCTCTAGCTCCTCTATTTATGAAGTATTTGCTGGACCAAGGCTCCAAACTATCCTCTGCAGAAATAGGTCGAATTTCCAAGTTATTCATGAGACCAGACTCCCAGCCCAGAGACTCACCTCCTTTTCACCAGGTGTATTTCAATGAATTTGGGAGAACTGTCATTGATATGATATCCTATGTCCTGGGTTTTAGAACAAGTGAGTATGTGGATGAGACCATTTTAGCCCTGATGTCCATATTTATTCCACGACACCCTCCTGCCATTAAGTTTGACTTTGCTACCTTCATTAGCGACAAAATCCATGAACAATTACTGAATCTAAATAGAGAAGGGGTTTTCAAGTATACAACATATATATATATATATATATATATATATATATATATATATATATCATCTCTTGTCATATGATCAAACAGATAGTTTTCAGTTCCCTGTCAAGAAATTGGATGCAAAAGGAGAAAGGAGATCTGTCATATTTTGGACCCCAGTCTTCCATATAGTCCATAATTCTCCTTATACTTATTGTGAGTTCATTGATCTATTCATATATCCAGTCTCATCTCTGCTGATGAGAATTCCCCCTCTTAGACTCTCAGCTGAAATGCAGAAAATCTTGCAGTTGTCCAAAAGGTATAAAATAGGTGACTGGTACTTTTACCAAAATCACACAGAGATCACAATTTATGGCTGCGAATTGTGCCTCTACAAGCTTCCAAAGTATGTACCTATGAGACTGTTTGCCCTTGAATACTTTAGGCAATTTATTAGCTCAGATTTGACTCATTTTTATGATTCCAAGAAAAAGGCTCAGCTGAAGCTAAGAAACCAACTAGGCCCCCTCATTATTAACAAAAAGGAAGCGTGGAAAGATACTGAAACGATATTAGCTAAGAAACTCAAACTAAAAGTAGTTTTGGTGGGTACCCTATAACCCAAATAGATTCATCCATGATAGAAAGATAAAATATAGGCTATCAATCTATGATCATTGTAGAATCCCTGATATAGAACAGTATGCTAATCAAGATGAATGGGTAGAGGGCACATTGGTAGAGAAGATTACCGAGGAAGAGAAAATGGAGCAGGTAATGAAAAACCTTGAAATAACTCTTGACCTGGACTCTTTTGGACAGGTCTCTTTCAAATTGCCTCAACACATTTGAATGAGCACATCAGCTGCTACAACTTCACAACAACCTGCCTAAAAAAATACTCCACCTACAGGGACATCCAAAGACAAAGAAGTGCTGCATTCAGAGCAACAAGAAATGATAGATCAGCCAACATCATCACAACAACAAGGAGAAGGGAAAATTCCTCCTACCCAGACCAATGCACCAGACATACCAGCATTGCAAAATCCTCTCAATGAGGAGAAGGGTAGAAAAAGGGACCAGGAAGAGGCCACACCCATAAGTGGGCAAATAGAGCAGCCAGAAGCAAAGAAACAGAGAGTGGATCCTCTACCTAAAGAAGAAGTTATAGAGGAGATCATTGAAAGTCTGAGAAGTGAAAGGGCAGCCAGCCCACTAACTTCCCCAGTGATAGAATCACCTACCAGTTCTCATGGACAACAGTTGGGAAAACATCCTACTATGGAAATTTCATCAGCACAGCCATAAGGCAAACAAAGTTCTAATATTAAGAGGCCATTCATGGACATCAAAACACAAAATGAGCCAATAAGAATGCAGCTTTATGATCAGTTCCTCAGGATGACTCCTTCCAAACAGCAGAGATTGATGTCTGCATATGATATCAAGGAAGGAAAAATGATCATGAGTCATTTCAAGCCCAAAATGCAGCATCCACAATCAGCTGCCAATTATATTAGAACAAATCTAGAGGCTCTTGCCAAAGACATTCACCATTTGGACCAGGTTGAGTTGCACAAGCAAACCGGTGAAATGGTTTATTCCACTTTGGCAGACAAAGCCATACAAGCTCAACGATTGCGAAATTCATTAAACAACACATATGCCCAATTAGAGTTGTAAAAAGCATCCTCTCTGGCTAAGGACAATAGGATAAAGTCCTTGGAAGAAATCATCATGGAGCTAAGACAAAATCCCAAGGATACTAAGGCAATAAAAGAGCTAATAAAGAGAAAGGAGGATGACATAGCTGCCCTCAAGAAACAGTTAAAACTGCCATTTACTATGCATCCACAAACAACAGAGATGGTGAAAGAAGAAGAAGAAGACATGATGGAATTGTTAATAAAAATGAATCAAAGACTAAGTGAAATAGAGCAGGCTTTGAAGACAGCATTGCAGGAAAAATAGGGAGAGTTGGCCTCTCAGCCAGCTCAAACAGCCCCAATAGCTACAACTGCTCCTCCTACAGCAACAACAATAGTCCCTCCCACTGCTCTAGCATCGACAACAGGTACATCAGTCACAGATAATCCAGCAGCAACCACAACAACAGTACCAGATACTAGCATGAGCATGGAAAATATGATGAAGGAAATAAAAGAATTAGAACTACAAATGGAAGAACTAGAGGAAGCCAAAGAAAATTGGCCAAGTTAGAGGTAAGCTATGATAAATCTAAAATAACTGTGGCTGAAAAAGAAAGAGAGGTAAAGGCCTTGGAAAACAAGGTAAAATCCTTGGAGAAAGATCCTACTCTTCATAAACCTCTATCAGAAATCAAAACAATTTTGTGGACTGAGATTGGCCAGTCCATCAATGATCAAAGGAGATCAATAGAGACTATCCATGAGCAAATTGAATTGATAGAAATAGCCCGAGCGGAGATTCAAAAGGCCAGAGCATTATTGAGAAACATGCCCGAATAGGCCAATAGACTAATTCAGTTTTTGAATACTCATACCAGAGAACAACTAGCAGCTCTAGATATCGGGGATAGAACATGTACCATTTTGACAGTTAAAAAAGTGCTGACTATGAAGAATTTTATACAAAATCTAGAGAGAAAGTGTCAAGAAATGCAGATAGAAATAAATGCTTTTACAGAAAATTTTATGGTCTTGCAGCAAAAGGGTCTGCCCAGTTTGTTAACCAGCAATCAGAGGCTGTTGACACATGAACAATATGCTCACAGGGTGAATACATATGTTACCAATCAGATCACAGCATCATCAAGCACTTCAGAGGACATAGTACCTCCCTCTGGATAGAGCTTATATGAAAAGTTAGAAAATCTGTTCTATATTGAGCATGAAATAACACATCTTTTTTAAGTACAACCCAATTTCTATAGGTATACTGAAGCTGATGAAATATTGATAAAACTACAAAGACACCAGTTGCCAACATACCAATGGTGGCAGAGCATGTTAAAGATTTTACCAATGTAGTTTTAGTTCTCTTTTGATCATCTGCATTGAATTAAATTCAGTGCACGTGCCACCTATCATAAAAATGAAAACAACAGAGGAAGGAATTCACGCCAAAACGCATTAAAGCGGAATCAGGCACAGATGAAAGGGCCGGGACAGCAAAACAAGAATGCAAAATAAAGAGACAAATACCAGCCGACTTGTTGAGTTAAAAAGTCAAATATATCAAACCACCTAAGGTAGCCAGTATAGCGGAAATTACTCCTACATTCATTGCGCTCTATTTTCAATGTCATTTACTTCCTTTGAAGAAGTAGATGGATAAAGTTATTGCTTGATATTTTTCTCTATGAGATATTTTGTAACTCTTTTCGTATAAAGAGCTCCCCTGGAGATGTATTTTTGGTTGGTGAATATCATTCTGGACCTGCACTGTACATTTTGAAAACTCTTCTGAATAAATATTGCTGGAATGTTTTGTTGATGAACTCTCTGGTTATGGAATTGATGGCAAAAACCTATGTTGCAGAATTGTTGGATTATCTCATGGATTAATAAGTCTTTTCTAACTCATGTTTTACTGTTTCTATGTTTTATATATCATCTAAGTATCATACTCTAAATTACAGGAAAACAGAATAGCCCAGAATTTACTTTGTTGTACTATGTGTTCAATTCTTGTCATTTTTTATGTTTTCTTCAGGACTAGTATAGACAGGATCTTAACTGCTCCTGTGTCCCTGGTTTTTACACCCTGAATATAATTAAGGAATTCTTAGCTACTCCTTGGTAATATTTACTCACTTTCCCTCTGTTAACATAATGAAAGATCCTTAATTGCCTTTCATTCCCTGACCTCATTTCACCTAATTCCAGCTTGAAAATTGTTTCATGTTTAATTATCTTGCTCTGTAGTTCCTCCTTTTGTGAGAGAAACCATTCCCAGAGGTTTATTATCATTGACTCCATTAACCCAATGGTATGAACTTCCCATACCTTGCAGCCATGTTCTATTGAATGTCACCCTCCATCCAAATTTCCAACAAATACTTGTACTTCATAGCTAGCATAACATACAACAAAACAAAGCTAAAACATAAAGAGAGAGCCCTCTCTGGCTGCAGATTGGCTAGAATCTACATTTAAAAGACTGGTTAGTTTTTACCTCAGTCGTATTCCCTTTTCCCACTACTTTTGGCGAACAACCTGCGTGATAACATCATTGGCGACTCCACTGGGGAACTGAATGATCATGTTTGTTACTGCTGTTTATTTCCTAAAGCTACAGATGGAGCCTGAAGTTAGCCAGGTAGCCTTTGAAACTATCTTTGCTGTGCAATTACAGGAGTAAATAAAAGTTGCTTCAGTCAATCTCCAGTCTAGCTTTAGGCTTTAAACAACTGTCTCAAAAATTTGATCAGTTTCCTCTTATTTTCAATATATATATATATATATATATATATATATATATATATATATATATATATATATATATATATATATATATATATATATATATATATATATATATTCAGGAAAATTCAAGACCCTCACAATTTACAATTTCCAAGAAAGATATTGTCAAAAGTAGTGTCCTTCAGATACTTTCAGAAAATACCAAAAACAGATTTAGAAGCTGGCTCCAAAGAAGAAAACTCGTTACACTAGATCAAATCCAGATCCTAATCCTCCAGCTATTTTTGAAAATCCTAACTTGATCTCTAAGAACCTTAGAAGACAAGAAAGTCTAGAAAATTCTGCTGATTTAAATCTTGATATACTTCAGCAAAACCTTACCCAATCGCCTCCTGGAAAAGTAACAGTCCTTTCTACTGTTGTTGCAGCTTCTTCTAGTTCACCATCATCACTTCAAAGCACCTCTTCCACTCCCCCATCCACTCCGTTTATCTCAGTTGTTATCCCTGTGCTTCTAGTTGTCCCATTTATACCTGTAAATATGGCAAATCGATATGCTCCTTTGTAGTTTCCTGCAAATCCAGGGGCTATGCCTCAAGATTATCAAAGAAAAATTACATATTTTGATGGTATTGGCTCCTACATAGCACAAAAACACACTAAGAAAGTGATGGACTACTTTGAGAACTATGAAATTAATGATAACGATGTGAGGATGCAAATTTTTGTCCAAATCTTAACCGGTGATGTAAGGACCTGGTTTAGGGAACTCACTGTAAACACAAATTCTGATCCAGATGCCTTGTACCAAACCTTTTTGAGCATATGGGAAAAGAAGAAGGACCCATTGCATATCATGTCTGAATAAAAAAGCTTGAAAAGGTGACCACAAGAAACTATCAAAGATTATTGTGCTAGATTCAATAACGTGTACAATGCTATCCCTCAAAACCTTAGACCTCCACCTGACTTGACCTTGATCAAATTCCCTGATGGATTTGATTCTGACATGGCATATCAACTAAGGGAAAGATCTCCTCGAAGCTTAGAAGACATGCAGAGAATAGCTGTTAGTGTAGAGGCCAATATGATCTCTAAAAGAGCCCAAGCCTTCAAAGAAGAGCCTTCTGCATTTGAGCAAAAACTAGATGCAATTATCAAAGGAATGGATAGACTGGGTGATAGAGTGGAAACCATTGCAAGGAAATCTTCTTGGGAAGGTCAATCAAGTAACACCACTAGAAATCCAAACTTTAGAAAAAATCAAAATCCCAACACCGGGAAGGCTAGCCCTGATTAGAATATTAGACCTCCATTTCAAGAGAACTATGCCAAAGCTTCAACCTCTAGTGAGCCAACAAAGGATACTCAAATCAACCGAATGGGTCTGAATAGTGAACAACAAATATTTTTAACACAAGATGACCAAGAAGCTCATAATTTCAACCAATTTCAAACCAAATCCAGAGAATCATTTGATTTCAGAGAGGGGTATGATGCAGCTATCTATGAGGTTCATAAACAATACAAATTGAGAAGCAGAATGGTAGATGTGCCTGAACCTAGCAAGCTGAAAGATACCAAGCAGCCTAAGAAAGCAAAGGATAAAACTTCCCTGACAGAACTCCCTGCTAAAACAGACCTCAACCCAAAAGAACCCACGGTTGAGGACATATTAGACTTACAGCCCTTAAAAAATCAGCCATCCACCTCCTTTCCTCCAAAAAAGAATGTAAACAGCCCTCCTGAAAATAATTTCAAAGCATATTTAGTTCATAACAGCACTCATGATGAAGAAAAAACCACTGAAAACACAGCAGAAAAGGAAAACCTTGCTGCCCGGAATACAAAAATTCAAGTGGAAAAACCCTTCAACCTAGAAACAGAAATAGGCAAGTTAAAAATAGCCATTCCACTGTCCGAATTGGATAAACATGAGGTATATAGGGAAAAAATCGGCAGGTCACTTCGAATATCAGAGAATAGAGATGCAGTGAATGTTTTAGATGACCAACCAGAACTAATTTTTGGTCCTGAGGTAAATGGTAAAACAGTAGATGGAGGAGTCCCTCCATTCTATGTAAGCTTAAACATTCATGACAAAGTGCTACATAATGCAATGTTTGATTCGGGAGCTTCCCATAACCTAATGCCTAAGTCTGTGATGGAAAGATTGGACCTAGATATCACATGGCCATATAAAGACTTGTTTTCATTTGATTCCAGCCAGGTCAGGTGTCTAGGCCTAATCAAAGATTTATGTGTATCTCTAGTGCAATACCCTGCCAAGACTATTTTAATGGATGTAGTGGTAGTTGATATCCCACCAAAGTATGGAATGCTTTTGTCCAGATCTTGGGGTGAAAAACTCCAAGGATCTTTATAGCTAGACATGTCTTATGCCACCATTTCAGTCTTTGGCCAGCCAAAGAGATTGTACCGGGAAACATTGATGAAGTATGTGGTCAGTAGTCAAGAGAAACCCCAAAAATTCCCTATTTACTCCATGCATTCTGATATGGATTCGTTTATCTTATACAATGCTGAAATATGTTCCAAAACTGATCACAAGCTCCTAGAATCAGCACAAGCAAGAGACATAAATGAAGAATCTGTTGCTCAAGATCTAAATTTTATTGAAGTAATTGATGCAACAAACAAACAAGCCAAATCATATGAGTTACAAAATCCAAATCTGCCCACTGAGCAAGTTTCCAAAACTCCTAAGGCTAGTTACAATCAAGAAATCTTATGGTACTTAGAGTTTGATGGGTCAATGAATAAATTAGGAGCAGGGGTATGGATTTGGATACATAATATGCAAAATGATCATGCTGAAGGAAATGCATATAGGCTGAATTTTAGATGTACAAACAATATGGCTGAATATGAGGCCCTTTTGCTGGGACTCAATCTGATTAGAAGTCTAGGGGCAACTAAGATTTCAATTCTAGGGGACTCAGATTTGATTATCCAACAGATGAAGGGAAACTTTGTTACAAATGATCTCAGGCTAAAGGCTTATAGAGGGGCAGCAATTGAAATACTCAACACCTTCTTAGAACCTTAGCTAACCAAAATTTCGAGAAAGCACAATTTACATGCTCACATTTTGGCAACATTCGCCAGCACTTGTAAGCTGCCATTCGAGCCCAACCATCACTTTACTGCTGAGATTAAACACAAACTTGTTGTTCCAGATGTTATCACTCAGGTTGTCCTTAAGCTCCGGAAAAGGATACGGCCGAGGTAACCACAGACCAACTTTGGACTGCAGGTTCTAGCCAACCTGCAATCAGAGAGGGCTCTCTCTTTATGATTTAGCTTTGTTGAAAAGGATTTTAGGCTAGGTTTTGAGTTCAAGGGTTTCGTTTTGTTTTGGTGGGAAAATTGATTTTTCAGGTAGAGAGGCAGAGCATAGTCTAAGGTTTTCGAACCATTGGGCGTGGAGTCGAGGAGAAAAACTGCTGGCGCTTTTCCTTAATAACAGTGAGGGAAAATGGAGCAAGATAGCTGAGCATGAAACAATGTTTCAGGTTTAAGGGATGGAAAGAAGTGCTAAGTAATGAGAGGTAGTTAAGAATCTCTCAATTATGCTTAACAAGGGAAGATAACAGGGTGCTACCTAGGGGCAGTTAAGAAGCCCTAGGTAATTGGCTAACACAGGTGAATCGGGGTAAACATGAGCCAGAAGGAATTCATATTCATAACCAATTAAATCACAGGAAAACATAAAGAAATAGCAGAAATTGAGCATAGAGAGTATTTAAACTAATTCTAGGCTATTCTTTCTTCCTGCTATTTAGATAGTGATAAACAACAAACAGAGATAAGAAGCACTTATTGTTCTAGGCTGCAGCACAAGAATTCCATCTTCAGTCTCCAAAACATTCATTCACAACAGACAGTTTGCTCTCCAAGATTTCAGCAATCTTTGATTATGGAAGAACTTAGGTATACACAGCGAGTCTCCAGTGAAATTCTCAATTGACTAACCCTTAAAACTATACAGAGGGTGGTATATATAGGGAAAAAACTCTCTGCAGAGTTCTTTAGTACAAATTGACCTAATCAGGTCATAAAGAATAATTAATTGACCTAACTCTATCCTGAAATAAATGCATGAAATAACTCAGGCTGCGCTGAAGGCGGCCGTATCAAAAATGAATAAATTTTGTTGTCCTTGGAGGCTTGGTGCAGGTGCTTTTGAAATAAATGTGCATGGGATGCTGCTTCTTTGTTGTCCTGCATTTTGAATGCCTTAATGGTGATTTGAAGGCAAGGATGGGCTTATGTTGCTTGATTTGACTTTGCTGGGGGGCTTCATTAATGTACAGGTGCTTCGAGCCCCTAAAAATCTTTGCTGATACTCTTTAATGTCCTTTCTTCCTCTGATACTCTTTGACAAAATCTGGGCTGTTTCTCTGATGTGCTGTGGGTCTAATCACAAATTGATGGCCGTTGTTCGGCTCTCTGATTCCTTCAAAACTGCTTTCTGCTCCTTCCTGAGTGCCTCACAAAGAGAAACGGCTCATTCGACGCCTTTCGGGCTTCCTGGGGGCTGCACAATGAAAAGATTCCCTAAAGATTCCCCATTTCGGCCTAAAAAATCTTGCGATGTGCGATTTGCGCTAGGCGCAAATCGCTCATCAAAAACTGCCTCAGAAACTGATTCCGGGGCTCCGAAGTGCAATTTTTGCTCCTTCACGCCAAAAAGTGATGATGACATCAGCATGACGTGACATTGTACGGTGGGTGACGTCAGCGATGATGTCAGCATGATGACATGGTGGGATGACATCATCATGACGTCATCATGTACGGACGGTGACATGGCATGACACATGGCAAGGGGCCACGCAGGCAGATGACTCGACATGTGACTGGGCAGAGGGGGGTGAAGTAAGCGGTGACTGTACAAGGGGGTGATGTAAGCAGTGATGTAAGCGGTGACATCACTGGGTAGGAGGCGGTAAGTGGTTTTGTGGCGAACCACCTTTGGGGGGGGAGCGATTTTATCAGAGGGGGCTCTGCCACAGCCCAGGAGGTGACGCGTGGCGGGAGGTACGGTGGTAATACAGCCCATCTCCCGGACGCTAAAGCTCGGGCGTTTTGGAGATGGGACGGCTCGCCAGCCGTTGATCTGCGGGGCGGGCGATCCAACGGTTGGCGGTAAGGACGAGGCGACGGTGGGTTAGGGCGGGAATATGCGCAGAATATTCCCCTTTAATACGGCGCGCGGGTAGTTTAGACTTAGGGAATGGGGGTTTTTGGGTTAAAAATGCGTGGGGTTTAATGTATTTATGCAGAAACTTTGGGTTAGGGGTAGAAAAAGGGGTTTTTGAGGGTTTTTAGGGCTAGGGAAGAGGTTATTAATCCGGCCAGGTGTCAGATTAATCCCTTTTAAGACACGAATGGTCTAAAAACAGCCCCGGATGGACCGTTTTTTCCCGGACTTATAAAAATATGGCTATATCGCCAGGGAGGAGATATTTACATAGGGGAATTTTATATACAACGTTTTAGTAGGGGAAAGGGGAAACTGATAGGGAGTTATATAACACTGTTAGTAGTTAATATGACGGTGATCAGCAAGCGCTAAGGTCAGGGACCTTAGGCTATTTTGGGGAAAAGACCTTGAAAAGAAAAAAATCCTTGAGTGAAGTAGATCTTCACCAAGGCAATTGATATGGAGTATGATGAGACTAAGAGGCTCAAGTAGATCTTGACCTCTTTGGGAAATTAGTAAGTGACTTTGGGGAATTAGAAGAAGGGGGAGTTAGTGATGTCCAGCTCTGATCTCTTCTGAATGAAACTGCCTGATGATTGTGATCTGGAAAGGTAAACATTTTGCACTACAAAATTGATCATAAATCACCATTCTGCAACCACAGCTACCTACCCAGCCTATTCAACTAACATTTTTTTCTTCTTTTCTAATTAGGGTGTACTTAGACTTGCAGACCCAGCTTTACAACTTTTCTTTTGAATTTTTCCTATCTAAATCTGCACTTATTTCTGCTAGGGCCCAGATTAAACAGTTGGGTTCCTTTGATTTTCTACCTATCTACAAAATCTGCCAAGATTAAACTGTTTCGACAGATACATTCTCTATATTCTAAAACAAGAAATTGAAACCTAGGAGGACCAAGATTAAAATGTTTGGACCTCCCTTGAATGAAAACTCTTCAAAACTGAAATAACTCATCAAGAATGGAATCAGCAGTGGCATTTGGACCAGCACACTTCATGGCTTTCTTCTTTGGCCTCATCTGGAAATATGGAACACTGCAGCTTGCAAAGTATGACATATTTGGCATGTAAAAATGTCAATCATGAAAAATGAATACCTGCTGCAGCAGGAGGCTAACAGTGGCTCCACTTGGGGATGGCTTTTCCTTGTGAAAAGCCAAGAACAACAGGTCAGACTACCTTATATTCAATTGCTACTGTGTTCTTCTAAATTTGCTTGGCCGGCTGCCTTATTAATCCTACCTACCTACCCTAACCAGCACTTACTTTGCTGTTAGGTGAAATGAAACAGCCAATGCAGCCACATAAGAATTATAAACATGAATGGCCTCTGCTGCTTGTGCTTGTTGTTACCCAAAATGGAGATCTTGCAATCTGATATGGCTTTATTAATCTTTGAGAAGATCAGGAAGCTGCTGACCTTCTTTGCTGAAACAAGGAACTGTATAAAAGGGTCCTGTAGCATATATACATTATTGCAGGACTGACTTGAAGAACTGTACAAAAGTTTGGGATAGCTATCATGCTTTCAAATTGGGGAATCATCAACAACTTGATTTTGAGCTTTGCAGCCTTCTAGAGGAGAAAAGCAGTGTTTTACCTCATCACGCAGCTTGCCATCAGATGAATCATACAAAACATGGGATGAAACCTGTAATTATTTGAAAGCCTGCTCAGATGGCACTTGACAAATTTGTGCTGACTGCTCTTTTTCTTCTTCAAATATCCGAGATGGCTGAAAATCAACAAGCAAGGAATCCAATTGGATTTTTTGGTCACATGTTGCCACTTCTGAGTCTTCCTCAATCTGAGATTCACTGGCACTTTGGCACTGCAAATCTAGTGTTAATGTATTAGGAGCAGGGCCTGAAATTTCTTCTGGCTGATCGGTATCAGAACATGGTGACACTTGCTTATTAACATCATGATAATTTTCCCTAATAAACTGAAAAGACTTGAAACAAAATGGTAAAGCTCCTTCGCTGACATAGAAATTTTCTTCCTTTCTTCCTTTTCTTCATAGCTGAGATGGGCATTCTGATCATTGTGTCCAGGCAGCTGATCCTGAACTGTGCTCTCTGCAAAAATAAGGTGTAACTCTTCTGCAAGACTGATTTGGTCGTTAGGCTCACAATTATTGTCATACTGATTGTATTTGGGCAGACAGTTGAAAGAAGAGAATCTATTATATTCATATATTATATCAAGAGACTGCTCCATCATGTATGGCGGTATGAATATGTCATCTGTTTTGTGACAGGTTTGTTCATGAATATCATTACTTTCCTTTTGTAAAACAGATCTGTTCTGGTGCTCTAAACATTCAACTTCTATTGTGCACATCTGCTTTAATTCCTTTGCTTTCTTTATAAAGCTATCAAGTTTATCTCCTTTTTCTGCTTTCAACTTCCTCTCCCTAATTTTCAGATTGACCTCTACATCTACTGCCATGTTCTGCATCTGTTGCATAGTAGAGGGGCTCCTTTCTCTCAGATGAAATTCTATTTCTGGATCAAATGTTGTTGGATAATGCAATAGAGCCAAATCAGGGGGAGGTCTTATATTCAATGGTATAGAATGATAAACTTGATTGAATCTATCAGAAAATTGCTAAATAGGTTCATTTGGAATCCTTTTTAACTGATTATATTCTTCTATCAGCATGAGGAAATTGACTTTGATCATCCATCTATCAAGGAAGAGTTTGAATAACTGCTGGAGATTTGAGATGGTAGCCTCAGGCAATGCTTTAAACCAAGTCCTAACTTCACTTTGCAAAGAAAGGGCAAACAACCTAACACTAACATCCTCATCTTCTACTTCAAAAATGTTCAAATAATCTTCAAAAGCTTGGATATGCTTTTGGGCAGTAACTCCATTCACTCCATCAAATCTTGGGAGATACATGGGATGATTTTTGGGCAAAGGATTAAGCACGGGAGGCAAAATGAGTGGCTTATATCTATCAGGAACCTTATGAGGCAGGGGATTGTGTACAGGGGCTAAATGATTGGGTTTGGTATGAATAGAATAGGATGATTTGCTTTGACAGTAGTGTCCCCCTTGACTATAAGGTGAGCATTAACAACATTTAAAGGATGCTGTTCTAATGTGCAAGGAGGTCTTTCTTCAACATTTTCGAAAGGAAAATCATAAAAGTTAAATTTGAACAATATGTACAGCAAAATTTTATGGAAGAGAAAGAATATGACCTCTTGGATCATAATCCAGGTCAAAAGCCTGATCTGCTCATGAATTTCATTTGGGTTCATCTCTCCAGTGGAGTCTTTATTATGAGGATGATGTGGAGTCGTCAGGTGAAAGATCAACTTTGGAGTGTCTGATCTTTGTCCACCATCAAAGATCAAAACTAAACTTGAAAAAGTAGTTCTGAAGGTCTGGTTCTCTCAGTGGACCGTTCTTACCTTCTTTGTGAAACTTTGTGAAATTATCTGAGGAAGATCCCCAGTATGGTTGCCATTATGTTATCACTCAAGTTGTCCTTAAGCTCCGGAAAAGGATACGGCCGAGGTAACCACAGACCAACTCTGGACTGCAGGTTCTATCCAACCTGCAATCAGAGAGGGCTCTCTCTTTATGATTTAGCTTTGTTGAAAAGGATTTTAGGCTAGGTTTTGAGTTCAAGGGTTTCCTTTTGTTTTGGTGGGAAAATTGATTTTTCAGGTAGAGAGGTAGAGCGTAGTCTAAGGTTTTCGAACCATTGGGCGTGGAGTCGAGGAGAAAAACTGCTGGCGCTTTTCCTTAATAACAGTGAGGGAAAATGGAGCAAGATAGCTGAGCATGAAACAATGTTTCAGGTTTAAGGGATGGAAAGAAGTGCTAAGTAATGAGAGGCAGTTAAGAATCTCTCAATTATGCTTAACAAGGGAAGATAACAGGGCGCTATCTAGGGGCAGTTAAGAATCCCTAGGTAATTGGCTAACACAGGTGAATCGGGGTAAACATGAGCCAAAAGGAATTCATATTCATAACCAATTAAATCAGAGGAAAACATAAAGAAATAGCAGAAATTGAGCATAGAGAGTATTTAAACTGATTCTAGGCTATTCTTTCTTCCTACTATTTAGATAGTGATAAACAACAAACAGAGATAAGAGGCACTTATTGTTCCAGGCTGCAACACAAGAATTCCATCTCCAGTCTCCAAAACATTCATTCACAATAGACAGTTTTCTCTCCAAGCTTTCGACAATCTTTGATTATGGAAAAACTTAGGCATACACAGCGAGTCTCCAGCGAAATTCTCAATTGACCAACCCTTAAAACTATACAGAGGGCGGTATATATAGGGCAAAAAATCTCTGCAGAGTTCTTTATTACAACTTGACCTAATCAGGTCATAAAGAATAATTAATTGACCTAACTCTTTCCTGAAATAAATGCATGAAATAACTCAAGCTGCGCTGAAGGCGGCGGTATCAAAAATGAATAAATTTTGTTGTCCTTGGTGGCTTGGTGCAGGTGCTTTTGAAATAAATGTGCATGGGTTGCTGATTCTTTGCTGTCCTGTGTTTTGAATGTCTTAATGGTGATTTGAAGGCAAGGATGGGCTTATGCTACTTGATTTGACTTTGTTGGGGGGCTTCATTAATGTACAGGTGCTTCGAGCCCCTAAAAATCTTTGCTGATACTCTTTAATGTCCTTTCTTCCTCTGATACTCTTTGACAAAATCTGGGCTGCTTCTCTGATGTGCTGTGGGTCTAATCACAAATTGATGGCCACTGTTCGGCTCTCTGTTTCCTTCAAAACTGCTTTCTGCTCCTTCCTGAGTGCCTCGCAAAGAGAAACGGCTCATTCAGCACCTTTCGGGCTTCCTGGGGGCTGCACAATGAAAAGATTCCCTAAAGATTCCCCATTTCGGCCTAAAAAATCTTGCGATGCGCGATTTGTGCTAGGCGCAAATCGCTCATCAAAAACTACCTCAGAAACTGATTCCGGGGCTCCGGAGTGCGATTTTTGCTCCTTCGTGCCAAAAAGTGATGATGACATCAGCATGACGTGACGTTGTACGGTGGGTGACGTTAGCGATGACGTCATCATGATGATGTGGCAGGATGACAACATCATGACATCATCATGTACGGATGGTGACGTGGCATGACACGTGGCAAGCGGCCACGTAGGCAGATGACTCGACATGTGACTGGGCAGAGGGGGTGAAGTAAGCGGTGACTGTTCCAGGGGGTGATGTAAGAGGTGACTATGCAGGGGGGGTGACGTAAGCGGTGACGTCACCGGGCAGGAGGCGGTAAGTGGTTTTGTGGCACACCACCTTTGGGGGGGGAGCGGTTTTGTCAGAGGGGGCTCTGCCACAGCCCAAGAGCTGACGCGTGGCGGGAGGTACGGCGGTAATATCGCCCATCTCCCGGACACTAAAGCTCGGGCGTTTTGGAGATGGGACGGCCCGCCAGCCATTGATTTGCGGGGCGGGCGATCCAACGGTTGGCAGTAAGGACGAGGCGACGGCGGGTTAGGGTGGGAATATGCGCAGAATATTCCCATTTAATACGGTGCGCGGGTAGTTTAGACTTAGGGAATGGGGGTTTTTGGGTTAAAAATGCGCGGGGTTTAATGTATTTATGCAGAAACTTTGGGTTAGGGGCAGAAAAGGGGGTTTTTGAGGGTTTTTAGGGCTAGGGAAGAGGTTATTAATCCAACCAGGTGTCAGATTAATCCCTTTTAAGACACGGATGGGCTAAAAACAGCCCCGAATGGACCGTTTTTTCCCGGACTTATAAAAATATGGCTATATCGCCAGGGAGGGGATATTTACATAGGGGAATTTTATATACAACATTTTAGTAGGGGAAAGGGGAAAACTGATAGGGAGTTATATAATACTAGAGTTAGTAGTTAATATGACGGTGATCAGCAAGCGCTAAGGTCAGGGACCTTAGGCTATTTTGGGGAAAGACCTTGAAAAAAAAAAAATCCTTGAGTGAAGCAGATCTTCACCAAGGCAACTGATATGGAGTATGATGAGACTAAGAGGCTCAAGCAGATCTTGACCTCTTTGGGAAATTAGTAAGTGACTTTGGGGAATTAGAAGAAGGGGGAGTTAGTGATGTCCAGCTCTGAGCTCTTCTGAATGAAACTGCCTGATGACTGTGATCTGGAAAGGTAAACATTTTGCACCACAAAATTGATCATAAATCACCATTCTGCAACCACAGCTACCTACCCAGCCTATTCACCTAACATTTTTTCTTCTTTTCTGATTAGGGTGTACTTAGACTTGCAGACCCAGCTTTACAATTTTTCTTTTGAATTTTTCCTACCTAAATCTGCACTTATTTCTGCCAGGGCCCAGATTAAACAGTTCGGTCCCTTTGATTTTCTACCTATCTACAAAATCTCCCAAGATTAAACTGTTTCGACAGTTACATTCTCTATATTCTAAAACAAGAAATTGAAACCTAGGAGGACCAAGATTAAAATGTTTGGACCTCCCTTGAATGAAAACTCTTCAAAACTGAAATAACTCATCAAAAATGTAATCAGCAGTGGCATTTGGACCAGCACACTTCATGGCTTTCTTCTTTGGCCTCATCTAGAAATATGGAACACTGCAGCTTGCAAAGTATAACATATTTGGCATGTAAAAATGTCAATCATGAAAAATGAATACATGCTGCAGCAGGAGGCTAACACCAGACAATGTTAAAAATTGGCAGGTATTTGAAAATGACACTCAAATCAATAATTTATTGACTTTGAAAGAGTAATTTTCAAGGACAAACATAGATACAAGCATCACTTGTGAAGAACAACAAATAGAAAAAATTGAGAAAAATATAGCAGCGGAAGTAGCAAATCACATTTTGCATCCAACAATCTTTACCAACACAAATTTGCAAGAGATGAAACATATGGACCTTGATGAAATTGCTGAGGGAGAATATGAAGTAATTGAGTTGAAGGATAATTTTTTGCCCACAGGCTTGACTCCTTTGGAGGATATTTTTGATTCAAATGATATGCCAAGAAAGCCAAAAATGCAGCCTTTAAATGCAGAAATTGAGGACCGTAATATAGGAACTACACAAAATCCTAAGATGATAAAATTGTCCAAAGCCTTCCCGCCCGATAAAAAACTAAAATATATTGAGCTGTTTAAAGAATTTCAAGATGTTTTTGCATGGAGCTATGAATACATCAAGTCTTATGATACTTCTATCATCCAACACACAATACCTTTAAAAGAAAATCAAAAACCTTTTAAACAAAAACTTAGAAGGGTTAATCCAGTCCTCCTTCCTCTCATTGAAAAGGAAGTCAAAAGACTGTACCAAGCTGGAATTATTGCACCTATTAGATTCTCAAAATGGATTTAAAATCTAGTGCCCACTAGGAAGAAAACTGGAGAGATAAGACTGTGTGTTGACTTAATAAACCTTAATAAAGTTTCTCTCAAAGACCATTACCCCTTACCCAAGATGGATCACATTTTACAAAAGGTAGTGGGAGATTCTAGGATCTCACTGTTAGATGGATTCTCAGGATCTAATCAGATCCTAGTTCACCCAGATGATCAAGATAAAACTGCCTTTACAACACCTTGGGGAACCTTCAAGTATGTAAAAATGCCTTTTGGACTTAAAAATGCAGGGGCAACCTTTCAACGAGCAATGGACATAGCCTTTGCAAAAGAGATCCATGACTTTCTAGTCATATATCTTGATGATGTCACTGCTTTTTCCAAATCAGACCAAGAACATTTGGAGCATATAAGACAAGTGTTCCTGATTTGCAAAAAATATGGCATATCATTGAACCCAAAGAAATCATTGTTTGGCCTAGAAGAAGGCAAACTCTTAGGTCACATAATCTCAAAAGATGGCATCACAATTGACGCGGACATAATATAGGCTATTCTTCAAGTGCCTCACCCAAGAAATATCAAAGAATTGCAAGCTTTTCTAGGAAATATCAATTTCCTAAGAAGATTCATACCCAACTTGGTTGAACTAATAAGATTGTTGAATAACATGCTGAAGAAAGATTCCAAAGTCAAATGGACAATAGAAGCTAAGCAAGCCTTTGAGGAAATCAAAATAGCTTTAACAAAAACACCAGTCCTCACAAGCCCGAAGTTTGATAGAGACTTCATAATCTTTTCCTTTGCATTAGAGCATACTATTGCGGCTGTCCTATTACAAAAGGATGATCAAGGATGTGAGAAGCCCATTGCTTTTTTCAGCAAAGCTCTTAGAGATGCTCCACTCAAATATCAAATCATGGAAAAACAAGCTTATGCCCATGTGAAATCTATTAAGGATTTCAGAGTTTATATCTTGTACTCTCATGTAATAGCTTATGTCCCAAATGCCGTGGTCAAATACATTGTAACTCAAGAAGGAGTTGAAGGAAAAAGAGGCAAATGGATAGCCAACATTTTGGAATATGACATTGAAATTAAGCCAACAATGCTGATAAAAGGACAAGGATTAGCCAAATTGATGACTGAAACCAATTTTCAGGCCCTTGACATCAATGAACTAGATAACGAACATGAGATGGCGACTCCACAGATCAATCAAGCCTTTTTACAATTAGCTTGGTATTCTGATATAGTCTATGTATTGTTAAACCTGCAAGCTCCTCCAAGGTTATCCAGAACTAAAAAGAGATTCTTGAAAATGAAAGCTTTAAAGTTTTGTATAGTAGACAATGTTTTGTTTTGGAAAAAGCATGAAGGTATTTTGCTGAGCTGCCTAACACAGGATGAAACTGACAAAGTGCTCAAGGAATTTCATGCAGGGGACTGTGGTGGACATTTGTATTGGAAATCAACAACTGATAAAATCCTAAGAGCTGGGTTTTATTGGCCCTCCCTATTTTCTAATGTAAATAAATTTGTAGTTTCTTACCATAAATGTCAAATCTTTGAAGGCAGGAAAAAATTTTTACCTTTACCCCTAAAACCCATTTCCACTGAAAGACCATTTCAACAATGGGGTTTAGATTTTATTGGGGAAATTCACCCTTCCTCTTCTGGACAACATAAGTGGATTTTTACTGCCATAGATTACTTCACCAAATGGATAGAGGCCATTCCTTGTAGGCAAGCCAATGACTCAATCATCATGCAATTTTTAGAAACCAATATTCTATCTAGATTTGACTGTCTAGAAAAGATAATAACTGACAATGCTGCTGCCTTTAAATCTAAAAGAATGATCAATTTTTTTCATAAATACTATATTACCTTAGGCCATTCCATAGCCTATTACCCTCAAGGTAATGGTCTAGTTGAATCATCCAATAAGAGCTTGATTCACATCATAAAGAAGCTATTGGAGGAAAATAAGAAGAATTGGTACAAAAATCTTTTTAACGCACTATGGGCAGACAGGTTGACCACAAAGAGATCTATTGGAACAAGCCCCTATGAGTTGGTTTATGGCATGGAGGCTGAATTCCCTTCATCTTTGGGAATTCCTGTGATTAATTTGCTACAAGAAATACAGGCAGAACCCAATGATATTCAGAGAAGAATCAATCAAACAATTCATTTACTGCAGACCAGAGAAGAAGCGTATCACAGATCTCAGATCCTACAAGGGAAACTGAAGAAGATTTTTGACAAAAGGACAAACGCAGAGGATTTTTTCATAGGGGAAAAAGTGCTGAAATGGGATTCCAGAAGGGAAGATAAAGGAAAACATGGCAAATTCGATTTCCTATGGAAATGACCTTTTGCTATTCAGGATGTACAAGGAAACAACACTTACTTTTTGAGAAGTTTGGATGGTACAAAAGTAGAGGATGGGACAGTCAATGGTCGGATGCTCAAGCATTATTTTGATCCACTTTGTTAAGGAGTTAGGACTGCATTTTGTACATAATATGTTTATTTTCTGCAGTTTATTACAACAATAAGGTAGGGAGTAAGATGCAGCAAATTTTGAGAAAGACACAAGGAATTATGCCACCTTTTTGTATGATATTTTAAGTCTATTGGAAGACTTAAGGAATAATACTTGGGAGCTATAAAAATGATGAAAAACACTCAGAAAAACTGTCAGATACAGAGTTGTACTTGTTCAAACCAGCTTATGAGAAAAGCATATATGTTACAGAGATACAGTTTGTTGGTTTACAGTAAAAGAAAATTTCAGATTGCAGCAAGAGTTGAGTGTAAGGCTATCTCACCTGCTGTTATCGGCTTTTCATATGGAAAAGCCATCCCCAAGTGGAGCCGCTGTTAGGTTCCTATAGCAATAGGTGTCATATTTCATGATTGACTATGGAGATGCCAAATATGATCATCCTTTCTATGCTGCAAAGATTCCATATTTTCAAAAAAAACCATAAAATTTAAAAAAAAGTAAAGAGGGTATTCCCTAAAAGAAAAATCAAAGGGAAAAATAATGAATTGGTCAAGAAAGAAAGAAAATGAACCCCAAAGAAAAGACCAAGAAAGTGTGCTAGTCAAAATGCCACTACTGTCCTATTTTTCACAAAGAAGTTTAAAATTTTGCAATCAGTGACTTCTGTCACACTTGATGGATGGCCAAACAGCTCAATCTTGGCCAGTCCATGTTTAAATTTCTTGTTTTGGCATGAGAGAATAAGGTCTATTAAAAGAGTTTAAGCTTGGCAGATTAGTAGTTAGGTAGAGAAGCAAGGGTGCTCAACAGCTAAATCTGAGCCCCTGGAAGAGATAAGGGCAGACTTAGATAGGAGGATAGCTAAAAGAAAACAAAAGAGAAAGGGTTTGCTAGTTCAAATGCACCTTGGAAAAAGAAGAAAAAATGTTAGGTGTATTAGGCTGGGTAGGCAGTTGGATGTTGCAGAAGCAAGTTCATGAACAATTTTGTCTTTTGTGATCTATCTCATGGCTATCACAGGTACCATGGCAAAGTGGTTGCAAAGCAGTTGGAGCATGACTAATTCCCCTCCCATCTCCCCAGGAACATTTACTAACATCCCCTCAAGGACATTGGGATCTGCTGAGTGGTCCTAGTTCCTTTCACTTTATGAGAAAAACTAAGTGGAACTCTGTGTTTACTTACCCGAAACAAGCCACATTTATTGTGTAAAAAGCTCCTTCGATTTACCTTTA
Source organism: Pinus tabuliformis (assembly GCA_031772625.1). Classification (NCBI taxonomy): domain Eukaryota; kingdom Viridiplantae; phylum Streptophyta; class Pinopsida; order Pinales; family Pinaceae; genus Pinus; species Pinus tabuliformis. Next base: position 353,953,533 of record CM062817.1, read on the forward strand.
ATTTCCCTAAAAACCTAAGTTTTTACCTTATAAACTTAGTGTTCCCCATTCATAAAACCATATTAACACATTAACTTATTGTATAGCTCCTATATAATATTCCCCACCCTTATTATACATAAAATACATAAAAAAACCCCAAACTTTTTAATATCCTGCCCCGGGGTTATTAAATCCATATGTCAATATTTTGGGGTTCCAAGGTTTACCCGAAAACTTGTTGACAACCCTCCCCGCGCACATATAACCATGGGATTTAATTAACATTTTGTTGATTAAATAACCAACCCAAAAAAACCCAAAGTTGAAATACACTGTAATTATCCACAAAAAACTTAAAAAACGATGAAATAACATGGCGGGTCCCATATATTACCCCTCTGCCTCTTTATTACGTCGCCAGCCGTCGGATCATAGTCCCCAGATCTGATGGCCCACATGCATATCACAATCCTTTATATACCAAACGATAGCGTCCGGGGGATGGGCGGTATTTCTGCTGTATGGAAGGCACGTGGCAGGCGCCCGGGATGATCGCTGCCCCCACCTCCAATACCACTATGGCCCAAAGGTGGTGCGGGGGCCAAACCACTTACCGCCTATTCCCCAGCCCCGCTGACATCACCTGCTCATCACCCTCACGTCATCAGAGACGTCATCCGCCACCCCGCCAAAGTATCATCCATCGTGTCCACCACGTCACTGCCAAGTCGGCCTCCGTACCCCCACTATGCGACAAAATCATTGCGTCTTGTTGACGTCACCCAACCAAAGTGCGCCAAAACCCGCCAAGACCAATTTTTTTGTCAAATTGGCACAAAACAGTTGTTTTTGTCCATTTTTGTCTATTTAGTCTATACAATGCGTTCATGCGATTTTCAACCAAAATACCTATTTCACTGCACAATCTGCCACCCAGCTAACTCCAGCCTGCAAACCAGTCTTCAAGATCGGCCCGCCACCTGCATTTTTCACAGAGCACCCATTGAAGCAGGTATTTACTCAATTTATTCCGAACCCTGTGTATTTCTAGTTTTTCTCTCAGTTAAATCTGTGAAACCAAAAATTGTGCAAATCTAGTCTACTGCTCTTGAGAAATATACCATAACTATCCCTGTTCTTTACATTATTTCCACAAAGCCACATGTTCTATCCATTTTTTCACAGTAAGCCAGACTTCCATAACTAAAAACGCAGTGCTGCCTTCGAAACTGCGCGCCATAACCTATGTTTTTATCCATTTTTTCCGATAAATTCCTTAGAAGTTGTCTCCCCCTGTAATTTCACCCATGTAGCTAAAAATCAAGCTCATTTCGGCTTGCAATTCTCGCAAAAAGCCCCCGAAAATGATATTTTACCCATTGTTGTTGTGAAAGCCCAAATTCCAAATTAAAAAAAAATCACAGAAGACTGAAAATGGAACCTCCAGTGGCCCTCAATGTTGCCCCCTTGAATGCACCACACAAGGAGCTGGAATGGTTGCCCTTAGCTGATAAGGACTTCCAAATAAAAGACTTAATGGGTATCAAAGACCATCTGCAAACATTTTGTGAAATTAGAAACAGCTACCTAAACAAGACCGATCTTTATGGGATATGGGAGTCCAATCTGCCCATATATTATCTTCCATTAGTTAATGTATTTCCAGACATAATCCACTTCTGCTGTGCTAACTATGAGCCTACTCAAAGAGCAATCATGTCCCCAAATGGCATTGTCCTATTCTATATCACTCATGGCTCAATCAATGAGATGTTGCATTTCAAGCCTAATCAGCCTCTAGCTCCTTTGTCTAAGAAGTATTTGCTTGACCAAGGCTCCAAACTATCCTCTGCAGAAATAGGCTGAATTTCCAAGTTATTCATGAGCCCAGACTCCCAGCCCAGAGGCTCACCTCCTTTTCACTAGGTCTATTTCAATGAAGTTGGGAGAACTGTCATTGATATGATATCCTATGTCCTGGGTTTTATAACAAGTGAATATGTGGATGAGACAATTTTATCCTTGATGTCCATATTTATTCTAGGACACCCTCCTGCCATCAAGTTTGACTTTGCTACCTTCATTAGCAACAAAATCCATGAACAATTCGCGACTCTAAATAGGGAAGGAGTTTTCAAGTATACAACATATATATATCATCTGTTCTTATACTATCAAAAAAATAGTTTTCAGTTCCCTGTCAAGAAATTGGATGCAAAAGGAGAAAGGAGATCTGTCATATTTTGGACCCCAGTCTTCCATATAGTCCATAATTCTCCTTATACTTATTGTGATTTCATTGATCTATTCATATATCCAGTCTCATCTCTGCTGATGAGAAGTCCCCCTCCCAGACTCTCAACTGAAATGAAGAAAATCTTGCAGCTGTCCAAAAGCTATAAAATATGTGACTGGTACTTTTACCAAAATCACACAGAGATCACAATTTATCACTGTGAATTGTGCCCCTACAAGCTGCCAAAGTATGTACCTATGAGACTTTTTTCCCTTGAATACTTTAGGCAATTTATTAGCTCATATTTGACTCATTTTTATGATGCCAAGAAAAAAGGCTGAGCTGGAGCTAAGAAACCAACTAGGCCCCCTCATTATTAACAAAAAGGAAGGGTGGAAAGATGCTGAAAAGATATTAGCTGAGCAGCTCAAACTAAAAAGGAGTTTTGGTGGCTACCCTACGACCCAAATAGATTCATCCATGATAAAAAGATAAAATATAGGCTATCAAGCTATGATCATTGTAGAATCCCTGATATAGAACAGTATGCTAATCAAGATGAATGGGTAGAGGGCACATTGGTAGAACAGATTACTGAGGAAGAGAAAATGGAGCAGGCAATGAAAACCTTGAAAAAACTCTTGACCTGGACTCTTTTGGACAGGTCTCTTTCAAATTGCCTCAACACATTAGAGTGGGCACATCAGCTGCTACAACTTCACAACAACCTGCCTAAGAAAATACTCCACCTACAGGGACATCCAATGACAAAGAAGTGCTGCATTCAGAGAAACAAGAAATGACAGATCAGCCAACATCATCACAGCAGCAAGGCCAAGGGAAAATTCCTCCTGCCCAGACCAATGCACTAGAGATACCAGCATTGCAAACTCCTCTCAATGAGGAGAAGGGTAGAAAAAGGGACCGGGAAGAGGCCACACCCATAAGTGGGCAAATAGAGCAGCCAGAAGCAAAGAAACAGAGAGTGGATCCTCTACCTGAAGAAGAAGTTATAGAGGAGATCATTGAAAGTCCGAGAAGTGAAAGGGCAGCCAACCCACTAACTTCCCGAGTGATAGAATCACCTACCAGTTCTAATGGACAATAGTTGGGAAAACAACCTACTATGAAAATTTCATCAGCGCGGCCACAAAACAAACAAAGTTCTGATATTAAGAGGCCATTCATGGACATCAAAGCACAAAATGAGCAAATAATAATGCAGCTTTATGATCAGTTCCTCAAAATGAATCCTGCCAAACAACAGAGATTGATGTCTGCATATGATATCAAGGAAGGAAAAATGATCTTGAGTCATTTTAAGCCTGAAGTGCAGCATCCACAGTCATCTGACGATTATATTAGAACAAATCTGGAGGCTCTTGCCAAAGACATTCACCCTTTGGACCAGGTTGAGTTGCACAAGCAAACCAGTGAGATGGTCTATTCCACTTTGGTACACAAATCCATAGAAGCTCAGCAATTGCAGAATTCATTAAAGAACACATCTGCCCAATTAGAGTTGGAAAAAGCATCCTCTCTGGCTAAGGACAACAGGATAAAGTCCTTGGAAAAAATCATCATTGAGCTGGGACATAATCCCAAGAATCCTAAGCCAATAAAAGCACTAATAAAGAAAAAGGAGGATGACATAGCTACCCTCAAGAAACAGTTAAAATTGCGAGTTACTATGCATCCGCAGACCACACAGATGGTGAAAGAAAAAGAAGAAGACATGATGGAGTTATTAATAAAAATGAATCAAAGGCTAAGTGAAATAGAGCAGGCTTTGGAGAAAGCATTGTAGGAAAAACAGGGAGAGTTGGCCTCTCAGCCAGCTCAAACAGCCCCAATAGCTACAATTGCTCCTCCTATAGCAACAACAGAAGTCCCTCCCACTGCTCCAGCATCGACAACAGGTACATCAGTCACAGATAATCCAACAGCAGCAACAACAATAGTACCAGATACCAACATGCGCATGGAAAAGATGATGAAGGAAATAAAAGAATTAGAACTCCAAATGGCAGAACTAAAGGAAGCCAAAGAAAAACTGGCCAAGTTAGAGGTAAGCTATGATAAATCTAAAATAACTGTGGCTGAAAAAGCAAGAGAGGTAAAGGCCTTGGAAAAGAAGGTAAAATCCTTGGAGAAAGATCTTACTCTTCATAAACCTCTATCAAAAATCAAAACAATTTTGTGGACTAAGATTGGCTAGTCCATCAATGATCAATGGAGATCAATACAGACTATCCATGAGAAAATTGAATTGATAGAAATAACCTGAGTGGAGATTCAAAAGGCCAGAGTATTATTGAGAAACATGCCCGCACAGGCCAATAGACTAATTCATTTTTTGAATACTCATACCAGAGAAAAACTAGCGGCTCTAGATATCGGGGACAGAACAGGTACCATTTTGACAGTTCAAAAGGTGATGACTATGAAGAATTTTATACCAAATCTGGAGAGAAAGTGCCGAGAAATGCAGATAGAAATAAATGCTTTTACAGAAAATTTTACAGTCTTGCAACAAAAGGGTCTACCTAGTATGTTAACCAGCAATCAAAGGTTGTTGACACATGAACAATATGCTCATAGGGTGAATACATATGTTACCAATCAGATCACAGCATCATAAAGCACTTCACAAGACATAGTACATCCCTCTGGGTAGAGCTTATATGACAAGCTAGAAAATCTGTTCTATATTGAGCATGAAATAACAAATATTTTTGAAGTACAACCCAATTTCTATAGGTATACTGAAGCTGATGAAATATTGATAAAACTACAAAGACAACAGTTGCCAACAGAGCAATGGTGGCAGAGCATGTTAGAGATTTTACCAATGTAGTTTTAGTTCTCTTTTAATCATCTGCATTGAATTAAATTCAATGCACGTGGCACCTATCATAAAAATGAAAACAACAGAGGAAGGAATTCACACCAAAATGCATTAAAGCGGAATTAGGCACAGATGAAAGCGTCGGGACAACAACGCAGCAACGCAAAATAAAGAGACAGCTACCAGCCGACTTGTTGAGTTAAAAAGTCAAATATATCAGACCACCTAAGGCAGCCAGTACAATGGAAATTACTCCTACATTAATTGCGCTATATTTTCAATGTCATTTAGTTCCTTTGAAGAAGTAGATGGATAAAGTTATTGCTTGATATTTTCTCTATGAGATATTTTGTAACTCTTTTGGTATAAAGACCTCCCCTAGAGATGTATTGTTGGTTGGTGAATATCATTCTGGACTTGCGCTGTAAATTTTGAGAACTCTTCTGAATAAAGATTGCTGGAATGTTTTGTTGATGAACTCTCTGGTTATGGAATTGATGGCATAAGCCTATGTTGCAGAATTATTGGATTATCTCATGGATTAATAAGTCTTTTCTAACTCATGTTTTACTGTTTCTATGTTTTATATATCATCTAAGTATCATACTCTAAATTACAAGAAAAAAGAATAGCCCAGAATTTACATTGTTGTACTCTTAGTTCAATTCCTGTCATTTTTTATGTTTTCTTCAGGACTAGTATAGACAGGATCTTAACCGCTCCTGTCTCCCTAGTTCTTACACCCTGAATATAATTAAGGAATTATTAGCTGCTCCTTGGTAATATTTACTCACTTTCCCTCTATTAGCATAATGAAATATCCTTAATTTCCTTTCATTCCCTGACCTCATTTCACCTAATTCCAACTTGAAAATTGTTCCATGTTTAATTATCTTGCTCTGTTGTTCCTCCTTTTGTCAGAGAAACCATTCCCAGAGGTTTATTATCATTGACTCCATTAACCCAATGGTCTGAACTTCTCATACCTTGCAACCATGTTCTATTGAATGTCACCCTCCATCCAAATTTCCAACAAATACTTGTACTTCATAGCTAGCCTAACATACAACAAAACAAAGCTAAAACATAAAGATAGAGCCCTCTCTCACTGTAGATTGGCTAGAATCTGCATCTAAAAGACTGGTTAGTGGTTACCTTGGCCGTATTCCGTTTTCCCACTGCTTTTGGGGAACAACCTGAGTGATAACAAATTCCAAGAGCTCAATTACTAAACCTATTTCTATTCACAAGTTAGATATAAATATGACGCATTGAATAAGATGTAAAATAGTTTCATATTCACGTTGTTCATCATCTGCATTTATGAATGATTTATTCTTTGTATTTTTAGCAGTGCATTAAGTATAACAATGTTTAGTGATTTAAGCATCCATACATTTTGAAGACACATTAAATTGTTCATTTGAACTATGTGAATTTTTAACATAAAGCTTCTAATTTTAATAAAATCTATGGATGCAAATATTCATGGAATCAAAAGATGAAAAAAATATACTATTGGATATGCATTTCTAATGTTTGTTAACGATTTCTGGTAATTTTATTACTTTAGATCTATGCCTTGTTGAAAAGATACTTTGTCTAAAGTAATAACTATTTTCAACCCTTTGTGAACAAACATTCTCGTTGTGTTACCTACCTATAATGGTTTATCTTTCATATGGTGGTCTCTAATTATAATTAAAGATATTATGTGAAATGGAATAGATTTATTTTTTGTAAATGATTCACAGAGACATAAATTGATTTGAAGAAAAAATATATGTCTAATGAAGCTCATTTCGTTGGCCATAATGTATTTATTGTCTCTTATTTCTTCCCTTAATGCTTTAAGCGATTGAACTTATACAGTTTTAAAGTCTACAATAGGAATTTTAAGGCATGAGAGAATTATTCTAGCTTATACATTGAAAGTAGCAACTTCAGTACGTGATAATAATAGAAATGGGTTGTTTTCATGATTTGAATGAGAGATAATGGTGGATGTCATTATGTGTTAGTGGAAATGAAAGCCTTGAAAACAAACAAAATATTAATGTGGATGGATGATTAAAGGTACTTACACATTGAACTTCAAGATGGTGTAAAAATGTGAAATGTAGGAAAATGAATTTTCTTTCCAAATCTATAATTTTTATTTATAGAAACTGTGTCTAACTATTTGAGTTTTGATTTTTCCTAATAATTGGATGTTATCATTTGTGCAAAATGTAATGCATATTTATCCATTAGTGAAACCTTTCAGTATCTAATTGATGGAATCATGTTAGAAAGACTTGTATAGAAAAATGTTGTTCTTGCATTCATCTTTTTTTCTAACATTTATAATTTTAATTTTGTATTTTTTTGAATTATCAAAATGATTATATCTTTGAAATTACAAGGCCTCTATTTAGTGAAACCCAAAATGGTATTAACGTTATCAAAACATCTTTTGTTCTCTCTTTTATATATTGTAATGTCTAATGTCTTCTAATTCAACATATGTTTTCATTTCCAAATAGGTAAGACCCCACAAAGTTGCAGTGGAGGTAGACAATGGATGTATTTTAAAATTTTGCCATATGTCAAGAGTGAAATACACAAAAAATAGAAAAAAATATTCATTCTTTTTTAGTTATATATTTAGGAGCTACATAATTGACTCTATATGTGTGTAGATTCATGGACAAGGTATTTGTCTAGCTTGTAGGAAAATAATGTCAATGATAGAAATATATATGTGCTTTCTCAAAAATTGATGTTTACAGGTATTTGTAGTCAATTCTACCATGTTGCTGATATTTAACCAATATCCAAAGAAACAAAATTATCATTCATGTTATAGAAATTTTTGTGCCCTACAACCCCAAGCATGAAATGTCCATAAACCAAGGGCTCCTAACTCCCTAAAAGTGTTGCTCTAACCCCTAAAGGAACAAGGTCAACAGATTACATCTTGTCACAGAGGTTCTCCATGAGAAACTACTCATAATTGGTCAAAACAGGATCATTGCAGCTGCTCCACTAGCTAAGTGTGTTGCATCTCACCTAAATACACTGTGAGGGTGCGTTGCATTTCAAAAGTCCCTTCTGTGGGGTGCGATGGGCGAGAAATGACAAATGGCAGTGTCATTCCGTGAGGTGGAGAGGCAATGGAAGCTTCCAGAATCTTCTCCTGTGACACTTGCCTCACTGAATTCGACCAAGGATGAGTAAGAGGCCCTCAGTCTCCAAGTGGAAGCAAGAACTATCAGAGAGAAGACACTAATCAAATCACAAGTTGACTCATCCCCCTTACATATATCTATATATGGATCCCTCATCCTAGAGATCCAGAGGCTGGAATTTTGGATATTGTAAGGAATTGTTGTTGGTTTCTAGAGACAAACATCAGATTGTTGGGTGATCTAAGCTTTGTTTTAGGTGAAGAGGGGCTTCTTTGCTGGGAGGTTGATGCTGGGTCGGAACAACTGGTTGTAACTCCTCCCGGATCATTTCTTGTTTATCAATAAAAGTTATTTGAGTTTTCCTCCATGCTTTTGTATCATTGATGCTTGTTACATTTGTATGGTCAATTTACATCTGATCCTCGATTGTTTATGATTATAGATCCATGTCTTTGTATAGTGCTATGCTTCTGTGATCTTACAGGTACTTTGTGAAGCTGGGTGTGCAAGGGAGCAGGTAGCTGGGGACTATCAAAGAAGAGAGGGATCGAATCGAAGGATTAGCGCAAGATAGAGGTTGGTCTTTCTGTTCCTCTCTATCTATAATTCATAAAGGAAAAAAAAAAGTAGTTTTTCTCTGTTTGTTTCTAAGGCAGCTGTCACACCTTAGTGGGATAGAGCAGTTCTAAATAGACACTTTTCCGTTTAACAAAATGGCGACTCCACTGGGCATCTAATTAGTTTGTTTGTTTATCATTCTTTGTTGTTTCATAAACTTACAAGTAGCATTCGAACTGCATTTGCCATAACAAATGCAAAGTAGACAACTGCTACATCAATCCTTCTACTGGATCTGTTTATGATTTAAACAACTAATTCACAAACTATCTGATTTCCCTTGTGATAGCTCTTAGATCCTCCTTAGATCTACCCCTGACTGTTGCATTACTGATTGCTTTTTACTCGGCCAAAACCCAAGAATTGAACTGCAAATTGTGACCCGGAACCCGAACAAAGTCTCGTTTCTGGCCCAGCGCGGGTACTGTTCAGAGATTCTGAATTTCAGCGCACTTCCCGAGTGGACAACCTGCGCTGCATTTCAGATTCTCTGTGTTACAGGTGCACTGATGAGACTAGCTCTGTGCAGTTGTGGCTTCTGTGATTCATTCTTTCCAGTTCTATTCCTGAATTTTGCTGCCTGTGATCAGTATATGTCTGTTTGAAACCCCTTTTCCTTACTGTTATTCCGCTTCCTTTGTACAAAAGAACTATAGATGTTTTTGTGTGTTTGTTGAGTTGTTTACAGTTCTCCTTTGCAAAATTAGCATAATCGTATTGTCTCCCTTTGATTTGAAACTATCGCAAGTGTCGATTTCAGTCCTAGGAAAGAGTTTGATTGTTGTTGATGGTCGATTATCTTGTTACTATTGCTTTTGGTCTGAATTTGTAATTTTCTAGTGTCAAAAACAAGTATTCATTTCAAAATCGTAAGGTGTTGTAATCGTCTCCATTTTTTATTCTGAAAAGAAGCTTGTTTATATTTGTCGCTTGAAAATAAATTCAAACTTGTGCATCGACTTTCTTTTTAGCATCCATATACTAAGAAAGTCGAAAACAAATACATGCATGTGCATTTGCATATAGACAGTCTGATTAGTTTGATTTAGGAAAGTGCATTTAGAGTGTGCTCTTTTCTCTTTGTGAAAAGATCCTGTCTTTCTTTTCCCTAGTAGCTAGGATTTTCATTGCATAAGAAGATAAAAAGTTTGTTTAGCATCTTAGATTGCATTTTAGGAATTACATCTACATCTCGTGGTGAACCCGAAAGGAAAACTTCATAAACAAGATCAACTTAAAATAAATTCAATGAATCTAACAATGCTTTGGAACTTAACGCACAACATTTAGAAGTCTAGGCTAGAGACGTATTTCGGCGTTGTAAAGCCTGGTAAGTGTTGCTCTCACTGATGGTTGGGTGATTCCTCCACTTTGAGACGATAAGTGCCAGTACGGACTTGTGCTCCCACGTACCATCGAGTATATTTTGGGAGACCCCAATAGGCTTAATCCTTTATCCATAGGAAGCCATGTATGCCACCCTATCGATTGCAATACACTAAACACAACATTCAGGAAGATTGACTGTCGTACCATAAAAATTATTCTGCAGTTTTGTGATTGGTTTGGTACTCCCTCTACCTAGACTTCCAGAGTAGTCCCTTTCGTTCCTTTTCAGACTCCTTAACGGAAAAGGTCCATCTGAGCACTTGTCACTTCAGGCTCATTAAAAATCGAAGGAGACTAGAGTCATCTTTTGTTTTTTCTCGACTCTTAAAAACTGAAAAAACAAGTTGTGTCAAAGCATCTAAAATTTATTTTAAACGAAATATTCACTACCCTTTCCTACGTTGATATTGGGTTGAGAAAATGGAATCCACCAACCAAGGGATTCCCTTGTAGGAAATCCTAGTCCCTTCTCCTCTTGGGGAGATGTTGGTGCACCCCATATGGCCACATTGTCGTGTCCAGGACTGACAATTGGTTTACCTGTATGGCTCTTCTCAACCTCTGTCATTCAGAACACCGCAATTCCTGAACAATCAAATCAGCAATTAGATGAGTCCAGAGTTACCCACCAACCTTCTACTTCCTCTAATTCTTCCTCTCCTCCTTCCTCTTCACTTGATGGGGCTGGTAAAGACAAAAGTCAAGTACCTAAGGAGAAGAAGGAAAAGAAGAAGAAGGAGCCAAATGCAAATAGGGGCAAACGAGTGTCGTCTAGCGAAAATCCACACACTGCACCGACCAGGCCTAAATCGCCATGTGTCATTTGCAAAGGAGACCACTATCAAAGAGATTGTCCTTGCATCCCTCGGATCTTAAGGGACTGGTCTCCTCGTTTGCACAACCCGGTGTCGTCAACCTCTGATGATCATGTTGAAAACACACCGTCAAATAGTGAAAGTGAAGCCCCAGGAAAAAAAGGAAAATATAGATTTCCTTATAAACTGCGCAAAGGCGATCATGTCGTCCACCGTTGTCCCTTCTTAGACGAAGCTAAAAGAGTTTTGGACGATCGTCCGGTTTCACCGTTACGACTTCCTCCTGGATATAAAAAACTCTTGCCGAGTCCGTCACTAGTTGAAAATCCGGCTGGCCCGCTCAGGTGGTCAGCCGAAGCATCTATCATTGAAGATAAACCATCTGAACCCATACCAGACAAAAGTCAAAAGGTCAAGGCGGTAGTTGACCCGGTCTTGCCTTCAGAAGTTCCATCTTCAGATGATACAGTCACTGAAGAGAACAAGGATGACACCGTCCAAATTCTTTTCATAAGCACAGACTCCAACGAACATGGGGGCAATTTACCCGTTCCTTTACTGCAGGAAGGAAGTTCGTCAGAGTCGTACCCGGCCGTCTGTTCGGTCCGACCTCCAAGCAACCTAGTTGTCTCCTTCGACTGGAATCAACTAGGCAGACCCCGTTTACTATCTAGTGTACCATTCCGAATCATTGTTCAGATATATAGAATGGTTATGGCTGGTACCATCATAGATGAGGGGGCTTATGTGAGTATCCTTTCCTCAACTGCTTGGAAACCGCTTGGTTCGCCATTGCTTTTGCTTGAGATGAGAAATCTAACATGCTTTGATAAAGGAACCAGTCGACCGTTAGGGATCCTTCCCGATGTGCCCATAACATTTAGAGGGAAAACCGTTCACATGAACGTAGTGGTAGTTCGAGGACCCCTAGATTACAATCTACTCCTTGGACGAGACTATATTTATTGCATGGGAGCAATTGTCTCCTCACTCTTTAGAGTAATGTGTTTTCCGCACGAAGGAAGAGTGGTCAAACTCGTGGACCAGCTTTCATTTCCCAGATCATACAGAGAAAATAGTCATATACCATCCCTGAATGGTCTTTTCGCGCAAGAAATGTCTCAATCTCCAGTCTGTCCTCCCGATGAGCGCGAGTGATTCGAAGGGACATGACTGAAACCCAGGGGGCATGCACCCTGTTTTGCTTCGACAGGAAAACTTCGGGTATAGGTTAGGTTTCCGCGAGAGAATATGACCTTTGTACTCCCGTCCGTGATTGGAATGGGGAGTTGGACTGGAACAAGATTCTCTTGTCAAAGTTATGTGAGTTGGTGGGCATCGCCGCTCACCTTTGTTTATCTAGGTAGACATCGCCGGAGAAGTGTTTTATTTGCGCTGTGAATAGAAAAATCTTTGGGTAACCTGTAAGAGGTAGGCCTCTCTCGGTAAAACAAATGTCTTAACAGACTAAAGAAGGGGTAACCTTGAAACTCTGTTTTATACCTGGGGGCATGCAAACCTTTTGGAGTGCAGGCAAAGAACAACTATTTATTTTTTTAAAATTTTTAGGACCTCTAACCCTTTAAACTCGTAGGATTGATCGTCTCCTAACTTGCATAAAGAAAGGATGTGGGGAAAAACTATAAAAGTTTCCATTTCATATGAGACATTCTTATCACACGACTGGATTAATCGACCAGTTTTAGCACATAGTTCAAGCTCGTTAAAAAATAAACATAAGACATGAGCAAATGTTCCCCCCCGCGTTTAAGCTCGTTAAAAAATGAACTATTCCCCGGTAAATAACCATCGTGAATGTAGTACTTCAACCGTTAAAGCCTTGGTCGTGTTTGCACTGTCACCTCCACTTTTTCATTGGCTGATCGTTTACCTCCATTTGATTATTTACCCATTTTGAGGAACAGCTGCGAAGAGTGATTTCACTAGCCATCCTTGTGACACTACTGTGATTGGAAAATTCCAAACCTTACCTGGAATCAGTTGCTACCCGTTTTATCACTCGTTCCTCAAAAGACGAGTCTCCTTTAATCTCTTTTCAACTGACTTGTAAAATATCAAAATATTTCCGAGCCATTGGCCTCTCCAACTCATTAAAGGGACAGGAAGTGTTATCCCTCCTCTAGATTTTAATCTATTTGGACTTGAGGGATTATTACACAAAAAGATCGAGCGCTTGTTTTGTTCGGCTCGTTAAAAGTATCGAAAATTCATCCCTTCTGTATTGTTTTATAATTTTTCGGACTTAAGGGATTAGATGACGAAAAAGGAATTTTGGAGTTACCTTTACGTTGCTTTTCACACTCTCTAAAATTGAAAAGGACCGAGTTATCTTTGTCGTTAAACTCGTTAAAAAGATTAATAGCGACAAACTTGTCTATAGACGAGAACGAGTTTCACTATCGCTAGGCTCGTTAAAACATAGCGATGGGTTTTCCCGAAGGGCAAATTATAGAACAAGCATATGTTATCCTCCTCAAGCTTGAAAAAAATAAAGAGGTACTAGTCAGCAATCACTGGGGAAAATTTGGGAAGAAAACTCAAAGAAACTTTGTTGGTAGCAAGTCACTCTTGAACATGACAATTCCACTCCGTGTCCGAGTCGGGTTGGGTTGTTTCATTCACCGGTCACATCACCATGGTCACACCATACCATCCACATTTGGAGTTAATGCTACCAATCCATCACATCAGTGTCGCTGATATGTTCAAGAGAAGTCATTCAGAGAATTCACCTGTGTCTCACCCACTACCATACATTATACTCCATTCTTTCATGACCGCCACCCTGAACCTTATATCACCATATCGTTTTCACCTCCATTAAAATAATTTGCTCCGTTCCGTGTCACTGATGTGGGATTAAGGCCCTCCTGTGATGGATCACTTCTTGTCGAAATTAGCTCATTATCCAAGAAGTTGATCTAGGAACACCCCATTCAGTACTTTGAAGCTTGCATGCCTCAATGGCAAGTTTCTCACTTCTGACGACAAGTTTACATCAATGGCCTTCGATCAAAAGATTTTGCGTGGTGTTCGACGCCAAGTCCTTTATTCACGCCACGTGAATTGTACTGCAGTACCTTGAGGGTCATTATCATTATCGGTGATTCCTCTCGCACTTGTTAACAGTTTACATCATTGACTGGTAATCAAGCGATGTCTTTCCATGTTCGACTTCAGAACATTTCTCACATGGATCGACTTGTACTTCGAGTGAAGATCAGACGAGATTGAAGACCCCGAATCTAGTTTCATCCATCTGGGCTGCGATATATATTCAGGGAAATAAAGACATTAAATTTACATCATTGTCGTACAGATAATCATCCACTCAAAAGGATGATGGCTCTATCAGAATCATCAGTCTACACTCAGACGATTATCTGTCCTATGTACATGAAAATGAATTTATAAAGTTGAGCATGGGAATGCCCGTCTCAGCTAGATCATGAAAATATTATGAAGATAATGTATTGTATTGTATCTTATTACAGGTCTCCTCCCAGCGTTGAAAGAACTTCGGATCCTCATAATAAAGCATTTCACCCCACACCAAAAGGTTAACGACCTCATACTTTAGGGGGCAACTGTTATAGACATTTTTGTGCCCTACAACCCCAAGCATGAAATGTCCATAAACCAAGAGCTCCTAAGTCCCTAAAAGTGTTGTTATAACCCCTAAAGGAACAAGGTCAATAGATTACAGCTTCTCCCAGAAGTTCTCCATGAGAAACTACTCAGAATTGGTCAAAACAGGACCATTGCAGCTGCTCCACTGGCTAAGTGCGTTGCATCTCACCTAAATACACTGTGAGGGTGCGTTGCATTTCAAAAGTCCCTTCTGTGGGGTGCGATAGGCGAGAAATGAAAAATGGCAGTGTCATTCTGCGAGGTGGAGAGGCAATGGAAGCTTCCAGAATCTTCTCCTATGACACTTGCCTCACTGAATTCGACCAAGGATGAGTAAGAGGCCCTCAGTCTCCAAGTGGAAGCAAGAACTGTCAAATCAAATCACAAGCTGACTCATCCCCCTTACAGATATCTATATATGGATCCCTCATCCTAGAGATCTAGAGGCTGGAATTTTGGATATTGTAAGGAATTGTTGTTGGTTTCTAGAGACAAACATCAGATTGTTGGGTGATCTAAGCTTTGTTTGAGGTGAAGAGGGGCTTCTTTGCTGGGAGGTTGATGATGGGTCGGAACAACTGGTTGTAACTCCTCCTGGATCTATTTGAGTTTTCCTCCATGTTTTGTATCATTGATGCTTGTTACATTTGTATGGTCAATTTACATCTGATCCTAGATTGTTTATGATTATAGATCCATGTCTTTGTATAGTGCTATGCTTCTGTGATCTTACAGGTACTTTGTGAAGCTAGGTGTGCAAGGGAGCAGGTAGCTGTGGACTATCAAAGAAGAGAGGGATCGAATCGAAGGATTAGCGCAAGACAGAGGTTGGTCTTTCTATTCCTCTCTATCTATAATTCATAAAGGAAAAACAAAAGTAGTTTTTCTCTGTTTGTTTCTAAGGCAGCTGCCACACCTTAGTGGGATAGAGCAGTTCTAAATAGACACTTTTCCCTGTAACAATTCATTTCGCATACCCACCAGGAAAGAGACAAATTGAAAAATCATATATGCATTCCTAGCACTAAAAGTTTGTGCACCTTTCTAGCACCAAAAAAGTGTACATGTTTCTAGTGTTAGGAATGTACACACATGAGAGAGAGAGATAACAAGTTGAGGGAGTGACAGAAGGGGAACGGGAGATAAAGATGAAGATTTGGCAGTGAGTCCATCTGCCATGAAGAGCACATTAGGAGAGTTCTTCAAAATTAGGTCAGCAGTTATTTCTTGGTACAACAGGAAACAAAGATCAATTGCACTCAGTTCAGTAGAGGCATAGTACGTGGTTTCTAGTTAAGAAACTTGTGTGGCTATCTAGATGAGGAAGATTCTAGTTAGTTTTTTTGGTCAGTAGATGGATCCAACTGTGATTTACTGTGACAATCAGAGTTGTATCAAGCTCTTTGAAAATCCAGTTTTTTATGACCGGTCCAAGCATATTGATATCGCGTATCATCATATTTGAGATTGTGTGTAGAGGAGAACAATGTTCTTGGAGTACATTCCCACATAGGTGTAGGATGAAAATATTTTGAAAAAGAAATTGTCAAGACGAAAATTCAAGTTTCATAGAGACAGGATTGGGGTAGCTGATAATCCCTTTCTTATTGTCAGGGAGTGTTAAAAATAGCAACAAGAAATTCCAATTTAATTTGTCCTTGATTTAAAGTTTGAATTAAACTATAATTCTATTCTCATAGAAACTTGCAATAGCTAATTAAGTTAAATTGATATAGTTGAATTATGAAATTATTCAAGTTGGAAGTCTATATAGAGTCATGTAGAGTGATCCCAAAATTTTAGGGTATAGGTTGAGTTATTTTGAGTTGTAATTAGATAACTCAGTCTAACTCAGTTATAGCCAGTTAAACTAGTTCTAACTGTTGGAGGAACTAGTAGAGGTCTAGTCGTGGAGTAGTGTATCATTGCATTACCAATACCACACCAGTTAACTGAAGATTCACTCATAAATAACTCATACATGTCAGTTCAGAGGAAGACCCAGTTGAGATTAGAGTTCAGGGACAATGTACTATTAATTATCTAATTTTCTGAATTTCACAAATGCACAAGGCCTTCACTAGGGGAGAAATACCATACCACGTGGGTTCATATTGGGGGATATATATTAAGGTAAAAATTATATAATATATTGGGAGATATGTAGGGTGTAAAGGGTTTTGATATTGGTAGGTATAAAAAGTGGAGCTCAAAGTTAATGAAAAAATATAAATGGATATAAAATTGTTAATGAATAAATGGATACCTACAATATCTAGTGAAAGTAGGGGTTTTTTAAATTGGGAAGGTGTATTGGGTTCATATTGGAGGGGGTTAAATAATGTGATTTTTAGAGGTATTTTCCAATATGTAGTCGAACTAAGGGTATTGTTTAATATTCCACGAATGCGCATGATATGTGAGAGGTCCTTTGAGTGAAACCCCCATGCACAGATGGTGCATGAAATCAGTTGAGAACATATGTTTGGATTGCACAGTTATGTAAAGTGGGTTGGTTCCTCTAGGAATTGCACAAGGAAGTAGGGGCTTGGCAGACAACATAATTGGCTAAGTGTTGGCTTGATTTGACTTGTGAGAAAGAGAGTTAGATTGTACTAGTGTAAGAATTGTTCACGAAGAACAAGCATTGTATTTTCTTCTCAGATATTCTCGTTAATGCAATATAGATAGTGAGGGTGTTTTAGAAGTTTCTTTCCCCAGAGAAATATTGTGTTACGTGCGATTGATATGATTTCTCTTTCTTATTATTGTTTTCATCGATCATTTTTTGTTTCCGTTGAGAAGAGTAAAGACATAAATTCTTGTCTTGTGTTTTAGAAAATCACATAAGCTATTGAATCTGTAGTAAAACTATACATGGTGTTGGAGCTGAAGACAGTAAAGAAAAGGGCATTTTGAGTTTGGTTTACAGTTGAAAATTGAATTTTCAAGTTCATAATTCATAGGGTATCCAAATCTCAATTGAATCTTAAAGAAAGTTACTGCTCCCTTCAGATGATCGAATACGTCATGAATCCTCAGAAAAGGGTACCTATTCTTGACAATCACCTTTTTTAACTTTCTGTAATCAATGCATAATCCGAGCTTACCATTTTTCTTCCTCACAAATAATACTAGTGTGCCCCAAGGTGATACGCTTGGCATAATGTATCCCTAGTCCAACATTTCCTCCAACTGCAATTTTATCTCAACCAAATCAGGTGTGCTCATCCTATAAGGTGCTTTCGATGATGGAGCTCCCCTAGCACTAAATCAATTGAAAAGTCTACCACCCTCTGAGGTGGAAAATATGTAATGTCCTCAGGGTATACATCCTGAAACTGCTGCAACATTTGATATTTGTTCAACAAATCTGCATCCTCAACCTCCTTACCCTTATCACTAGATATGTGTACTGAAAATAGCTTGCACCCCTTCCTACAACTATGATTTCCTTTCATTGTTGTCACCATCCTAACTGATGTGGCTTTATTCTTACCTTTCAAGACTCTTGGTTATCCATTTTCATCAGCACACTCAATATCTTTATCATAACGGCCTAGCTTGTTTCTATGAAGTTACAACCAATCCATACCCAACAACATACTATATGATCGCAATGATAATACATTCAAATTTGTTGTAGTAGGCATAACATTTAAGTAAAATACACAAGCTCTTACCCAATGATGGACTCACTTCTTTGTACCTATAGCCAACTGCACTAACCAAGGTTCTACATGCAATTCCTTATTCAAACGACAATTATCCACCAAGTTAGGACTAACATAGCTATAATTAGACCCAAGGTCAGTAAAAATGGAAATAACTTGATCGCAAAGCTTAACATCCATTTCATTTATAGACGCCTAATGTTTTGCTTACCTATTTCCCATGACTTCATAGATACAAGGAATACTTTGTCCTACATCTCCAATAGTCTGTGTCGTTTGTGTACTGTATATCTGATGTCTACCAACCTAATTTTGCAGAAAATCTCTCTTGCGATGGTCTTTTCAACAAATCCAACATTCTATAGTCTCCTAGTCTCTGTCCTTATTCTTTTCATTAGATCAATGTCCCTATCCTCTATCTGGTGCATTGAACCTCTTAGGTTGTGCAACATTCTCGATGTTATGTATAACCCATGGCCTTGCTTTCCTTTTATCCCATTTTACTTTGTTCTTTTCATTGCCTCTCTAGATTAGCTTAGTTTCAATATTGTGCTTTGATTTTTCATAGCAATGCTTTAGGTTTCAAATGACATCCTCTAATGATCTAGGCTCATCAAATTCAATCCTATATTTGAATGTAACTGGTAGTCCACTAATGAATTTCTGAATCTTAGCCTTCTCCTACTTGAGGTAAGGCACATACCTCAACGATTCCAAGAACTTATTGGTGTACTCATCATCTGTCATGGATCCCATCTTTAGTTCATAAAATCATTTTTCCCTCTCATCAAAGTATCTCTCTGACAGATAATTTTTATTGAATAGCGGCTCAAATTCAATCCAAGTCAGATATTCCTTATTTATGTCCCTGGCATTCTTCACATCTTGCCACCACATGTCTACTTTACCTTTAAGACTTAAAGTAGCCACTCCATCTTTGATTTTCTCTGAGTAGTCATGTAACCTAAAGAACTTCTTCATATCAAGTAACCAAGTATCTACATCCTGTGATCCCTTTACTTCTCCATCAAAGTTAAGTGGCCTTTCTTTCTTATAATCATCTGACAAGTATCCTCTATCACTCCTCATGTAAGGATGATAACAATGACAATCATAGAGCTTATCTGAATCAGAACTAGAATAATACCTATGTCTATCCCTTCTCCTCTCCAGAGTTTCCAAAAATATTCCATCTCATATTGTGTCATATCTCTCTGTTTGGTGACCCCCATGCGATCTACTACATATGCCCCATTAGTCTTGTCCTCC
Source organism: Pinus tabuliformis (assembly GCA_031772625.1). Classification (NCBI taxonomy): domain Eukaryota; kingdom Viridiplantae; phylum Streptophyta; class Pinopsida; order Pinales; family Pinaceae; genus Pinus; species Pinus tabuliformis. The sequence goes on from CM062817.1 coordinate 353,973,185, forward strand.
TTCTTATGATTGATCTGAAGTGGCTGTCCTTGCCATCTGACAAGCTCTGAAGTATCATTGCATTTACCTCTACTAGCTTTTCTTGTGTCTGTATGATTATGTCATTATCTTCCTCACAACTGCTTATCTCTTCCTTTAAACTTCTCTGTGTTACTTCCAAATCGGAAGTGTTCCCAACATGATACTGCTCTTTGGATTTGTAGGGACAGTCTTTGTAGTCAACCATCTTGCTAGCAATTTGATATTTCTTCCTACAAGGCATAAATGTCAGATAAACCAAATCACAATAAATTAACGTACCTTAGCATAGCTCGGGGAGGATACCTTATTTGTAAGATCACCAAATCAGGGTGATACATGTATAACATAGTCATCACAACACATCGACATATGCAAGTAAATGTATGGACTCATAAACATCACTCTAACTATGGTCCAGTCATCAATGCAAGGCCATATCAACAATGCATGCTATGACTTGATGCATGAAAACAACCATTACTTCATTATACACATTACCACATGCAACCAACAATATGTATAAGCAATGAAAAATTAGCTACACCTACGCATAAATGCATGTAGTCAAACATAAGCGATAAATATTGTAATAAACCTACAAGATTGATACATGTAATCATAATATTTAAGAAAGTAACCTAACATACAAGGATGTAAGTAGGCGGCATAAAATCAACATGTAAGAGACATATAATCCATACACAGTCAGTCACATACTTATGAAAATGGATTTCACGAAATCAATAGCAAATTCTCCATGATAACCATACTACAACCATAATCAAGCATCAAGCAATGCAACAAGTACATGGTATGCAAGTATAAGAGGCACACATGCAACTGACATGCATGCATGACCAACACCTTCAACCCATATAGTCCGAGAGTTGAACCATGCTCTGATATCACTTTGTAACACCCTCTTCCTTTCCTACCCAAAGTAACCATGCCAACTAGGGTAAACATGAGACGAGAGACTACTATTATCATATTCAACATCCTTTGTGACCTTAAGGAAGTGGAATTGATGGAACATCACATACAATCATCAAGCCTCATCAACAAAACCCTTAGGAGACAAGTCAGCCATTGTGACAACCTCTCCCTTGGTCTCACTGTTTTTTTGGACCTCATAAGCCATAGTCGCTCTCATGCTATGGGCAAGGGAGTGACCAAAAAACCAAAGTCGCACTGATACACCTTCATGCTAGTGATTGTGGATAGAAATTACTAGTTTTGTGCTAGTAACCCTGATATTTAAGCAACTTTTTAGGCATAGAGCCTAGGCCACTTTCTAGAATGGAATGAAAGATCGAAATCAAGAAAGGTGCAGGGAAATAATGAAGCAGAAGAGATAAAATCAATAAGACCCTAACTTGATCCCTACTAGCCATGACAGGCATTTCGTCAAATATATCATCGACATGTAACCTACATGCATAAACAACTAAATTAAGTGTAGGGATCTCATACTTATCTGAGAATCGCTATGAACCATTGTTCCCTCGTGCCATTTTCTACATTATCATCTATTAGTTCATAGACAGATTATCCATTCATGTACAAGTAAACAACATGTTGAGAGCCATACTCAGCTATTGTCACAAAAGGTCCCAATAACTAGCATAATAGGAACATAATTACCGTGAACAAAGCAACCATCAAAATCCATATATACATTAGTACATTTTCACTCAAAAATCAAGGGAATGAATTTCTCATTAATTAATGAAACAAACCAACTGGAGATGGGACTATCACATTCCACTAGACCATACAATGGCTGAGCCAAGCCTCTCTTAAACTGTTTACCCCTGTGCCATATTCCACGCATGAATGTGGGATATCATAGAAAACATCAATACAAACTCATCCAGGGCTTCCAAAGGCCATCCACCTTAACGCATAAAATAGTGATTCCACCTCACAGTAGAACACCACAAAACCATCATCAGATTCGTCTCCATCCAAGCCTTCCAAGGTTTCCAAAACTAGTAACTCAACCCATAGCTTATATAGGGCTTCTAGAGTGTTTGTCGAACCAAGCATTCGAGGACTAGTATCTCAACCCATCGAGGGATTCTAAAGAGTTTATCCAACTAAGGATTCTAGGAATAGTAACTCAACCCAAGCTATTACAAGGCTTACAGAGTGTTTCTTCAACTAGGCTTCTAGGATTAATAACTCAACCCAAGCTAAGGAAACATGAGAACCCACCAAAAACAAAAATGAAACTAAACCAACAATCACCATGGCTATCCAGGAAATGGCGAGGCTAGCAAAATCCACTTTCGATTCAGGCAATCCTCCATGCCAATGACATATCACAACCAAGAAACCACATGCATAAGCCATGCATGCCAAAACTAGTGAAGAAATCATACATACATATCGGTACCTGTAAGAAAATATGATGTATTTTTTTAAGCCAATGCATTCTTTCACTTTCCTGGTCTTCCTTTTCCATCTTTCTCCAAGAATCCAAGTATGCCACACCCTCCAAGATTGCTCCAAGGAAACTCTATGTATCCAAGTGTATCAGAGAGAGAGAATAATAAGAGTGTTCGAACACTGAGATGATGAAAGATTACCAACTGATCCTCATAAGCCTTTTTATGAATGAAACCTATATTTTCTTCATTTTCCTCCTCACATGCAACCTTTGACCTTTCACCTCCTTTTTCTCCTAATTTCCATTATTTTCATAAATAAATGTGCCAAAATTTCATTTTTTCCTTTTAATGCCTTAGCCATTTCCTTTTCCAATTTACTTAGCTGTAAACAACCAAATGAACACCCCCTAGGATGTCTTCCCCAACATTCAACTTGGAATAAGTGTCCCATTGACCATGGTTATTGTTTTTAACTTTATTACATGGAATTTTCACCAGGGTTGTTACAAAATTTCTCGAAGTTTTTTCAAATTCAAATTCATTCACTTGAGGGACATGAAGTAAATACAAGATATTTTTCAAATACTCGGTATATAAGAAAGTTGTTAGATAGAATGATGTTTTAATACATCTCAAGGTTATGAATACTTTGCATTGTTTGGTCAAAAAAATACTATCTCATAGTTATGAAGTCATTAACTGGAATGACACATTTAAAGAACTCCATAGAAGATTTGTGTCCTAACATTGTTCTTCACAAATGGCTAGGCTCGGGAGTTGTCTCAAAGAGTGTCAAAAGAGGATTAAGATGCATTGTAGGTGACCAAGAGAATTGACAGTTGGGTTGGTTATAAACAACATGAGAAGTCCAAAACATAAGGCAACCTCTCATTCATGATAATGCTCCTTCATAGGACTGAGCTTTTCTAAATGGATGCTAATACATAACATTTGAAGAACGAGCCTTGTCTTGAATTAAAATTATGGGGAAGCATTTGAAAAAGAATCCACTAAGTTTACGGGTCATACAAAGCACCAAAATATCTCTTAATGTCTCAAACTGTATTAAGCTTGAATACCTCAAAGCTGCAAGGCAATGCTAACCTTTTAAAGGTGAGAGGTAAAACAATTAGAGTCTTTGGTTTCAATAAGAATCTCGTTACTACACCATACCAGTATTTCTCCAGGAATTTGGGTTTTATTTTCATTGAAGTACCCATGGGTAAAAGTCTTTGTGATGTAGATTATCTTTCTCATAATATGGGGTTTCCTAAAATATAGTACCATTTAGAGAATTGGACAAGCTTGTGTCCATAACTATATTGTAAAATTGTGAAAGCATCATTTACATGAAAAACAATCGTTGAGTTGATACAATCTTGTATAGTTGTCTTATTGGTGAAATCGATACCTGGAGAAAATGTTAAAGTGTAAATCAATCACTATGTAAACTAGTTTTCGCAGGTGACCCAAAGAAGTGAATTTCGGGTGCTTATTGTGGGAAAACAAGGAAAGGTTTCAAAAATCTGTGATTTGAGTTTTTTGCAGAGGGGTCCAATTTGATTTCACCTTGAGAAATTTCTAAAAACTGGGTGCAGTTTCATATATTTAACTAGTTCTTTCTATGTCGTCTTTTTGCCTAAACGTACTGCAAACTAGGGATTAACATGCTTATACTCAATGGTGCTGAGCTTGTTAGTGAGTATTATGGACAAAGAGAGCAATAACTTTGTGCGGTTTTCAAATTAGATAAGCTTTCTTCTCATTCGGTTATCAATTGGATGCAATTTCCTCAACATGCAAGGATCGAAGGGAAGAGCTCTCATAATGGATGGTGGTAGCAATGTTGGCCTTAAGAGATGGAGTAAATAAAAATCGTGAATTCTTGTGATAGCGGCAACAAATCGCCCTGAATCCATTGACCCTGACATTCCTACAAATATGATTTTGATACGTTATGAGGGTGAAATCAAATCACCTCAAGGGAAAATAACCAGTTCTCCAGAACACAGTAAAGAGGAGATATTCATAGTTTTATTGGTGTTCAAGGATCCAAGTGTGTGCTAATGCTAGAGAAATTGATTTTATGCTTTCATTACAAAGGTTAGCAAGAATTCAAAATTTATACATCTTACAGATTCCTAACAAAAAAATGGCTCATAGTACTAGTGCCTCAATTCCTTGAAATCCTGACAACATAAAATGCATGAGAAATAACATTAAAGGTGGTCCTAGGAAACTAATTGTGCAAAGAACTTACTAACAGATCAACTATCCAAAATCATTCGGACACCACTCCTCCTTAATTCCACAAACCACTATGAGTTGTCTCATAGGCAGTATTTGATTTTCAAGAGCCGTGTGTGGTTTTTGTCGATAGACGCATAAGTATGAAAGAGAGACCCATGCTCCATATACATCCACCATTTGTCTCCAACAATGCATAAGTGGAATGGTTGATTATGTTCTCATTTATCTAAAATTAAAATTTATTTGAATGTAATGAGAACTAAATTAAAATATCGAATGCTAACTTTGAAAAAAGTGAAGGTTTATTCCTTTTAAAAAGAAAAGGAGTGAACGATATAAAAGAAATGATGTTTGTAGAAACGGAAAAGACAATTATGTAACTATCAACAAATTGATTTTGTAACTAATTCTTGGACAATTAGAGTAGGGAGAAAACAAAAGTATGAGAACTATATTTAGGAGGAGTAAAGAGAAAAAGGAATTCAACAAAAAAATGTTATGTGAAATTTCCAATGAGATCAATGAAAAAATTAGTGTGATTCCATCTCGTTGATTCGTTGTAGTATGTCTTGTTTACTTCTTATGTATTATTTTCATTCTTATTTTTCCTCATGTGAGGTTGATGTATGTTGCAGTTCGTCTTTCCTGAACATTCAAAAATTCATTTATGTTATGATTTGTAGTAGAAAATACATGGGTTTATTCAAAGAAAGCCTTAAAGGGTGCTCCATGGCCTCAACAATCTCATTTCCTTTGTTTGCAATGTTTCATTCATCATTGTCTTCTCAAGGTGTAAGCATTAGATTCTGTAACACCCCTTCCCAGGTCTACCCAAAGTAACCATGCCAAGTGGAGTAAACATGAGGAGAGATGATACTACAATCAGATTCTACCTCCTATGTCACCTTAAGTAAGTGGAATTGACGGAACATCACATGCAATCATCCAACGTCATGAACGAAACCCTCAAGAGATAGGTAAACGACTTAGACAACATGTCCTTGGATCCCACTTCTATTCAACAGCTCTTAGGCCATAGTCACTCTCATGCTATGGGCAAGGGAGTGACCAAAAACCCAAAGTCTCTCTCACAGGCCTACTTGCCAGCGCTTGTGGACTAAAATTGCTAGTTTTGTGCTAGTGACACCGAGATTTAAGCCACATTTCTTGCCCAGAATCCTGGCCTCTACCCAAAACTTGTTGTAACTTCTAGAATTCATTAAAAAAATGATAAAAATGATAATCAATCAAAAATCACGCTTAGTACTAGGCCTGAGCATCCCTGTTTGGGAATAAAATTATGTCAAACACTTGGCATCAATGCAACCTACAGGTCTAGGATACAAGACAGGGCACAAATGATTGAAACAACTTATGAAACATAACCAGAAGGATCACCTCCTTTTCCATTGAACTACTACATCATCAATTAGGTCTTGAATCCATCCATTCAATCGTTACAAGTAAATATATGAAATAACCTTGACATAAACCAGTCTTCAACCATGCTTATAACTAGCATAAAACCATATAAACACCAAATATATGACAGCCATTAAATCCACATATAAATCATTGAAAAAGTGAGAGAACTTAGCCTTTATTAATCCTAGGCAAATCTGACCAGCTTCAAGACTTCCATGTACCACCCGACCATAGACATGGCTGAACCAAATCTCTCTTTTAGCCAATCAACCCCATGCCATATTGCAAGGATGAATGTGGGATGTCATAGAACAACCAATCCAAGAAAAACCAAGGGAATCCAGAGGTTAAACCACCTAAACCATCATCAAACTGTGAGCACACTAAAACCAGTGCTATGATCACAACCAAATGAAACTTTGAATGCCATTTGGAATCCACCACTATCCTTAAGGAATTTTTTGTCTCCTTATCTCTTAGGATTTACCACAATCCAAACCGAGATCACTAGTTCCTAAACTGAAATTTCTTTGTTAGGCTTTACTATGTATCCATCTAAAACCACTCAAGGGATTCTTAGGACTCTGGGAATGAACCTTGAGACCACCTCCACCCTAGATTTTGAAGTCCATCTGGAAAGCCAAAGCTCAAAAAATGAAATAAAAATCCAAACATACCATGGCACCTAGGAAAAGGATAGGCTAGGCTGAACTCAACTGTCATAACCAGACAAAGCCATGCCACTGATAGCAAGAGAACCATATAACAACATGAAAATACATGCATGTTCAAACCAGCTGGGAAATCACACATACAAAAGTTTACCCGCAAGTATTCCTTTTGAAGCTACTTGATCCTTCTTTGCTTTCCTTAATGCTTGCTTGTTTTTCCTTTCTTTTCCTTGTTTTCCTTTGCTTGCTCCAAACTAGAGTGATCCAAGAAAACTCTAAGTGACCAAGAGTGAGAGAGAGAGAATAATGAGAGAGCTCCAATCTTGAACTGATAAAAGGTTGAACTAGTCAAGCCTACCAACTAATCCTCAAAAGACAATTTATTAATGAGGCTTCCAATTTATTCATTTTCCATTAAATTCCTTCAATTTCCTCCTCACATGCAACCTGTGACCTTTCATCTTACTTGTGTCTTTTGATAAATAGATGTGCCAAAATGACTTTTTTCTTTTTAATGCCTTTTCCTTTACCTTTGCCAATTTCCTTAGCCAAGACACACATCTAGTGATGCCCATTAGGATATCCTTGCCTAACATTCAGATTGGAATACGTGACCCTTACCCATGGTCTTAGTTTGCATATATTATCTTTTATTACAATAAATTTTCACTAAGGTTGTTACAGAATGCTTTCCCTTGGGGAACACCGTCCTCGGTGCTAAACCACACCGTGACCTCAACAAGACTATTGAAAAGAAAACATACTTCCCGTGGAGCTTTATAGCTTAGCTCATTGCATTATTTATAATGAAAGACCTGCTCAAAAGAAAATCATACAAAAAACATGAAAATATAATAACCATACAACATACTCTAGCTTTATAACACAATTCATTACGTTATTTACAATAACCACATATACACATATGCCCATTTTCTAAACCAAAAAATAAAAGGATATGATGCCCGTATCAATCAACAAGGAAATCTATAGGATCACACCTCCACCCTCAAAAGTAGTACTAGGATTCACCTCCTTCCTAGGAAGTCCATAATCCACTATCATAGTCAAAACTACATCCAATGTCCATCACTATAATCATGTGCCACTTTTCCTCTCAGTGAACATTTACCCACTCATTATTCGAAGGAACACTCCCAATTTGTATCTAATTCCATTTGGAAATGCTAATGACCAAAACAAGTATATCCGTGACCTATGCTTCAATTCTACACATTCCCTTGGGAAATCTAGCCACCCCTTTTCGTGTGGTCACTCTCCTTCCAATCTCCCCGGTATCTCCTAGCCCCGGTGATCGATACCCTGGCAAGGCTTCCTCGTATAGGAAGATACAAAACCAGGGCATATACTTGCCTCAAAATCATCATATCGATCATATCATGCTCATGGAAATCAATGGAACCTATTGGGTACCCGTGTCCCACAATGGCCCTGCTCCTGAACTGCTTTACCAACATACTGCTACATGTTCCAATTTCTTTCACTGTTTCTACTAGTACTTATAGTTGATTCAACCACCCAACCTGGCATGTTCACACATTCTTATTCCAAGCACATAATTTCCATTAGATTCAATAAATTGAAATAACCTCAAATCATACCTCATTGGTAGCTCGTCAATAAGGTATACTTGCAATCCCATTTACTTCGTATGAAAACAAGTCAAATTAGCATATTTGACAAATCATCATGTATAGACATATCACATATGGTTAGCTCAAAACACAACCATTGTAGATCAACATCATAAATCACATGTAACCATCATAAAACAGAATCATAGATCACATATAATCAACATATACCATAGTCATAAATCTCATGCATAATAAAACTTAAATACAATGTGGATATTTATCCTTTCACCAATCCTTAGCTTCTACCATTGTCCTTATTTTGTACGCACTTTAGATTGGTTTCTACACCCGAAAAACACGCAGTTCCTTCTCTCAACCATGTGCACATATAGATAGTGTGCTTCATCGACATACAACCACACACGTCATACAACACCATGAAATACACGCATCTACACCAGTTCCATATATACCACATGTACATAGTACCACTTGTATACCGCAACCACCTACACAATGTGTGCACAACATCACATGTACACAACACCATCTGCACAACATGTACACAAGGCCACATGTACATTGCACCACCTATACAACATGTACACAATACCACAAGTACATCATACCATATTCATGACATGTCTACGACACCACATGTACATAGCATCACATGCACGACATGTACACAACCCCACATGCACACATCACCACATGTAAAACATGTACATGGCACCACATGCTCACAAAACCCCTTGTAAAATCATGCACACAACACCATATGTATATAGTAACATATGTACAACATGCATAGAATACCATATGTACATATCACTACATATCCAACATGTACGTAGCATCATCTGTACACAACATTGCATATCCAACATGTGCACAACACCATATCCACACAACTCTGCATATCCCTCATGTACATACCACCATCTACACCCATTACTACATATGCAATATTCGCACAACACTATCTATACCATCTTGTACATAACATTGCATAAACAACATGTACACACACTATGTACAACACCACATACACAAAGCATCATAGATGTAACATGTACAACATATGCAACATATGCACAATAATAGAAACTCACATCCAAAAGGACACTATCTCTACCAAGAAAACTTGCTCTGAGTTTCCTATCTATGCTTGTTCCAGCATGTTGTGGACCACACTGCTTTCATTTCTCTGATGTATCCTTCCACATTACCTATTATAACATAAAAATAGGCATAATACAAGGATACAATATAAATTCATATTCACATGATACTGATCTCATATATTTGTCATGACTACCCTTCTCAATGGATTCCGCATAAGGCCAAGAACCTCTTTATGCCATTCTCCTGCGTAAGAAATCATTCCTCCACAGGGACGATTCCTGATGACCTTGTCAGACAGTGACATAGATAGATAGATAAATACATATATAATTATTAGAATAAAACAATCATCATCTTGTCAAACAACAACATACATACATACATACATATATACATGTATAGATCTATAATCATCAGCCTAATTATGATCATTATTGATAGGCCGAAATGCCCCATTTTTATCCCCTTCCTATCACAAAACCACAATCATTAACCTCTGTTTTTCTACATAAAGCTCCTCATTCCCACACTAGTCAAAGAAGACTGTCTATTCCTACATAAACTCCATATTTTATGTTTAAGGTTTTTTAAGCACTTAATTAATCATTTTAAATAGATTTCATGCCTTTAAATATTTCTTGTAAGTTATATTTACTTTCCTAATGTATTTGATAGGCTAAAGTATTAGTTGTTATGCTAGCTTGATCTAGTGCAGGTAGATTCCTATATTACCAGCAACTATTTGTTCTATGATCTCCATAATAGTTCGATCACTTCATGTGGGGATCTTGGTCCACATTATCCAGTTTGGTTGCGGTCATCTGGAGTTGAACTCAAAGCGGAGGAAAATCAGGGATATGGTCGTGGATCAATCTATGGCCACGAATAGTTCGCACCTTATTATAGCCATCGTCTTAATTTTGTAATTTTGGTTGTTATTTTGTTTTAGCCAGAAGGATTTATTTGGAACGACTATAATTTTTGGTGATGGCCACAAACCGAAGGGTTGTATAAAATGTAGATTTCAAACAGAACTAAGCTAGCAAGCGATGGCGGTAGCAAGTCATTGTAATTTCTGGTTTATTTGTAAATTTTTTGTCACCCTCGTTCTGGCTAGACTCGAGCTCAAATGTATACATTCTGATCAAAATTAATACAAGGAACTGTGCCATCATTTTCTCGTTCTGTGTTATAATTTTTCATTGATGTGTTGATAATGTTTTGAAGGTTTTGGTTTCCTAAAATTAGAAACGAGATGGTTGGTTAGGGCCCAACCAAGCCAACTCGTTTACCCTCTTGGTCTATTATCTTAAAGGTGTGTTAACTTCATTTATTTATAGAAGCGTGGTTTGAATCTTGACTTCATGCTTTCCTATGAATTATGATTTATATCATTAAAATAGTCATGTGTGAACAGATCCGTTGTGTGAAAGTTAAATTAAATTGCTTCATATAATTTTTCTGATGGTTTGCTTTTGCTTGGATTGTGTAGATGAGATCCTTCCTGCACTAGTTCATGTAGGATCTTGCAACTTGGTTCACTAGTTCATTTACAATAAATGTTTCATTCTTTTCCTTTTACATGATTTAATCCATTTCTATGAAGCAAGCATTCTCCATCTGAAGAAGGCGTCTTTAATACTAGAAGTTAAATCCTTAAAGATTAAGGATAACTTTAGGATATCGGCATATCTCAGTTTGTATTTTCACTTCACAATTAAGGAAAAATACTAGAAGTAATCTGGAATATTACATTGCACCATTTCCAGTTATATTTGTTTACATGCAAAACCCCTTTGACTAAAGAAAGTTTGCTTTACTTTCATCTCAAGAGTTTATTTATATTTTTGAGATTAAGTCGATTAAAGAATTCTTTTCGTGTGCAAGATTATTTTAGATTCTACTTGCATTTGCAATTCTTTTTATAGTTAACATGCTCTTTTATTTTCCCAAAAGAAAATTGGAATATTTGGTGTAGGAAGCTTTTTTCCGGTACAAGGACTAGTGTATTATTACAGGTTGTAGAGTGCTCCAAGACATGAGGCTTAGAGCCCCTATAGGAAAATATAAGTCTTTAGTATAAGTGCAAGTTATATTTCCCACATAAGTTTTGTACCTGCACTAGTGCAAGAAGATTGCAAGAGTATAGGAATGACCGCTTAGTGTGAGAAGGAAAATGATTTAGAAGGCAAAAATTTTCAAGGGCCCACATGTTAAATTGTCATCATCTATACTAAAGATAAACATAGAGTTTCACTTTAGAAAATAAGATTGTTTATAGCAGTGTGAAAGCTTCTTTATTTGATTTCTTCGCAAGTGCATTCTTTTACATTCCAGCACTAGAATTACTTTGGTGTTAACTGCCTTTGAGGTTTTTCTATTTAATTCTGCAAAGTTTCAATTGAGAACTAGGAATAGAAATAGGAAAATTTCATACCACTTCTGGCATTACCTATGCTTTGTCTCTAAGTTTACGAAACCCCCGGGTTGACAATTAAGTGTTGAAGGAGCTTGCTTAAGTGAAATTCCTACACCCAACATTTTGGCGCCATCTCTGGGGAGGCAATTTGAATTGGTAAGAATTTTCCATTTTTTCAATAGGGGTAAGTCTGCTATTACTTTTTTCCTGCAGAGTGCTTCTATTTGTTGAAGGAATTTCTAGGTGTTTAGTTATTTTTTTGACTTGCAGCATTTTATTGGAATTTTGTTTTTTCATTTTTTGAAATTGATTCCTAAAAGAGGTAGGGGTGCGAAGCCCACTAGGGGCCAAACAAAGACTGATAAATTTGAAAGAAAATATCATATTGGGCCTTCTTTTGTAGGCAAAAAGTCCAAACAAACCTAGACTCATCACGCAGGAACAATATACTTGGGCTCTGGTAGCAGAAGTCCATGTGTGATACAACCCACAAAGGGCAAGAAGGGGACTATTGAAACCCATAGTTAGCCTTCTTAGCCTGTTGAGAGCGTTCATGTAGAGAAGCAATCATGGAAGATCAGGAAGACCATGCAGAAGGAACTAGTGAAAATCAGGTAAATGATGAACAATCAACTTCTGGATTCCCAATTGTGAATCTTGATACACAAGTGAAAATGAAAAATATTTCGCCATTAGCTCCTCCTCATTTTTATGGTAAGGTACATAACGACCTAGTCTCTTTCTTATTTGAGTTAGATATTTTGTGTAGAAGTTATAATTATTCATTTGATGTCTAGAAGTTAAAGTTGTTTCCTGCAACTCTCAAGGATGCAACACTCCGCTGGTTCATGGGTCTAGGACGAAACACTATATCTTCTTGGGATCAAATGAAGAGAGCGCTCTTGTCAAAATATCAGGAATATTGTAAAACTGGAGATATTCAAGATGAAATCTTTACTATTGTGAAAAATGATGATAAGACTCTAGAGGACTACTTGGAGAGATTTGTGTACATCCTCCAAAGGTCAAAGCACAAAATTGATCTAAGTACCATTAGAACCTCTTTTTTTCTTGGGATTACTGATGATACTAGGAATAATATAAATCTCTTAGGACAAGGGCATATTGCTCAGAAATCTTTTGATCAAATCTGTCACTTGTGCAGGAAATTCTTGAGGAACCAATATAGATCTGGTAAAGGAATTTAGAAGAGAAATAAGAAAACCAAATCTACTGATGCTATGATTATTGGATTAGAAAACAAAATGGACAGCATGAAAATTGAAATAATGAATACTATTAGTAAACAAATAGACTCTTTGAAGTTTCATCAAAAAGTTGTAGAGGAATAAGAGTCATTGTCTATTTTTTGTCCAAAACGTAGAAAAAAACATCTTTTAAGAGAATGTCCTCTCGATGTTAAAGGAACTAATAAATGTGTAATTTGTTTAGAGAACCGTGCCACAGAAAAACATCCTTCCATAGCTAGGATGAAAGTTTTTTTTGAAGGACGACAACCTGAATTTGAAACTGGCCTCAAATAAGTGCAGGTATGGCTCCTGAACCTCCACGCATTGTTTTAGTTATAATGTACGTCCATATTCCTTTCCTAACACTATTCACTCTCAAAATTGGCAGCATGGGAACCAATATCGTTATGGACAACCCTCCCAATATTGGCAACAAGGATGGAGAGGGCCAAACCATTCACACCATTCCTATCATGCACCTATTGAGTCATACCCACCTACATATGCACCTTACCTAATGCCACAACCATCATTACCTCAGTTGAGTCAGCCAATGCCACCATTTCCTTTACCTCCATCATTTCGACCTCCTTAGCTACTTACCCAACCTTTACCCAACCTCAATAACAAAGTGGTACAAATGATCCATGCTGTAAACCCGCTTTCCGCATCTAGATATCAGTCCATGCTAGTTGGAGTAAATGATCTCCAATTGAGATCAAGGTAGATATTAACTTCGGAAAATCAAAAGCAACCTAACGTGATTATCAACGAGAAAGGTGAGGAGGAAACTGTTGACCATTCTAAAAATGATGTCACCATCCAGCCTCTCCCCACACCTTTTGAGCCCTTTCCATATTCTTCCAGCTAACCTCCCTATCTGGAGAGGTTAGTTGTGGAGAAGAATGACCCCATTCCTAAGTCTAGCCTAGCCTCTTAGCTTAGAAACCTTTTCATAACTGTAGCTTTGCTTCAAGATATTAAAGAGATCCCCATTTGAACAAAAATTATTAGGGAACCTTATCTCAAGACGCTAGGAAGGAGAAGATTAGAACCGCAAACCATTCAATTTTTTGGTAGAGAAGCATAGTTAATGATGGGATGTGTGCACATGGAGAAATATATCGACCCCAGAAACCCTGTTGTCTCTATTCAGATAGGTGAAGTCCTTGTCTCCAGTGTATTTATAGACTTGGGGGAAGCCATTGATTTTATGACCAAGAAAACCATGGATCAACTTGGATTGGTCCATATTCGTCCGACTCCCACTATGCTTGAACTAGTAGATAGATCTAAAATCAAGCTAGAACGGGTGTTGGATGATGTGGTCATTTCTTTAGACTCTTTGGAATACCCCACAGACTTCATTGTGCTTCAGCTAAAAAATCTTATGGGAGGACATCCCTTGATATTGGGGTGACCAAGCGTTGCTACGAACGATGCTTATATCGAATGTCGTTCTGGGGACTTGTATAATTCCCATGGGGATTCTAGGAAGAAGGTCACCTTATATCCATCTTCTAAATCCATTCAAGAGTACTAAGACAATTTATGGTTAGATTACAGTAGTGATGAGGAGACTCAACCTGTTTCCTTGATACATCAGAATGTTGAGTTCTCGTAGGAGGATGAGATTCAAGAATTTCTGAACAATCTAGAAACCATGCCCAATTTTGAGTCATTGAGTCAGATTTTTAGTCTAGATTTTTAGGAATTTCATGACTCTCTACCTCCCTTACCACCATCTCTAGCAACACCTCTACGTACGCTTGAGCCTAATACCACTCTTGTTGAGATTAGTCCAGGCAAATACTTGCATATTAATTCAGACATGAATTCATCCCAACAAGAGTAGCTTGTGAATTTGTTGCGAAACCATCTTGATGCATTTGCATGGGGCTATAAAGACATGAAAGGCATCCATCTTGAAATTTGTACCCACCATATCTATATTTAGGATAGAGTGTGACCTGTCTGAAAGCCCCAAAGGCGTATGAGTCCAGCTCTAAGAGATGTTGTAAAGGAAGAATTGAAAAACCTCTTGGATGTTAATTTTATCTATCCTATTCCTGACATCAAGTGGGGCTCTCCATTGGTATTAGTCCCGAAAAAAGATGGGATATGGTGCATTTGTATTGTGTTAGGCCCCTATACTACTAGTGTAACCTCTTATTGTTATTAGTATAACCCACTTATTATATTGATGTACCCATGTAGTGCCCACATTGCTACTATTTTGCCCCATAGAAGCCCACGATTGTTATTATTGTGCCCTTACATTATTGTTGTTATGTCGGCTCTGATTATGTTATGACCCCTTAGACTCCTATATATAGAAAGGAGGTATTTTCATTTGTATCATCCACGAATTGTTCATTTATGTAATGTAAATGAGGTTGCCCCCTTGAAGAGGCTAAATTCTAAGGTGTTGATCTATCTTTTCTATCTTTTCTTGAGCCGGTTCCATAACATTTGGTATCAGAGCTTTGGATTCTAGGGTTTCGCTGCTCCAAACAGGTCATCGTGGCATTTTCGCTATAACTTGTTTTTTGTGACGTTTCAGAAGTTGCAAAAAAAACCCATTTGAGAAGAAATCGCGCTGAACCTTGGGTCTGAATTTCAGAGCTTTTCACGTGATACTTACGGAGATATGATCTGAGGAAGTTGGTCTTTTTCCAGACTCCTGAATTAAATCATCATAACTTTCTATCTGGGGATCAGATTGAAATTTTGTAAGAAGGTACAGAAAGAGGACGGACTTTAGTTTCTTGTATGCATTTTTCAGATCCAAAGGTTGAAACAGTGACTCGTGGCACATCGTACAAGTTTTCTCTACTGAACTAGTTTATAATCAGGTCATCTTGGGAGATTGTGCATAACTCTTTCTTGGAGAATCCAATTTGGATCAGACTGGTGGCATTGGAAAGAGGACACAGAGGGCTACTATAGGTCACAATTTCAGAACTTAAAAATCCGAAAGTACAGAGTTACAGTCGTTTCAAGGTAGAGCTCCTAAAATCAAGAAAAAGCAAGATGAGGAAGTTTGATGGCAAGGATCTGGTAAATTGGATACTTTAGATGGAGCAATATTTTGATATACATGGTGTACAACTATTACAAAAGGTATGTATTGCATATTCGTATTTAGAACCAGATCAATTTTTATGGTACAAAGGGCTTTGTTCTCGTAAACAACTTTACGTGGTCAATTTTCACGGAGGAAATGATAGCACATTATGAGGATACAAAGAGCAACACCTTATTTAGAGCAACACCACAACAATTGGAAAGAGTAAACGGCCTTTGTGACATAGTGGAAAGCAAAATTATGGAAACCAGGAAGTGTAACCCTCACAACTATAAAGATGGAAGTGTTGTTTCTCCTAGCCTTCCACAACCTACAAGGGTTACACCACAACAATTGGAAGAAAAAAGAGAAAAAGGGCTTTGTTACAATTGTGATAGCAAATGCACTAAAGGTCATAAGTGTGCTGAGAAGAAATTATTTTACATAGAATATGAAGAGGAGGAAGAAAAGGATCAAGAAACAACAAAAGAAGAAGATATATGCCAGGACCCCACCCCAGAGAAATAAGAAATGAATCAGACCATATCTTGTAAAGCATTGGCAAGAATTACCACTCCTCAAACTCTCAAGATAGAAGGACATATCAAGAAGAAAAAGGTGCAAGAAGTGAAAGATCACATTGAGAAAGAAGAAATGAATCCAACCATATCTTGTAATTCATTGTTCGAAATTACCACTCCTCAAACTATCAAGATAGAAGGACATATAAAGAAGAAAAATGTTCAAGAAGTGAAAGATCACATCGAGCATCAAGAAATAAATCCGACCATATCTTGTAAAGGATTGGAAGAAATTACCACTCCTCAAACTCTAGAGATAGAAGGACATATCAAGAATAAAAAGGTTCAAGCAATGAAAGATCACATCGAGCATCAACAACAAGTTCTCCAACTTTTAAAGGATAACGCTACTTTGGTGCAAAATCAAACGAAACAACAGGCACTTAAAAAATGGTGACCTTACCGAATGGGAAGACTCTTCAAGGATGAGGATGTGGAAGCATTGTTTTGTGTTATTTATATTATCCAACCAGGCTGGATAAACGAAGCAAGGGATGAATGGAAGAAGGACGAAGAAGTATGGCCACTTATTCAAAAGTTGCAAAAGATCCCAATTCAAATAATATTGCCAGAAATTAAAGAGGAAGGAAAAATCATATTGGAACCTGGAGCAGTCACAGAAACAAGAACCCCATAGCTACAAAATCGATCAATTTCAGAGTATCTCATCAAGTGGAAGAACTTACCCGCTGAATATTCCACAAGGGAGGACAAGAATTTTATACAGAAGCATCAAGAACTACTCAAGCATTGAGGACAACGCTTTTTGAAGGAGAGGGGCATGTTAGGCCCTTATACTACTAGTGTAACCCCTTATTGTTATTAGTATAACCCACTTATTATATTGATGTACCCATGTAGTGCCCATATTGTTACTATTGTGCCCCATAGAAGCCCACTATTGTTATTATTGTGCCCTTACATTATTATTGTTATGTCGGCTCTGATTATGTTATGACCCCTTAGACTCCTATATATAGAAAGGAGGTCTTTTCATTTGTATCATCCAAGAATTGTTCATTAATGTAATGTAAAGGAGGTTGCCCCCTTGAAGAGGATAAATTCTAAGGCATTGATCTATCTTTTCTATCTTTTCTTGAGCTGGTTCCATAACATATTGACTACAGTGAATTGAACAGAGACACTCTCAAGGATTACTTCCCCCTTCCTTTCATCGACTAGGTACTCAATACCCTTGCTGGTAAGAAATACTTTTCTTTTCTAGATGGCTTTTGCAATTATAACCAGATACAGATTGCGCCCAAGGATCAAGGCAAAACCACTTTTACATGTCCATGGGGTAATTTTTCTTACCGAGTGCTTCCCTTTGGTGATCCATATTTAAACATGAATGCAACAAATTATAGAGATAACCATAAACACAAAGATGTAGTGGAAATAAAGCTTCATTTCATTAATGTAAAATACATAAATATGCTTACAAACAAAAATGGAAATAAACCAGTTAGGGCGATGGTAGCTTATCTATGAGAAGAGATGTGGCGGCTACATGCCTCTAAACTACCCTACAATGAGGCTCAAGTGCCTTTTTACTATTGAACAATAATATCATACCCTAAACAACCAAAACCCTAACCCGAGGAGATGTAACACTAAGAGTTTATGGGCCCCGTTGGGGTGAGTTGGACAATGAAATTCCTGGGGTCGCAACTTGGTCATATCATTTGCATTTGACGCACCTAGTAACCCATTGGAAAGATATCTCTGAGGACTATGAAGAAAAAGAAGAGTTTGGATTAAAAATATTTGGCGCTAGATTTCCAAAAAACATCATTTAGGGCATCAAAATGGCTCTGCAAGTTTAGGACCCCAAAAATGGCTAAAAGTATTAAATAGTGCTACAATTAAGGAAACTGAAAAATTGAAAGAAGCAATGGTGGGGGTCCAAGTGGAATTGGTAGCTAACCACCAATATCCACCTGGATCATTTGGGCTATGTAATACCCTGACTACCTTTCAAAGTGCAGACTTGGCCATATTTGTTGACCTTGAGTGTGTGGAAATCCCTATGGATGACTTTTCCATGTTTAGTGATTCATTTTGGGAAGTGCTCAAAAATCTAGAACAAGTGCTTCTTCACTGCCAAGAAGCTCATCTTGCCTTGAGTGATAAAAAATGTAGATTAATGTGAAGGGCGGGAGCGGCTCTTGGCCATCTTATTTCTAACAAAGGTATCTAGGTCGACCTTGCGAAAATAGAAATTATTTTGAGTCTTCATGTACCCAAAACTCAAAGGGAAGTGAGAGGTTTTCTAAGACATGCGAGCTATTATAGGATATTTATTGAGAATTTATCAAGGATAGCTACCCCCCTTTTGGCTAAAGATAGTGAGTTTTCTTGGTCCACAGCTTGCCAACAATCCTTTGAGACATTGAAGGAAAAATTAATTCAGGCACCAGTTTTGAGAGGACCAAACTGGTCCCTGCCATTTCATATTTCCTCGGATTCTCTGATATTCCTATTGGCGCAGCTTTAGGACAAGAAGAAGAAAAACAATCTTATGCTATTTATTTCATTAGTAAAAACTTGTCACCCACTGAACTAAATTATATGGTTACTGAGAAAGAGTTTTTTGTTGTATTTTTTTTCATTAATAAATTTAGACATTATATTATAGGATATGAAGTCTTTGTGCATACTGACCATTCTGAAATAAGATATTTGATGAATAAACCATTGGATAACAGTAGAGTGACTAGGTGGTTATTATTGTTACATGAATTTAATATTACAATTATTGATAGACCGGGAAAATCTAATGTAGTAGCAGATTATATTTCAAGATTAAATAAATCTAGTGAAGAAATTTCTGTTGATGATGATTTTCCTGATGAAGACCTTTTTTCTGTGTCAACAAAATCCCCATTTTTTGTTGACATAGCTAACTATTTAGTCACTAGAAAATTACCACTTCACTTATCCACTTGTGAAAAGTGGAATATGATACAGAAAAGCGCTGCATATTCCTAGATTCAAGGAGACCTCTTTTACACTGGACAAGATCTTATTATTCGTAGATGTGTAAGAGAGGATGATGTGTTTGATATTTTCAAATCTACCCATGATGAACCTTGCGGAGGTCACTTCACTGATAAGCAGACTGTATACAAAGTGTTACGAGTTGGCTATTTTTTTCCCTCCTTATTCAAGGATACCAAACGGTATGTCAAGCGATATGCTAGCTATCAGCGAATTGGCCAACTGAATCAAACCAATGAAATGTCTTTATGTCCTCAGGTTATGATTGAGCCTTTTGAAGAATGGGCCATTGATTTTGTAGGACCAATAAATCCAACATCATTAAATAAAAATCATATTTTGGTTTGTATAGATTTCGTTACAAAATGGGTAGAAGCTAAAGCTTTTTCTTTTGCTACTGAAAGAGTTGTTGTTGATTTTATTTTTACTGAAATCTTTAATAGATTTGGTGTGGCTAGAGAAATTGTTTATGACAATGGACCATAGTTTATTTCTAATCTATTACAGGGTGTGATGGTGCAGTACAAAATTTGGCATATGAAATCTACATCGTATCACCTACAAGAAAATGGTCAGGTGGAGTCCACAAACAAGGTGATTGAGTCCATCCTCACAAAGACAGTAAATATTCATAGAAAGGACTGGGCTGACAAATTACCAGAAGCCTTGTGGGCATACCAAAACACTTGGAGAAACAACACATGACACACACCGTATGAGCCAGTGTACAAGAAAGAAGTCCTCCTACTGATAGAATTCCAGATCAAGACTTTCATGATTGCATTCCAATTGGGGCTAGATATCTCTGAAGCACAACATCGACATGTTCTACAGTTGAATGATTTAGATTAATTCTGAAGGGATGTGTTCAGCAGAACATCTTGGTTCAACAATAGTGCAAGAAGTGGCATGACAAGTCTAACCCAAAGAAGCAATTCCAACCAGGTGATTGGGTTCTCCTTTATCGATTCTAGATTCAAATATTTTAAAGGGAAATTCCATACATTCTGGATGGGACCTTATGAGGTGGTCAAACTATTTGAAAACGGAGCGGTAGAAATTAAAACTATTGATGGATGGAATTTTGTGTTCCTCGTAAATGGGCATACATTACAGGTGTATTTTCAGCCCCTTACTAAAGGATATTTTATGCAGCAACTCCAACAAAAATATGAAAAGGAGTTGGTAGGCGACAAAACCAACCTGTTGAAGATTTGATTCTTTCTTTCTTTTCCTCATTACATAATCACAAAAAATGACAAAAATAAAAAGTATAATTTTTTTTCTTGTAATTATGAAAATCAGTTAACTGACATGATTGCAGAAGGATCAGCCTGAAAACCAACATGCTTGCAGGAAGATTGAAATTCCAATAAAAATGGAATGTTACTTTATTTTTCGATATGATGGTTGTCCCCAAGAAGGAGCAGGTTCAAGGAACCCAACCCTTACCCAAGTTTGAGATAACTAGCATGGAAATTTTTACCCAAGGGATGCTTAATTCCCACTGCAATTACTTTTTCTGTCCCCAATGTAGGCAGAACTTGAAGATAATTTTTTTCCTTCCTTCTATTTTCCCATTCCATAGTTCCCACTATTTTTCTTTTCTGAATCGCATAATGAATTACCCTCCTTTTTCTTCTAACAGAATTATCCCTATCCAATTTCGTCAAATCCGTCTTTTCCCCTCGAAATTTTTTCCCACATGTCATTCTCATGTATCCCCCTTGGTAGTATTATTCTTGGAATCCCTGTCATGACATTCCTTCCCATTCTAAAAATTACTCGATCCCACTTCTTTGTTACCTCGTGGATCGATTGTAGGATCTGATACAGTCAGATTAAAAGGCATGCTCAAGAAACACCAAAGAATGGCGAATAAAACTTCTTTTGTATATTCAAGAAATTAAAAAAACTCCAGCCAAAGAACTAAGTTTTATCAGAATTTTTTATTATTATCCCCTCTTTCTTCGACGCTACAGAAATCCCTCTTGGATGTGGTCAGAAATATGAGTTTCTTTGTGTTGTTCAAAAAGTCTAGCTAAAAGCTCAGTTCCACCATCATATCAAACAGGAAACTAAAAATGATTTAGAAACATAGTAGCCAATTCACCAAATGTAGAAAAGGTACCTCTCTAAGCTAAATATACCATTTTGTAGCATTTCCAGTAAGGGTGCATTGGAATAATCTCAACTTGATCGAATCGTCGATCAAGGAGTTGGATGAGCACCACAAATGGAACATGGTTATATAATCAGTTGAGTCCTCTCCATACTACCCTTAGAATTTTGGAATATCATATGGAATTTTGGTGGGGAGCAGAGGCCAAACTGGATTGTATCGGATGAGATAACTTATCAATTTTGAAAGACATGGCAAGTTAAAAGTTGTCAGGAATGTAAGCACGAAGGAATAAAAGAATTCCACCCACTAGGAGAAGAATTTCTGATATTAGAAAAAGAGTATCCTGGATTTGGAGAGGTACCATATTGCCACGGGTTACTTGTAGAAGGACCTGAACCATAAGGAAATATGTTTTTTCCAACGTATTTTGAGGGTATCCACCCCCTAATGCAGGGTAACCATGCATAGGGTAATTTCCTCCTAGCGAAACATTGAAAGGGGAAAGCCCCTGATAAAGATTCTATGCACTAGGTAGTGAAGGAAATACCTAGGAATGGATTAACATTCTGAGCCTGTCCTAAGTTCAAAGATGGATTGGAAGGAGGAATATGACCACTTCCAAAAGAAAAACCCTAAAAATATCATGAACCATTTCGCATAGAAGTCATAGACGTAGAAACAACAAATGGGAAGGTTGAAGGAACTAAAGGAACCCCACTAGATGGCATCCTGAAAAGATCAGCACCAGTGAAAGGGGTAGAAGGTTCAATGCCACCACTCAAACCCATAGTGGAGGTAGAGTCAACAACTATTGTACTAGGTGTAACAGTAGAGATAGAAATAGTACCCCCTCCTACAACTGAAGGATGGGTATGAAAATCAGAAGTATTAGTATCCATACTTACGCCAATAACGTTGCCCATCTAAAAAAAGGAGAGTGAACAGTGCTCACCAGCCTCTAAGTCAGGGTACCCATGCATGATAAAACATAAGGAATATGGGAAGGAAGAGGTGTCCAACGAGTGATAGGGGACTTAGGGACATCTTCAATACCCATCTTGTCTTCTAATTAGAAGAGAACCCTAGAGAATACCAGAGCATTTCCATCCAAATTATTAATTGAACTCAGTTCACCCTGTGAAATGAGATACCCTAAAATAGGATTAATATTCGATGTGCTAGCTACTACTGGTAGAAAATCACCAGAATAACTACTTCTATGCCTTCTAGATGAAGGCTCAACACTCACAGGTGAAAGCCCATGAAGCCTCCTAGACCGACGAACCTGTTGATTAGCCACTTTTAAGTATTAGGAGAATTCTTAAATACTCAAAAAATGAAAAGTTATGGCAATTTGGGAGCAGAGATAACTCACTAAAAATTCCTTAAAGATAGAACCAAACAAGCAACTTCTAGGTATTTACACTCTAGGTGATTAGGATCGGACACCAAAATACAAGAAAGTGAAGATAAGGACCTTTTGAATATAGTTTGGGATAATTACGGCCCAAGTCTACTAGTGAAGATATCATAAACAATTACACTAGCCTCCAGACAATAGCCTTTTCCAGTGCAAGTACCTGAGATTCGCAACGACGCCCTCCAAAAGTACTATGAAAGTGATGCAATGTTTTTCTCAAGTACCCGTTCATAATCAGAAGTCGGGCGGAACAATTATTGGTGCGAGATCCAACAAGTAGGAGAGGGGGTATCTCTCTTTCCCTGTCTTCACTCGTCCTCATGATTAACTCATGTGTTAGAAGAGAATTAGGGGAATTTTGAGGTCTAAAATGGGCCTCCTAAGAAAACTTTAGAATCAAAATAAACTTTATAAGAAACAATAGGATTTAATATGATGATATCAACCATGGGGGATGGTTCACCATTTTTTCACTAAAAAAGTAAAAAGATTAAAAAATAATAAAATAATAAAACTCGTACTTTCAACTTATCTCCCTAAGTATTTACTCACATTTTGAGCAGGAGTACTCATTCAATGTAAAATTTAATTGCTCTTCCAAGGAGTACCCATGTTGCATACTTTTGATGGACCCTCATACACAAAAAGTGAGAAATACATGAAAAAACGTAATTGCAACCACATTTTTCATGTATTTCTCATTTTTCATGTAGCAACGTCCATCGAAAGTATGTAATATGGGTACTCCTTGGATGAGGAATCAAAATTTTCATCCAATGAGTGTTTCCTCTCAAAATTGCAGTAAACCCATAGGGAGATAAGTTGAAAATACGAGTTGAAAAATTATTTTTTCCTTTCTTCTCTCTAAAATTTGATGATGTAATTTAATATTATTTAATTATTTCCGCTATATTTTATAATTTCCTTAGAAGGCCCATTTTAGACCTCAAAATTCCCCTAATTAATTTCCTGGACAACTTAACAAGACTGGATTTCACTCTTTAATCAACTTCTATGTTTCAGTTTAGAGTGGCCTTGGAGAGTTTACTCTCCACACACCTATTCCAAAGCCCTAAATGCCCTAGACTAATTGATGTATCTATGACAAAAAGGCAAAATCTAGTTCATTTTAGATTAAGTGCTTGATTTTATTGGTTTTCATTTAGGTCACATGTAGCAGAACTGAAACTTATGATGTTCTAATGCAAAAAGAAAGTGATAGAAAAATAGGCTACTTGAAAAATGAAACTTCTTTTTCTTCAATGAAAAGTGATCTCTACAAGTTTCTACAAGAAATATATGAAATAAAAACTCTTTTCTTTTTCCTTTAAACACACTCACACATCACAACATCTATCAAAAGAGACTAGAATGCCTAAAATTCCAACTATCTTAATGCATAGTAGAATGCCTAAATGCAAGATTCTATGGAATGCTCTAAACAAACAAATGTGTTCTTTCAAATACCTAAAGCCAAAATTTTACCAACAAGGAGAAAAAAATATCTCCCAAATGAGGCAAATTGCAACATCAAGCAAAGAATTGCACACTTGTTTATAATCCAAAAAGATCAAAAACCAAGAACAAATGAAAGGAAAGGCAAAAAGAAAATGTTTTTTTCTTTTTCTTTTTAAGGACTTAAAACAAAAGTTTCAAGAAGGCAAACCAAGCAATCAACTCAAGATCAAAATCAAGATAAAAGATAGAAAAATTCACAAGCCATAAACAATCACCAAGATGATAAGGCTAAAGTGACTAAGAGACCAAAACACTTGAACAACTTGACCTAAAATATACATAAAATATATAAAAAAAAAAACTGAAAGATTTTAGAGAACCAAAATCCTTCCCTCAACCAAAATTCCAAATACCTTTCTCAAATAATAAAAAAGAAACCAAATAAGTCAACTTCAAGAAGACAAAATGAAGTAGTGAAAAGATAGTATTATAAGAAAGTTGAGCATCAACTCATTGTTTCATAAGCATAGAGTAGTCAGACACTTCACCAAGAATGTCTAAAACCCAAACTTCAAATGAAAAAACTTCAAATTATTGCAAACCCTATGTTTATAAAAAAAATTGTAAAAAGATAAAAAGAAACCAACACCAATAAGATGAAAGACCTAACTAGTTACTCATTTACAAATATTTCTTAATGAAGCTCACAACATGGAATATCAGGGGTCTAGGAAGTAAAAAGAAACAAAGAAATCCTAGCAATAGAATGAAAGACGAAAAACCAGATATGATTTTCATCGAGGAAACAAAATGTTCAATTGGAAAAATAAGAGAAATACACAACAAATGGCTGATTAAATATGAATATCTAGAAGTTAAAGCAGATAAAATAGCAGGAGGAATTCTTACACTTTGGAACCCTCTAAAACTAGGAATCCTTGCTGCTAAAGCATCCAGACACTACCTTTCAATGGTTATTCAACCCTTGGGGGACAAGGAAGCTTATTTGACCACAAATGTTTATGGTCGACAGAAGCTTGAAGACAAACTCAGGCTTCTTACCTCACTTGAGGATCTAAGAAACAGACATTTGGACATCCCCTAGATTTTGGGAGGGGAAATTAATATGATCAAATCCCTTTTGGAAAAAAAGGTGGAACTAGATCACTAGGCAGAGATTCAATAGAATTTCATAATTTTATAAACAATATGAGGCTAGTAGACATAGAGACAAGTAATGGAATCTTTACTTGGAATAATAAAAGGGGAGGAGAGTTCCAGGTGGCTTCAAAACTCGATAGATTTATCATCGCAAAGGATCTTATCCTTACAGGCCTTGACCTGTCAGTGAGGATACTCCCTTTTGGTGGCTCATATCATTGGCCTATTTAGCTCGAAGCATCCTTTATAGGAACTACAAGAAACAAACCTTTCAAGTTTGAAAACGTTTGGCTCACCCATCCGGACTTTATCAGCAATATTGAAAAATGGTGGACAGAGGATATGCATGTTCAAGGCACGAAAATGTTCCTCCTGGATAAAAGATTGAGACATATCAAAATCATTCTTAAAGATTGGAATAAGAATGAATTTGGCAACATTTTTGAAGCTAAAAAAGTTGTGGAATGGAGGCTACATGAGATTAACCAGATCCTCATTACAAATGGTTTCAACGAGGGAAGAAAGAAACAAGCAGAACACCTTCAACAGGAATGTGAAGAATTATGCATGCAAGAGGAGATATTCTTGAAACAAAAATCAAGGATACAATGGTTAAAAGAAGGAGAAAGGAACACAAGGTTTTTTCACAAATCTACCATGGATCACAGGTCTCATAACAGGATCTCAGTCATCAAAGATGCTCAAGGAAAGCAACTCAATACCGACAAAGAAATATAAGCAGC
This sequence comes from Pinus tabuliformis, assembly GCA_031772625.1. Classification (NCBI taxonomy): domain Eukaryota; kingdom Viridiplantae; phylum Streptophyta; class Pinopsida; order Pinales; family Pinaceae; genus Pinus; species Pinus tabuliformis. Next base: position 353,999,895 of record CM062817.1, read on the forward strand.
ACTCGTTCAGCATTTCCAAGGCATTGCCAAGGAACCTCTCTTAGATAGATCACAATTCATCAATGACTTTACAAAGCATAAGCCTAAGCTTGTGACATAGGAAGAGAATTAAAATCTGAACAGACATGTGAATGAAGAGGAGGTCAGCGAAGTTATCAAATAGATGCAAAATGGGAAGGCACTAGGTCTAGATGGTTTCAATGTTGACTTCTTCAAAGTATGTTGGGGAATTGTCAAGCAAGATATCCTCGATGTGGTGGAGGACGCAAGGAAAAATAGAATTGTTTTGAAGGCCCTCAATACCTCTTTCATATCCTTGATCCCCAAGCAGGATAATGCTATGACACTAGATAGATTCAGACCAATAGCATTATGCAATGTGGTGTACAAAATTATTTCCAAAATAATAGCCAACAGGCTTAAGCCCCTTCTTCCTACTCTCATTTCTATGAAACAAACTGGGTATGTGGAAGGCAGGAAAATTCTCAACAACATCATTCAAGCTCACGAGGTGGTTCACTCACTTAAGAGAAAGAGGCAGGCAGGTATTATTATGCAACTTGACCTAGAAAAGGCTTATGATAAACTAAGTTGGACTTACATCAAGAGAGTTCTTATAGCTTATGGCTTTGACCATAATTGGGTAAGATGGGTAATGGCCCTTGTAACTACCTCGAGTTTTTCAATACTGCTAAATGGCTCACCATCCAAACCCTTTAACCCTACGAGAGGTCTCAGATAAGGAGATCCACTCTCACGCTTCCTCTTTATTCTCATGATGGAAGGGCTTGGCATAGCTATCAATTCGGCCAAAGCAGAAGGCAAAATCCACGGTCTCAAACTCAACATGAACGAAAATGCTTTGACCCATCAACAATTTGTGGATGATACCACACTGTTTGGTATACCTGCGATCAGGGAACCTCTAGCCTAAAAACAAATCCTGAAAGACTTTGCAATGGCTGCAGGCACAGAGGTAAACCTTACCAAATCAAAGATTTTCTTTTTTAACACTGACATTTCTATTTAGAGAAATATATCTAGAATTCTAGGCTTTCAAAGAGATATGTTTCCCTCCAAATATTTGCGAGTACCACTAACAGACAAACCTCTAAGCAAGACAGCTTGGGAACTGGTGACTAATAAGCTACAGGAAAAAATTCGGAAATGGACTAATAGGTCTTTGAACTTAGCTAGATGGTTAGTGCTCACAAAATCTGTCCTACAAACTATCTCCATTTTTATGTTTTCAGCCCTTCCAGCTCCTAAAGGAGTCATGCAGCAATCTAGAAATATCCAAAGAGATTTTCTTTGGTGCTAAGGGGAAGAGAAAAAAAATGGACCTTGGTAGCTTGGGAAAAGATCTGTAAACCCAAGACACATGGAGGTTTGGGACTGGATGATCCTAAAAAGCTAAACAAAGTTTTAGGGGCTAAACTATGGTGGAGATGGCTAAAAGATATGACTTTCCCTTGGGCCCAAATTTGGAAACAGAAATATGCAATCAATTGGCAAGACAAGGACCACATTAGAATGTTTGGGCTCATCAAAGGCTCCCACATATGGAACAAAGCTTGGGAAAATAGAGCCATTGTGCAGAAACACAGTTTCTAGGAAATCAGAGATGAAAACCTTGCTTGGTTCTGGGAAGACAACAGGCAACAGGAACCTAAACTGTTAAGAGAAGAATTCGCCAATCTCAAGAATGATACTGACAACAAAGGGTTACATAGGGTAAATGAATTCTAGGATCTGGAATGAAGAGAAGAAAAATGGAGATTATGGAAGAACCTGGTTTACAGTGAGGACTCCCCGTTAAAGGTACAGGCAAAAGCTTTAATGGACATCTTGCAACAAAGAAAGATTTTGACATCAGTAGATTCAGACCAGCTAAGATGGGGAAGAAATAATGAAGTTAACTTTAACCTCAAAGAGGCCAAGCGTATTTCCCTGGGACTTGACTACCCAAACCCTGATGGTGTATGGAAGGACCTTTGGCAGAACCAAATTTGGATGAAAATCAAAATATTCACATGGTTAGTGCAGCATAACAAAATTCTGACCTGGGAAAATCTTAGGAAAAGAGGGGTACATGCTCCATCCAGATGCTAGCTATGTGAATTACAAGAAGAAACCATGGATCACCTACTCAACCTTTTCCCATTCACTTCCACCTTGTGGAACAGGGTAGCTTCGATATTTAGACAAAAAAATAGGGACTTGGGAAGCATTACCAGTACTCTGAAGAAGTGGAGGAAAAATTTCTTTAACAATGAAATAATCAAGAAATCTTGGGCATTAGTTCCAGGCTTTCTAATATGGGATGTCTAGAAAGAACGTAACAACATAATATTCAAGAACATGAAAGGTTCTCCCCTGAACATTATGGCTCAGATTTTAAAACAGCTCAAGGAGACAGTAGGTATCATCATTAAAAACCCCATTGAGGACCAACCTAAAGGTAAGGATGTACATATACTATTGTAGTTGGGTCTTCAGGGGCTTGGCCCATAGGGAAAAAACATGAATGTAAGTCATATAAGTAATGATAAGGATTTCTAGCAACCACCCCCTCAGGGATTTTTAAAATGCAATATAGATGGGGCCTCTAAAGGAAACCTGAGTATGGCGCGGTATGGAGGAGTAATAAGAGATGAAAATGGTTACATAAAAACCATCTTTCATAGCCATTTGGGTAAAGCCACTAATGATATGGTAGAGCTTATGGCCCTTGAGAAAAGTCTAGAAATATTGAAGGACTCAAATCTACAGAATACCATAATTGAAGTTGATTCCGATTTGATTATTAATTCGGTCAAGAAAATTTGCTATGGATCTGCTCTAGATAAAGTTTTGAGACATTGGCAACTCCTACAAGTATATCAACGAATTCAATATCTCCGGCAGAACATGAGAACCCTTAGTTTTACTCATGTGCTCCATACAACCAACAAAGTAGCAGACATACTAGCTAATGAAGGCGTGCACTAGGCCAAGAGTAATAAAATTTGTTATTGGATAGAGACACCCCAAGGCATATTGCGGGAAGAGTGTCTTAGATAGGGGAGCACGGACGGGGAGCTCTATCAAAGTAGGGGAAACTAAAAGGATGTTGACTAAAGGAAACAAGGGAATTTTGATCTTTTATGGTGAAACAGTGCATGGATATTGGGTCTTCAAGAGGGAATTTGCACCCAGAACTCTTCATCCCCAAAGTTATCAAGCGATAGTCAATTTGTACCTAGAAATCTTCGAGAAAAGTAAATTCTCTAAAGAAGAATCAACTTTGTCGAGTGATGCTTTAACGTACTCGTAGTTAGGCAGTTTTACGGTAATCCTAGGGATTTCGCAAGGCAGCTTGCAAGGTGGTTACCTTGCTTGTTGGACCCGAACTTAACTTAAATGATGGATTTATTTGACTTCAGGTCCGGGTTCAATGTTATCTTCCGTGCTTGTTTGATTCTAGGTTGGGATAGGTGGATTTCAGGTAGGCTACATGCTCGAAGGTTATTCCCCCATTCGGACCTGAAATCCTTATAGTGCGATCTCTATTTCCCCATTGGGTCCGATTCTAGAAATAATGAGAGTGCTTGTTTTATTTTCGATATGAGCCTCGTTCGTCAGATCTATGACTGTGGATCGAACGATCTAGGAATTTGTTTGTATTTTGAAGGTATCATAGTTATGTTTGTGGACCTTTGGCCCAGTTTCTAAGCATTTGGCTCGGTCCCCAAGGCTCTGAGCGGATAGTTAATTCTATGTTCCTCAAATCGCGTGGGATTGTCGTAATGTATGTAATTTCTTTTTCTAATTCAATTGAATAGAAGGTACGACTCTTGCTTCAATCAAAAAAAAAAAAAAGACCATTCCAGACTGTAAATGACCTCAACAAAGCAGGAAAACCAGGATACACCCTTGACTGAAGGAAAACTTTGAAAATTTTAAATTTTTCCAAATATATGTGATTGTGTAATAACAAATTCACATGACTGTTTATGAAGAAACTTGCATATACATGGGCTTATTTTGTAGAAATTTCATGTGTACACTTCTAAATACAAGATAAAGCACGTATATGTAGAAAAATAGGGAAAAATAAAAAATACAAACCCGATCCAGAAGATCAGAGTGATTGCCAAGGCTTCAAATGAGTCAATAATACTGGAAAAATTAATAAATAAGAAATAAAATCCCAAATCAAGGAAAAAAAACCTTAAAAGAAATACATAACTGTATTTCCCAGTGGAGTCACCAGTTCTATTAGCAGGAAAAACTTCCCTAAGGTAAGGGTTGACAACCTCAATAGATTGTAGCCAAACTACCAACAACAAGCATACATTCAAGAAAGAAAATTATTTAAACTACCAAAGTTGGGTTTGAGAGGAGTACCTGTAGGTCCTACATTTGATGTCGATCCTATAGGGTCCAAACGCTCTCCTTCCCCCAAAGTGATCCAACCTACAACACAATTTGGAGAAGCATATACATAGAAAGTGGTTCAAACTTTGTGCATCATAAACATGTTAGGTCATCAAGCATAAACATGTAAATCATGATATATTACACATGAATCATAAAAAAACATGAGATCATAACATATTAGGAACAAGACAAAGCTTCTTTATTAATATCAACAAGTTGTAGTAGATAGGTACAACTCGATCTCACCATTGCACCAACAAAACCTTGCTCTAGATTCGTCCACCCCAAGCCTCAAAGATCATCTCTCAAGTATGTGCAAAAGGATGCAATATAAGGAAGAATGTGCATCTATGCAAGAAAACAAAGGTTTCCTATAACTAGGAGTGTAGGAGGCACATGGAAAATTAGACCTGATATGGGGACAAAAAGGACTAATGCCAATACCTTACCTCCTTCTATGATCAGGCCTTCCCATGAGGTATATAAATACTACTAGAAATCAGTTGATTCAGTTAAGCCACATGATCTTGTAGGTGGGATTTTGGTGAAACCCGTAAATCCTCCACGAAAAATAGAATATATTTTTAATTTTTCATATTTTAAATCATATATGTGGCTTTCGTATTATGGTACCTGCATATATACATGCTTTTTAAAGGGTAGAGTCATGTATGTAATTGAGAATATTGTTTTCTAATAAATGATCAAGTCGGAATGGGAAAGGGTTGCTCAAGGCCATATCAGAACATCAAAACTAGAAGAGTGTTGAATGATGTTATAACACCTTGTATGCATGATACTATGAATAAAGTAACTAGATGATGTCAACGTCGATATAGTTTCGTATTCCTCCACAAAAGAGCTATGCAATGTAGAAAAAAGACATAATGTGTCATAATAGTGAGAGTACTCAATGTGGTATTGGAAACAACATGTGTCATGAGTTTTATTTATTCTAATATTGTAACAAGGATTACATTTCTAAAATGATCACTGGCCAAATAATTGCAAAATGTGCATTCTTGGATATATCATACAATTGTGTCTTTGTCATCTAAAGGAAGTGTCTAATGTATGGTTCAAAATACCTAGAAACCCTTCTTAATTTTATTACATATTTTATGTTAGAAGAACTTGGTGTAGTGTTCTCATGCTATAAATTTTTTGCTACTCCCTTGACTATTTCAATTAACTTCATATCGGACTTAGGTAGCATACTATGTAAAGGATATCTCATTTAATAGAATACCTTTGAATTATTTTGAAATTTCATTTAATGAGATGGGATGCATTTTCTAGAAAATGACATTTTCTTTTCATCTTGTTAATAACTGATTATGAGATGACATGATGGGCTACATTATGGTCTTGTGATCAAGTTGTCTTACCAATTTTTTTGGAACAATCTTTTATCACTTAGAAAAAGCCTCGGCTGTGAAGGGAAAAGACTAAGCTAACCTCTAACCAATTTAGACTTGGATGCTATCCTTTCCAAGTCAGAGAGGGATCTCTCTTTAAAAATATACCACTCATTATAACCTTAGCATAGCCTTGTAAGATTATTGGCCAAATGTAGATTGTAGGATGAAATTGGTTGGGAAGGAAGAGAACAAGGACCATTGGGCATGGATTTTGGTGGAAGAAAAACTCTAACCATAAGATACATAAACAAATCTTAATAGAGGCAAGGTAGGTCACAACTTCTTAGATAAATAGTCATCATGGTGTGGAGAGAAAATAAAGACATTAAATATCACAACAAAGAAATAAGAATTTTTTTATAAATATTTAAGTAGAACACATATAAAGTATTCAAATACCTTGAATTAGACCATGCATAAAGAATTAGAGTTCATAACACTTTATGAAAATATTGAAAACTTAATTATTCAAAGATGTACTATGAGGAGAAATTAAAAAAAAAACATGAGGAAATACAAAAAATAATTTATATACACATTAATCTCTCCAAAATTGTATACATAACATTGTATATAACAATATATTGATATCAAGGTTGAACACACAATCTTCTTCAAAAATTTCCAACCCTGTACATTACAGAAATGATGGTCTTTATAGTCTACTTACACACTGTTCAAGATCAAAAAATAATGGATCTCAAACCCTCTTCATATATCTATAGCTTACTAATTAAAATAATATGTGAGATAATATCTGACCCCAAGTCAAATTGATGAGGTGGCTCTCCAACTGAATGGGCATTTTTTCTAAAATTAGAAAACTTAACTCTAGCAAATTCCTAAAAAATAAGCTTCAAATATCCATTCTAAACTCTCAAACCTTGACATATGTGTAAAATATTAAAGAGTTTTTTGTTAATTGGTTTGTTCCATCCAAAAACCTCTTTACGTTTTAAAAAATTTATCCCCAGTTATTTCAAAACGTATTTTTAAAACAGTGACTAAAATAGGAAAAAGCAGAATTACAAAATATGGAAACATCGGCCTCCAATATTCCTTCGAATATCTAAAACAATTACACCTATATAAAAACTAAAAGAGGCTTTCTTAAATCAGAATTTTACCAACAAAAACCACTTTTGGTTTTTAAAAATTCATTTCCAGCTATTCAGAATGTACACCCAAATCTATTGCATTTTACAGGAAAAAACAAGCAAAACAAAATTTTGTCACTGACATATTAATTGCTAGCACTCTCATGATCAAGTGCCCACTCCTTTTCTAATGTGTGCCCAATAAAAACCTTTTAATATTGACCATCCAAACTTTAATTTTCCTTTTAATTTTCCAATTTTATAGATTCACACAATTACTTTGGGGTTCAATGCATTTTTATTTTGCAAATCCATAATAGTGTTGGTATTTTATCTGTCATTGCTTTTATACTATTTTTTACAAATTGATGCTGACAATAAAACTATCAGTGCCTTAAAACTATTAACTTTTATTCTGATAATGGTTGGCGCCATGGGAATGTTGTCGATCGTAGATGGTGGCGAGAAGCCCTATAGACCAGAAGCCTGATCCATTGGGCTATTTCCATCTTCTTACCTGAAACTGACAACCTTACTTGCAATTAAATTAACTTTGTAACTAAAAACCACACACTGCTTACTGCAAACGGAAAACTAGAACTGAAAAATCATTGTTAAAAACCAAACTAAAATTCAGGCTTGCCCCAACAAGCTTATTTCATGTCATTTCCTACTCTAACTTATTCAATATCTTGTTAAAATCGTGTAATACAAAAATTCCAATGCAACCAATCAAATAGTTGGAGTCTTGACTAAATCATACATTCATCTTCTTCAAGAATAAACACAAATTTGAAACATGGAAACTCATAACAATAGCTAAAACTAATCCCTATGTTCATGATCAAAATAAACCCCACCTTCACTGAAAATTCCAAAAGATTTTCCAACGGATCTTCAACATAATAAAAGATCTATTCTTGTTCATGAGTAAAAAGAAAAGGACAACTTGCTTCTAAAACTGATTCTTGTTCTATAATTTCAAATTGATCATTTTCAATTTGAAATACAACCAATTGCTCATCTTTCCAACTATCCTTATCAGCGAAAACATTCTCACCTCCTTGAACAGTTTGAAATAGAACGGTGGAATCTTGTATTTCTGGAGTTTCATTATGGTTTTCAAAAGGCCCAAAAACAACTTTCTCTTCATTATTACATTTCTCAAATCCTAAATCATGGTTGAGACATACAAGTAGTAACTCTTCATTTGAAATCAACTTATTGTTCTCTTCAATAAATGGCTCATGAACAACTTGAAATGTTTTAATGCCCACAGTCTCAAAGTTATGATTTTTACCAGCTCCATCTTGAGACAAACAGTCAGAAAAAGACTGGTTTGAAGAATTAATTTATTGGGTATCCTTATATATTTCTTGATCATCTGAAATGTGAAAACATTGTTGAATGTCTTCATAAAACTCAGGAGAATGAACATGGATATTAACATTAAGATGTAGATATATTTCATCTTCAATGAAGGGAGAAGCTAATGTTTGTTGGGATTGATCTTGTATATCTAGGTAGCTAGTCTCTACTAGTTATTCTTGATGAGAAGACAACTCATAGAAAGCTTTGAAACATTTGATGTCAAAAACTTGATTTTCACATAAGGATTCTGAAAATGAATGATCTGGAAAACATTTTGAATGGTTTCTGTCACACTCATGATCATAATAAAATTGATCAACTTGTTTCATGTCTTTATCATCCACAAAGAAAGGAACATGACTATGCTAACTAAGATCTTGATCAGTTTTGTTTTCATCGAAGGGAGAAAATGTTATTTCCTAAAAAATCTCTTGAGTATGCAAACTAAATTTCAAATTTCGCTCATGACGTTGAAAATGGGTTTCATGCAAAAATTCTAGAATCTCTTCATCTATCAACTCCTCATCACCATACATGTTTTCTATATGTTCAATGAAGCTTTCAATATGTGGACAACAGTTTTTAACTAGTAGTAGGGTAAGATAATGCTCTTTAGAATGCTCATAAAACACTGTGTGAAAATATCTAAAGGAATACAAGCTACTAGGTGGTAACTTTTCATACCAATATCGTGCATTTCCCTCCAAAGTAACCATGAACATTTTGATTAAACAATCCTCATGTAGCTCAACCTCTAGCTTTCATACATGCATATGAAATTTAACTAAATGAAGAGAAACATAATCTCCTTCTCGATCATCAAACTTTGGCAAATGAGTTTTCCAATCTATGCAAGGAATAAAATTTGGAAAACCAAGAATGTGAGAGTGATTCATTGGAGAATACCTTGAATATCCATGATCCATCTTGAAGAAGTGGGTTTTCTAAGAAAATATTCATGCTACTAAGACTTTGTACAACAAAGTCACCATGAAAATTCTCAACTTTGGATTGTTTCATAATGGAGTTGCCAGGTGAATGAAACACAAGTTGCTTATGTCTGAAAAAATTTCACCATCAACAATCAGATCTAGAACTTCTCATTCTCCTAGGGAAAATTCCAAATATTCTCCCAGGAAACATGGCCAAAATGTTATCACTTAGAAAAAATCCCGACTGTGAAGGGAAAAGACTAAGGTAACCTATAACCACTTTAGACATGGAAGCTATCCCTTCCAAGTTAGAGAGGGATCTCTCTTCAAAAGTCTACCATTAATTTTCACCTTAGTAGTAGGTTTGTAAGCTTATTAGCCAAATTTAGTTTGTAGGATGTAATTGGTTGGGATGGAAGAGAACAAGGACTGTTGGGCATGGAGTCTGGTGGAAAAAAACTACATACCATAGGATACATAAACAATTCTTAATAGAGGCAAGGTAGGACACAAATTTATAGATAAATAACCATCATGATGTGGAGAAAAAATACACAAAATAAATATCACAATAGAGAAATAATATCTTTTTAGAAATATTTAAGCATAAAGCGTATAAAGTATCTAGATAACTTGAATTAGAGCATAGATGAAGAATTCTAATTCATAAGTCTTTATCCAAACATTGAAGACTTAATGATTCAAAGATGTAATATAAGGAGAAATAAAAAAAAAAAACATGAGGAAAGACAGACAAGAAGTGATATACACATGTATCTCTACAAAACTATATAAATAACACTATATATAGCAATATATTCATATTAGAGTTGAACACACAATCTTCTTCTTCAAAAATTTCCAACCCTATATGTTACAGAAATGATAGACTTGATTGACTACTTACAAATTGTTCAAGCTCAAAAAATAATGGATCTCAAACCTATTAACATATCTATAGCTTACATAATCAAATAATCAAGGAGGTAAGATATGACCCCAAGTCAAATTGATGAGGTGACTCTCCAACTGATTGGGCATTTTTTCTAACAAAAAAAAATAAAAATAAAAATGGCTAATTCTTGAAAAATAAGCTTCAAACATCCATTTGAAACTCTCCAGCCATGATAGTTGTGTAAAAACATAAATATTTTTTTGTTAATTTGTTTCTTCCTTGCAAAATCCTATTTGGGTTTTTAAAATTGCATCCCCAATTGTTCTGAAACTTCTTTTTAATATAGTGACTAAAACAGGGAGAAACTAAATTTCAAAATATGGAAAAAATGGCCTCAAATATTCCTTCAAATATATCAAACCATTACACCTATGTAAAAATTCAAAGATAGTTTTTTAACTGAGCCTATAACCAACAAAAATTACTTTTCATTTTTAAAATTTTGTTTCCAATTGTTCGGAATATGTGCCCAAAGTTACTTTTTCCTTACACGAAAAAAAAGATTAAAATAGAGCTTTGTTGCCAACAAAGTAATTAGCAATGCTTGCTTAATCAAGTGTCCTCTCCTTCGCTGGTGTGTGCCCAATCAACATATCTTAATATTGACCATCCAAAATTAAGGTTTCCTTTTAATTTTCTAATTTTATGGATTTACGTTGCTGCTTTGGTTTTCAATGCATTTTTATGTTACAAATCCACAATATCACTGATATTTTATCTGTCAATTCATTTATACTATAATTTACAAATTAGCGTTGACACTAAAATTGTCAGCACCTTAAAACTATCAACTAAGATTTTGATAACACAATCCATAAGGTTTCTAATGATATGATTACTTGTTTCTGTATTTTTCACAATTTTGGTGCCTAGAATTATTATAACAATAGTTAAGATCCTATACATTAACAAATACAAGAATAAATGGCCTCTCACTAGTTCCAAATTTAATTCAAAATAGTATTTGATAATTGTCTCAATTTGGTGAATTGGTAACTTATATTGAAGTAACAATAAACCACTTTCGTCCACTTGATGGTGTTTTGTTCTTCATTACATAGTGTCCAATCTAGGTAGAGGTGATATAACTATATCATCTCTTTAGTTCTTTATTGTGAAGTTACGTTCCCTGAAGGGGATTGGACATGCTCAAGGATATCTTTCAAAATGTCACATTGTTGAACAAGAGGACACACCACAAGAACTTCTTCATCAAAAATTTATGCACCAATCACCTCTATAATTTCATGCATACTATACTTAGCTCCAGTGTTACATGTCATTTTTTCGCATTAGAAAAATGCCATTACTTTGGACCTTTGACTATCCATCAAATTTTTTCGAAGCATCCCCTTGCAAGGCTAGAACCTAAAAAATTCCTAAAATAACGAAATTTCTATATCTCAAGGCCCAAAAACCTATTTTTGACTTCTTGCACAATTTCCTAGTCAGTTTTTGCACATACGCGGAAGAGACCATCAGAATTTGCGCAAAAGTGTGCTCTGTCTTTCAGTATGGCCTGCACACATGACTCAATGCAAGTAAAAAATAAAAAGTAAAGTCTAGAAGCTTTGCTAGCCAAATAGTTACCAACTAACAACCTCGAATTGATGCTTACTCAAGCCTAATCCCTGCCATCATGGAGCTACTTCCCTCTCTTTGTGGATCCCCTATCCCACCATTTATCCTCTCATCCCTTAGGAAGAGGATGCCAAACCTCCTCCTCTTGGCCTATAAATCAAACACATGCTAGAGGATTCGAGAGGACCATTGAAGGTAGGTGTTACACAAAATATTGTCACCATGACTATTTGCAGTTAGTATCGGTCTATCATCACTTATACTGTCCTCCTAAGCTAGTCTCAGACCTCATCTCTTCATGTCAAGCTTTGAAAATGAGAGAAAGACATTAAAAATCAACAAAGCTCTGGTTCCGCACTTTCTCTCACTGTTGCCTACGGTCCCGCACCCCTTGTTCACATTACCTGCGGACCTACCTACTCTGTCTCTAAAGGAGTGGGTGCGGACCTCTGCGAAAGTCAAAAAGGCACAAGTTTATTCTAAAAAACTCACTTTGGGTTAATTCTAGATGATTCTAGAAGGAATTTTGACGTGGATTGTTCTCTCTTAGGTGGTTCATGCATCCCAAAAGAGAAGGAGCTAATCCCTTGATGAGAGGAGCTATCCTCTGAAGGAGGGCTTTATCCCTTTGAAGGAGGACCTAGTAACTTCCCTCCATTGCACTATAAATTAAGGCATTGGGCTGGTTGCTAGAGAGGTTAGAAGCTGAACATTTTTTAGGGTAAATGCTGGTGGAATTGAGACTTCCTAGTTAAGCTTGAGAGGAGAGATCACATACCTTTTGGCTTCATTGGGAAGAGAGTGAAACTTGTCAAAGTACAGGAGACTTCTTGTTGGACGCTGGGAGGAGCTTGTACAACATCAAAGCACAGGTTGTAAAGTTCTTCTTTGATTTGAATTAATACAATCAGATTCATTTTTCTCAACAAATTGTCTTATGTCATTTGTTTCATGAATTCCTTGATCATCATGATAAGTATGCTTTATGATATTGGCTTTTCAGGTGCTATTTAATTTGTTTGCTTGTTTGTGTTTGCAGATTCGCTACAAGGGAGCTCATTTGGATCAAAGGAGTGAGGCTTCCACAAACTTGCATTGGACCCAAGGTAGGCCTAAAACACTTGTTTGCCTTTGTTTATAAATTGCATATTTAGAGAAAGATAGCTTTTCATTGGCTTGCTTGTCACTAGATATCATTAGATTCTACGGAGGTCAATCTTTTCCGCAAGATCGACTCATTCCATGTGACAAAATGGCGACTCCACTGGGGAATTGATTTTTTCCTGGTTTTTACTTTGACCTGAGAAACTGTGTTTCTGTTTCTGTTTTTGGCTTGTTGTGTGTGGAATTGGGTAGATTTAGCAGATCTTGGATTATTTTTTGTTTTTCATAACTTTGGGAGAGGACCGCACCCTCGGCTTGCAACACAGTGCGGACCTATCCGCACTTTTTCTTTTCGTACAAAGCAGTACCGCACCTGTGTGAACTGTGGTCCTGTGGAACCTGTCAAAATTTTGGAAAACTTAAGATTTTCTCTTTTAGTCAGTTTTTTTTTTGTTTAGATGTTGTTATCCCCTACCCAGACCTACATGTGACTTGTCAGGAGCTTTTCTTAGGCTAATTCCATTGGTGTTAGGGTTTTAGGTGAAATTCCTAGAAGTTTTGGTTGTCGGGCTTGGTTTTCATTTTGGTCTTGTAGTAGCTCAAAGCTTAGAAGTTGTAGAAGCCTTCGATCACCTTGGTTTTCACTGGCCTTCTTATGAGTCTGACCATTTGCAAAATCTACCTTTGTTGAGGAATCCATCTTGTGTTTTCTCATTGCGAAACTTCAAAAAGACTTGTGTTAAAAGTTTGGATTTCATTTTTAGAAAAGGAAACAAAAATTGGTTGCTTTTTTACTGATTTGTGATTCTGGACAAATTAATCCTTAGTTTACTTATAGCTAAGTAAAACATCCTCGAAAATACATCTTGTAAGCTTTTACTTCAAATAGTTTTTTATAGTTTATAGATCTCAAGATTAGTTATTTCCATAGTTTTGAGTGTTTTATAAAAATAAATAATCTCTTTTGGAAAAAGTTTGTTTTTGTAGTATTTGAGTGTTTGAAAGAAAAGGGAAATTTTTGTGAAAATAACTAGTTGTCTCGTTTTGAGTGCATTGGAAAAGACAAAAAGCTCTTCTTTTTATTTGTTTGTTAAAGAAAGATTTGGGTTTACAAGCATTTGAATTCTCAAACTCTTTCCTAGCTAGAAATTCATTGAAGGGAAAAAATTGCTTATCATCTTAAGTGCATTTTTTAGTGATTTCGAGTCGAGTCTTCACACCACAAGTTTCATCTCCGCACCTCTTGACTTAAACAAAAACCAATAAAAATAACGCTTAAAGTAAAATCTATCGAGTAATCTTTTTATTTATAGGGCTCTATTACACCAACATAGCTTAGGCTAGTGTCTTGGAGTAGGGAGTAATTAACTCTCCAAGACAGTAAAACAAACAAGTAGTTGTATCTTGCGGTAGGAGAAAAATCACATTGTTACATCTATGCTCTGGGAAAGCTCCTCTTAAAGGAGAAGCACGAGATCATGTCTGAACCAGTGTGGGAATCAATCCTTCCTCATTGTGAACGACGCCAGATATTCACGTATTAAAAACGGTAAACCTCGGATTAACCATTGTCGAGGAGCTTGGGGTCACTTGTTGGTAAACCTTGGATTATGTCAAGGAGCCTTCAAGGGGATTGAGCTTGTTACTCTGCCCTTGCGTGCGTATCGGATCGTAGACTGTTCCCCCAAGTATATTTGTTTCCATTGGTAACCATAGTGACCATATTCTATAGGATTCTTCCTAAGGTGACGGTGGAGGGAAGATCCCACTGTACCTGGAGCAGACGTCGGCTAGACTCACTTGGATTTTCTGGGGGGTTCTCTTCACTCGAGACGGTTTAGTGGAGGAACTTGTGCCAGTCTATTCATTAAGCAGGTCGCCGAGGTAACTGTTCCAACCGCCATTTCTGTATTGAACTCTGCGACGTTGGATTTCATCACCAACTAGTGTTTTTAGTACGGAAAGTTAGTGCTTGTGTGTGGTTTGATCTCCTAGATTCTTTAGGCATGTTATTCAAATTTGTTTTGTTCTTTAGAGGCTTTAGGTGGTTTTCATTGAGATTTTACTTTTTTTGCATGTGAAGTAGTTAAAATATTTAATCGTGGCTAAATTACCGAGGAAGTCCCGTAGACTTTGGGGCCAACCTCCTGAGTTTTCACCGAGCCAACCTGAAGGGTTAAGAGCCCTCGTAACTCCTAGAGACAGTAGAGTTGGATCACCTGAAGAAGGAGAGTCTTATTTAGTGGAACATCCTGATTATCAAGCTTTAGTAGCAGATTATAATCCGCAATCTGTGTCTGTGTCTGAAGTTACTGGTAGCTTTTCATCTACTAGTGATTTAGGTTAAGAACCTGAAATATCTGAGCCTGAGACTGAATTTGCTACTACTCCAACATCGGGATTTACCTCTCCAACTTCTAATGGTCCTGGTTCACCCAGGGTAGAAAGAATAATTACCCAAAATCTTCCTTCTGGACTTATAGCTATTGAAGAACTTGCTACTCCAAAACAGGAAGGTATCCCTATCCCTGAAAATCAACCTGTTATACAACTTAGGGAGCATGAATCAATCTTTTACAGTCCACCTAGGAGCAATGCTTGGTATCTTTCATTGACCAATTTTTTTGAAAACCCGGGACTAAATTTTTCACCACCTCGTATTCCTTATCACCCAACACCTAGGGGTTACTACCCTCCGTTAAATATGTCAAGACAATCGTCCATGTTTTCTCAATCTCTAGAAACCTTTTTGTACGGCAGTATTTCTGTTCCCTTTGGGTATCAGTCACTTACTGATACTTTTTCGGGAGCATCTCCTCAACCCATTGAACAAGGGTTATTAAGTGGAAATAATGGAACTAAGCCGTTGAGTGTAGAAGATATTCTCATGATGTCAAGTACTATTCCTAATCCTCAACCTCAAGGTGGACAGTTACCGCCTAGGGGGTAGCCTCAAAGTCCTCAATTATAGCCTGGGCAGCAACCTCAAGGTACCCAATTTGTGCTTGGGGGGCAACCTCAAGGACAGTACATACCTACGGGACAGTGCATTCCTCAATGTCAACCCCAGACTCAATATGTACCTCAAGGTCAACCCCAGTATCAATATGTACCTCAAGGTCAACCCCAGTATCAGTACGTGCCTTAGGGTTATCAACCTCAAGGTCAGTACTCGAACCAAGGTTTCAAACCACCTTCTGGTCAATCATATGTTCAAGGAACTGGAAATGTACCTCTAAATTATCAACCCTACCCTCAACCCAGTTATTGTCCTCAATATTCTCAATATGTTATGGGTCCGTACCCCAGAATGAACTTAGTGTGGGATCCATCTCAAACTCAACAGGTCTTGCAACCGAATGTACAGTTGTCATCTCAAACTGGACAACCCTTAGTTTCTGGTTCACCCCACCAACCTATCCAGTCTACTATTCAAACTTCTGTACCTTCTGTAGTTTCTCAGCCTGGGCCTAGTACGCCTCGTACTCCACCTCAAACGGTTGCTGCAACATCTGTTCAATCTACCCCACCTACTTCTGGAGTATCGACAGCTCCATCTTCTACTGTTCCTGTATCAACTCCTCATACATCTTTACCTCAGTCTGGATCCACAATTCAAACTTTGGTTCAAATGCCTGTAGGACAACCTGGTTCAAGTACAGTTGTCACAAGTCAACCTCAATTTACCTATCAAAAGTACCAGGGACAGTACCAATTCGGTCCTGCTGTGCAGTAGCCAGTCTATTAGTATCAACTGTACCCTGGGTATACATATCAACAACCTCAATAACCCCAGTACGGTCCAGTTAATCCTGGTTTTCCGAGAGGATATAATATCCCAAATGCAAATCCAATTCCTAGTTATCCTGGATATCCTCCTCCTGGGGTTGGTCTCATGACCCAGAGTTTTAGGGACCCTAATCGTCAATTACCATTTATCGCAACTTTGGACTTGCCTGACTTGTCATGCCTTACAAACGATCCCATTAACTATCTTCTGTTTTGGCCGCCAATGCCGAATAAGTTGCATAGTGATATTCCTATGTTTGAAGGAAAATCAGGAGAGGACCCGTCGAACCATGTGATGACTTATCACCTCTGGTGTGCGTCTAATTCCATTTCAGATGATTCAATATGTTTAAGGATTTTCCAACGCACTCTAATTGGTCTTGCGGCCAAGTGGTACATTGAGTTACCGCGAGCCACTTTTTATAATTTCAGTCAGCTAGCTACTTCATTTTTAACGCATTTTCAGTTGCCAGTCAGATATGACAATGGCACGGAATTATTAACTTCGTTAAAGCAGTATACATCCACTTACATTTCATATCACATTCATGAATGGAGACTTCGACGGCGTTTAGTGAAGGTTTTTATTCCTGATCACATCTTAGCTGAATGGTTTGTAAAATCTTTACTATCGAAGATCACTGAGGATGTAGCTAAGGTCGGAGTCGTTACTGAGGAGCAAGTAATTTCTCAAGCACAGTACCCTGACTTAGTTTATACACAGTCAGGTACGTTACACGATAAAATCCCCGATCTTCCTAAGCAAAATCAAATAACTGCAGCTCCTTCAAGGTCTCATGTTGCTGATGGTATGATTGGTATGGTTAATACCAAAAGTAAGAAGAAGTCCTCCAAGAATTCTTCTCCTATCATAACCTTGCCAGATTCCCCAACAAGAGATTCTTCCGCGGAAATTTCCACCGATACTCATGTCGTAGAGTCATCTACAGCCAAATCAAAATCTGATGGTAAGAAGAAAGGGAAGAAGAAAAATAAATCAGATAAAAATTCGAAAGAGAAACCAGAAAAAGGAGAATCAAATGATGAGAAATGCAAACCTCGTTATCCTTGTCTCATTTGTGACAAAGAGCATTTTACAAGAGACTGCCCTCATCGAGCAGAGGTTGCGAAAATTGTCAAAGGTTCCCAAACGCCTGCTGTTTTGAAGGATCCTTTTCCATGTCAAGACAGTAGGATGATAGGCTCTTCCTCAAATTCTAACAAAGAACCCATACTAATGATGTCCCATGTTAGGATTGCGACTTGATCACATCATTATGGAAGTAAAAGTCCTGTCGATGGTAAAGAAGCAGAATATTCTCATTCTAACCCATCAACCTCAGCTCCCGGTTCCGATCCGTTACAGATCGAGAAACCTAACCCAGACTTAGTAATCAAACCGCCCGCCAAGGGTATACTTTGAAAGTCAGCTTTCAATCCACATGCAAGAGCGGCTCAGAACTATAACATTGTTGAAGATTTGGTTGTTTCACCTTCAGCAATGTCGGCTTTAGAAGTGTTGCAATCATGTCCAGCACAGCGTAAATTACTACTGTCGGCTATAAGAGCTGTTGATGTTCAGGACTCGAACCTTATAATTTTCGATCTAGAAAATAGTACACCACACTTACCCCATCAAATGGCTTTCCAGATCCATGTGTTAGTCAAAAACAGACCTATTTATAGGACTGTGATTGATGAGGGAGCCTCAACATGTATTATGTCGATACAGTGTTGGAGATCGCTTGGTTCTCCTTCGCTAAATCAATCCTCGACGATTCTGAAGGCCTTTGATGGCCATGGATTTTAGCCTTTTGGCATTCTACAGGATTTACCTATAGGGGTAGAAGGCAAAACCATTAATCTAGATGTGGAGGTGGTTGATGCCCCTCTAGATTACAACCTTCTCTTGGGTCGTAGTTGGTCTTACGCTATGACAGCTGTCGTTTCATTGGTCTTTCGGCTTATAAAGTTCCCTCATAATGGAAAGATCATAACTATAGACCAGCTGACTTGCTTTTCATCCGACCCAACCTCTTCTGAAAGTATTCAGCCTGTCAGAAAAACGACTATCCCGTATAAGGATGTTGGAGTAGGACTGGTTAAAGATGCTGGTTTACTGGGAACTTTTCCTTTTCCTCCTATCAACACATCGCCTTTTACTGCAACCATTCATATGATTTCGTCAGACACTATTGTTTATGATGATCCTTGGATCATACCTTCTGAATCTGAGATAGACTCATTTGGTGATGTTATGCCTTTGAGTCCATATGAAATTGCGTATCAGGCCGTGCAATCGTTTTCTGACCCATCTTCAACCAAAATTGACTTAATGAATGTGGTCTATGAAGAATCACTTTCAATATCAAAGTTGGATTCAACAATGTTTTCCGAACTTGTTCACACAGATGAGCAAATTCGTGAAATCCTATGTGTCGATGATTTACCATGGGAAGATTTTCATCATAGATCTTTGTTTTTACCCAAGAGTGATCATTTTGAAAATGATTTTTCATCAATTTTTATGACTGAATATGTCAAGGAACCTCAGAATCCGATGAAAAATCCTGATTCATAGTTAAATTTGGGAAACATTTCTCAAACTATTCCTATTGATATTTCGGTTAAGCCTGGAATTGTTGAAAAAATTCATATAGGTGCCTCATGTACAGAAGATGAAATTCAAATATATAAGGCCGTATTTCAAGAATTCCATGATGTGTTTGCCTGGTCATATGAGGAAATTCCAGGAATTGACCCTGCAATTATTTTCCATGAAATCAAAACTTACCCGGATGCTAAACCCGTCTGGCAACGTTTGCATCAGATCGACCCGAGAAAAGTTGTTGCTATTAAAGCAGAAGTTGAAAAATTACTCAAAGCAGGTTTCATTTATCTGATTCCGTTAATGGATTGGGTATCGAATATTGTTCCTGTTAACAAAAAGCAAGGGACAATAAGAATATGTATCGATTATAGGGATATTAATTGAGCTTGTCCAAAAGGCAATTACCCAACTCCCTATATCGATCAAATCATTGATGATTGTTCTGGCAGCAAAATATTTTCCTTCATGGATGGTATTTCTAGATATAATCAAATCAATATTATACCTGCTGATCAACCAAAAACGGCTTTCATTTGTCCATGGGGGACATTTTCTTATTGCAAATTACCTTTTGGACTCAAGAACGTCGGGGCAACTTTTCAAAGGGACATGTCTTACGCGTTTCATGACATCAAGCACATTGTGCAACCCTATCTCGATGATATACCTGCTCATTCATTACATCGAGCTGATCATCTCATCCATTTACGAGCAATCTTTATGAGATGTAGGCATTATCGGATTAGGTTGAATCCACACAAGTGTGTTTTCTGTATAGAAATGGGTCGGTTACTGGGGTTTATTGTTTCGAAAGCTGGCATTCGCGTCAATCCCTTCAAGGTTGAAGCTATTGTCAAATTGCCTCCTCCTTCGAGTCTCCACCAACTCCAAAGTTTGCAAGGGAAAGCAAAATTTTTACGATGATTCATTCCTAACTACGCCGAGATTACAAAGGGTTTTACCCGGTTGTTGAAACAGAATACTCCATTCTTTTGGGATGAGATAGCTGAGAAATCTTTTGATGCACTAAAACACGCGTTGACCCATGCACCATTATTGCATCCTCCCAAATACAACCAGGACTACTTCTTGTATCTCGCCGCCTCTCATTCCACCATTGGAATGGTGTTAGTTCAGGAAGATGAATTCGGTACTGAACATGTGATATATTACCTTAGTCGAACTTTAAATCCAACTGAGCTAAAATACTCACATGTGGAGAAATTGGCATTGGCAGTTGTTCAAGTTGTCCAACATTTTTCGTCATTACATTTTACTACGTAAAACTACAGTAATTTCTGATTGCAACCCTATGATCTATATTTTGACCAAGCAATTGCTAGGGGGCAAGTACTCGAAATGGATTGTCATCCTACAGTAGTTCGACTTGGAATTTGAAAAGTCTAAGTCGAAGAAATATTTAGTTTTTGCGGAGTTAATGTGTGACTTCCCGCGTGCTGACACGTAAACTATGGTGGAGGAGCCCATTGTGGACGAATCCTTGTTTCTAATTAGCACTTTAGACCCATGGTATGGGGATATCATTGTTTATCTCCAGATGCAATCCTTTCAACCAGAAATATCAAGGTCAAAACGTCGAAAAATACGATTCCAGTCCCAACAATTCAGAATTATTGGAGATACTCTTTATCATCATGGGAGAGACTCTGTTTTCCGTCGTTGTTTAACTCATGAGGAAGCTGAAAGGGTTCTAAATGACTGTCACTCTGGAGCATGTGGCGGTCATATGTCTGGGTATGCCCCAGCCCAAAAGATATTGCGTGCTGGCTACCTATGGCCGTCTTTCTTTAAAGATTGTATTAACGTGGTCCGAAAATGCCACAACTACCAAATTTTTTATCGAAAGATGCGCGCTCCACGTGCTCCTCTCCACCCTATAATTTCCGTTGGTCCTTTTGCAAAATGGGGTATCGATTTTATTACATGTAACCCTCACTCGGCTAGGGGGCATGCGTATATCATCCTTGCAGTAGATTATTTTACCAAGTGGGCTGAGGCGATGCCTACATTTGGTGCAGACGGAAAAACAGCTGTGATTTTCGTGTTCAATCATATAATTTCTAGGTTTGGTGTTCCACAAGAGATTATCACTGATCATGGGCGTCATTTTCGAAACGTTATGATGACTGAACTTACAGGCTAGCTTGGCTTGCGTCATGATAGTTCAACTCCTTATTATCCACAAGCTAATGGTCTGGTTGAAGCCATCAACAAAGTTCTAGTCATCATGATCCGACGAATCATTGGGATTCATCGGCCGAATTGCAATAACATGCTATTTTCAGCACTTTGGGCGTATCGAACCTCAGTAAAAACGTCAAAAGGGTTCACTCCTTTCCAACTAGTTTATGGTTTGGAAGCTGTGTTACCCATTGAATGTGAAATCTTGTCATTACAAATGGCCATCAAATTACTTCCAGCCACTTTCGAAGAGGAAAAAAGTTTGTTATACTTGGCTCAACTAGATGAGAATCGACGTGATGTTGCATTATCGATCGAAACTCATGCAAAACGTATTAAATCTCAGTATGATCGAAATATGACCCCTCAAAATTTTCGGAAGGAGACTTAGTCTTATTGTATGATCAAGCAAATGATAAATTAGGCACTGAAAAATTTGTACCTATGTGGCATGTTCCCTATGTTGTCAAGCGAAAGCTAGCAAAAGGGGCCTATGAATTGGTAGACTTTGACGGGGTCTGTTTAGCTAACCCAGAAATGGTCTTTACCTGAAGAGGTATTATGCTTAAAAATGGGTGTGGATATTTTTAGTTAGGATAGTTTTCTTTCTAGCTGGTGTGTTTTAGTTTTAAAAGTGTGCTTAGCTTAGAGAGTGTTTTTCGTCATTATTCCTGCTTATCTTGGTTTTACTCTTGATATTGCAGATGTCGACGCCTCTCCAAACATACATTGGTTTTGCTTATGGTGCTTGTCGTAATACACAGAACATTTCTTCCGCAACTTGGGTTATCTATTCGCCCTCTGACAAGTTGGTATCCATGGATGGGGTAAGCCTCGGTCAAACAACGAACAACATTGCAGAGTATAGTGCAGTGATTGAGTTATTATCTAAATCTATTTCATTTGGGATTCGGAGTTTGATAGTGAGGTTAGATTCTGAACTCATTGTATTACAGCTTAATAGAGTATATGCCATGAGAAATCCAGTGTTATTGAGATTATTTTTGAGAGTGCATCTCTTGGAACGTGAATTTGATTATATTGAATATCAGCATATTCCAAGATATTTAAATACATTAGCAGATGAAATTGCTTCTCGAATGTTAAGTACACATTTGCAATAATCATACAAATAAATTTAAAAACATTCCATAACATGTTTTACAAGATAAGCCGATAATAGTGATATAGTATAATATGGGAGTGTGTAAAAATATACATCATCCTCGATCATAGGTTGAAAAACACCTTATGATTGGCAAAAATGATAGTACAAAAAGCAAAAATGTCATATGTGTCTACAATAGGCGATCATCCTATCACTGGTGATGATCTTGATAAGAAACCATTGTACGGGCCACCTTACAAAGGAACCTCTTGAAAGGTCCTGGGACCCCAATCACATAGCGTTGTAGTCGACGAGGAATGTCATCTATGCCGGTCTCCAGAATGTCTCCTATCAAACGCTCTAGATGGCTCTCTAATTCGGCCAAGGTCTCTGCTGATTCATCCTGTGGGGCTAGTGCCGATGCAGCTGGTTGTTTCCTCTCGTAAGGCTGGAGAGTGGTTGGTTGTTGTGGACCCACATTTGCATTTGAAACTTTTACTATCAATTTTGGGACGAGATAAAAACAAAAAACGTAAATTAGGAAAATGTGGAAAATGATTTTACCTGAGTCATCCCATTACTCTCCTGGTGGAAGATCCATGTCTGGGTCACCGCAAAAATCTACCCCAGCGTAAGGAAAGTCCTGAATAGCAAAAACCTAGTTTTCCAACCAATGGAAATACTCAGGTGTGAACCGAACGACCTCTATCCCCTCCTCTGGATGACGGGCCATAAACCCTAAACCCATCGAATCAGTTTTGGCTCTCGAGGAAGTCCAGCTCCAACAGTGAGGTGCTATGGGACCGAAATTGGGACCCTCTCTAGACTAAATCTCATGACTAAAGCACCATATCCAAAGGTCTTCAGTTGTCCGTTCTTGGCTCTAGTCAGTTGGCCTTTTACATTAGCCAACACAACATCGCACCAGTTAAAGATGGTGCCACGAAAGCAGTCAACTGCCATCCGCATTTTGGATCCAGTGGCTATATGTAGTGTTGCACTCCCGCAAAGCCTCGTAACAGTAAACGCGATTACCATGAGTTCAGGAAGGGATATGATTTTGATGTCTATCCCTTTGTCTCTAGTCTGGTTGTTACAGAACTCTAGCCAGAGGCTATCGACAGACTGGCCACCTGGCCTAGTCCTGAATAGAGTCAGGTGTTCACCTCTCTTAGGAAAACTAGTCAAAAAGTATATGTTTTCTGGCTCCATTTCAAATTGGTGACCACCAATGAAGAAAAACTGGTCCTCTATGTTCCACCTTTCTACCAACCACTGCAAGAAGTCCACCTAGGCCCTCATGCCAGGTATGGCCCAGAATTTGTACAAGCCACATGCCTTCAATGCATTGATCGAAGGTTGATGATTTATCGTGGCAAGATCTACATCCTCATGCTCCCATTCTCGCCAATCAAGCATGTTGTATACTCTACATCCAACAAAAAGGCGAATTAGAATATAAAAAATGGAAATTTTTGGGTGAATTTTGAGAAATTTAGGGTTAAAAACCCTTGCTGCGGGGACCACACCCTCTCTACTAGAGACAGTGCGTGGGTCCACACCTTGCCTTCACGGTAGGTGTGGACCCCTGACTTTTCCCCATTGCAAAAAAGTCGGGGTCTGCAGGCTACCTGTGCTGTGCCTGCGGGCCCCCACGCGCGGGTTTCTAGCCTAAAAATCCTCTAAAAATGAAATTAAAACCTAGAAACAAATTTGAAACGGATGAAATTGAAGAGTAGGATGATGTGGATTACCTGGAGGAGACGGCGCTCGATTCCGACGGACGGATTTTCCGCAATCTTCACGGGAAGTTTCTGACCAAAAGCTCTATTTTCTCACCCAAATCTCAAACGGTAAAAATGAATTGACGAAAGCCCTTTTTATAAGTTTTTTGAATAAATGAGTTGTTAATTTTTTTATGTTTCACTTTAGAAAGGTAACTTTTGCAACATTTTTATCCATTTTAAACAGGTATGAGTAATGTTTGAGTTTTTGTTCAGGATAACGGATTTTTCAGGCGAAATCAGTCATTTTCGACGGAAAAAACATTAGAGTCACCTTTAAGCTCTTTTCTGACTCCTAAAACATGAAAAGGTCGTCGAGTTTTTCTTTTTAAACTCGTTAAAATGGAACTAGAAAGATGGTCCACTTACAGATCTTTTCCTGACCGTAAAAACATGAAAATATTGTCGAACTTTTGTCGTTTCAAATTCGATATTGGTTATAAAACGACGTGTCATTGATCGCTTTTTTACTTTTTCGGATCAGAGGCACTAATTACGAAAAGTACTCCTTGGTCGTAATGATCAAGCGGTTCTCTCAAGTATTATTTTATACCTTTTCGGGCTTGGGAGACACAAATTTACGAAAAAGGTCAACCATGGAGTCTTCTTAAGTTTTTTTCGGACTCTCTAAAGTTGAAAAACGCCGAGTTTCTCATATACTGGACTCGTTAAAATTTAACAGTAAAGGACCTATTCAATTACAAACAGGAACAGACCACTCCTTCTTAGGGTTTGAATTTAAAACTAAGTTGGACTCATCCAAAGGATGAGCTTATAATCAAGCAAATGTTATCCTCCTCAAGCTTGTCAAAAATAAAGAGGTACTTGCCAAAAATGGTGGGGGAAAAGAGAGAAAAATGAGCCTGTTTGTGATACTTTGTAACCACTCTTGAACATGACACTTTTATTCACCTGGGTTGGGAAATCCTTTGCCTAACAGTTGATCAAACCACATTGAAAGTCTTCAGCCGGTTTCTGGGTATTAACTTTGGGTCAATTGTCACCAAACCATCTGTCGTGTCATTATGTGTTCAAGAGGCCAGTGCAAATAAGCCATTCATATGCAAAATATCTGTCATCAATCTTGACCATCCCTGAGTCAGTCCTTGAAACTAAATTTCTTCAAACTTGATCTATGATTTCGTGTTATGGGCTTGCCTATGACAGATCACTTTCTATCGACTTCAGCTCATTATCTAGAAAGATGATCTAGAAATCGTCAGTATCTTGGGATCTGCATGCCTCAATGGCAGGTTTCTCGCCTTCGATGATAGGTTGCATCATTGACCTTTGATCAAAGGATTCCGCAGCATGTTCGACATCAACACATCTATTCACATCTCATGGATTGTACTGAGTACTTTGAGAGCCATTGACATTACTGGTGGTTTCTCTCACACTTGTTAACAGTTTACATCATTGACTGGTAATCAAGTGGTTTCTACCATGTTCGACTTCAACACATTCATTCACATGGATAGAATCATACTATTTTGGGAAGTAGAAATGAAGACCCTGGATCTAGTTTCCGCCATTCAAGCTGCAAGGAATTTTGTATTCATTATACTATGGACTATTCATAAACAGATGGTTGCGTCCATACTATGTCTACATGTGTCAATACTTGTGATGTATTACAAGATCATTCCTATATCAGAGCAGTAGTTAGTTTTCTAGTCAGTTTTGATCTGAGTATGGGAATGCCTATGTTATGAAACCTGCTCAAGAAAAGATAGAAAAGATAGATCAACGCCTTAGAATTCAGCCTCTTCGAGGGGGAAACCTCCTTTACATTACATAAATGAACAATTCTTCAATGATACAAATGACAAAACCTCCTTTCTATATATAGGAGTCTAAGGAGTCACAATATAATCCAGCCGACCTAACAATAATAATATAAAGCCACACAAATAATAATAGAGGGATTCTATGGGGCACAGAAATAACAATATGGGGGTAATAGGGGCACAACAATATAAATAAGGGGTATAACTACAATAGTAATGGGGTAATCACTAGTATTATAGGGAACCAACATGCCCCTCTCCTTCAAAAAAGTGTTGTCCTCAACGCTTGAGTAGTTCTGGATACTTCTGCATAAAATTCTCATCCTCCCATGTGGAATCTTCAGCGGATAAGTTCTTCCACTTGATAAGATACTTTGGAATTGATCGATTTCTTAGCTGTCGAGTTCTTGTTTCTGTGACTGCTTCCGGTTCCAATATAATTTTTCCTTCCTCGTCAAGTTTTGGCAATATTGTTTGAATTGGGAGCTTGTCACCTATAACCTTCTTTAAACATGAAACATGGAAAACTGGGTGCATTTGAGAAGCTGCAGGAAGCTCCAATTTGTATGCCATAGTACCAATCTTTTGCAACACCTTGTACGGACCATAATACTTTGGTGATAATTTATTATCCTTCTTAGCTTGCTTTAGGGACATTTTCTTATATGGTTGTAGCCGTAGGAATACCCAATCACCTACATCAAAACTTCTTTCACTGTGATGTTGATCTTCCTGTTGTTTCATTCTATTTTGTGCCAACACGAGGTTATGCTTTAAGAGTTGGAGGACTTGTTGTTGATGTTCGATGTGATGTTCCACTGCCTGAACCTTAGAATTTTATCTTAAATATGATGTGATGGATTGTGGTTGATACCCATAAAGTGCCATAAATGGGGTCATTTTTGTTGCTGTATGGAAGGAAGTGTTATACCACCATTCAGCCAGAGGCAACCATTTGACCCATTGTGTCTGTTTATCAGATACAAAGCAACGAAGATATCCTTCCAAACATTTGTTTACTATCTCAGTTTGCCCATCAGATTGAGGATGATAAGATGAGCTATGATCTAACTGAGTACCAAGACAAGAAAATAATTCTGTCCAAAAATTTCGAGTGAAAATGGGATCTCTGTCACTTACAATAATCTTTGGGTTTCCATGTAGCTTTTGAACTGTTTCCATAAATGCAGTAGAAACTGTACTAGCTTTAAATGGATGTGATAATGCACAAAAGTGTGCATACTTGGTAAGTCTGTCAACTACCACCATGATGACACTCTTTCCCTCAGACTTGGGTAAACCTGTGATAAAATCCATTGAAACCTCCTCCCAACATTGGCTTGGAATGGATAAAGGTTGTAATAGACCCGGTGTCTTAATTGTTTCAACTTTATTTTGCTGGAAAACCAAACATTCCGCCACAAACTTTTGAATATCTAATTTAAGGCCATCCCAAAAAAAAATCTTCTTAACCCTGTGGTACTTTTTTAAAAATCCTGAGTGCCCTCCTAAGGGAGAAGTGTGCAATTCCATAAGAATCTTTTGTTTTAGCTGGGAATTCTTACAGAGGTATAAGCGATCTTTGTACCATAACGAATCATTTTGCCAGCTAAATGTATCAGAAGTACTGGAATCTTGTTGTAGCTTTCGAATAAGTGCCCACACTTCTTCGTCATTCTTTCATTCCTCCCTTGCTTCTTTTATCCAATCTGGTTGGATAATAGAAATGGCACACAACAATGCTTCCACATCCTCATCCTTTCTTGAGAGTGCATCTGCCACCACATTTTGCTTCCCTTTTTTGTAGATGATTTCAAAGTCATAACCCAACATCTTTGTGACCCACTTTTGTTGCTCTTCAAAGGATAATCTTTGTTCTAAAAAGTATTTAAGGCTATCATGATCCATTTTTACCTTGAAGTGTCTTCCCATTAGGTAGGGTCGCCATTTCTTAAGTGCATGGAGTATTGCCAACATTTCCTTCTCATAAATAGCTTTGCTTAAAAACTTTCCCTTGATTGGACGATTTTCAAAAGCAATGGGTCTTTCATCTTGCATTAGAACAACACCAATTCCATTTCCTGAAGCATCACATTCCACAATAAAGGTTTTTGTGAAGTCCGGTGTAGCTAAGACCGGTGCTTGGCACATTGCCTCTTTAAGATGTTCAAAGGCCTTTGTTGCTTCCAGAGTCCATGAAAATGAATCTTTCTTCAATAATGTTGTTAGAGGTGCTGCTATTCTCCCATAATTCTTAAAAAACTTGCGATAATACCCTGTCAACCCAAGAAATCCTCGCAGATGCTTTATGGATGTGGGGATTTTCCATTCCTTAATGGCTTTAATTTTGCTAGGGTCTACCTTAACTCCTTCATGAGATACAATATGACCCAAATATTCCACCTCCTGGACTCCAAAGAAACATTTTGATCTTTTTGCATATAATTGTTTCTCCTCCAATAGTTGTAGCACCCTGTCAACATGTTCAACATGATCCTTCCAAGACTTGCTGTAGATTAGTATATCATCAAAAAATACTAACACAAATTTTCTAAGGAATGGTTTGAAAATTGAATTCATCAAACCTTGAAATGTTGAAGGTGCATTGGTAAGGCCAAAAGGCATGACCAAAAATTCATAATGACCCTCATGAGTTCTAAATGCCATTT
This sequence comes from Pinus tabuliformis, assembly GCA_031772625.1. NCBI lineage: Eukaryota > Viridiplantae > Streptophyta > Pinopsida > Pinales > Pinaceae > Pinus > Pinus tabuliformis. The sequence goes on from CM062817.1 coordinate 354,028,731, forward strand.
TTGGAATGTCTTCAATCTTCATTTTGATTTGATGATATCCCGAACGAAGATCCAACTTGGTGAAGTAAATTGATCCATGCAATTCATCCAGTAATTCATCAATAACAGGAATGGGGAACTTATCTTTAATAGTGAGCTTGTTGAGCTCCCTATAATCCGGACACATGCGCCATGATCCATCCTTCTTGTGCACCAATACTACTGGAGATGAGAAAGAACTTTGACTCGGTTGAATTATACCAACCTCTAGCATTTCTGCAACCATATGTTCAATTTCACTTTTTTGGACATAGGGATATCTGTACGGCCTGATGTTTGGAGGAACACTTCCTGGAATCAGATGAATAGCATGATCATGATCACGCATAGGTGGGAGACCTTTTGGAGTCTCAAATACCTTGGAATGATTGTCCAGGACTTTTTTGAGATCTGGAGAAATAGATGATTCCAATGTGGAAACATCTAGCAAACATAATTGTGCAATTACAACTCTTTGCTCCTTTTTTAGAAGCTTTGTCATGCCATTAGAGCTGATTATCTTTCCTAGTTTCCCTGCAATACCCCTTAATTCAACTTCCTTTCCTTCCGTAGAAAATTTGATGAAAAGTTCTTGAAAATTAAAAGCTATTGTACCCAAGGATTGTAGCCATTGGACTCCTAGTACAACATCAGCACTTCCCATTGGAATGGAAAGCATTGGGCTAGTCAATACATATTCTCCCATGGATAGCTTGATATTATGGCACTTTCCAGAGCAATTTATTGTTCCTCCATTTGCAATCATCACTTGACACTCTGGTGTTGGATATAGGAAGCAATTCAATTCTTTTGCTACCCTACAATGAATAAAATTGTGGGTGCTTCCTGAATCAATCAACATTATTACCTTTCTCTTCTTGATTTGTCATTCTATCTTGATGGTTTGAGGAGTGGTAATTCCTGCCAATGCATTACAAGATATGGTCGGATTTATTTGTTCCTCATATAGGCTTTGTTCCTGGAGTATATATTCTTCTTTTGACCTTTCTTGCTCCTTTTCTTCTTCCTCTTCACAATCTATGTAGAATAATTTCTTCTCAGCACACTTATGACCTTTAGTGTATTTGCTATCACAACTGTAACAAAGCCCTTTTTCCCTTTTTTCTTCCAATTGTTGTGGTGTCAGCCTTATAGGTTGTGGAAGACTAGGTGTTATAGACAATTTTGTGCCTTGCAGCATCAGGCATGAATTGTCAATAATCCAAGGGATCCAAAGTCCCTAAACATGATGTTCCTACCCCTAGAGGAACAAGGTCAGCAAACCAACAGCTCTCAGATCAGTTCTCCACTTGAAAACACTCAAAAACAAGCAATCCTGAAATCAAAGCAGGTGCTCCACTAGGCTTCTGCGCTGAAACTCAACTCCTCCATGGTGTACATGCGTTGCAAAGCAAGTGGAACAAAGGCCACCTACGCTGAGCGAGATGGGACAAGTGGCACACTGAGTCATTGCTCTGGAATCTTCCAAAAATGACACTTGGATCAGGGATTTCACCTTGTGATGAGTCAGAGGCTCTGTTTCTCCAAGTGGAAGCAAGGTTCTCCAAGTGGACTCAAGAACTGAAGATCAACTGAAGAGAGAGAGGACACAAGGCAGCTACACATCAGTTGCAAGCTGACTCATCCTTTCTCAATTCATCTATATATTGAGCTCTCTCCTATGAGCTCAGCAGGCTGGAATTTTGTGCAAAGTAATGATATGCTGTTGGTTTCACAATAGAACTATTGGGTGATTGCTTGAAGGAGGTGAAGAGGAGAAATTCTTTCTGCTGGGAGGTGTTGCTGGATTGGGGCCTTCAATGGTTGTAACTCTCTCAGAACTTTACTTCTTCATTAATAAAAGCTATTGAGGTTCTTCTATATGCACTTGTTTCAATAATGTATTGTGATAATTGTATATTTGATTTATGCTAATCCGTGAATCAGTTATGATTGCATGCTTCTTGTAGTTTCCTTCTTTGTTATTTTGCAGGATCTCATTGTAGCTAGGCCAGCAAAAGAGCAAGGAGCTGGGAGCAAGCAGCCAAAGAGAAGAGTTTGGATTCGACATTAAGCGCAAGGCAATGGTTAGTGCATTTCCTCATTCTCTCTTGCTTTCGTAAAGAAGTAAACATTAAGTAGTTTTCTTTACAGTTGTTGCTGAGGTACTATCACCCTTAGAGTGGGATAGGGTCATCCGAATCGGATACTTTTCCCTACAACAAACTGGCGACTCCGCTGGGGATCGTATCTGTTTGATTGTTTGTAGTATTTTGCTATTCATTTCCTGAACAAAAGAGTACCAAATCGAAAAGCTTTTGACTATATCAAAAGCGAAGTAGAGGGCAGCTACTCTAGCTCATTTCTGAGCATGTTCATGATTTGAAGAGCTGATCTACAACGATCCTTGTAAGCTCTTAGTGATAGCTTTTCATCCTCCTAATCATCCCTTTGTGTTTGCTTGACTGATTGCTTCTGATTTGAGCCAAAACTGTGCATTTTTGAGAAAATTGTGACCCGGAAACTGTGAAAACGTAACTTTCGTTTTCCAAAGCAGGTAGTACACAGGCTACCTGCTTTGCAACGCAGGTCCCGAAGGGGCTACCTGCGCTGAGAGCCATACTGGCTGAGCAGCACCTGCGTTGGCCCAATTTTGCCTTGTGCAGTTGGGGTTTCCTCCCTTTTTCTTGCCTTTTTTCACTATAGTTTTTGCAGCAAGTTGTCTTTCTTGTACCTGTTCTGAAACCAACCTTACTTGCCATCATTCCGCCTCTGTTATATAACGAAATTGTATTTGTTCTTTTGCATTTCTTACTTCATTTACAATTTCCCATAACGAAGAGTAAACTAGTCTTGCTTTGGCCTCTTAGATCTGAACCTGTGTTAGGCATTTTGCTGGTCTAAAGAGTTAGTTTGTTTGCTGTCCATAGCTGATTAGTCTTTTTACTTTCGTCATTATGGTTTGATTTCATGTATTTCCAGTGATTAAACAAGTAAATCTTAAGGTGTCTTTTGATTTTGGACAAGCTTGTTTACTTTCGCTTTAAATCGAAATCAAAGTTATATAACAACTTTCTTTTTGTAATACATCAACATTAAGAAAGGGAAAAGAAAATACATGCATTGTGCATTTTGCATTTGACTGTTTGCATGACGATTTAGGAAAAAATTGCATTAGTGTGTGCTCTATGATCTGTGTGAAAAGATTTGCCTTTCTTTTCCCTCAGTAGTTAAGATTTTCAAAGTTGAAAGATTGAAAAGTTTGCTTCTCATCTTAGACTGCATTCAGGAATTTGTTACATACATCTCGTGGTGATCCTTAAAGGCAAACTGCTAAACAAGATCAACATTAAAATAAATTCAATTTACATAACAACGCTTTGTAACATAACGCAAACATATAGAGGTCTAGGTAGAGACGTGTTCCGGCGTCGTTAAACATAGTGACTGTCGATCTCTACGAAGGTGGGTGATTCCTCCTGAGAGTCGGTGGCACTAATACGGACTTGTGCTCCCACATACCGTCGCGTATATATATTGGGAGACCCCTATAGGAACAAAGCCTTTATCCATAGGAAGCCATGTCGGCCGCCCTACTGATCGCGATGTAGTGAACACAGCATTCACGAAGATCGACCACCCGTACCGTAAAACGTATTCTGTGGTTTCGCGAAAAGTTTGGCACACCCTCTGCCTAGAACTCCAGAGAAGTTTCTTTTGGCCTTTTTCAAACTCTATAACTGAAAAAGTCCATCCGAGCATTTGTCACTTCGGGCTCGTTAAAACATCGAAAGAGACTAGAGTCATCTTTAGCTTTTTCTCGACTCTTAAAACATGAAAAAGCAAAGTTGTGTCTAAAGTGTCGTTAATAAAATTTATTTTAATCGGAACATAATCACCTGTTATTCCCACGTTGATCTTTCAGTTGAAAAGTATGGAGCCCACCAACCAAGGAAGTCACCTTGGCGGAAGTCCCAATCCCTTCTCCTCTTGGGGAGATGTTGGTGCGCCTCATATGGCCACATTGTCACTTCCAGGATTGACAATTGGCCTACCTGTATGGCTCTTTTCAACTAATGTAGTTCAGATCACCACTAATCCTGAGCAGTCGAATCAACAGTCGGACCATTCTAGAGCTACCCACCAACCTTCCACTTCTTACAATTCTTCCTCTGATCCTTCATCTTCGCGAGGTAGAGTTGGCAAAAGTCAGCCTCCCATGGAGAAGAAGGAAAAGAAGAAGAAAGAAAAGAAGCAGAAGGGGCCTATGGCGAAGGCGACTGGGGGCAAGCAAAAGACATCTGACAAAAATCCACACACTGCACCGACCGGGCCTAAATCGCCATGTGTCATTTGCAAAGGGACCCACTTCCACTGTGACTGTCCTTGTATTCCCCGGATACTAAGGGACTGGTCCCCCAGGTTGCACAATCCGGTAGCATCAACCTCTGGTAGTCATGTTGATTGCATTCTGTCAACTAGCGAGAGTGAAGGACAAAGAGGGAGACCAAGATCACCCTGCAGACTGTGTGAAGGCGATCACGCCATCCACCGTTGTCCATTCTTAGATAAGGTGAAGAGAGTTTTGGAATATCGTCCGGTATCACCGTTATGACTTCCTCCTGGATACCAAAAACTCGTGCTTAATCCCTCGATAGTTGAAAATCCAGCTGGCCCACTCAAGTGGTTAGCTGAAGTGTCAGTCATTGAGAATGAACCTGCTGAATCCAGACCAGACGAAAGTCTAAAGGTCGAAACGGCAGTTGACCCGGTTCTTCCTTCAGAGGTTTCATCCTCAAATGACTCCGTCATTGAAGACCCATCTTCAAATGACACTCTCACTGAAGAGGATAAGGATGACACCGTCCATATTCTTTTCATCAACACAGACTCTGATGAGCATCAGGGCAATGCGCTCATTCCTTTGTCGCAGGAAGGAACATCGTCAGGGTCGTATCCGGCCGTGTATTCGGTCCCACCTCCAAGCAACCTGGTTGTATCCTTTGATTGGAATCAATTAGGCAGACCCCGGTTACCAGCCAGTATCCCATTCAGAATCATCGTCCAAATCTACAGAATGGTGATGGCTGGAACTATCATTGATGAAGGGGCATCTGTGAGTATCCTTTCCTCTATTGCTTGGAAAGCACTGGGTTCCCCGGCGCTTTTACCTGAGATGAGAAATCTATCAGGTTTTGATAAAGGAACCAGTCACCCGTTAGGGATTCTCCCCAATGTTCCAGTTACATTGAAGGGGAAGACAGTTCATATGAACGTCATGGTCGTCCAGGGACCCTTAGTGTATAACTGACTCCTTGGACGAGACTATATATATTGCATGGAGGCGATAGTGTCCTCACTCTTTAGAGTTATGTGTTTTCCGCATGAAGGAAGAATGGTCAAGCTCGTAGACCAACTTTCATTTCCAGGATCACGCATCGCAAATAGTCAAATACCATCCCTTAACGGTTTATTCACTCAAGGAATGCCTCCACCCCCGGTTCTACTTCCCGATGAATGCGAGTGATTCGGAAAGAAAGAACTGGGACCCAGGGGGCATGCACCCTGGCCTGCCTTGGGCAGAGAAAACCTTGGGTATAAAGTTAATTTCCGCAGAAGAATGGGACTAGTCCGTACCCCGTCTGAAGGAAGGAAGAGAGGGTTGTTCTAGGATAAAATTCTTTTGTCAAAGTTATGTGAGCGAAATAATCGGCTCCCTTTGTCTAAAAACTAGGCTCTCCTGAGGGAGGAGATCCATTTTTGGCGGCAAGTAGCCACCATCTTTGAAGGCAAGCCTCACCCATTAAAACATATGTTTTGAAGGATAAGTAGGGGCAGCCTCCAAAGAAAGAGATGAAATTGCTGCAATAAGTAGTCACTATCCTTAGCAACCTAGTAATAGACATCGCCGGAAAAAGAGAGTTTAGTTTGCGGCAGCGAATAAAACAATTTTTCGGATAATATGTAAGAGGCAAACCTCCGTCCGTAACGCCAATGTTTTATCTGTTGCGAACTTGCAAAAATCAAAAAGTGAACTGATGGGAAGACAAGTACCGTCGGCACCGAAAAATAACGAGAAGACAAGTATCGTTAAAAATATAGCGAGACGACAAGTGGAAAAACAGAGGTGGGACAGAGGAGGGGCAGCCTTGAAATTATACTTTATACCTAGGGGCATGCGAACCTTTTGAAGTGCAAGCACGGGACGACTATTTATTTTTTAAATTTTTAGGTCCTCCCTTTAAACTTGTAGGTCTAACCCGTTAAACTCGTAGGATTAGCCGTTTCCAGCTTGCATAAAGAAAGGGTGTGGGGCAAAAGTTAAAACTTGCCAAATAGGAGCATAGCTTCGTGAGATAAAGCTCCTTAAAAAATAGCTATCTCACCTGAGGCGTTTCTTGTATTATGACTGGTATAATCGAGCAGTTTTAGCAATGTTCATGCTCGTTAAAAAATAAACGCAAGATCCGAGCAGTTTTAGCACATAGTTCATGCTCGTTAAAAAATAAACATAAGTTGTGAGCAATCTTCCCCTAGAGTTCAAGCTCACCCAGAAAAAATGAACCGGTAAATAACCTTGAGAAATGTAACCTTTGACTGCCATATTAGAAGCCATTGGTCGTGTTTATATGCCATCACCTCCATCCGTTCATTTGGCCAATCGTTCATCTCCATATGTTTGTTTACCCATTTTGAGGAACAGCTGCGAAGAGTGATTTCACTTAGCCATCCTTGTGACACTGCCGTGATTGGAAAATTCCAACCTGTACCTGGAATCTGCTGCTATCCCTGTTCATCACTCGCTCCTCAAAAGACGAGTCTTCTTTGAGCTCTTTTCACTGACTCGTAAAATATGAAAAGTTTGCCGAGTTTTGGCCTGCCAGCTCGTTAAAGCGACCGGAAAGCTATCCCTCCTCTAGATTTTAATCTTTTTGGACCTAAGGGATTATTGCACAAAAAGATCGAGCGCTTGTTTTGTTCGGCTCGTTAAAGCAATCGAAAATTCATCCCTTCTGTATTGTTTTATACTTTTTCGGACTTAAGGGATTAGATGACGAAAAAGGAATTTTGGAGTTGACTTTATGTACCTTTTCAGACTCTCTAAAAATGAAAAGGACCGAGTTATCCTTGTCGTTAGACTCGTTAAATTCATTAAATAGCGACAAACTTGTCTTTAGACGAGAACGAGTTTCCCTATCGCTGGGCTCATTAAAACATAGCGATGGGCTTGCCCGAAGGGCAGGTTATAGAACAAGCATATGTTATCCTCCTCAAGCTTGATAAAAATAAAGAGGTACTGGTCAGCAATGACTGGGGAAAAATTGGGAGAACCTCACAGCTTTAATAGTAGCAAGTCACTCTTGAACATGACACTTTGTCCTCCGTATCACATCGGGTTGGGTTGTTTCATTCACCGGTCTCATCACCATGGTCCTCGTCACACCATCCACATTTGGGGTAATGCTACCAATCCATCACATCAGTGTCGTTATATGTTCAAGAGATGTTGTTCTGCAGAGAGTCAACCGTGTCCCATCCACTACCATACATTGTCCTTCATCCATTTCATGACCGCCACCCTGAATCATACATCACAGTTTGTTTTCACCTCATCACAATCACTAGCTCTGTTCCGTGTCATTGATGTGGGATTCATCAAGGCCCTCCTTTGACGGATCGCTCCTTGTCGACATCAGCTCATTATCCAAGGAGTTGATCTAGGAACAACCCCTTCAGTACTTTGAAGCTTGCATACCTCAATGGCAAGTTTCTCACTTCCGGCGACAGGTATACATCAATGACCTTCGACCAGAAGATTTTGCATGGTGGTCGACGCCAAGTCCTTTATTCCCACCATGTGAATTGTATTGCCGTACCTTGAGGGTCATCATCCTTATCGGTGATTCCTCTCGCGCTTGTTAACGGTTTACATCATTGACCGGTAATCAAGCGATGTCTTTCCATGTTCGACTTCAAGAAATTCTCACATGGATCGACTTGTACATCGAGTGAAGATCGGAAGAGATTGAAGACCCCGGATCTAGTTTCATCCATCCGGGCTGCGATATATATTCAGGATATAAGCACATTTGATATGTACATCATTGCAGCAGATGATCATCCTTCTCAAAGGATGATAATTTCAGCAGAGAATTATCAGTCTACCATCAGACGATCGTCTGTTCTATGTACCAAAATGTATTTATAAAGCTGAGCATGGGAATGACCGCCTCAGCTAGATCATGAAAAAGAATGAAAAATAATGTATTGTATTGTATCTTATTACAGGACACTTCTCGGCAGATTGAATGAACTTCGGATCCTCCTAATAAAGCATTTCACTCGATAAACGACCTCATACTTTAGGGGGCATCTGTTATAGACAATTTTGTGCCTTGCAGCATCAGGCATGAATTGTCAATAATCCAAGGGATCCAAAGTCCCTAAACATGATGTTCCTACCCCTAGAGGAACAAGGTCAGCAAACCAACAGCTCTCAGATCAGTTCTCCACCTGAAAACACTCAAAAACAATCAATCCTGAAATCAAAGCAGGTGCTCCACTAGGCTTCTGCACTGAAACTCAACTCCTCCATGGTGTACCTGCATTGCAAAGCAAGTGGAACAAAGGCCACCTGCGCTGAGCGAGATGGGACAAGTGGCACACTGAGTCATTGCTCTGGAATCTTCCAAAAATGACACTTGGATCAGGGATTTCGCCTTGTGATGAGTCAGAGGCTCTGTTTCTCCAAGTGGAAGCAAGGTTCTCCAAGTGGACTCAAGAACTGAAGATCAACTGAAGAGAGAGAGGACACAAGGCAGCTACACATCAGTTGCAAGCTGACTCATCCTTTCTCAATTCATCTATATATTGAGCTCTCTCCTATGAGCTCAGCAGGCTGGAATTTTGTGCAAAGTAATGATATGTTGTTGGTTTCACAATAGAACTATTGGGTGATTGCTTGAAGGAGGTGAAGAGGAGAAATTCTTTCTGATGGGAGGTGTTGCTGGATTGGGGCCTTCAATGGTTGTAACTCTCTCAGAACTTTACTTCTTCATTAATAAAAGCTATTGAGGTTCTTCTATATGCACTTGTTTCAATAATGTATTGTGATAATTGTATATTTGATTTATGCTAATCCGTGAATCAGTTATGATTGCATGCTTCTTGTAGTTTCCTTCTTTGTTATTTTGCAGGATCTCATTGTAGCTGGGCCAGCAAAAGAGCAAGGAGCTGGGAGCAAGCAGCCAAAGAGAAGAGTTTGGATTCGACATTAAGCGCAAGGCAACGGTTAGTGCATTTCCTCATTCTCTCTTGCTTTCGTAAAGAAGTAAACCTTAAGTAGTTTTCTTTACAGTTGTTGCTGAGGTACTATCACCCTTAGAGTGGGATAGGGTCATCCGAATCGGATACTTTTCCCTACAACACTAGGGGCAACAACATTTCCGTATTTATAGTTGTGAGTGGTATGCTTCCTGGTTGCCATAATTTTGCTTTCCATTTTTCTTGCTAACCTGAATGCCTTCTCTAATGAATCAGGTTCCCAAAGGCGAACATCATGTTGGATATTATCCTTTAAAGACCCTATGAACACATCAATCCTATGCTCCTCTAGAATATCTTTTACCCTTATGTTCAATTTTTGGAACTCCTCAATGTGCTCCATTACTGAACCCTTTTGTTTGAGACTTATCAATTGGCTAAAAAAAGTGTTGCTTTTTGTACCTTCATAATGTGCTATCAATTCTTCCATAAAAATTGCCCAAGTGATAAATTTCTTACGAGAGCAAAGCCATTGATACCATACAAACTGATTTGGTTCCAAATATACAGTTGACATACGTAACTTTTGTGCGTTTTGCACATTATTGAGATCGAAGAATTGCTCCATCTGTAATATCCATGTGGCGGGATCCTTGCCATCAAACTTCCTCATATCAATTTTTGGAATATGGTGATTCTTCGATCCAACATTAGCGTCTATGGAATCATGATTAACATTTCTTTTGTTCTCATCATGAGATTCCTTTACTACCTTTTCACCATTAGTGACCCTTTCTTGTAGCAACTTCTTCAATTCTTCCATGTCTGTCTTCAAATCTATCTTCAAATCTGCCATGTCTCTCTTCAAATCTATCTTCGAATAACCCATCTTAACTTCCATGCCTTTTATCTTAGATTCCATGCCATTTATCTTAGATTCCACGCCACTTATCTTAGCTTCTGTTAGCTTTTGTGAGCGTGACATTTGTTGCACTTGTCCTTGTACTTTTGATATATCATGTAGCATTTCTTCCTCTTCTTCATAAGTCATGCTAGAGCTTTTAGGTTCCTTACTAGGTGTTTGCATTTTCTTTCCTCGGGGAATCAGTTACCGATAATAATGCTTTACTATGCCCTTTGAATTCCGTTAAACCAAGCTTACACAAAAATTTAAAAAAAAACTACACACCTCTTTTCACTTTATAGAAGCCCGATATTGAATCTGATGTATCTCTGTAATTTCGGATCATCCAGTTCTGAAATTTCTACCTGTAGTAGCCTTTTGTGTCCTCTTTCCAATGCCACAAGTCTGAGCCAAATTGGATTCTCCAAGGAAGAGTTATGTGAAATCTCCCACAGTGACTTGCGTTTAGATGGGTTCAGTAGAGTGAACTTTTACGACGTGCCACGAGTCACTGTTTCAACCTTTGAATATGAAACATACGCACAAGAAACTAAAATCCGTCCTCTTTCTGTACCTTCTTACGAAATTTCAATCCGATCCCCAGAGAGAAAGTTATGACGATTTTCCCCAGGTCACCTGTTTTGAATGTAATTCAAGAGTCTGCAAAAAGACCAACTTCCTCAGATCATATCTCCGCAAATATCACGCGAAAAGCTTTGAAACTCGGACCTAAGGTTCAGCGCGATTTCTTCTCAAATGAATTTTTCTTGCGACTTCTGAAACGTCACAGAAAAAAAGTTATAGCGAAAATGCCACGATGACCTATTTGGAGCAGCGAAACCCTAGAATCCAAAGCTCTGATACCAAATGTTATGAAACCAGCTCAAGAAAAGATAGAAAAGATAGATCAACGCCTTAGAATTCAGCCTCTTCGAGGGGGCAACCTCCTTTACATTACATAAATGAACAATTCTTCAGTGATACAAATGACAAAACCTCCTTTATATATATAGGAGTCTAAGGAGTCACAATATAATCTAGCCGACCTAACAATAATAATATAAAGCCACAAAAATAATAATAGAGGGATTCTATAGGGCACATAAATAACAATATGGGGGTAATAGGGGCAAAAAAATATAAACAAGGGGTATAAATACAATAGTAATGGGGTAATCACTAGTATTATAGGGACCCAACAGCTTACCTCAGCGATGATATGATCTCATATATATATTTTGCATTGAATGTTTTTACAGGTTCCAACCAGGCTCTCCACAAGATGATCCTCGAAATGATAAAGTACTTCACTCTTCCTAGATGATAAATGAAATCCTCATCTACTACAGACTTCGCACTTTAGGGGGCAATCTGTTACACAAAATATTGTCACCATGACTATTTTCAGTCAGTATGGGTCTATCATCACTTATATTGTCCTCCTAAGCAAGTCTCAAACCTCAGCTCTTCATGTCAAGCTTTGAAAATGAGAGAAAGACATTAAAAGTCAACAAAGCTCTGGTTCTGCACTTTCTCTCACTATTGCTTGTGGTCCCGCACCCCCTATTCACATTACCTGCGGACCTGCCCTCTCTGTCTCTAAAGGAGTGGGTGCGGACCCCTGTGAAAGTCAAAAAGGCGCAAGTTTATTCTAAAAAAATCACTTTGGGTTAATCATAGATGATTCTAGAAGGAATTTTGACGTGGATTGTTCTCTCTTAGGTGGTTCATGCATCCCAAAAGAGGAGGAGCTAATCCCTTGATGAGAGGAGCTATCCCTTTTAAGGAGGGCTTTATCCCTTTGAAGGAGGACCTAGTAACTTCCCTCCATTGCACTATAAATTAAGGCATTGGGCTAGTTGCTAGGGAGGTTAGAAGCTAAACATTTTTGAGGGTAAATGCTGGTGGAATTGAGACTTCCTAGTTAAGCTTGAGAGGAGATATCACATACCTTTTGGCTTCATTGGGAAGAGAGTGAAACTTGTCAAAGTACAGGAGACTTCTTATTGGACCCTGGGAGGAGCTTCTACAGCATCAAGGCACAGGTTGTAAAGTTCTTCTTTGATTTGAATTAATACAATCAGATTCATTTTTCTCAACAAATTGTCTTATGTCATTCGTTTCATGAATTCCTTGATCATCATGATAAGTATGCTTTATTATATTGGCTTTTCAGGTGCTATTTAATTTGTTTGCTTGTTTGTGTTTGCAGACTCGCTACAAGGGAGCTCATTTGGATCAAAGGAGTGAGGCTTCCACAAACTTGCATTGGACCCAAGGTAGGCCTAAAACAATTGTTTGCCTTTGTTTATAAATTACATATTTAGAGAAAGATAGTTTTTGATTGGCTTGCTTGTCACTAGATATCATTAGATTCTAGGGAGGTCAATCTTGTCCACAAGATCGACTCATTCTGTGTGACAGTAGGATTATGCTACACAAATAGGGCTACGAGGATTTTTCATCCAAGGTGAAGGTTGGAGATTGTGGCAAGAGGCTTGTAACATCAAGGCATTAAGGTTGTAATTTTTTTCTCCTTTTAATTCAATAAAAAGAAATTTTTATTTCCTAATCATGTATATTATGATATCATTTGTGATATTCCTTGATCACTTACACAGGTTATGATTGGTTATTGATTCAATTTATGATGTATGTTGAGTTAATTATTTTATTTATCTTTAATTCTATATATTAGATCCTTTGATCCTTTGTGTGTTTCTATCTATGGAGATCTCCTTCGAAACATCATGGAGAAGTTGTGGAAAGTTTTTAGGTCCCTATAATACTATTGTAGCCCCCTTGTTCTTATTGTTGTGCCCATGTAGCCCACATATTGTTACTTTTGTCCCCATAGAAGTCCACTATTGTTATTATTGTGTTGTTATATTATTATCGTTATGTAAGCTCTGATTATATTATGACCCCTTAGACTCCTATATATACGTAGGAGGCCTTGTCATTTGTATCATCCAAGAATTGTTAATTTATGTAATGTAAAGGAGGTTTCCCCCCTTGAAGAGGATAATTTTTAAGTCGGTGAACTATCTATTTGTGAGCTGGTTGCATAAAATTTGGTATCAGAGCTTTTGATTCTATGGTTTCACTGCTTCAAACAAGCCATTATGGAATATTCATTATAATTTTATTTCTACAAATGTTCAGAATCTAAAATTGCAATCACATGGAGTTGAAATCTTGGTGAACTTCATGCCGAAATTTTGGATCTCAGACTCAAACAAGTGATCTATGGAAAATTGCCATAACTTTCATTTCAGGAATCATATTTGAATTCGATAAAGAATGGTAGAAATTGAATGAACAGTAGTTTCATCTATAGTAATTCCAAGGCCAAATGTTTAAACAGTGACATGTGGCATCTCGTACAACTTCTCTCCACTGAAACATTCCATAATCAGGTCATAGTGGGATATATATTGAAGAATCAAATATTGGTCTAACTTATGACAATGGAAAGAAAAATCATAGGGATACCACATGACCAAATTTTAGACCTTAGAAATTCGAAATTACAAAGATACAACAATTGAAATATCGAACTTCAAAAAAGCAAGAAAAAGGTGTGCATTTTTTAATTTTTGTTTGAAAAATCAGTTTGAAGTGATTTAGAGGGCATATTGAAACATAAATATAAGAATTTGGTTATAAAATTCATCCAAAACACAATAATTCTACACCCATTAATCCCTTATAAATCTCTACTATGACGCATGAAGAGGAAAAATTGCAACATGATATATCAAAATTACGGGACTAAGTGCAACAAATTTCACTCTCACAAAGAGAAACCAAAGATGACATGGATGGTTTAAAAGAATACATGGAAGGTTTGAAGGATGGAATGGAAGATAATATGGATGGTTTGAAAGTAGACATGGAATGTTTGAAGGTTTGACAAAGTTGCTGCAAGGAAGGATTCCTGGTGGTGACAAGGTAATCCATGAAAATCGTGATGAGTACAAAAGGAATATGAATTATGATTTTAGAGACTCCAATGTGGGGTTTAAGAACCACACAATTCTAAGGATAGATATGAGGAAGTTTGATGGCCAGGATTTGGTACATGGATACCACAAATGGAGCAGTACCTTGATCTAGAGGATGTGCAACCCTGACAAAAGGTATGTATTTCATATTTATATTTAGAACCTAATCATTTTGTATGGTATAGATGACTTTTTTCTCATAAACCAATTTTCACCTAGTCAATTTTTATAGAGGAAATGATAGCACATTATGAAGATACAAATCGCAACACTTTCTTTAGCCAACTGATAAATCTCAGACAAAATGGTTCAATGGCAGAGCACATTGAAGACTTCCAAAAATTGAATATTAGGGTAACGAATATTCCAGAGGAGCATTAGATTGATGTATTCATAGGGACTTTAAAAGATAACATCCAACATGAGGTTTTCCTTTGGGAACCTAATTCATTGGAAAAGGAATTCAGGGTGGAAAGAAAAGTTGAAAACAAAATTATGGAAACCAGGAAATCTACCACTCACAACTATAAAGAGGGGAGTGTTGTTGCTCCTAGTATTCCACAACCTACAAGGTTGACACCACAACAATTGGAGGAAAAAAAGAGAAAAATGGCTTTGTTATAGTTGTGATAGGAAATACACTAAAGGTCATAAGTGTGTCTGAGACAAAATTACTCTACATAGATTTTGAAGAGGAGGAAGAAAAGGAATAAGAAACATCAAAAGAAGAGGATATACACCAAGAAAAAACCACCAAGAAAGAATAAATGAATCCAACTATATCTTGTAATTCATTGGCAGGAATTACCACTCCTCAAAATCTCAAGATAGAAGGATATATCAAGACGAAAAAGGTAATAGTTTTGATTGATTTGGGTTGTACCCATAATTTTATTCATTGTAAGATAGCCAAGGAATTCAATTTCTTCCTATATCTAGCACTAGAGTGTCAAGTGGTACTTGAAAATGGACGAACTATAAATTTCTCTATAAAGTGCCATAATATCAAGATAACCATGGGGGAATATGTACTGAATAGTCCAATTCTTTCCATTACAATGGGAAGTACTGATATTGTACTAGGAGCCCAATGGTTACAATCTTTGGGGCAATAGCTTTCAATTTTCATGAACGTTTCTTGAATGTTTTTTGGAAAAGAAAGAAAGTTGAATTATGGGGTATCGTAGGGAAACTAGGAAAGAGAATCAACTCTAATGGCATGACAAAAGATTCTGAAGAAAGAACAACAGGGAATAATTGCATCATTATTCTCATTGGAGGTTCAAACATCGAAATCATCTATTTCTCCATATCTCCAAAAAGTCTTGGACAATCATTCATAGTGTTTGAGACTCCTAAAGGCCTCCCACCTATTCATGATCATGATCATGCTATTCATTTAATTCTAAGAAGTGTTCCTCCAAACATCAGGTCTTACAGATATCTTTATGCCCAAAAGAGTGAAATTGAACGTATGGCTGCAAAAATGCTAGAGGTTGGTATAATTCAATCTAGTTAAAGTTATTTCTCTACTCCAGTAGTATTGGTGCGCAAGAATGATGGATCATGGTGTATGTTTCTGGATTATAGGAGGCTCAACAAGCTCACTATTAAGGATAAACTTCTCATTCCTATCATTGATGAATTACATGGAGAACTTTACTTCACCAAGTTGGATCTTCATTCATGATATCATCAAAATAGAATGAATAATGAAGACATTCCGAAAAAGAATCAAAACTCATGAGGGTCATTATGAATTTTAGCTCATGCCTTTTGGCATTACTAATGCACCTTCCACATTTCAAGGTTTGATGAATTCCATTTTCAAACCCTTCCTTAGAAATTTTGTGTTAGTATTTTCTTATGATATACAAATCTACAAGAAGTCTTGGAAGGATCATGTTCAACACGTTGACAGGGTGCTCAAACTATTCAAGGAGAAACAATTATATGCAAAAACCTCCAAATGTTTCTTTGGCGTACAAGAGGTGGGGTATTTGGTTCATATTGTATCTCCATAAGGCATATTTGACGATTTTTTGGGTTGACATGGTATTATCACATGTTTGTTAAGAATTATGGGAGAATAAAAACACCTCTAACATCTTTATTGAATAAATATGCATTTTCTTGTACTCCAGAAGCAATGAAGGCCTTTGAACATCTTAAAGAAGCAATGTGCCAAGCTCCGATATTAGCTATGCCAAACTTCATAGAAACTTTTATTGTGGAATGTGATGCCTCAGGAAATGGAATTGGTGTTGTTTTAATGAAAGAAGGAAGACCCGTTTCTTTTGAAACTCATCTAGTCAAAGGAAAATATTTACACAAACCTATTTATGAGAAGGAAATGTTGGAAATACTACATGCATTAAATAAATGGTCACCTTACCTAATGGGAAGACACTTCAAGATAAATAAAAAAATGATAGTGTTAAATACTTTTTAGAACAAATATTATCTTCAGAAGAGTAGCAAAAATGGGTGACAAAGATGTTGGGTTATGACTTTGAAATCATGTACAAGAAAGGGAAGAAAATTGTTGTTGCAAATGCACTCTCAAGAAAGGATGAGGATGTGGAAGCATTTCTTTGTGCCATTTGTATTATCCAACTTGAGTGGATAACCAAAGAAAGGGATGAATGGAAGAATGATGAAGAGGTGTGGGTACTCATTCAAAATTTGCAGCAAGATCCCAGTACATCTGATACATTTAGCTGGAAAAATGGTTCTTTATGGTATGAAGATCACTTATATCTTTGTAACAATTCCCAACTGAAACAAAAGATTATTTTGGAATTGCACACCTCCCCCTTAGGAGGGAACTCAATATTTCTAAGAACTTACCATAGGGTCAAGAAAAAAAAAATTTAGGAAGGCCTTAAATATGATATTTAGAATTTTTTGGAAGAATGTTTGGTTTTCCAACAAAATAAAGTTGAGACAATTAAGACCCTGGGTCTATTACAATTTTTAGCCATTCCAAGTCAACATTGGGAAGAGGTCTCAATGGATTTTGTCACAAGTTTACCCAAGTTTGAAGAAAAGAGTGTCATCATGGTGGTAGTTGATAGACTTACCAAGTATGCACAATTATGTGCATTACCTCATCCTTTTAAATCCAGTATAGTTGCTACTGCATTTATGGAAATAATTAAAAATCTTCATGGAAACCCAAATATTATAGTAAGTGACAGAGATCCCATTTTCACTAGAAATTTTTGCATGCAATTATTTTCTTATCTTGGTACTCAATTAGATCATAGCTTATCTTATCATCCTCAATCTGATGGGAAAATTGATATAGTGAAAAAAAATGTTTGGAAGGATATTTTCATTGCTTAGTATCTTATAAACAAACACAATGGGTCAAGTGGTTACCTCTAGCTGAATGGTGGCATAACACTTCCTTCCATACTATAGCGAAAATGACCCCATTTATGGCACTTTATGGATATCATCCACCATCCATCACATAATTTTTAAGAGAAAATTCTAAGGTTCAAGCAGTGGAATATCACATTGAGCATCAACAAAAATTTCACCAACTCTTAAAGGATAACCTCACTCTAGCATAGAATCTAATGAAACAACAGGAATATGAACATTGCAGTGAACAAAGTTTTGATGTAGGTGACTGGGTATTTTTACGGCTACAAGCATACAAAAAAATGTCTCTCAAGCAAGCTAAGAAGGATAATAAATTAGCACCCAAGTACTACTGTCCTTCTAGGTGTTGCAAAATATTGGTACTATGGCATACAAATTGGAGATGCCTGCATCTTCCCAAGTGCACCTAGTTTTCCATGTTTCATGCTTAAAGAAGGTTATTAGTGAAAAGCTTCCAGTTCAAATAGTGTTTCCAGAATTTGGCGAAGAAGGAAAAATCATATTTGAGTTTGAAGCAGTTACAGAAACAAGGATTCGATAGCTACGAAATCGATAAATCTCGGATTATCTCATTAAGTGGAAGAAATTAACCACTAAAGATTCCACATTGGAGTGTGAGAATTTTATACATAAGAATTTATAACTATTCAAGTGTTGAGGACAACACTTTTTTTAAGAAGAGGGGCATGTTAGGTCCCTATAATACTATTGTAGCCCCCTTATTGTTATTGTTGTGCCCATGTAGCCCCCATATTGTTATTTTTCTGCCCCATAGAAGCCCACTATTTTTATTGTCCTTCCCTTACATTATTATTGTTATGTAAGATTTGATTATATTTTGACCCCTTAGACTCCTATATATACAAAGGAGTTATTTTCGTTTGTATCATCCAATAATTGTTCATTTATGTAATGTAAAGTAGGTTTCCCCATCGAAGAGGATAATTTTTAAGTTGTTGATCTATCTATTTTTGATTTGGTTCAATAACAAAAGTGTTGGAACGGTCTCTAAAGCATCAAGGAGAAGCCAACTATAGAAGGAAATGAAAGGACGTCGACAGGAACTTCATTAAACTGGTAAGTGATCCCTCTCATATTACTTGTTTCAATCAATCATAAGTTAAGGAAAGGTATCAGTTCTTTTCAGTTTTTTACTAGATTTCGTTTGATACTTGGGGAGATCCATATTGTCGACAAGAAGGATTAGTCAACCTAACAAATTCGTGACCATATTGTCGAACATCTCATTCTCCATCATCTCCTTGTTTTGAATTTTGATCCTTTTGTCATAAGCCTCTATGAGTGCTTGAAAAATATTGAAAGTGTGGATTTTATGATTTGTTAGACTTGTTTTTTTAATTTTTTTAAAACTTTCTCGTTATGTGCACTTTATATTTATACACAGAGCATACCTCTACACACTTATTCGTTAGCAACAATGCATATGTGCATTGGATTGAACTATTCCCTGCACACATACCTGAAATTTTTGAAAAATTAAGTTCTTTCATCGTTGAATCCATTAACTTTGGATTGATGTGTTTAGTTACACTTGTTTACCTTCTAGAAATATCCTCCTTATTTTTATTTGACTTTTTGGGTTGCCGTTTTGAATAATTCTTTACTTTTTCAAATTAGGGTTCAAAGTTTGAATTATTGAATTGCTAGTTAATCAACAATGTATATTTTTATTTTAGATTCAATAGAATATGTGATTTTCTAAAACACAAGACAAAAATCTATGTCTCTACTCTTCTCAATGGAAAAGAAATTATCGATGAAAATAATAAGCCGAAAGATGAAGAATATCAATCGCACATAACAAAATATTTCTCTCGGGAAAGCAACTATTAAAAAACCATGACTATATATATTTCATTAACTAGAAGATCTAAGAAGAAAATGCAATGCTTGTTCATCATGAAAATTCCTTCACTAGTACAAGCTAACTCTCTTCCTCACAAGCTAGCTCAAGCCAATACATAGCCAATTTTGTTGCCTTTCAAGCCCCTACTTCCTTGTGCAATTCGTAGAGGAATGCACCCATATTTTATTGGGAAATCCACTCTCCATAACTGCTCAATCCAAACATAGGTTCTTAAATGATTGCATGCACCATCTGTAAAATTCAAAAAATTATACAACTAATAGTACACTATCCCTAAACTCTAATCTCAACTCGGTATTGTTCTGGATTGACATGCATGAGTTATTTATGAGAAAATATTCATTTAACTGGTGTGATACTGGTGATTCACTCGTGCACTACTCCACTACTAGACCTCTACTAGTTCCTCCAACAATTAGAGCTAGTTTAGCTGACTATAACTAAGTTAGACTGAGTTATCTAATTAGAACTCAAAAGCACTCAACCTGCACCCCTAAAATTTAGGGATCACTCTACATGACTCTAGATAGACTTCCAACTAAAATTTCCTAGGTCAATTAATTCAATTCAATTCAACTTAATTAACTATTACAAATTTCTATGAGAATAGAATTACAATTTAATTCAAGGACAAATTAAATTGTAATTTCCATTTTCTATTTTTAACACTCCCTCTCAACAAGAAAGGGATTATTAACTACCCTGCTCCTCTCTCTATGAAACTTGAATTTTCATCTTGATAATGCCTTTATCAAAATATTTTCATCCTACTCCTATGTGGGAATGTACTCCAACAACACACTTCTCCTCTACACACAATCTCGAAGATGATGATACCATATATTAATATGCTTGGATCGATTATGAAAAACAGGATTTTCATAGAGTTTGATACAACTTTGATTGTCATTCTAAATCACAGTTGGATCCATCTACTGACCAAACAAGCCAACCAGAATCTTCCTCATCTAGATATCCTCACACATTTCTTGACTAGAAGTTATGTACTCTACCTTTGTTGAACTAAGTGCAGATAATCTATGTTTCTTGTTGTACCAAGAAACAACTGTCGACCATATTATCACCCTAAGAAACTCTTCTAGGTTGTATACCAGAGATGCTCTAGAACATTACAAACTCAACAAAAATGTTTGAAAATGGTGGATGAATGAAAGAAATGATGCATATTCAAGCCAGATAACCACTTCTACTATGCTTAACCCCAGACATGGGTGAACACCCCCAGACTACAAGGCTTTAGACCACCAATTACTCATAGTTTAAGGAATAGGTGAACATGGAGAATATTGATCACACCAGCAGATGCACAGGACCCTGTGATGGCCAGCTACAACCAGTTAAAAGGTCTATAAATCTGTTTCCTAATACACATACAGGATGACAACTCTCTTGCATTAAAACAATAGAAACTTGCATACACATTCAATAATACTAACTAGATTCTAACACAGAGGTGGGATGACAGCCCCTCTAATGCTAAACATCAAGAGCAAATGAAAAATTCATAACAGGCACAGCCTGGAACAAAAAAAAAAGTGGAAAGTGAGCAATTAACAGCAAAAGAATCTTGTATTAGCTGAAAATGAAGACCAAACGCTGCAGGTATCACAGTAGTTACAATCTCTAGAAGTTGAACCTGACAACAAAATAACATTCATCAACCATAAACCTTCTGTCTTCTAGATATATATAGAGGTTGATTACAAAAACACTTTGCTAAGTTACACGAGAAGGGGTCATAATGGACCACCTAACACATTAATTCTCAAATATGGGCTCTGCTGAAATCTAAGTGTTTTAATGAACAAACTCAGCCTTTTCTGATGCTCTGCAGTCCTCCACTGAGCAGGTGGCGTATAATATGGAACATGCTCCATCACTGATAAATGGTTGAACTGCTCGAGGGTGTCCTTTTTGTCCTTCGGCCATTCTATTGGTTAATTGGAGTTGTTGAAGCTTTATTATGCAAGGTACAGGTAGCTGGCCTCCTTCCTTCTCTAGCAGTAGAGAGAAGTCGAGAGTGATACAGGTAGTATGGTGGGAGCAGGCCAAACAGAAGAACCAATCTCAGTCGTCAGATCGCACAGATTAATGGTGGAGATTGCTAGATGAGGAGTATCGGGAGGCAAGGCAGAAGAGAGCTACGAGCTGTTGGATCGAGTGCATGGATGGCAGAGATCCATTGGCGGAAGAGAAGTGGGAATGAATGGAAGCAGACAAACGAGGGCCATCAGATCAGGGTGTGGTGGATCCAACGGTCATTCCATGAGAAAGACGCGCGGACAATATCGGGTGAGGAAAGGCAGTTTAATGGGCAGGCGGTATTCCCCGCACTGCTTATCGGATGTGGGTGGTTTCTGTATAACCCCTTGTGATCCAATGGAATCGTAACATGTGGCAGCATGAAACCACCGCGATTGCGCATTAACGGGCGGGTAGGTTGAGCGATCGGGGCTTGTGACTACAGTCCGATCATGCGACAGACGCGATCGATGGCGGGGAGGTGAACGAGGTTTAGCACGTGATGAAAAGGCGGCAAAGGGTTATGGAGGGGTGGGTCACGTGGGCGCGGGCTCATGGGTTTAGTGCCCGGGGCTTAAGGAAAAGGGGCCTAGAAGGGCTTTGTCGAATTAGGGGGTTTTAAACGGAAATGAAAGAGTTTTATGAAGAAAACTGAAATGACGGGGTAAAAGGAATTAAGCAGGGGAATAGGGAAAGGCGAGGAATGAAGATTTTTATAGAAGAAACAGAGATAGCGGAGGTTAAGAGGGTGTGAGAAAACCGAAGGAGAAGGAGGAGAATGACCGTTGAGAGCACCTTTCCCGGCGCAAACCAACCACCAATCCTGAATTTGACCCTTAAACACTGAAGTTGTAGCAGAGCTAACACTGGCTCCTTCTAGGGATGAGATCCTCCCTGTGAGGTCTCAAGAACTGCAGACCAATGCCTTCTTGCAAAACCAGCTTTAAAAACTACACCTAGTATCCATTGGGCATGGATTCAAACCAAGTCTATACTAAAACCTGAAAAAGAAACTGCTCACATTCAATACAATTACTGAAAATTTTGTCAATTAATAGGCCATCACAATTGTTTCTCCTGCTCTCGGCCCCTTCATCATAGAGCTGCAAAACAAGATTGATTTGATCATCTACCTCAAACAATTTAGGACATTTAAGCTGAAGAGGTACATATGGATCAAATTTCATCTCCCTTTTGTGTATTTTCCTCCTTGGACATTCTTCATGGGAGCCTTTGTACACCTGTTGAATAACCATGTTTGTTGTGTACTTGTCTGTGTCTTTTGTGGCCTGCACAATAAATATGAATGGTAAACCAATGTTTTCTTGTACAGGGGACACGATGACATCATCTTCTCCTTCATCTTACTTAGAACAGTCCACATCCAAGGAGGAATTCCAAGACTGTACATCCTCTTCCTCTGTTATCTGAAAAACTGCCTTTTCAATATGTGTGGAGACCTCCTAGGCATGCATCAGAATATCAAGACTAAGATGATCAGTTTCAGCCTTGAATATTGAATTTAGTTCTACCTCAGTGTTCAAGGGGAATCTTTTAGGGATTTTAACTTGAAGAGACAGAGAAGCAAAAGATGATAGGGAGCTCTCCTCTCCCTTATTGATCACTGGGCAGGGGAAAAAAGTAGGGGTGTGATTTTTCAAATCTTCATAACCATGGGAAGATGGGTTGGCTTCAACCTTAGATTCTTGTAGGTTGGTAAGACCTACTGCTGACTGCTTCTGCTGATTAGCTTGTTGTTCTGCAGCTACAACAAACTCATAAGAAGTACCTCTAGATAATGCTTCTTCATAGGCAGCTCTGGTTAGGAAAGGAGCACCTTCCAAACCATGGACCCCCTCCTCATCTTTAGGTTGCTCTTCTTCCATGACTATATTCTGTAAAAGGGTCTTCACCCCTTTATCTTCATTTGTAACATTATTTATTTGCAAAATCTGCAACTACTTGTGTGTTCCTATATATGGATTTGGCTTTGAAAGAGTAAAGGAATAAGGAGCTCCTACTTCCTTAGAATACTACTTAGCCTTTAGTTTGGAAACTTTAGAGGCCAAAAACTCAATCATCCTAGCTAATTCAATGATCTCAGGCTCTGAGGATGATGAGGACTCTCCTCCCTGTCTTCTCCTCTCGGCATTACCTTCAAGTCTCTCTGCAGCAATGATGTTTGCTTCTATCTCAAAGGCTACGTTTTGTAAATTAGCCAAAGAAGCGCATCTCCTTTCTCTTAACAACAGGCAGAACTGAGAATCAAAGGCATTGGCATAGGTAATCATAGTAGAAGTAGGGTTGGGCTTTACTTCAACTGGCATTCTACTGTACATATAATTGAATCTGATGTTGAAATTAGACAGCAGCTCACCAGCTTCTCTCTGCAAGTTCCTAAATTCATCATGATAAAAGAGCAGATCTTTATTATTCCCCCAGTGCATTAGGAAAACATCATCTAGGGCCTCAATGTCTGTAATAGACATAGGGTGTAATTCTCTAAACCATTTTCTAGCTTCCCCATCTAGGCTTTGGAAAAAAACCCTCATCCAGACATCCTCTTCATTAATATCAAAGTTATCAGAATAGCTATAAAAAGATTCGAGGTGCTCTTCAGCTGTTACTACTTCTGCACCGGTAAACTTGGGCATATATTCTTGATAATCTCCTGCAGGCATGGCATTCAAAGGGACAAGAAAGACCAAGGGTCCATACCAGGTAGCTATGATTCTTTCTATCTTGGTAAAAGCTTGCTGGCTTGCCATGACCGAGGTATACTAAAGGATACTGGTAGACTGAGTGGTGTAAATCAATGAAAAGAATGACATAAACAGACGAATATGATGGAAAGCATGGCTGCTTCTTTGAATTGAGGTCCAAAAGGGAAATGAATGACTAAGGAGCTTTATGAATCTCTGAAGGTGACTTTCACTAGCAGAGATACATGGAATTATTAAGGCTTACCTGGTCCTGATGCTCCTTACTGCGATATTTTATTTTTCTGAATGATCTTCTCAGGATCAGGCACTCGTTCAGCTGGTGATTGATGAGCCCCAATTTTTGGTACAATTTGGGTTCATTTGGCCTACTTGCTCTGCTCAAAACATTCATTTTTTATTGCTTATGCATTCATTTCTTGGTTTATTCGTGTTGTTTGTAGGAAGAAGGGTAGGCATTCTATCTAGGTGACTAATTCATGATGATTTCAGGTTTTGGCATTAAAAGGGAGCAAAGATCACGAAAAAGGAGACAAAGAGACAATGAGGTGGCACTGCTGGTTTTTAGGAGAGGATGTCCACAGTCTTGGGGACCTTCCTCGTGATTCCCACCATAGCTCCGAGCTCCAATCCATCTCCTCACCAAGCTTAGAGGCATCCAACTGTTCTACAGGAACAGCAGTTATAACTGTTCTACAGGAACAACAGTTATGACTGTCCTACAGGATCAGCAGTTTAAACTTCAGTTGGACAGTCGAGCTCCTCAAATCAAGGACACCTATTGGATGATCATTTTGCATAAATACTGAGGCCGTAACCTTGGATAGGAGCTTTTTGAACTTTTGTATTGCTCTTGTAATTTGGACGTACGAGCTACAGCTCGGTTTTTGGTCCTTTTGTAAGCCAATTTTGGCATGTCATCAGACTTTCGTTTATGAATAAAGGCAGGCAGATTTTGGTCTCATTCTGAGTTTCTAAGGGAGCTATAGCTCTCACGTTAGGGCCCAACCTGAGAGCAATAGATCTCCTCGGTGATGTAATGTTGTTGCATTTCGTTCCAGCACTTTGAGTTTTTAATTTACCATGCAATTCGAATTTACAGTTTGTTAATTTAGTCTTTTTCATGAGCTTAGGTAGGATTAGTTTATGGTGAATTTGTTTCCAGTTGCTTAGGTTAGAAGAGGATAGATATAATCTATTGGAGCTCCAACAAAAAGGTTGTAAAGGCTCACTGCCATCTCTGTTAGGGATTGGGGTGCAGTCCCTAATCAACCACCAAAAAGAAACGCAGTTCTTCTCACTTCCATGCAAGCTGCAACATAGACATTTTCGTTGAAGATCCATCCATCAACTTTCGACATTGAACCATACTTCTACATTTCACTTCCATGCACGAGTTTCATTTCTTGGTTTTCCATTGCTGTTCATAGGTTTCATGGCACAGTTATCATAGGATAATGAATTTCTCGTTTTTGGTGCATAAGTCATTTGTTTCATTTACGCTGCTCCTTATCACTCCACTTTCTTCTTCTTCTTCTTGATCTCTCCTCAAGCCCTACTCAGCCTCTGTCCAGCTCATTTACCCTCCAACTCATCCATTATTCACTTAGCTCCATTTACTTACACTTTCGTTGATCCCATCCTTCCAATCATCAAACCACTGCATGCACTCTTCCTCCCTCTGATTTTTCTGCTCCTGAGCCATCACCAGCTCCATCTCCATCTCACCTATCATCCCACACCACTCCAACACTTCACCATCTCCCAAAACTTCCACGGCCACACATCCTATAGAATTGCACAGACTTCCTGTAGAAACCCCTGAGTTTCTTGTAGGATCCCCTGCAGACTTCCTGTAGAAGCCAGCAAACTCGGTTGCTGAGCATCTGAACGTGGTAGACTTCTGTGGACTGATGCTAGAGACCCTCTGGGACCTCCCCTAGCCATCCTGACCTTGCCCATGCTTTCCTTCCATTTCAACCGCTCCTGCACAACCAAACCCTAATCAAAAGCATCATCACAATAAATCCAACCACTTAATGAAAAAACACAAAAACATGTCTTTTCAGATGCAAGTAGCTTAGATGCATGTATTTCAGTTCACTGCAAGTAATGGCATTATTGGGAGTTGTTTCATTCACAGTTTTGCATAGTTAGGGTCTAGCTAGTCAAATTAGGGTTTACTAGGGTTTCCATGCTTTATTGGTTTTCAGTTTCCTTCTGCAATTAGACTAGTCTCCTTTGAGTTAGCTTTCGTCCATCATTCATAAAGCTTCTTCTGTGAGCCTATAGAAGTTGGCTTGAGCCCTAGCGGACTTGTGCCAGCTGACCAAGTGACAGCTGCAACAAGAGCTAGTACTTGTGCATACAGCACCGTCGCTTCCAAGTTTGTACGAACTACCGGGTTGATAAAATTAAGAGACAGGAAGCTCCAAGAGTTGTAGAATTATTGCTACAATACTGGAGCCCACCATCTTTTTGGCGTCGTTGCCGGGGAAGCGTCAGAGTATTAGTAATTGTTGCTTTTCTTCTACTTCCTTACTCTTGTGTTCTGCTAAGTAGATTACTTCATTTCCATTCTGCAAAAGTAGCATAGACATTTCCTGCTTTCATAGATTAGCATTTCCTTTCTGCAAGCGTAGACTAGCATTTCCATTTCTACAATTTCATTTGAGCAAAGTAGATTAGTTCTTTCCTGCTTTCAGTTTAATTCTGCATCTTTCATAGTTAGTTGTAGATCAATCTGTCTCAGTTTTGCAGGTACCAAAAGAAAAGAAAAGAAAAAGTAATCAAAAGAAAAAATAAAGTCTTTTCCATTTCATGCCTCGTAGGAACCGAGATAGATCAGGAAAATTCCTACCAAACACCCCCACGACATCACTGAGTCACCCTTCTCTCTTCTTTGGTGACAGTGACCCAGAAGAACCTATAGGTGAACATCCTGTGATATCCAAAGACCCTATAGTAGAAGAAGAGTTAGAGACCACTCCATCTGAAGCTATGGCTGACAATAGAAGAGAAGATGAGAGAATAGAAGGTGCCTTCCCCATCCGAGAGACCAATGGAGAGATGAAAATGAAGAACATTAGCCCCTCCGCCTTACCTCACTTCCATGGGCTGACCACTGAAGATCCAGATACCTTCCTGTTTGAGTTTGATGTCCTTTGTAGAACCTATGACTATACTGAAGATGAGCAAAAGTTGAAACTTTTCCCTTCCACTCTTAAGGATGCAGCACTACGCTGGTTCATGGGCTTACCTGGGAATAGTATCACCACTTGGGCTCAGATGCAGCAAGCTTTCAACACCAAGTACCGGGATTACTTTAGGTCCAAGGAAACAAAGGGGGAAATATTTCGGATGTCGATGGGAAATGATGAGTCCTTAGAGGATTATGAGGAGAGGTTCCAACTAAGCTATAAGCGGGCCAGGTGCACACTTGACCCTGAATCCCTCAAGTTGGTCCTGCTCCGAGGAGTCCCTGAAGACCTCTTAGATACCCTTCACATGTTAGCTGGGGGGGACATTTACCAACTTCCTTATGAGGACATCAAGACTGTGTTTAGAAACCACTCCAGGGCAGCTCGGAAACGAGGTAGAGGAAACCACCTCTCAACTAGTGTCCCTTTCTCTAAACATGAGCTTGCAAATCAATTAGAAGATCTTAAGAGTGAGGTGATACAAACCATTGCCATGCAGCTTGACACATTCAGGATTCAACAAAAGAAAGAAGAGGCTGAGAGAGCCTTGGCTGTCTTCTGCCCTAGGTGCACAAGGAGGCACCCTAAGAACGAATGTCCATTGCATTCGGTTGAAGTGTGTTTCGTTTGTGAGGAGGACCATCCCACAAATTAGTGTACAACCTTACCTAGGTTCAAAGCCATGTACCAAGGGACAGAAGCTCCCACAGAGCCTCTCTATTACCTCAACCAAAGGAGGCCACAGGCATCTAGACCTTATCAGCAGGGGATGCAAGGGGCATCTCAGGCTTATTACAGCCCCAACCAATCGACTCCTATGCCTTCCTGGGGTCCCCCTGCTCATCCTTCATGGTCCACGCCTCCTCCATGGTCTTATCCACCTCAGTACCCCACTCAACCTACTTCTCATTCATATCACTCACATGCCCAGCCACAGCCTCAATGGAATGGACCTCAGTCGGGGTGGAGGCCCCAATACAACACTCCTCCTGCCATCTTGCCTCCACCACCAGTTCAACCTCAGCCATTACCTCCTGCTCCTCCAAGGAAACCTCAAATGCCTGCTCAACCGAACCCGAACCCCAACAATAGATAGGCCCAGCAGGTATACACTAGGGAAACCTCATGCCCTACCTATGTTGTGGAGATCTAGGAGATCAATCTTCGATCTAGAAAGACTCTACCAGATCGCCAAACTCCTCCCCCAGAGGATGAGGAAGATAAACAGGAAAGTGAACCAAAGGCTATTCCACCCTTTCCTGAGAGACTAATAGCCACCACACAACCCAACCCAGAGGAGGATGAGCTTCTGGGTGAGCTCAAGCAGTTGTGTGTAAAAATACTACTTCTCCAAGCCATCAAGGATGTGCCAATATACAACAAGTTGGTTAAGGAGAAGTGTTTCAAACACCCAGGCAGACGGAAGAAAGATTCCTCAACTATCAATGTCATAGGACAACTGTCTGACCTTATGTTAGGACAAGTCATCTGCCCAAAGTACCTAGATCCTGGAAGTCCTGTAGTAGATGTTCACATCAATGGCACCATTATACCTCACACCTTGATTGATCTGGGGGCTTCCATTAATGTGATGACCAGGGATACCATACTTAAGCTTAATCTTCAGGGTTCCTTGAGGAAGACCTCGACAGTACTGCAATTAGCAGATCGCTCCACCGTGACTCCCGAAGGGATTGTGGAGGATGTCTTGGTCTCTATTGACTCTTGGGAATACCCTGCAGACTTCCTGGTTCTGCAACCAAAGGCCAAGCTTACTGGATATCCTCTCATTTTGGGAAGGCCTTGGTTAGCTACTGCAGATGCTTACATAAGTTGTCGTGTAGGAAACATGACCATCAAAAATGGTCCCATGTCCAAGCAGCTAGTCCTATACCCTCCTGCCCAACCCTCCTTGGAGCATGACTTACCACTCTAGTTGGAAGAAGGAGAGGAAGATGAGGTGTACTCAGCACCTCTGTGCACCTTAGATACCACTAGAAGAGACCCCCCAGTCGAGGATGACTTGATCGAGACCCTGATCCAGAATCCACCTTCCAGTGCACTACCCTTAGAGAAATTGGTGGAGGATGCCCAAGCTAGCACCCTAGTGGATCTTTGTACAACCAACCCTGTTACTCCCAGAGTCAAGAATGTGGAGTTCGGCCCTGAGAGAGCATTGAAGATCAACTCCTCCCTATCTCCTTCCCAGGAAAAGGAGCTGTGTAGTCTGTTGGCCAATCACCTAGATGCTTTTGCTTGGAGCTATAAGGAAATGAAAGGAGTCCATCCTTCGGTCTGTACCCATCATATATACATCAAAGAAGATTGTAAACCGGTTAGGCAACCTCAAAGGAGAATGAATCCAGCCCTTAAGGACATTGTCAAGGAAGAATTGCAAAAACTGTTGGATGCCGGATTCATCTACCCCATCTCAGATAGTGAATGGGTGTCCCCTCTAGTGTTGGTTCCCAAAAAAAATGGGAAATGGAGAATCTGTGTGGACTACCGAGAACTGAACAAAGCTACCAAGAAGGACCATTTCCCTCTACCTTTCATAGATCAAGTGTTGGATGGACTGGCAGGAAAGAAGTTCTTCTCTTTCCTGGATGGGTTTAGCGGGTACAATCAAATCCAAATCAGCCTGGAAGACCAAGATAAGACCACCTTAACTTGTCCTTGGGGTACCTTTGCCTATCGAGTCCTTCCATTTGGGCTATGCAATGCTCCTGCTATCTTTCAGAGAGCTGTTTTGAGCATCTTCTCGGAGCTGGTCCATGATGCAGTAGAAATCTATATGGATGACTTTACTCCTTATGGGGCCAACTTCCAGGAAGCATTGTCCAACCTGGGAAAAGTCCTAACCAAATGCACCGAGATGAACTTGTCCCTTAGTCCTGAAAAATGTGAATTCCTAATGACTGAAGGGACCGTGCTAGGCCATACCATTTCTTGCCAAGGATTGCATGTGGATCCTAACAAAATTGCTCTCATCAAGAGGGTTCCGCCTCCTCAAAAGGTGAGGGATGTCCGGAGTTTCTTGGGATTAGCAGGATACTACTGGAGATTCATTAAAGATTTCAGCAAACTAGCCTCACCATTATTTGGCCTGTTGGCAAAAGATGTGGAGTTTAAGTGGACTGACGATTGTCAGAGGGCTTTAAATGAATTAAAGGACAAGTTGGTGTCAGCCCCAATCCTCAGAGGTCCAAACTGGGCCCTACCTTTCCACATCCACACTGATGCCTCGAACAAAGCCATAGGTGTAGCTTTAGGACAAGTTGAGCAGAAACTTCCATATGCCATTTACTTTGTTAGCAAAAACTTGTCCAAAGCTGAGCTGAATTACACTGTAACCGAGAAAGAATTCTTGGTTGTGGTCCATGCATTGAACAAGTTCTGACATTATATTACTGGTTACCAGACCTTTGTACATACTGACCATGCTACTATTAGATATTTAATGAATAAACCGGATGTGAATGCTCGTATTATTAGATGGTTACTTTTATTGCAGCAGTTTGATTTGACCATTGTTGACAAACCAGGTAGAGAAAATGTAGTTGCTGACTTTTTATCTAGATTGGATTTGTCTGCAGATGAGGATGGAACAGTGGACGACCAGATGCCTGATGAACATCTGTTTGCTATTTCAATACTCTCTCCATGGTTTGCTGATATAGCAAACTATCTTGTTTCAGTACAGTTCCCTCCACACCTATCTTCCAGAGAGAAGAGCAGAATCATCAGAAAAAGTGCCTCATTCACTTGGATCGGGGGAAATGTGTTCAAGCTTGGCCCCGATCAGATCTTAAGGCGTTGTGTAAGGGAGGAGGAAGTCTTTGATATCCTCCTCACTTGTCATGATGGGCCTTGTGGAGGGCATTTTGCAGCAAAGAGAACTGCCTTCAAGATCCTGCAGGCATCCTACTATTGGCCCACACTTCATCAAGATGTCAGAAGATATGTCAGTCAGTGTGACCAATGCCAAAGAATGGGGAAACCGACCCAAAGGGATGAGATGCCTCTCCAACCTCAAGTGACTCTTGAGCCATTTGAGAAGTGGGGCATGGACTTTGTGGGCCCAATCAACCCCTCTTCGAGGCAAAGGACTTACATCATTGTGTGTACTGACTATTTGACAAAGTGGGCAGAGACCAAAGCAATCAAAGCAGCAACAGAAGAAAAGGTGGCCGAGTTCCTAAGAGAGAACATCTTCTATAAGTTTGGCTATCCAAGAGAGCTGGTCACCGATCAAGGGAGCCAGTTCACCTCCAACTTGGTTGAAGATCTCCTAGCTCATCACAAGATCAAGCATAGGACTTCCACCCCTTATCACCCTCAAGCAAATGGGCAGGTGGAAGTCACCAATAGAGCATTAGAAGGGATCTTGACTAAAGTGGTGAGCAGCAGCAGAAAGGACTGGGCAGATCGCCTGGTTGAAGCCACATGAGCTTACAACACCACTTGGAAGACCACCACCGGCTTCACACCGTATGAGCTGGTCTATGGGAAGAGAGCTTTGTTGTCCATTGAGTTTGAATACAACACCTTGAGGATGGCAGCTCAGCTGGACCTAGATCTCAGCCATGCACAATAAGAAAGGCTACTGCAGCTGAATGTCCTGGATGAGCACCGAATGCAGGCCCTCCTTCACTCAAAAGTGGTTCAACTTCAGAGAAAGGTGTGGCATGACCAACATCTCCATGATAAGAAATTTCAGCTGGGAGATTGGGCTTTTTTGTATCACTCCAGATACAAAGATTTCAAGGGGAAGCTGAGAACCAGATGGCTAGGACCATATGCAGTGGAGAAATGCCATGACAATGGATTTGTCCTCATTCGAACCATTGATGAGGAAGCCATTCCCATGCTTGTCAATGGGCATCGTTTGAAGATCTACAGGAGACCTCTCTCAAGACAAGAGTTCATCAAGACTATAGAGAAATCTGTATTGGTCATAGAGAAGGGTTCTGCCTCTGCCTCTGGAATACCCTGAAGAAAAAATATCTGAAAAAAAGAGAAAAAAAAAAAGAAAAAAAAAAAAAAAAAGAAAAAAAAAAAAAGAAAAAAAAAAAAAAAAAAATAAATAAAGATCCTTGGGTGAAAACCTCTCTGAGGCGCCCAAGGTAGGTAGTAGGGGTGAAAACCTCATTGAGGCACCCCTATTGTCTTTCAAAAAAAAAAAGGAGAAAAGGTGAAAAGATCCTTGAGTGAAAACCTCTCTGAGGCGCTCAGAGCAGATGGCACGGGTGAAAACCTCTTTGAGGCGCCCCTGTTATCTTTCAAAGAAAAAAAAGAAAAAGAAAAAAGAAAAAAAAAGGAAAAAAACAATAAGCAAAATATGGTAAAATTGCATGCAGGTTGCAGATGTCCT
The DNA here is from genome assembly GCA_031772625.1 of Pinus tabuliformis. Lineage (NCBI taxonomy): Eukaryota > Viridiplantae > Streptophyta > Pinopsida > Pinales > Pinaceae > Pinus > Pinus tabuliformis. The sequence continues at coordinate 354,061,542 of CM062817.1, forward strand.
ATGGATGAGAGGAAGCCCTTCAACTCAGAGCCAAGGGTCCTTATCATGCTGTCAAGGAACCTCACCGGCACCTCCTCCAAGGGTACCCATGTTTTTTTCAAGGTATGTGCAATTTTATCAAGGTTTGAATCTTCTACAGGAAGATGCTGTCTTTCTACAAGAAGATGCAGTCTTTCTACAGGAAGGCGCAGATTTTCTACAGGAACGTACAAACTTTCTACAGGAAGGCCGAACTTTCTACAGGAAGTTGTGTTCTACAGGAAACTTCATGTACGATTTTTGGACGGCCAGAATTCATCTTAAAAGGAGATTTAGCGACTATGGATTGGTTTGGATGCATGCAAGCCTCTGTTGGCACCCTTGCACATTGCTGTCACCTTGCTCCACCATCCTTGTCGACATGCGACCAAGTTCCCTGCACCAACAAAGAAGATCGATGAGCTCTCGCGGGAAAAGCCATTTTCAAAGTTAAACAAATGCTGGGATCTCATACCGCAGGCATCAAGAGCTCCGGGAATGTGATTGAAAGGCCAGAACCTCCATCGTGCAGCATGCACCCAAGGAGAAAGGACTGTTACGAGACACCTCGCGGGAATCTGTTATTCTCTTAACCTACAAATCAATACCCAAGCGAAGAAAAGATACCGAGAACACAAAATATGCGAAGAAAATATACCCAGAACACAGAATAGCAATGATTTTATTATTCAGAGAGAAATGTTCACAGGCCTCTTCGAAGGGGAAACCTCCAATAGAGCAGAGCTCGATTACAAAACAAGACACAATGCTCCTTGCAGGGAGTCTCTATCCTTTATATATGACTCATACATGCAATACCACGAGCCAATATCGTGGGTTTTATTAATGCCATCTATCTAATACTACCGCTTATTTACCATCTATCTAATACTTCCGCCCATTTGCAACTAACCGTGGTCCCGTTATTAATTGCGGGTTAACCACTTACAAATATTAATATGGGCTTTATTGACTCTTGACTATGACATGATCCCAAGACATAAATAAGGGGGTTAGGGTGGGACCCTAACATGCCCTCCCCCTTAAGACTAGCCTTGTCCTCAAGGCTGAAGCTACGGAAACCGCTGAAGAATAGTGGATGGTTCCCAAATTGCATCTTCCGGAGAGGTGTCTTTCCATTTGACGAGGACCTCCTTAATCATGCGGCCACGCAGGTGCTTGTCTCTTGTGTCTAGAACCTGTTCAGGTTGAAGCCAGATTGACCCTTCTTCGTCCAATTCAGGTAGACTGGTTTGAACTCGGCAATTGTTCCCAATCACTTTCTTGAGGCACGATACATGGAAAACTGGGTGGATTTTTGTTGTAGGTGGCAAAGCCAACTTGTAAGCCACTTCTCCAATGCGCTGAAGTACTTGGTATGGTCCATAGAATTTTGGGGAGAGCTTTTGACAACCCTTGTCTTTGAGTGATGTTTGCTTATATGGTTGCAGCCTCAAAAAGACCTGATCCCCTTCTTGAAATTGGCGCTCCGAGCGATGTTGGTCAACCTGTTGCTTCATACGGTTCTGAGCTTGATGAAGATTCTCGCGCAGATGGGCAAGCATGGTTGCGCGGTGTTGTAGGAGTTGATCCACGGCTTGTACTTTGGAGCACCCCGAGAGATAAGAAGTAGGGGAAGGTGGACGTTGTCCATAGACTGCTTCATAGGGAGTCATTTTGGTGGTGGCATGATAGTTGGTGTTATACCACCACTCCGCCAGAGGTAACCACTGTACCCAAAGGTGTTGCTTTTCTGAAGTGAAACACCTAAGGTAGGTTTCTAGACATTTGTTGACGGCTTCGGTTTGACCATCTGTTTGCGGATGATATGAAGTACTGAGTTTGAGTTGAGTGCCTTGTATTTTGAAGAGCTCTTGCCAAAAATTACTGGTGAAGATTGGGTCACGGTCGGATACAATAGAAGTGGGCATGCCATGCAATTTGAAGATCTGATCCATGAAAGTTTGAGCAACCCAGGTTGGTGTAAATGGGTGGGGTAGGGCACATAAATGAGCATACTTCGATAGTCGGTCCACAACCACCATGATGACTGACTTGTTCCCAGACTTTGGAAGACCTGTAATGAAATCCATGGAAACCTCTGTCCAAATTGACGCCGGAATGGGCAATGGTTGTAATGTGCCTGGTGTGTTGATTGTTTCCCCTTTGTGGCGTTGACAGATGTCACATTCTGCTACGAAAGTAAGGATGTCTTGTTTCGTGCCGGTCCAAAAAAATGATCTTCTGGTGCGAGCATACGTCTTCTGAAAGCCCGAATGTCCTGCAATGGGAGATGAGTGCAATTCTGCCAAAATGCGACTTTTGAGGGTGGATGTTGGTGATATTACGACTCTGTCCTTGTAGCAAAGAATATCATTCTGCCACGAGTAGCCCTTGCTGGAATTAGGATTTGCCTGCAATTGAGAAATGAGTTGGGAGAGCCCTGGATGTGAAAACCATTCCCTGCGAGCCTCTTCAATCTAGTCTGGAATGGGGAGGGAAATTGCAAGAAGAGTACTTTCCTCCTCAAATTGGCGCGAAAATGCATCTGCTACCCTGTTGTCTTTCCCTTTCTTGTAAATGATCTCATAATCATATCCCAGCATTTTGGCTAACCATTTATTTTGTTGAGGGGAAGAGAGGCGTTGCTCCAAAAAATATTTAAGACTGTGATGATCTGTGCGGATTTGGAAACGTCACCCCAACAAGTAAGGTCTCCAGGTCTCAACTGCATGTAAGATGGCCATCATTTCCTTCTCATAGGTAGATTGGCCCAGATTCTTCCCACTTAGTTGTTGGCTGGTGAAGGCCAATGGTCGCCCTTCCTGCATTAAGACCGCTCCAATACCTATTCCCGAAGCATCACGTTCAATGACAAATGATTTGGTGAAGTCCGGTAGTGCTAAGACAGGAGTGGAACACATGGCGGTTTTTAGAGCGGTAAATGCCTGTTGTGCTTCCTAATTCGAGAAGAAGAAATTTTTCTTTAGGAGTTGTGTTAGGGGCTTCGCTATGCGGCCATAGTTGCGAACAAATTTACGATAATAGCCTGTGAGACCCAAAAATCCTCTCAAGCTTTTCAAGGTCTTAGGTTGAGGCCATTCTTGCATTGCCTGGATCTTTTTTGGGTCCACCTTGACACCCTCACACCCCACAATGTGGCCCAAATACTCAACTTCTTCCATGCCAAATGCACACTTAGACATCTTGACAAATAATTTATGCGTGTGGAGCAGTTGCAAGAGTAGATCTACATGTTGAAGATGTGCTGCCCAAGTGCCACTATAGATGAGGATGTCATCGAAGAAGACAAGGACAAATTTTCTGAGATATGGTTTGAGGAGGTGATTCATAAGTTTCTGAAAAGTAGAGGGGGCATTACAGAGACCAAATGGCATGACCAGGAACTCATAATGGCCTTTGTGAGTTCTGAAAGCTGTCTTGGGAATGTCGACTTCCTTCATGCGAATTTGGTGGTAGCCTGAGCGAAGATCCAACTTAGTGAAGAATTGAGCCCCATTGAGTTCGTCCAGCAAATCATCAACCACTAGGATGGGAAATTTATCTTTGACTGTTAACTTATTGAGGGCCCTGAAGTCTGGACACATCCGCCACTCCCCATCTTTCTTGAGGACCATGACCACTGGAGAGGAATAAGGACTAATGCTGGGACGAATGACACCTGCTTCCAACAATTCCTTGATGATTTTTTCTATTTCATTCTTTTGGGTGAACGGATATCTGTATGGCCTCAAATTTGGGGGTTGGGCCCCTGGAACCAATGTGATGCTATGATCATGTTCCCCTCGCGAGGGTGGAAGCTCATGAGGCTTGTCAAAGACAGTTCGATGTTTATTTAAAATCTGTTGCATCTCAGGATGAATTGGCGGGGGCATGGTGTCGACTACCTGGATGGCATTAAATTGAGCTACCACTCCATGATGGCCCTTTTTTAACAATTTTTCCATCCTATGCGAGCTGATGATAGAGGGGGCTCCCGCCTGTAGTCCACGGAGGGTATGTGTGGAGTTGTTCTACTTAAAACTCATATATAACTCCTGGAAATCCATTGTGATTGGCCCAAGGGTGCGGAGCCATTCCGCACCGAGGACAATGTCGCAACCCCCCATGTGTATTGCAAACATGTGGGTTTTCAATTGATAATCCCCCATTTGAATTTTGACATTTTCACAGCGACCTTCACATTTCATTGTGCCCCCATCTGCAATCTGGACTTGGAAGTTAGAAACTGCCCGGACGAAACAATGTGCTGCTTCAACGATCTTTTGGTGGATGAAATTATGGGTACTTCCACTATCAATCAAGACGATTACTGGGCAATGTTTAAGAAAACCCCTGATTTTGAGAGTTTGAGGGGAGGAAATTCCTGCCAATGCATTCAGCGAAATAATTGGTTCATCAGATACAATCTCTTGTTGGTTATCTTCTTCTATCACCTCCGGTTCCTCAAGTGGTGGATGTTCCTCTGTGGAGCTGTAATCAGTGGCATCTATTTGAAAAAACTTGTGCTCTTTGCATTTATGACCAGGGGAATATTTTTCATCACAGTAGTAACATAGTCCTTGCTTCCTTCTTTCGGCCATTTCCGCAGGTGACACCTTTTAAATCTTAAGTGTCTGAGTCATATTGGGAGCCTGTGAGGGACGACCTTTAGCGGGGAAGTTGGGGCGGATGGATTGGGCTGTTAATGCACGTTCCACCTTACGGGCTACCTGGCAAGCCTCTGTCCATGTGGGAGGGTGGTGGAGTAGAACCTAAGCTTTGATGGCTTCTTTAAGACCGCTGACAAAGCATTCCATGTAGAACTCATCTATGAGACCCTTATTGCGGAAGGCTAAGGCCTCAAAAGAAGTAATATATTACTCCACTGTACTCATCTGTCGGAGCTTAGTGAGACGCCCCAAAAAAGAGTCTTCCTGTTCAAAGCGACTGCGAAGAGTTTTGGCAAATTGGGCCCAATTCTGAAAATGTCCATTGCAACGCTGATGCCATTCCTTCCATTGCCATCGTTCATTGTCCAAGTACATGGTGCCAACCATAAGGTTAGTCCCCTCATCTGTGATATGATTCAATTGGAAGTACTGCTCCATTTGTGCTAGCCATGCGGACGTGTGAGAACCGTCAAATTTCTGCATATCCAACTTGGGAGGTCGCTGACTGGGTGGTGGATGGGAGTGCCAAACGTGAGGAGAGTGGCTAGACTCACCCTCATGGTATTCATGGCCATTATACGCCTCCTCGTGGGCTGTCTTCTTGCCCTTTGAGAATGCCTTCTGTATCTGGTTACTCATTCCTTTAAGCTCAAGTTCTATGTGGTCACTCATTCCTTGAAGGTTAAGTGCTATCTTGTCCACCGCAGTTTGGAGGGAGTTGACATAGTTTTCAATTTTTTCGATCCTTTCATTGGCCATCGCTTGAGCCTGAGTTTCTACCATACACCAACCTGATGAAAAATTGGGACAGCCGAAAAATTTTTACTAAGAAATTGAATGGTACCACCTTGCTCAGCTCGTCGTCCTGATACTGATGGGATAGGTCACCAATAAGCGATCTGGTGGATCTGAGAGATCTAAATGGTGGAACAACTGCTGCTGTTGATTTGGAATATCCGATCTGGTGGATCTGAGAGATCTAAATGGTGGAACAACTGCTGCTGCTGATCTGGAATAGATGATGTGTGATCCCCCGATAGAAAGGGAACTATGGTCTTGGGGAGTGTCAGGTGCTACAGATCGCAATATACATAAGGGTCTGACAGTAGTACTCGGCCCAATGTTTCAGGGCACTAACTAAGGAGGATCGACCGTACCCTTAGCCGTACAACCCGACTACCCTATCGTACGGGCGAGTAATCTCTGCGAGTGCTGTTCTCGGTGTACTGTAGCAACAAGACGGCCGAAGGTTTATCTATGGCGAGGTTTCAAGGGAGCTAGGGGGCTTCCTATATACCCAGAGGGTACGTGGAAGACAATCCGTGCACGGTTCTGTCTAATGCGCTACTACTCGAAGGGGTACCCACAGGGGTTACAAGGGAGTCCAATAGACGTGACCACCTCTTGTATTTCCTGCATGCATGCCTCCCCAAATCCGCAGGTTTATGCGCTTAACGACAGATCCCATGGTTTAAAGACGCTGGAACACGTCTCTAGCCTAAAAAATTTTTGCTAAAAATTGGAGATCCCACCGAGCCCTGGAAAGTGCTCTGATACCACTTGTTATGCTCTTAACCTGCAAATCAATACCCAAGCGAAGAAAAGATACCGAGAACACAAAATATGCGAAGAAAATATACCCAGAACACAAAATAGCAATGATTTTATTATTCAGAGAGAAATGTTCACAGGCCTCTTCGAGGGGGCAACCTCCAATGGAGCATAGATCGATTACAAAACAAGACACAATGCTCCTCGCAGGGAGTCTCTATCCTTTATATATGACTCATACATGCAATACCACGAGCCAATATCGTGGGTTTTATTAATACCATCTATCTAATACTACCACCTATTTACCATCTATCTAATACTTCCGCCCATTTGCAACTAACTGTGGTCCCATTATTAATTGCGGGTTAACCACTTACAAATATTAATATGGGCTTTATTGACTCTTGATTATGACGTGATCCCAAGACATAAATAAGGGGGTTAGGATGGGACCCTAACAGAATCCTGTAACAGTTCAATCTGCTCGAGTGGATACCATTCACAGCACCGCCATCTGAAATGAAACGCGGGCGCATGCAAGCAAAACATCCACTCCATCGTTGGCAACCTACAACCACGAGCCTCCGGGTTTGTGTAAGTCGCATGCAGCAGGTAGATCCACTCACCATCGTCCAAGAACTGAAAAATCATGTGCAGCCACGCAGGTAAGTGTCTCAACCCTTCCTTCCATCAATCGCATGAATCTTACTTTGAAATTGTTTGCATGGCGTAAAATTGAATGGTTGAGCAGCCGTATGGCCAGTCGACTGGCCACGTCGGCTAGTTAAAGTGTAATTGGATGTGTGGGTGGCGGCCACGACAAAGAGAATGAACTGCACGCACGTGAGAACACTCTCGTCAGAAGCATGAGTTTAACAGGAAAAGGCGGCAACAAATCTGTGGGAATGAATGCGACAGCAAGTGAATACGCAGGCGAATGATGGATGATGTCGCCCAATGGTCCGGCGGGGACAGCTCATCCCCCGTGCCACGGATTGCGCCGATTCAAAATCTAAACGGCTAGATCATGCGCATGCATTTATCATCCAACACTTCAAACTCGGGTGGCTATTCTGATCTCCTCTGCACTTTGATACGTCGAGCTGTTGGCTACCAGAACACCGGTAAAGCACACCTCGAGCGCGGGCCAACTACAGTCCTCCCCGAGAATTGCGCACTGCTTCTACAGGAACACAGTTCTACAGGAACGCAGTTCTACAGGAGCGCAGTCTACTGGAACGCAGTCTAGAGGAACGCAGTCTACAGGAACACAGTCATCTACAGGAAAGCGGGTGCCTCACGAAAAAAGGTGGCCAATTAAAGAGGTAACCCTGAACTCTTCATGTAACTGGTTAGTAGAAGTGGCAAGACCATCATCCACAGTCGGGTCATAAAAATATCGGTGGAATTGTTGTTTGCTGTGCCTATGCTATTGTTCTACAGGATGTCGGTATAAGTAGACTGTGTTGAATTTTGTATGTGCATGCTCTGTCTTAATAGACCAAATCTTTTTTGAATTTGCCGCCTTTAATTAAAACGACCCTGTTCATCATGCCGGGTGGGTTTATAAGACGGGAGCCCACTGATTCAACTAAACTAAGGGAAAACCCGGCAGTGGTAGAGCTCTTCACCAGAGCACAATGGATGCCTTTTTGTGATAAGCTGCAGGGTTACGATGATGAAGTGGCCGAAGAATTCTTGCAGGCTCTGAAGCCTAAATCTCAGACACTGGCCACGGTAAACTTCAGAGGTCTAAGCCTCAAGCTCACCCCAGAACATATCAGTCGGATCACAGAACTTCCTATAGGTTTGCCGTGGGATAAGGAAGAACGAAAGCTGAGTCAGCAGGCAAAGAAAGAATTCTTTCCACCTGAGGAAGAATTCTCGGAGGACAAAAACGGGGTGCGAAGAACGAGCCTGTTGCCACCTTGGAATGAAGTCAGTTTGCAAATCATGAAATATATTACATGTGAAGGCCGTTTCAGCATCGTGTATGCATATCACTTTCGGCTACTCACTGACTTGAGGCACCGAATTGACCTTCCTGTAGAACAAAAACTGAGCATCCCTTATTACCTCCTGCAGTCTCTAATGGAGTGTGCTACAAAGTTGAAAGAGGGAATACCAGATCAGATAGCCCACCCTAGGCTGATCAAGCTTCTTGAGGAGGATGCATTGCATTCATATAAGGTTCCCCTCTCATGGGAATCCTTCCAAAATTTGACAAAAGATGGGGACATTAAAATGTTGATCGAAGAAACGGGTTCCTCCAGCAGTGAGGAACACGAAGCAGTGGCCGAGGAACAGAGGGAAGAAGGCCAAGAGACCCCAACAACAGTATAGAAGAAGGAACAAAGGAAGAAGCATGAGGAAAAGGAGGATAAAGAAAAAGGTGGCACACCTATCCTGTCAGCAAGGGAAAAGAGGATGAAGAGCAGAATGGACAAAGCTGAGGTGGTCCACGTCAGCCCAAGTACCTCAACAACACCTGCAACCAAAGCAAAAAGCAAAACTCAGGCAGGCAAGAAAGCGGAAGTGGAGACACCTGTGTCTACAGGAAAGCAAAAACAGGCTTCTACAGGAAGCCCAAAAACAAAAACAAAGGCTTCTACAGGAAGCCCGAAGATCATTGAGAAGCAGGCTTCTACAGGAAGCCCAAAAGCAAAGACCAAGGCTTCTACAGGAAGCCCGAAAATTGTTGGGAAATAGGCTTCTACAGGAAGCCCAAAAACGGAGACAAAGGCTTCTACAGGAAGCCCGATATTGCAAAAACAGGCTTCTACAGGAAGCCCGAAGACAGAGACAAGGGCTTCTACAGGAAGCCCGAAATTGGAAAAAGGGGCTTCTACAAGAAGCCCGAAAGTCATTGAGAAACAGCCTCCTACAGGAAGCCTGATGACAGAGAGAGGACCTTCTACAGGAAGCCTGGGAGTGGCTAAAGCCGGGTCTTCTACAGGAAGCCCGAAATCTGAAAAGGAGGGGCCCTCTACAAGGAGCTCTGAAAAAGCAAAACGCAAGAAAGAGAAGGCTGGCATTCTCGAAAAGGAGGCAGCAGTGGCGCTAGCCACCCTCAGTACACCTCCAAAACCGAAGGAGAAGAGGGAGAGGGAGACCCCTCTACCATCTGAAGCCAGGAGAAGCAAGAGGATGACCACGGGCAAGCCACAGCCTCCACCCAGCAGCCAAACCATTTTAGGGGATGTCCCTACTTCACCCAGTGCAAGAACCCCCTCTAAAACATTAGCCACCCTTGAGAAGGGAAGCCCAAAAATAACTTCCTGGACACGAAAAATAGGCTAGTCGCCTTCCGAAGCCCGGCTCAAGGAAATCGGAAAGGGGGAAGAAGCATCACCTTCATCACCATCAGGGGCAGCAAAGGCAGGGCCGCCAAAAACGGGAAAGGAAGAAGCGCTACCCTCGGTAGAAAAGACAAGGCCACCAAAAACAGGAAAGGAAAATCATGCTCCGAGCTCTAGTTCTCGGCCAAAGACGAGGAGCCAGGGCAAAGTTGCTCAAGGATGAGCAAATAGTTTAGCTGGGGGGTGATGATGAGCCCCAATTTTTGGTACAATTTGGGCTCATTTGGCCTACTTGCTCTGCTCAAACCATTCATTTTTTATTTCTTATGCATTCATTTCTTGGTTTATTCGTGTTGTTTGTAGGAAGAACGGTAAGCATTCTATCTACGTGACTAATTCATGATGATTTCAGGTTTTGGCATTAAAAGGGAGCAAAGATCACGAAAAAGGAGACAAAGAGACAATGAGGTGGCACTGCTGGGTTTTAGGAGAGGATGTCCACAGTCTTGGGGACCTTCCTCGTGATTCCCACCATAGCTCCGAGCTCCAATCCATCTCCCCACCAAGCTTAGAGGCAGCCAACTGTTCTACAGGAATAGCAGTTATGACTGTCCTACAGGATTAGCAGTTTAAACTTCAGTTGGACAGCCGAGCTCCTCAAATCAAGGACACCTGTTGGATGATCATTTTGCATAAATACTGAGGCCGTAGCCTTAGATAGGAGCTTTTTGAACTTTTGTATTGCTCTTGTAATTTGGACGTACGAGCTACAGCTCGGTTTTTGTTCCTTTTGTAAGCCAATTTTGGCATGTCATCATACTTTCGTTTATGAATAAAGGCAGGCAGATTTTGGTCTCATTCTGAGTTTCTAAGGGAGCTATAGCTCTCACGTTAGGGCCCAACCTGAGAGCAATAGATCTCCTCGGTGTTGTAATGTTGTTGCATTTCGTTCCAGCACTTTGAGTTTTTACTTTACCATGCAATTCGAATTTACAGTTTGTTAATTTAGTCTTTTTCATGAGCTTAGGTAGGATTAGTTTATGGTGAATTTGTTTCCAGTTTCTTAGGTTAGAAGAGGATAGATATAATCTATTGGAGCTCCAGCAAAAAGGTTGTAAAGGCTCACTGCCATCTCTGTTAGGGATTGGGGTGCAGTCCCTAACCAACCACCAAAAAGAAACGCAGTTCTTCTCACTTCCATGCAAGCTGCAACATAGACATTTTCGTTGAAGATCCATCCATCAACTTTCGACAGTGAACCATACTTCTACATTTCACTTCCATGCACGAGTTTCATTTCTTGGTTTTCCATTGCTGTTCATAGGTTTCATGGCACAGTTATCATAGGATAATGAATTTCTCGTTTTTGGTGCATAAGTCATTTGTTTCATTTACGCTGCTCCTTATCACTCCACTTTCTTCTTCTTCTTCTTGATCTCTCCTCAAGCCCTACTCGGCCTCTGTCCAGCTCATTTACCCTCCAACTCATCCATTATTCACTTATTTTACTTACACTTTCGTTGATCCCATCCTTCCAGTCATCAAACCACTACATGCACTCTTCCTCCCTCTGATTTTTTCTGCTCCTGAGCCATCACTAGCTCCATCTCCATCTCACCTATCATCCCACACCACTCCAACACTTCACCATCTCCCAAAACTTCCACGGCCACACATCCTGTAGAATTGCACAGACTTCTTGTAGAAACCCCTGAGTTTCCTGTAGGATCCCCTGCAGACTTCCTGTAGAAGCCTGCAAACTCGGTTGCTGAGCATCCGAACATGGTAGAATTCTGTGGACTAATGCTAGAGACCCTGTGGGACCTCCCCTAGCCATCCTGACCTTGCCCATGCTTTCCTTCCATTCCAACCGCTCTTGCACAACCAAACCCTAATCAAAATCATCATTAAAATAAATCCAACCACTTAATGAAAAAAACAAAAAAACATGTCTTTTCAGATGCAAGTAGCTTAGATGCATGTATTTCAGTTCACTGCAAGTAATGGCATTATTGGGAGTTGTTTCATTCACAGTTTTGCATAGTTAGGGTCTAGCTAGTCAAATTAGGGTTTACTAGGGTTTCCATGCTTTATTGGTTTTCAGTTTCCTTCTGCAATTAGACTAGTATCCTTTGAGTTAGCTTTCATCCACCATTCATAAAGATTCTTCTGTGAGCCTATAGAAGTTGGCTTGAGCCCTAGCGGACTTGTGCCAACTGACCAAGTGACAGCTGCGACAAGAGCTAGTACTTGTGCATACAGCACTGTCGCTTCCAAGTTTGTACGAACTACCGGGTTGATAAAATTAAGAGACAGGAAGCTCCAGGAGTTGTAGCATTATTGCTACAATACTGAAGCCCCACCAGTGATTTCTGAAGATATCTCTGAACATACCTCACAAACTGAGCCAGAACTGCATTATGGAGTTGCCAAAGGTTGGTCTTCCACAAGTGGAATCACTAGATAGATGATTACAACCAAAATATGTGTCCAAACCTTGTCTATAATCAAATCTTGGAACTGCTTCGTTCTCCCATGGAAGCTGAGCTTCAATCTCCTCTCCCTGGAAACGACGCCAATTAATGTTATCATCCAAAGAAACTCGCCTAGGTTGTATATCAGAGATGCTCAGGAATATTACAAACTCAACAAAAATTTTGGAAAATGGTGGATGAATGAAAGAAATGCTACATATTCAAGCCAGATAACCACTTCTACTATGCTTAACCCCAAACATGGGTGAAAACCCCCAGACTACAAGGCTTTAGACCACAAATTACTCACAGTTTAAGGAATAGGTGAACATGGAGAATACTGATCACACTAGAAAATGCACAGGGCCCTATGATGGCCAACTGCAACCAGTTAAAAGGTCTGTAAATCTATTTCCTAATACACAGACAAGATGACAGCTCTCTGGCATTAAAAAAACATAAACATGCATGCACATTCAATAATACTAACTAGATTCTAACATAGAGGTGGGATGACAACCCCTCTAATGCTAAACATCAAGAGCAAATGAAAAATGCATAACAGGCACAGCCTAGAACAAATAAGAAGTGGAAAGTGAGAAATGAACAACAAAAGAAGCTTTTATTAGCTGAAAATGAAGACCAGACGCTACAGGTATCACAGTAGTTACAGTCTCCATAAGTTGAACAACAAAATAACATTCATCAACCATCAACCTTCTGTCTTCTGGATATATATAGAGGTTAATTACAAAAAAACTATGCTGAGTTACACGATAAGGGGTCATAATGGACCACCTAACACATTAATTCTTAGATATGGGCTCTGTTGAAATCTAAGTGTTTTAATGAACAAAATCAGCCTTTTCTGATGCTCTGCAGTCCTCCTCTGAGCAGGTGGCGTATAATATGGAACATGCTCCATCACTGATAAATGGTTGAATTGCTTGAGGGTGTCCTTTTTGTCCTTCGGCCATTCTATTGGTTAATTGGAGTTATTGAAGCTTTATTATGCAGGGTACAGGTAGCTGGCCTCCTTCCTTCTCTGGTAGCAGAGAGCAGTCGGGAGTGATACAGGCAGTATGGCAGGAGCAGGCTGAATAGAAGAACCAATATCAGCTATCGGATCGCACAGATTAACGGTGGATATTGCTAGATGAGGAGTATCGAGAGGGTGAAAGAGAGCTGCAAGCCATCGGATCAAGTGCACGGATGGCAGAGATCCATTGATGAAGGAGAAGTGAGAATGAACGGAAGCGGACAGATGAGGGCCATTAGATCAGGGCGCGGTGGATCCGACGATCATCACATGAGAAAGACACGCAGATGATATCGGGCGAGGAAAGGAGGTTTCGCGGGCAGGTAGTATTCCCCACACCACTTATCGGATGCGAGTGGTTTCCGTATAACCCCTCGTGATCCAATAGAATCGTATCATGTGGCAGCGGGAAACCACCGCGATCGCGCGTTAATGGGTGGGCAGGTCACGCGATCGGGACTTGTAACTATCGTCTGATCGTGCGACAGACGCGATCGACGACGGGGAGGTGAATGAGGTTTAGCTTGCGATGAAAAGGCGGCAAAGGGTTATGGAGGGGCAGGTCACGTGGGCACTAGCTCATGGGTTTACCACCCGGGGCTTAAGGAAAAGTGGCCTAGAAGGGCTTTGTTGGATTAGGGGGTTTTAAACGGAAATGAAGGAATTTTATGAAGAAAACAAAAATGACGGGGTAAAAGGAATTAAGTAGGGGAATAGGGAAAGGTGAGGAATGAAGATTTTCATAGAAGAAACAGAGACAGTGGAGGTTAAGAGGGTGTGAGAAAACCGAAGGAGAAGGAGGAGAACAACTGCTGCGAGCACCTTTCCCGACACAAACCAAACACTAGTCCTGAATTTGACTCTTAAGCACTGAAGTTGTAGCAGAGCTAACAGACCCAACACTGAATATCCCTCTTGATTTTTTTTTCATGTCGGATGGAATCCCTAGCTAATCTGTGTCGGAGACATAAAGAAGCTTCAGTCCCTCTGTCTGTCTATACCATAAAACAAATTGAGTAGTGCCTTTGAGGTATCTTAACACATGATGTGATGCCTTCCAATGCATCTTGGTCAGCTTAACCATCGATTAACTAAGTTAGTTAACTGCATAACACATATTCGGCTGTGTGTTCACCAAATACATGAGTGAACCCATAAGATGCATGTAAATAGTAGCTTCCACTACATCACCAGAAGTAGCATTGTCCTTTCTTATGTTACCTACTAGAGGAGTCTCCATGGGTTTACTGCTCTCCATGTGGAACCTTTTCAGTATCTCGTTAGCATACTTTCCCTAAGAGACGAAGAGTTTCTTATCACCTTACCATACTTCCATGCCTAGAAAGTAGGGCATAAGCTCCAATTCCTTCATTTTGAACTCTCTTGCAAGGTCCTCTCTGCAATATTTGATCAACTTATCATCACCTCTTATAATCAAATCGTCGACATATAAAACAATAATCAACAATTTACCTTGAACCACAATATGGTAAATGTTTGCATCCACTTAACTTTTGGTGGAGCCCAACCCAGTGAAGTAGCTATCAATCCTAGTGTAACAAGCACGAGGTGCCTGCTTCATCTAATAAAATGATCACTTTATTTGACACACATGCAACTCATGGTCGAAGGTCTCAAAACCTTCAGGCTGCTCAATATATGCCTCTTCCTCAATCATGCCATTATGGAAGGTTTTCTTTACATCCATCTGATGCATCTTCCATCCCATCTACAATGAGGGTGAAAATATGGATCTAATTGATGAGTACCTTGCAACAAGAGAAAAAGTCTCATCGTAATCAATCCCCTCTACCTAAGAAAATCCTCAGATCACAAGCCTAGCCTTATGTTTCTCCACTCTACCATTCATTGTTTGCTTCAACTTGTAAAGCCATCGGGAACTCACCACTACATTTTCTGTGGGTCTTGGGTCCACATGCTAGACATTGTTCTTGACTATGGAGTAATAATCCTCAACCATGGTATCAATCCAAACCAGTTGTTGCACTGCCTCCTCAAAATAATATGGCTTTGTCTCAACACATCCACTCATAAGAGCCATGTATCCAGTGTACCTCTCAGGTGACCTCCTCTTCCTGCACTATGATGTGGGTTCTCCCACATTCTCTCTCGCGTCATGCAATAACCTATCATCCTCCCTGGTGCACTTTCTCCCATCTTTATAAGACTCTACATGATCGGGTGTCTCCACTCCCTAATCCTCTACATGTGGCTGCTCCACATCAATCTGAGGTTTCTCCTTATGAGCTAAACTCTCCCCAACTACATTTAGTGAAGATCCTTCTCAAGGGAACATCTCATGGCTTTCTCTTCATTGAATTTTAAAAATTTGTGAACCAATGTCATCCTATTGATCGACAGGTACACCTGATAGTTGTGAGGTGTATCAGTGCACCCCACAAATATCCCCAACTCTGTTATTTTCTCAAGATTCTTCCATGCATCTTTGTTTACATGGAAGTAGACTGATGAACAGAAATTCTGAAGTGACCCACATCTACTATCTTCCCTAATAAAGCCTCCTCTAGTGTACTCATCCCAATAATTCAATGAGGGCTTATGTTCTGCAAATAAACAATTGTGTTGCATGCCTCGGCTAAAAAGTGTAGTGGTAGACCCTGATCATGCAACATTTCCCATGCTTCCCCTACTATGCTTATATTATTCCTTTCAGACACCCCATTCTATTGTAGGTTATGAGATGTTGTCAACTCTCCTTGAATCCCTTCTACGACACATAATTTTTTAAACTCATTCAACACATACTCTCCATCGTTATCACTACTAAGAGATTTTAGTTTCCTGGTAGTAAATTTCTCGACCAATGCTTTAAAGTCACAAAAATTTGCAAAAGTATCATCTTTCTTTTGCATGAAGAAGATCCAACATTTACAAGAAAAATCATCAACAAATATAACATAATACCTTAGCTTGGACATGGATGTTGTCGAGAACAGTCGACACACATTTGAATGGACCCAATCGAGGATTGCCTATGCTTGACCGTCTTTGTGGTGAAAGGAATATTTGACATATTTTCCCAAAGTACACCATTTTCATCTGTCAACTTGCTCTAGTGTACCTTTGGGAAGACTAGTATAAATTTACTACATGATCTTCAAAGCACCATGATGCAAGTGATCGACCCACCTATGCGACAACTCACCATTGTCGCGACTATGCACACTATCTACTCTCATGCTCAATGAAATATGATCTTATACCTCCAACCTGAAGAGATTCTTCACTCAAACCCCTATCCTCTTCAAAGTGAGGGGATCACCTATCTCCCTCTAAAAAGTAACAGTACCAAGCCTGGTAGCACTATACCTCCTATCATCACCCATCTCAATATGCATCTAGAGATCCTTCTCCTCGAAGTTACTAAAGAGCTCCCCGTTACAAGTTATGTGGAAAGAAGCTCAATTTTCTAGGTACAATACACTACCCATCATCGATGACACCATACATGCGATGAGGATAAATTCCAATTCAAATTGTGAGGCAAGAGCCTCACCTCCTATCACTCCTCCTAAGGGCTTCTTACCAACCTTCTTGAGTGGACACTTTGTGGAGAAATGTCCCAACTCATCAAAATAAAAACACTTGACTTTCAAAAACCTTCTTCGTACCTCCATTACAAAAATTCAATTTGGAATGGGATGCCTTCTCCTTCCCTTTCTTTTACTTACCCATTAAGGTACAATTTTCCTCATCATCAATATTTGATGAGGATCAGTCTCTGGTATTCTTCTGAATCTCTTCCTATACCAAATCTAACCACAATCGTTCCCATTCTGGTAGCTTCTCCCTCCCATTAACAGAGTCCTGATAACTATGCCAATGCTTGGGAAGTCCTAGAAGAGCTAGGCTCACCATATCATCCTTAACAACAGTAATCCCGACACTTCCAATGTCATGCTGACAATGGTTGAACTTGGTCAAGTACTTTAAAATAGAGTCACCCTTCTCCATCTTGATCTTTCTGAGTTTTCCTTCAATGCCAATTTCCTATGCTTGCTTCTATTTTGAAACAGGTCCATCAATAACTTCCACATTGAGTATGGAGTATCCTTGCCATGGAGACTTGAGGCAATGTGGTCTCAAACTCCCTCTAGGATAACCCTTCTAGCCTTTTCCACACATTTTCTTTATTCGGATAGATCTTTAGCATCTGGTGTTGGAGGCTTAGGAATGTCATGATCTATGAATTCCTTGAGGTCATTGTATTCTAGCACTGCTTCCATCCTCTCCTTCCAAGATATGTAATTCGACCTTGCTTCCAAGGTATACTCAAGTCGCAACCCATAGAAAGAAATATTGCGGCTCTAAAGTTTGAACTTGCAAACTCGATTTTCACCTGCACACCAAATTATAAATATCCTCTTCCATATTTTCTTCAACTCTGATACCATGTATATTTTTACTATAGATTAAATACCTTATGTGATTTTGTAAAACACAAGACAAGAATCTATATCTCTACTCTTCTTAGCAAAAATAAAAAATGGTGATGAAAATAATAAGTAGAAAGAGGAATAATTTCAATCTCACTTAACACAATATTTTTCTAGGGAAAGAAACTGTTAAAAAACCCTGACTATCTATATTGCATTAACTAGAAGATTTGGGAAAAAGATACAATTCTTGTTCATCCTGATCAATTCCTACACTAGTACAATCTAACTCTCTTCCTCACAAGCAAGTTCAAGCCAACACTTAAACAATTTTTCTGCCTTACAAACCCCTACTTCCTTTCAAAATTCCTATAGGAATAAAACCATATTAATTGGGAAATACACTCTCCATAACTATGCAATCCAAACATAGGTTCTCAACTGATTGCATGCACCATATGTAAAATTCATAAAATTGTACAACTGATAGTACACTTTCCCTGAACTCTAATCTCAACTGGGTCTTCCTCTGAAATGACATGCATGAGTTATTTATGAGTGAATCTTCATTTAACTGGTGTGGTACTGGTGATGCACTAGTGCACTAATCGACTACTAGACCTCTACTAGTTCCTCCAATAGTTAGAACTAGTTTAACTGACCATCACCCAGTTATACTGAATTTTCTAATTACAACTCAAAAGAACTCAACCTGGACCCCTAAAATTTAGGGATCACTTTACATGAATCTACATATAATTCCAAATCGCATTTCCTAATTCAATTAAGTAAATTTAACTTAATTAACTATTACACGTTGCATGAGAATAGAATTACAGTTTAATTCACAATTTAATTCAAGGACAAATTAAATTGGAATTTCTTGTTGCTATTTTTAACACTCTCTCTCAACAAGAAGTGGATTATCAGCTACCTCAATCTTGTCTCTATGAAAATTGAATTTGCATCTTGATAATGCCCTTGTCAAAATATCTCCATCCTGCTCCTATGTGGGAATGTACTCCAACAACATAATTCTCCTCTTCACACAATCTCGAAGATGATGATACTAAATATTAATATGCTTGGACCGATCATGAAAAAATGGATTTTCATATATTTTGATACAACTCTCGTTGTCACGGTGAATCACAGTTGGATCCATTTGTTGACCAAACAAACCAACCAAAATCTTCCTCATTCAGATAGCCTCACAAGCTGCTTGACTAGAAGCCATGTATTTTGCCTCTTTTGAACTAAGTGCAACTAATATTTGTTTCCTATTGTACCAATAAATAACTACTAACCCAATATTGAAGATCCCTCCTAATGTGCTCTTCATGTCAGATTGACTCCTTGCCCAATCTGCATGAGTGAAGCCTTGAAGCTTCACTCCCTCTATTAGTCTCTACCATAAACGATAATGAGTAGTGCCTCTGAGATATCTCAATGCATCCCTGGCTACTTTCCAACACAACTTAGTTAGATTAACCATCACTTAACTAAGCTAGTTAACTTCATAGCACAAGTTCAGTCGTGTTTTCACCAAATACATGAGTGAACCCACAAGTTTCCTGTAAATAATAGCTTCCACTACTTCACCAGAAGTAGCATCCTCCTTCCTCCAGTGACATGCTAGAGGAGTCTCCATGGGTTTAATGCTTTCCGGGTGGAACCTTTGCAGTATCTCATTGGCATACTTGCCCTCAGAGACGTGAAGTTCCTTATCACCTTTCCATACTTCCATGCCCAAAAAGTAGTGCATGAGCCCCAAGTCCTTCATTTCGAACTCTCTTGCAAGGTTCTCTTTACAAGACTTCATCAACATTTCATCACCTGTCAGAATCAAATCGTCGACATATAAAGCAATAATAAACAATTTACCTTCAACGACAATATGGTAAAGGTTTGCATTCACTTCACTTCTCGTGAATCCCAACCTGGTGAAGTAGCTATCGATCCTAGTGTACCAAGCACTGGGTTCTTTCTTCAGTCCATACAATGGTCACTTGAGTTGGCACACATATGACTCACAGTCGAAGGTCACAAAACCTTCAAGCCTCTCAATATACGCCTCTTCCTCAATCACACCATTAAGGAAGGTTTTTTTTACATCCATATGATATAACTTTAATCCCATGTGTGCTGATAGTGCCAATATGGATGTGATTGATGAATACCTTGCAACAATAGAAAAAGTCTCATCATAATCAATCCCCTCTATGTGAGAAAATCCTCGGGCCACAAACCTGGCCTTATGCTTCTCCACACTACCATATGCTACTTGCTTTCCCTTCTAAATCCATTGGGAACTCACCACTAACTTGTCCACTAGTCTTGGGACCACATCCTAAACAATTTTCTTGACAATGGAGTCATAGTCCTCAACCATGGCATCAACCCAAATGGGTTGTTGCACTGCCTCCTCAAAAGAATATGGCTATGTCTCAACAAATTTTCTCATAAGAGCCATATATTCATTATACCTCTCAGGTGAGCTCCTCTACCTATTTTTTGATATGGGTGATCCCACGTTCTCTCTCACATCATGCAATAACCTATCATCCTCTCTCATGTGCTTTCTCCCATATTTGGAAGACTCTCCATGACTAGGTGTCTCCACTCCCTGATCCCCTACATGTGGCTGCTCCACATCAATCTGAGGTTCCTACTTAGGAGCTAAAACATCCTCAACCACACGTAGTT